>CM031378.1:5752284-6411634 GCA_018208015.1 Medicago ruthenica
TTCTATGTTATTAGCTTTTTAATTTTGTTTAATGTTTCTGCTTCGTATTCTGTTTGGTTGAATGTTTTTTGTTTACAAATGAAAACCCTGTTTTGCACATGGGAGGAAGATGCGATTTCTGGCATTGGTGATGGTGGTCATGCTTTGATGGTAAGAAAACCTCATTTTTTCTTTATATTTCATTTTCTCTTTTGTGTCTATTAATTTATTTACTTCCCTTTGTGACAGTCCTTTTTAATGGACTACTAATTTAATTTTTGGATTTCATATGAATTTTTTATTGTGAAATTGAACACTCACCAAGTGTTTGAGAAAATGTCTTAACATTGAAAACGATGTCTTAACAATTTTAGGAATTCCACTCTCTCCCGTTCAATGAAAGACAAATTTTCGTTATATTTGAATGTCTGCTCTTTTTCATTCGGTAGTTTTTTCTTCCTTATTTTTCACATTTAGTCCTTAATGTTTTGAGTTCCTTCATTTTCGTAGATTCTTTCCGTTTCAGAACTATTGGAAACAAAACCAATCGTTGATTATGCTATACTCTTCAACGGTGAGCTTTCTTCTTTCATTATTTCTGTCGGCATCTTCTTATAGTTTAACGTACTAACTTTTGAAGTTGCATATTTTATTGTGAAGTTGAGCACTCACGTAGTGTTGAAGTCTTAAGTGTGACAATGACAAGATATTGTTAGAGAGTAACTTTTTCTTAATATGAGCTGCAATTTGTTGTTATTATTTGTAACTTCTTTCAATTTGATAATGATACACAACTTATAAGATTTGACTAGACTTTTATGTAATTGATGTTAATTTAATAGTTGTTATGACTAAACTTAATATGAAAGTTACTAGAATATGTCAGTAATGGTTCTACATGTTTCATATTGGTTTAGTAAGAATGAACTTGTTGGTAAACTCCAAGCCTTTCATTATGTTGTTATAGTGGTTCATTCGTAGCTACTTTTTTTTTAGGCATTAATGATCATGATATATACCATCAAGTTGAATTATTTACTTTCATTGGTATTCTAGGTGGAAATTTGCAAACTAAATGTACTAATGCTGAAGTTTGTTATTTAAGAATCAGTGACATGTATTTTTCATTTTGCTTTGCATCCTTTAACTGACATTTTTAAGGTACCTAATTGGATTATTGTTTCATGATTTAATGCTCTGAATCATCCTTACGCTCTGGTTTTTTGGTTTGAGTACTTGATGTTTTTTATTATTCCGGTTTCGACTTTGGTTTTGCAGATGTTGGGGGCTGGTTTTTCTGCATAGTTGTTGTGATTGTTTGGTAGCTTTTAGTGTTGTGTTTCTAGCCTTCTTTGATCTTATTAGATTGGTCCCTAGGTTGTGTTGTTTTGTTTGCTGTGATGTGGTTTAGGATAGTGATTTGTAAGAAAATCAATAGTGTTAAGTCATTGACTACCTAAATGATATTTGTATGTGTCTTGGCCATATTATTTCTTTTTTCATTTCCATTTCATTTTCATTGCGATTATTAACTGTTAAATTGTGATTATTTACTGATTACGTTGTTTTCAATTATTTCTTTTTTAGGAATAAACCTTTGCAAATTTGGGACAATTGACGAAGAAGGTAAATGCTTTTTGAGGGTATGTTGGACCTCATTTTTAAACCTCACAACTTTGCTTCTATTAAGGAACAAAAGGGACAATCAAATTCTTGCACTCATGATTTATGTTATTATTTGTAGTATTATTTATTTATATGATATGGGCATTTTTCTTTGCAACAAGATTGAGATTCATCACTTCAGCATATGCAACAATAGGTTAATGCAACAACATTGGTCTTTGCTTGAATTGGTGTTCTGCATTTTACATACTATATTTTACTTTCTATTTATGATTCTCCATTTCTTACTTTCCGTGTAATTATTTCCATTGAATTTTAGTCTCAAATCAATGATCAAATGGAAAGTGTTTGTTGTGTTCCCTCCTATAAATTAATGTTCAAATTGTCTACCAAATGCTATGCTTAAAAATGGAATTACCATTTTATACTGAAAGATATCCAATATGCTATGTTATGGTATCCAATTTGGTAAAAGATCCTCTTCTTTCTTAATATGCTTCTTTGAAGGACATCGTTTTGTATTGTTGATTGTTGAAAATCATCTGTTATCTTTTTGATTAGAATTTATAAGATCTATCACTAAGAAAATTGTCCATAAATAATTTTATTCTAGCCTTTTGTCTTATAACTGACATTGGGTTTTGTGGCCTGGTTTTCTTTGTTTTGGCAAATTTTGAAGCATTTTATGAGAGATCAAGATTTGTATTTCGAGATAAAGACCATGAGGTAACTTTGTTTCCTATTTTAGAATTATATTTGTTGTTGGCGATTCTCTTTTCTTTCAATTGGTCTATTTGGTCGTTCAATTTGATTGTTATTCTTTGTAGCTTCTTTCAATTTGATTAGGCATATATTTGCAGAGATTCAAAATCTTACTTGATTTACACCTAATCATTGGCTACACATGCATTATGTCTACCTATATGGCATCTTTGCACATGCATTAATTTTTGTTGAGTGTGTAATTTGGTAATTTTTTAGATTAGTCCTTCAATTAAAATATTGTGCTATAGCAAATCAAGTCATAGGCCATATGAAATGGGTATTTCATATAATGTTTGCATGTGGAATTCTCTTTGAGGGCTTTCAAGTCACAACTGTGATATGTATCTAAGAGCTATTCAGGTTTATTTTATGATGGATGATGGTGTTGCTGTTTGGGTCCCTATTCACATGTAGAATTTACAGAAGTACATTAGCAGATATACTAACACACTAATATTTGTATTTTATATGTTTCGGGAATCTTTTAATGATCCAATATCATGTCCGGACTTGCAAAACTGTTCAGGAAATAACTATTATAGCTAATTTATGGTTTGAAGATTTTAGTATAACTGAGTGTAATTTTGTAATCTGGAGTCTGTGTCAACATTTGGTTTTGAATAACCTTTTATGTTGATGATTAAGCTTTCATGATTCATGCATACAACTCTAGACTTTTATGTCATATATTTTTGTCAGATGTGTTCTCTCATGTTTCTTTCTTTGCAGCTAAGGGTAAATGGAAAGGAAACAATGGTGGAGGATTTAACTGTTAAGATTATGTAAGTATCAACCTTAGAATCATTCAAAACTTTTGCTTCAAGTTTGTTTTTGTTAGGGCCACAATTTTTTTTTACTATATCTTTTGTGGAACTGTATTTGGGTCAAGAATAGTTGTGCACCTGAGAGTATTGAATATTCATGAAATTAACATTACAGAATCTTGCCTACTAAAAATGGAAAAAGATCCGAATTGTAGCAAGTTTTTTTTTCCTTTCTCTTGATCAACAACATTAAAGAATAATATAGACAAATCTTAACTCTTTGAAGTTATAGATAGTCACCAAGGATTTTAACTATGGGATTTTACAAACATTTAATAGGCAAGTTTCTTATTTTTATACCATGGTCTTTTTGTACTGTCATATAAGATTTGAGCTTCAATAATTGTTATTATTGGTCTTGATTATATAGTGTCATCAAGGACAGATAATGAAAATGGGATCAGATGGATATATAATGAAAATGGGACCAGATGGATTTGTCAATCAATACAACATGAGTTTCTCAAGCGGGATACAAGCTTAACCCAAAACATTAAGTGGACTAATATTGTTATTCACACTGATGGGACAATGGATACTTGGGTGAGGGATGTCAGGAAGGTTCTTGAACTTAAATGGAGTTGTATGTTTCATATTTCTTTCATTATAAAAACCAAGTGTTATGTTATTATATGTTTCTCTGTTCTTCCTATAATCTAAATGGAGTTGTATGGTTCATATTAACTACAAACACTATAATTCAAACACGGAAGGCTACATGTATTTGTTTTAAGACCAAAGTTTTATATTCCTCAAACATAGGGGATATAGATATTTAATTTATGCTTCTATTTATAATGAATGTATAAATATGTTGTTATTAACATTTGTATTCAATAACTCCTAAAAAAACATTTGTATTCAATAGATCCGGATATATTTAAATAATATAGAATAATTTTTATTTCTCAAAAATCTAAGTTTATATTCAATAATATTTTTCATTTGTTCTTTTATCTAATTTATATTTATATGCATTAATATTTTACTTTAATTTCGTTTATCTAAATTTATTTTTACTAATATTTTCCATTCATTTCTTTTGCAGTGGACATTTAGAATCATCAAGAGATGTTGAATCTATTGTTGAGAAAGACTTTCTTTATTAGTTTATTTTTTATCTATGTAATATTTATTTTTGTGACTTTTAACCTCATGTGGTTATTTGTTGATTATTAGCCAATGTTGTGTAGTGGAACTAAAATAGACTAAATGGTACGTCGTTGGTTAACATTTTGATTTGTAACAAGGATACCCATTTAAATTATTTATGAATTATTTTATATATTAAGTATTCTACATTGTGTTTTTTTTCCGTGCGTTGCACGAGTCAGAAAGCTGACTGAAAGTAAAAATACATGCAGCAAGAAAAATAATGAGATTGCACTTCTTATACTATGTGTTCTTTAGAATAGACAAGGCTACGTTGAGATTACACGAATGTCATGTATCCTGAGATATTAACAATTAATCAACTCGATTGATTGGGATGAGATTTCCATTTTAAGTGGAAAAAAATCCAAAACACAGGGGGCTATAAATATTTGATTTAAGTTTCTATTTAGTAAAGTCTAAACTTTCATATTCATACATTTTTAATACTTTAAATTAATGTGGTGTCATTAAAAAATATTTTATTACAGAGTTTAAAGGCAACCCGTGCGTTGCACGGGTCCTAATACTAGTAATAAGATTAACCACTTTGAAGTTTGCTCTATGCACCCTTTAAATTGATTACAGGTCCTCCCAGAATTCCAAATTCTCATTTATGCAACAACCATGAGTTACGTTCCAATATGCATCAGCCTTATACAAAAACAGAATACTTTGTTCTCATATCCATTTGCTTTCTGATATCTAAACACTGTCATATTTAAATAGAAGACATATATTTTGTAACTGAGGGTGTGGTAGATAGGATTGGTCGACGTTATATGTTTTACATTACAATTGATTTTTTTTTCCTAGTGGTTCAATTCTAAATACATACCTTTGCTATAGTAAATTTAAGGACAAAATTTAGGTGTATTTCTTTACATGTTTTTAGTATGGTTCTTAACTAAAATACATTTTTTTTTGTAACAAACTTTGACAAATATAGATTTTAGTCAAGGTTACTTTAGTTTAGAACCATATAAAAAGTACCTAAGAAAATGCACTTTAAGTTTTGTCCAAATTTAATTGGTGAATTATATGATCTTGTCTTCAAAAAGACGGTTTTAAAACCGTCCAATATATATATATATATATATATATATATATGAACTAAAATAACACCAACCATCTTTTTTGTTGCTCATAAAATTACAATTTATCTATTTTTTATGAATTTATTGATCATATTAGAGCAAAATACATATAAATTATACATAAATTACAATTATTGATTTAAATTTTTTATTTAACACCTTAAATAATATTTCAACAAATAGGTAAGTTACCTAAGAAAAAAAAGTTTTTATTTTTTAAGTTTTTTAATTAAAATATAAAAAAAAAAATAGAAGTTATTATAAAAGTCATAAAGAGGGTAGTTAGTGTTATTTTAGTTTATTCTAAGTTTTCCTTCAAATAACTTTTTTGAAAGACATATATTTTAATTGTTTTTTAGTGTTTCTCTTAAAAAAATGCGGTTTAAAAACTGTTCTCCTGAGACGGCATCATAAAAACTCTCAATTTTATTTACAAGCATGTTCAACTATGAGGAGGTTAGGTAGCTCAACTGGTTTAAGTTAAGGGTTAAGAAGTTTGAGGTTCAGGATTCAAATTATGGCAAAAGGAAAAAAACTGACATAATTAATATATTTACATTTACCATTATAAAAAAAAACATTTATATATAGTCATGTTATGTTTAAGAAAAGTATGATCAGGTGACAGTAATGATTAACATTTACCAGGATGATATTGGAAGATAAAGAGGGAATTGTGTACTATAATCATTTTCCATTTCCATATTGAAAATGTGTTTCGCTTAAGCATATTTTTTTACAAAACAATTCATAAATACTTTGTGTATAAAATTAACAATTTGCTTTTGGTGATCAATTAACAAAAAAATATTACAATGTACTATTTGGTATGTGATATAAGTTTTTTTTTTATTATTGTCAGAAAATTGCCTAAAAAAGAAGTTATAGAGATGCTCTCATGACTAATGAGTATCAGTACTAATATTCAAAAAGTCATAAAATTTTAGTGCTCATAATTGATTAAAACACGTCATCCAATGATTCAAAATTAATCCAGAATTCAAACCAAATCCAACAACAAATACAATTAGATTTGCTTCAAAATTAATCCACAATTCAAACTAAACCCAACATCAAAATTTAAGCAGATTGGTTCAAGTGATCAGGTTTGCAGGTCGACTCGTATCCGTAAATATGCATACTCATGAGAAGTTTGAAGTTTAAATCTTGTGTACTATTAATAGGAACGTTTAAGTAAAACAATAATAAAATATTTAGTTCAACAATAATATACTTGTAAGTGATAAAAATATTAAAACTAAATATTTTTTCGCCTCAAAAAAAAAACTAAATATTTTTTTATGAAAAGGAAAACTAAAAGAAATCTTAACGAAATTTATGGAATAAACTCATGAATGACAATTCGATAATCATGATAATTAAGAGCTCAACAAATAATTTAGTTTGACTATCCCTGAAAATGACAACAAACAAAATAGAGTTGTTAAAAGGCAAAGCAAACGTGCTCAATTATTTAACTCATGATAGATCAGTTCTCCTTTTGTAGTTTTCCTCATTCATCCCTCTTTGTCAACAACGTTTGTTTAATTTCTATAATTATTTATGTTTAGTGGAACTTAATTTATAGATGGTTTCTATATATGCATGCCGCCCACCAAAGTAAAATTACAAAAACTTGCTGACTTCAAACCATTTGATGTGTGACATACAGATTCCATGCAAATTTTATGTACTTTTTTACTCTCAAATTTTATGTTAATAATCAAAGAAAAATAAAATTGGCAAGTAATAATAATACATAAAACGAAAGTAGGGACCAATAGAGGATGAGTTGGTTGGTAAAGAGTTAGCTCTTATTTTGTAAGGACTTATATCAGCTATCTCCAAATCTCAAGACATGTGTCCTAACCTTGTTGAGTTCGAGATTTAACTTACTTAAACTTTTATTTTGTTAAAAAAACGAAAGTTAAGTTCACCGAAGCTGCATGTTGTGTAATGTAATCACATGAAACATGACCATTTTGCCTTTATAATCTACATCTTTAATTGGTAAAATACTAAGGCAGCCATTATCAATAGGAAAATCACAGATATTCAAAGTATTGGAAGAATAGTCTAGATCGAAAATATATAGTTCTTAATTTGGCCAAAAAGAGGAACCTTTCTTCTAGGTCTCATTTTGCTTTTTTGCATGTAATGATTTTTTAAAATACAAGTGTTTAAAATGCCAAAAAAAGTTGCTCACCAAAATAACTGCCTAAAAAGGTTTTATGTATGTCTGTAAGCAATGAAAGCGGAAAGATTTCTAGCTTAATGCGTTTGGCCACTTCTAATTGTTTACTCAGTTAGCACTAAAGCAAATAGTGACACAGATCAAAATAATACTTATTTAAAGGGAATGAAAGACAGAAAAATCTTTGGCCACCAAAGGAAGCTTGGTTGGAGCCAAAGGCAACAACATATCTAACCAATATTTTTGTATATGGCTCAATACGACACAAGAATTAATATATTATTATTCACACGATTGAATAATTGAACAGATTATATGTATTGGTGGGCACCTTCATGCAGATCTTACAGGTTTATAATGTTGTTGTTGTTGTTGTTGTTGTTGTTGTTGTTGTTGTTGTTGTTCTGGCGAAAAGACAGACACTCACGTGCACGTCTTTCCGTTCTTTTTATTGCGCTAAAGTTTAAAAAATTATGAACGGTGTTTTTCTATGAAATTTTGATTTTGATTAAAGTATAAATACAATGATTGTTACTTTTAAATTAATTATAACAAATCAAACTAACCTTGTTTATCTATTTCAATGACACCAACAATGTAACAAAAAAATATAATCTAAATTCTTATCTTTTAATGACACCAACAACTATCATTATTATAGAAAAAATTGTTTTAGAATATAATTGTGATAATGAAAAGTCAACCCAAAATCTTATATATATACTCGATTTAGTTACACTTTTTAAAGCATAAAGAAAAAACTAGACATATATTCATATCGTGTTTATTACATTTTTTTTTAATTTTGAATTCACTCTCATCAATTATCTTTTTTAAAAGAATATAAAGGATAAGGAAAAAATGATATATTGTGGACAATAAATATTGAATTTGTTACATTTTTTTAATATTTGAATTTACTTTTATCTATATGTTTTTTTTAGTGAGTTCTTATATATTTGTTATATGTGTTATTTGTATTTAAAGTTGCGTGTAATTTGGAAAAGAGAAAAAGTCAGTCCAAAAAAGATAAAAGGAGTTATTTTCTTTATATACAGTATAGATTATTAATATTGTTATCTTGTTAAAGCAGGGTATACATCTCTTACGCTATGTAGATTAATCAATTGAGTTAAGTGTAATTCATGTGACTGATACAATTCTTTTCGAGTAAGAATCAAACTCCAAAGAAAATTGAGACGGGGAGATGAAATATAATAAAAATACTAGTTATTTCTTTTATACATACATTCCTAACTCTACAGTAATTATATCCAAATACTAACCACAATGAACAGATCTCATGACAAATGTATGGTCGTCAGAAGAATGAAAACTTGTTAAATGTCACTTAACACTTCTAGAAGCAAATAAATAAAAAACAAGATTTAAATTATTCTTTAGGGTTTGACAAATAATAATGATTGTTGCTCTTTTGTCTCTCTATTTCTCTTTATTCAGAAAAACAACATTTAGAAGTTATCTCCCAAATTCTTGAAGAACACAAAAAATATCGTTTGGAGGTTATCTCCTAAACAATTTGCATATTTTAGGGGGTGAAGAGAGCAACCATTAATAAAAAAATTATTCATTTGGGCCTTCTAAGCATGATTCATTACGCTCACCTGGTCCATTTTATGGTGTGCAAATAACTCAGCATTTCACGGTGTTACTTTTTCATATGTGAAAGCTAGTGAAGTTAATGATTATTTCTTACCTTCCATTATATGTGTCTATGGTAATCCATTTTTTTAAAGAAAATTAAACAATGTTATGCACGAATTGCAAGAGATTGAATGATATGTAAAATGCAGTCTTTTTTTTTTCTTGTAAAAAGAGTTGAGTTTCATTTCAAATAAGGAATTGGCCCTAAAGCCCAATTAGGGTAGATATCTAAGAAAATTGCTTTATACACATCAAGCAAAGCTAAAACACACCAGAAAATTACATATTTACCCTGGCGGCAGTTAACTGCCGATGGGATGATCCGACGGCAGTTAACTGCCGCCGCGTTTGAATCCAACGGGTAGTTAACTGTCGTTGCGTTCTTGATGTTGTTGATTACAGCAACCTACTCTATACTGTTCCATCAACTTCCATTTTCCATATTCCTCTTCCATCTAAATCCTCAAATCCAAATTTTTTTCTACCCAAATCTTGTCAAAAATCATTGAAGCAGCAATACTAAAAGGATTCAACACACATTTGACGTGAAGAAACAGGTAATGCATCATTTAATCCGTTTTTTTTACTAATTTTTCTGTAAATTTTCGTGAAAACCTGACATGGGGTTAGCGGCAGTTAAGTGCCGCTGTATGGGGCCATCGGCAACTAACTGTCGATGCAGCGGCAGCTAGGTGCCGATGGGAAACTTCAAAAAAACAGGCTTACTGCCTATTTTTTGGTTTTTTTTTTAAACTTTTTTTAGGTTTAATTAATTTTGATATTGATGTTATTGCAATTGTAAGTTATTTATTCATAGTTATTTGTTGTTTATTTATAGTTATGGAATGAAAATGCGGATGATGATCCGGTCGAGAACAAAACCTATTTTTGTCGATAATTTCGGAAATGTCATACCGCCTAAGGTTGAAGCTTCTGTCCATGTTGAAGCTTCATTATATGTTGACTCCGGTGTTGTCCCTCTTGAGGCCAACGAAGTTGACACGGCTCATTTTTTTTCAAGCGAAATTAAATGGAAAGATAGAGATGACTTGCTTAATTGGGTACGTCGTCAAGCAAATAAGGCGGGATTTACAATTGTTATACGTATATCCAATTTGATCGATCCAATATTGCAACTAATTTGTGAAAGGAGTGGCGACCACAAAGTGCCTAAAAAAAGATTGAAGCATGAGGCAACGGGTTCAAGAAAATGTGGGTGTAATTTCATGGTTCGTGGATATCTTAGTAGGGAAACAAATGATTGGAGATTGAACATTCTTAACGGAGTTCACAACCATGAGATGGAGCCAAGTTTAGAAGGACACATGCTTGCGGGTAGATTAAGGGAGGATGACAAGAAGATTGTACGTGACTTGACCAAGAGTTTGGTGCTACAAAAAAATATTTTGATAAATTTGAAGACAAAAAGACAAGATTGCATGACAAATATCAAGCAAGTCTACAATGAACGTCAAAAAATATTCAAGTCAAACAGAGGTAACAAGACTGATATGCAGTATCTAATCTCAAAGTTGAAGGAGCACAACTATGTCTATTTCACTAGAACACAAAGTGAGAGTACTACTATTCAAGACATATTTTGGGCTCATCCAACATCGGTTAAGTTGTTTAACAATTTTCCAACAGTTTTGGTTATGGACTCCACCTATAAAACCAACATGTACAGAATGCCATTGTTTGAGATAGTTGGGGTCACCTCGACCGATTTGACGTATTCTATTGGTTTTGGATTTTTGACATCTGAGAAAGAGGATAATTTTACTTGGGTTTTACAGATGTTGGTCAAACTTCTTAACTCAAATATTAATATGCCTTCAGTGGTTGTGACTGACAGAGATACGGCTTTGATGAATGCGGTAGCAACTGTTCTCCCTGAAACTAGTGCAATACTTTGTTATTTTCATGTTGGTAAAAATGTTAGAGCAAAGTGCATCACTGACTGTAGAGTGAAACCGAAGGATGGGAAAGAGATGAAGCCAAGTGACATAGTTAACAAGGTAATGAGAGCTTGGGATGTTGTTGTTGAATCACCTACGCAAGAATTATATGCAAGTGCGTTAATGGAATTCAAAATGTTAGTAAAGATTTTCCAAAGTTTCTTACTTATGTCGAGAGCCCCGTATTGGATGTTGCGAAGGAGAAAATAGTGAGGGCATGGACAGACAGTGTCTTGCATCTTGGATACAAAAACCACCAACCGAGTTGAGGGGGCTCATGGTAAACTGAAGAAATATTTGAGCAATAGTGTAGGTGATTTTGGTACTTGTTGGGAGAAAATACATGATATGTTGGTGATCCAGTTAAATGAGATACAAACATCATTTGGGAGGAGTTGTACTGTATTAGAACATAGATACAAAGACGTCATTTTGTACTCTTGGTTGGCTGGTTATGTGTCTAGGACTGCTTTGAGCTTTATTTTTGATGAAGAAAGACGTTCCAAGGAAACCTTGTGCATGGACAAAGAAATTTGTGGTTGTGTGATAAGGACATCATATGGGCTACCTTGTGCATGCACTATTGCTGTGAAAATCTGTGACAACAAGCCTATTCGATTGGATGAGATACACCGTCATTGGCAAAGGTTATGTATGGGTGAAGAAAGTAATGAAGATAGTTTTTCTGTCGAGGAGGAGTGGAATGGTATTCAGGAACGTCTCAAGAAGGTTCCTTATCAAATCAAACTAGAAATCAAAGAGGTTTTGCGTCAGTTGGCATTTCCAGAATCCACAATGGTTCTCCTCCTCCAAGAAAAGTACCAACCAAGGGAGCGCCGAAAAAGTGAGGTGTAAAGCAAATGAGGCATCGACAAGTCGAATCCCTTCTTATTGGGAGCGTGTTGATTCCCAATTTCCGGATAGTCAATCGTCGCAAACTATGTCATCATTTCCTAAAAGAAAGGGTGCTCGTATTGGCAAATCATCACGTTCCCCACTTCCACCACCTACTCGGTTTCCTAAGCTTAGCCCGGTTCCAAAGCCTACTCCGGTTCATGGTGTGTTTGATGTTTTGAAACCTATTGACTATATGCCAAATTCATGGTTCCATTTATTGAAAAAATTGTGGATGTTAAAGGCGATGGGAATTGTGGTTTTCGGGCTATAGCTGAGTTCTTGGGTTTCACCGAAGAAAGTCATGTCATGGTTCGTAGACATCTTATTCAAGAGTTGAAAGATCATAGAAATGATTGTGTGCGGGTATTTACGAGTGAGGATCGTTTTAACTACATCTTAAATGGCTTGCATCCTCCCTCAAATAGTGGTGGTATTGCACTTGTAGATAAGTGGTTGACTTTTCCCGACATGGGTCACATCGTTGCAACTTATACAATAGAGTTGTAGTGGAGTTGACAAGTCACGAAATCGGAAATTCGGAATCCTTTTTCCCACTTAGAGGGGTGCCACCGCTTAAGCAAAAAAACCCCATCATGTGCCTAGGATTAATTCCCAACCATTTTGTTCTTATTTTTTTGAAAGATGGTTGTCCACTACCTCCATCATCTACGGAGTGGAACATACACAGAAGTGAAGAGGCATCGGCTTGGAAATTTGAGTTTTTGGATCAACAAGCTAGGTTTCGAGACCTAATGAACATTGAGAAAAGAGAGAATCCGCTCCCACCAAAAATGTCAAACCAAGCCAATCCAATTGTGTGTGACACTCTTGAAAAAGCAAAGCAAGATTTTCAAGTTATTGCTGAAGATGAAGATGGTTCAAATTGACTTGATGCGATATGACTGATTTTTGTTTTTGTCGATGTTCATCCTTTTTTTTTTGTCGATATTACACCGACATATTTTTTGTGGTCGATATTGTAACGCCAATTTTTTGTGGCCAATATATAACTAACATATTAATATATATAAATATATAACTTTTATGTGGTCGAATATGCACCTACTTTGTTTTGGTTATAATGTTTCCACATTTGATATATATATATATTGGTTATTACGTTTAATTTAATATTATTCTGATGTTTGATATTTCATAAACTTTTGTGAAGTTAAACATGTCTGAGGTTGCACAAATTGAAGCTCATGTCCGGTACTCTGCTTTCAAAAAGACAATTAAGGTTTTTCTAACTCCGACCGACACTATGGATGAGTTGAAGGCACAACTTAACAGTTATTTTCTCCATGTTGGTGAAAATCATCATACATGTCATGTATTTGCTCAGATGCCAATTTATGACCTGGGGGCAGATAAAGATGAAGACATGTGGAAAACGGTCTATTGGCCTCAGCTTATTCGTGACGATAGTGACATTGGATTTATGTTTAGGCATATGGTTGAAAATAATGTATTATATCTTTGTGTTCGTTCCAACTGTATGTGCAACGAATGTCGGTAGAGATTTCATGTAATATTATGTAATGTGTTGTTGAATGTCAAACACTATTTATGTTTTTGGTGAATTTCAAACATTTGTGTAATTTTACCGAAATGTCAAATTGATTTTATTTTGGTCAGTTGTGAAAGATTATGTAATGTTCTTGCTTTATGAATGATTATAATTGATGTATGATTTGTACTGCATTTGGAATTGTTGTTTTGGATTACAGGTAATAAATCAGCCGAAAAAATGGCTTGCTTGCAAAAATAGCAGGTTCAGTTCTGCATAATTGCCCGCAACGGCAGTTAACTGCCGATGCAACATCCCAGCGGCAGTTAACTGCCGCCGGGGTAAAACCGTCATTTACTGGCGTGTTTTAACCTTCTTTGAAGTGGGAAAAGTAATATTCGATATCTAATACGGAAGGGATAGCTTATGACTCAAACACCAAAGACATTTAGAAACACAATTATTACTCTCGATTTCAATTGAGGCAACATAACAATATAATAAAAATTTAATTTAAAAAATATAGGAGTTCAATTGAGGCAACACAATTATTATTTTTCCCACCCTATGAGTAGAGATGTCAAATAGGCTGGCCCGGACCGACCCGAGAGGCCCAAGTGTATAAATGGGTCAATCTGGCCTAGTCCATTTATAATTGGGCCACATATTCTAGAGTCCGATCTGGCTTGTGTGGGCCATGGGCCAGCCCGGCCCGACCCGTTTTAGTTTTCTTTTTTTAATTTATTCACTCTTTTTTATATATTAGTTATTCACAATTATCTTTTTGCTAAAACATGATTGGATGGACATAGAATTGTAAATAATTTTTACATTAACATTGAATATTAATTAAATTCTAGATTATTCCTTCAATTGAATCAAATTAATAATTTATAAACTTTAGAATTTTAAAACTTTGAGCTAAATTCATTCGTTTTTATTAATAAATTTTAAATTAGTTGATAATTTTTTCAAAAAAATATAGTGTTTTTAAACAAAAATCAAATGAAAATATAAATAATGGGCCGGCCCGAAGTCCGATGGGTCAGCCCGGCTCGGCCCCATTTTTATATGGGCCAAATGGGTTAGGGCCAGAAAAGCCCGAGTGCATTTTGGGCTAACTTTTTGAGGTCCGGCCCGTCCCTAAAATGTGGGCTAATGGACCGGCCATTAGCCCGGCCCATTTTTGACATATCTACCTATGAGGCTCTTCCACGCCATATTTTTTTTCCAAAATGCCCCTCGAATTATATAATTCGGAAACCAGTTTAAATTATATAATCCGAACCATTTCGATATATATATATGCAAGAGCAGAAACTTCCCCCATTTTTACAATTTCACCTTTAACATTCACTTCTCTCTCTTCTTATCCCAAAATCCGAAAATCAACAAAGTGGGTCGAATTTTGGACTTTTTTGCTCAAAATCATCAGATTTCAAGCTTTATCAAACACCAAACTGAAGGTTAGGTCTCATTCCCTCTGCATGCAATCATTTGAGTTCGAATTTTTTTTCTAGACACTGAAGCAGTTCGGATTTTAAAATTGAAACTCGATTGTTGAAGTTTCAATTTTATAATCAGAATTGTACCAGTACGAAGATTTGTTGACTTTTGTGTATTTTTGTTGATAGTACTTAACCCTTTTATGCATGTTACAGGTATGGAACAACTTGTTGATCGCACCAGGGGTCAAAGAACAGCGATGCATGCTTCTGTTATGAGGGAGTGTATGGAGAGGTTGCAAGTGGAGAGGGGAGAGCCCAGACGTGGCAAGGCAGGGGCAGCGGAAGGGCACGTCGTGTCGGTGCTGATGGCGAGGGAACCTCCCAGGGGAACTATGTTGAGCCACAGTACGAGCCTCATATAGAGATGGAGGAGCAGGTGGAGGGTGACCAAGAGGTGGAGGTGGACGATGATGAGCAGGAGGACCGTGTGCAGAGCCAGAGGAGCTTGAGGACTATCTTGGTGGCCCACACGACTTGACGGATGTGACGAAGTACCATGTTCACGTCGCCAGGATGGCGGCTGATGGAGTGGTAAGACACTACACCTTTTAGCTTAATGAAAATTGAATTTGAAACTTGTTCTAATGATTGTAAACTATTGTTAATTTTTGTCATGTATTATTCTGATTACTGTGAAACTGATGTTAATTTTTGTCATGTATTATGTCAGGGATGCATGGGGTGGTTATCAAGAGGCATGTCCACATGCTTTGATGTATCTGCCGCTCAAGGGTTTATCTTCACCAGACGAGTACATGAAACATCTGGATTCGCTAGATCTGGCGGGTGTTGTCATGTCCTCTTACGAGGCACACCGTGAGGTATGTCCCTTCGAGCGTGTCAGCCTTTACTCTGGATGGCTCAGATATGGTTCTCGTAAGGTGAGATATCTGACGGAGCGGGTGCTACACCAGTTTGGGTATCTCCAGACTGTCTCCAGACATCCATGCGACAGTGCATCTTCCCAAACGACCTTGATAGAGATCAGCCATCGATATGCGCACTACCTTGATCACATGTTAACACTTAGGGACTTGGGGCTCGCTGCTATGACTGACGTGAAGACTTCACAGAGATATATCATATGTTTTATTCCATCTCACATCCACGTGTCATTCTTCAAGATGAGGTGTTCAGGTCCCGAGGCCACCCGAGCAGGAGGCCCTTGATGCGATTGCTGCTGAGCAGGACGGAGAGGAGGGGTACCTGATGCTAACCGGAAGGTTGGGTCGTATCAGAGACCATGTATATGTCGTCATGTCCAGTGGTGTGGTGGAGCAGGGGTCTGATCAGTTGCGCCATTTGGAGGCTATCTCGGTGGAAATTCATGGAGGGCGAATTTATCGCCGAAGGCGTGCTGTTGGGGGGTAGGGGTGGTGGGGCTTAGTTTTACTTATTTTTGGTTTTGTGGTGTTGTAATCATTATTTTTGAATTTTATGTCTTAACAATTGGATTGGTTTGTAAATTATGGATAATTTTAGTATTAATTTTAATGTTTGAAAATTGTGTTGTGTTGTTTCTTATCGTTTCAATTACAACATTTTTTGTTATTTATTCAAGAATGCATGTTTATTTCACAAGATTACATAATCTATATGTATCAGAGAAAAAACACAGATTTTGTTTCTGTACTGATACATTTCGGATTATATAATCCGGAATGTTTAATAACATTCCGTATTATATAATCCGAACTGGTCATTTTTTTTGTTTACCTTTTTTACGTCAAAGTTATGCTTTTATGGGGTGTTTGGCATGTTTCAGATTATATAATACGAAATGTCTAAATGGATTTCGTATTATAAAAACCGAAGTGTAGTTTCACAGAGATTTCACAAACATCTACAATGTACTCTATATTCCAAAAGATTAAGAATGTTACAGATTTTATAATCAAACTGTGTCAGATTATAAAATCCGGACAAAGGGTATTTTGGAAAAAAATAGGGCGCGCGAGAATGTAATGGAGTGGAAAAAGTAAAAGCCAAAAATATATTGGGGGTTTGAATAATCCCTGTGATATGATATTTGCTATAAGATATATTGGGCTTTCGACCAAAAAAATGATGTTGGGCTTTATATTCAAAACCATGAGCAAGATCAACAAAGGTGAAAAATTAAAAAAACGCCCACCGTGGGGCTCGAACCCACGACCACAAGGTTAAGAGCCTTGCGCTCTACCAACTGAGCTAGACGGGCTTCTTGCATTTAGTGCTCAGGTTTATGTAATTAAGGATAAATAAATGAAAGGGGAGAAGAAACTACAAGTGATTTAGTGAAAGGATAATAAAAAAAAGGTTTTTGTAACAGAGCAAATGTTTTCAATATTTTATTTACTGGTCTTTAAAAATTATTTAATATTTTTTACCATATTTATTTTAATGATTATATGTAATTGTAAATATTTATTATCGTCATCTATAGTATGTCTTTTTATTTCCAAAATAGCAACAAAATATAAACAAAACACTAAAACACAAACAAAGAAACGTAGATTTTGGTAACAAAGTTTGGCCAAGTATGCATATGTGTCCGACTACAAAGTAGATGTAGTTCCATTTTGTCATCGGTAAAAAAGGATTAGGGTTTACAATGTTACAACTCTTATTTAAATAGTCCATAATACATCAATTAGGGTCTACACTGTTAAAAACTCATATTTATAAGCTAGGTTCAGATACCAATAATGCACACAAACCATACAATGTGGTCCTTCTCCCCGCCCCCACCCCCACAACAAACATATTGGTCAAGCGCAAGGCTCGCCCCTATCTATTTACAGTAGCTACAAGACATACCCAACAACAACATGACTCTCAACACAAAAGGATAAAAATTCTAAATACAAAGAAATGCACAAAAGGAAAGGATACGAATAGTAAAGCTTGCCCAAGACTTTCCATAATATTTTTCTCTTTTTTGATTGATCACATATTTCTTTCTTCTAAAGTACTTTGATGAAAATTGATAGCAATGAGTAATAAATTTGTTGTGACTTTATTCTTGTATTGGTACGGATCCCAACTTTACTGGTTATTAACGTACATATTTTGAGTGATTCGGAAAAATATATTCTTATGACAATTACATTCACCGTTTAAAAATTGTGTGCCCTAAACAATATTTAATGAATCGTCTTTAAGTTGTTTCTTGTGGTAGTATCAAATGTCATCTGCATCAAGACATATTAATGAGACCCGAATAAGCATTTGATAAACAATATACATAATAGACGACATCATGTCATGAATATCAATGACACTTGTCATCGGATGGTGTGAGCTTAGAGTACGAATGAAATATTTACTTCACCAAAATCTGTAGATATGAGCAATGGGTTATATGTATCTATTTTATGAGTTTTTTTCACTACAAGAAATTTGTCATTTTGCGATACTTACTCTGCGACCCTTGGCTTAGAACTGTCGCAGATTACACTTTTGCGACTATTAGCCTTAAGGGTCGCAGGTTTCATACCTTTTTTTCAAGCGCGTTTCACAATAAATCTTTTGGCCAAATATTTTATCACTCCCGCTTTTCCAATTTCAGTCTCCCTCCAACACCTTCAAACCCTAAAACCCAATTTTATTCCACAATCTCACTTTCCCCAAATTGAAACCTAAATCTCTACCACCCATGGCTCAATCGAAGCGTTCCCCCAATTTCATTTAAGCTCTCCCTTAATTTCACTCTCACCCACAGTCTCGACCAGCATTGACAATCAAAGCCAGAGCTGAGCTGTGAAATCAACCCAGTTTAGTTCTTTATCATCTTCTCAACCAGGTTATGTTCGTTCCTTCGTTTCTCTAATGTTATTTGAAATTCTGGCAAGTCTGAGTCTGAACCCGTAAAACAGAGTATGAAAGCAATAGTTCAGAAACAGGCAAAATAATGACAGAAAGTAAAAGAACACAACTGATTTGTTAACCTAGTTCGGTGATAAACAACACCTACGTCTGGAGGATACCAATCCAGGAAGGAAATCCACTAAGTAGAATCAATTCAAAGACTCAAGACACAGCCCCTGTTCCCAGCCTTATTACTTAATCTCTACCCGTATAGACTTCTGCCTAGGAACTCCTAGATATAAGATTCCACTTACTTCATAATCACGTAATCACAACCCAGTGATTATCAGACTCTTAAACAAATCAGATACGAAGACACTCTTCAAAACATCAAAGTCACTTGTGCTTAAAAGCTTTAAGTGAATTACAACTCAAAACAAAAACAACCAACTCTAACAGATGAGTGGTGCACAAAAAACAGAGCAACAACTCACAGACTCAAAACACTAAGACTCTTTTAATTATAACTTCTGGTTTTTCAGTGTACAATTCTTCAATAGCAACGTCCTCCTTAAATAGTCTTCAGCAACACATAATTCTGAACACAATAATCTTCAACAGATATAGTTCTGAAATTCTTTAGAAGCTCATAGAAGGAAATATATTTCTGAAATATATTTTGCAAAGATTCCTTTGAAAATATATTCATAAATAAAAGAAACCAATCTTCAATAAAGATCTTCACGCGAATTAATCAGCCTTCTAGAAACATCAGCCTGGATAAATCTTCAAACAAATCTTCGAAAGATACTGTTGAAAGAATTAACAGAATGAACGCAGAAATACAGCTTCTGAAATGCAGCTTTTGAAGGTCAACAAAAGTCAGCGTCTGAACAACAGCTTCTGAAGGTCAACAAAAGTCAGCGTCTGAACAGTGCGTCTGATGAACAATATCAGCGTCTGAAGACCAGTTCAGTTTCTGATGAACAGTACCAGGCTTCTGAAGACACAAATTAGCTTCTGAAGACGCATTGCTTGCACATTTTGATTTTACCAACATGTAGCCAACCACCAAATATCCAACATTAGTCTTATTCCTCTCTCTCTCAATTATCGATCCCTTTCCCTAAGGAGCAACTTCACTAAGGGATGCCTAGATATTTCATGGAGTTTTAATTCTGATACAATTGTTTTGAATGTCCAGACACTAGTGTTTTGGCTTTGAATGTTTTTAAACTACAAACTTTATCTATTGCAATTGTTTTGAATGTTTTAAACTATGTACTTTATCTATTGTTTTGATTGTTACTCTTGAAAGAATTATATCAATGGGAATTTAGACATTTTTAGTTATATATTTCAGGTATTTTAAGTATTTGTTAATATATGTATTTAAATTGTCAACAAAAATTGTCCCATTCCAATTAAAAAGAAAAACTAAACATTTGCGACCGTTATGAGCGGTCGCAGGCCCATTTATATTAGATTAAAGCGCCTACTTTGCGACAGTTGTGAGGGTTCGCAAGCCATTTAAGTTAGATAAAAGTGTCTACTTTGCGACAGTTGTGAGGGTCGCAGATATAGTATAGGGACGGTTAGCAAATGTAGCAATATCCTCTGCGACGATTGTAATGACCGTTCTTTGAACCGTCACAAAAGGTAGTTGCGACCCCAATTTCTCCGACTGTTGGGGAACAGTCGCAAATGGACATTTGTGACCCTTCTAACAGTCGCAATCCATCATTTTAAATGTCGCAAAATGCCTTTTTTCTTGTAGTTTCTAGTTTTTTTATTATCACAACTCTTCTAGTTAATATATGATATACACACTTTATCAAATGTTAGAAAATTTGTCTCTTATGTACTTTAGTATCATCAAAATAACTGTGATTCATCGTTTTTGTTCAACTAAGTTTTAACAAACCATTCTATCATGTATACCAATTTTCACTTAAGGCATATGCAGGTACCAATCCAATGGGGCATTGTTAGGAAACATGTCATCCATAGAATTAGAAAAGAGAAAAAAAAAAGGTGCATTATATTGATAAATGTAAAATGTTAAAAGAGAAAAAAAATATAAAATGATTACTTAAAGCTTTTACATGTTAACTAATTTGTAAAAAACTATCTTGTAATCTATAACTTTCCATATCACTAACACCCTCTAGCAAGTTGGAAAGTGTTAACAACTCTTATATTTAGGATGAATAGTTGACATATAATAGATATAAGATATATATAGAGATATATATAGAGAGATATATATATAGATGAGAGATATAAGCATGTGAGAGAGTATAGTGTCATCGCCAACATCTAATTTTTTTTTATAAATTTCTTAAGCTTCTTCCCTCTGTACATCATCTTCACATAAGCGCACATAGGCATCAAAGCAAAAAAAAAAACACAAAGCAATAAACTCAAACCCTTCTTCTTCCACTACTTCTACCCCATTCAATCATTTATTTCTATTCCTTAAAAACCATACAAATCTTATCCCAAAATCAGTAGTAACCACACACCCTACGCCACACATATTCACCACCATTTTCATTCTGACATTCTTCAAACCATCATCACCTCCACTAATCAATAGCACAAAAACAAGATAGTTTTAATGGGAGACGATTCATTAAATATTGAGAGTAATAGTCTATAAAATAAAATAAAAAACAAAACAAACACATTTTTTGACAAAATAAAAGCAAAATTTGAACATGTCAAAGAGGATAAAACGAACAATATTGAAGATTAAAGAAAATAAAGGAAATGAAAAACCTTGTTGCACTTCCCGAGCTGCCGACAAATAGAAACACAGAGACGAGAGACATAAAATAAAATAAAAGTCCAGTAATTGCAGTCTTACACTCGCAAATAAACAACCTCACACTCACAAAACTCCGAAGCGATGGCAGCGCCATCGAAAAATAGAGATATTGGTCTCAAAGCTTGTAGTTTGTACATTGCAAGCGCAAGTCAGAGTTCACACAATCGCATAAATAAATTTGCAGAATTGCAGTTGCAGTGTTTTTTTGTGAAAAGCTTAAATGACAAACACAAAGAAGAATAATGGTGGAAGTTATATCAATTTTTATAAACAATTAATGATTAATTAGTGGATTGATTATTTAAAAATGTGAAAGCAACCATGTGATTATATAAACAATCAATTAATGATCTCTAACACGAATCCTTCTGCTTGCGAACAACCTGTTTATCTAAAAATAAATAAAGGGATTGGGGTGAGACAGGATGTCTCAGTGAGTTCCACCTATCCTAGGTTGTAGGCGATCTCGGGGATTCTATGATTGTCATCTGTCTCTACATGACCCTATTTAGGGTTTACTGTTCTGTTATGCAACTTAGCGATCAGGGGAAAACTAGGATCGCTATCTTTTTACTATCATAAGTCTTTCATATTCATTTTCATATGTTTTCATGCTTTAAGTTAGAAGGTTAGCATTGAACATACAATTAATATCTTGGTTCATTTTATGGAATGGACCCGAGTGGAGTAAACCCCGGATACACTCCCCGCTTACCGGTGAGACTCCTATCATATCAGGCTAACACCAGACTCCTCTTGTCAACGTGTGGTCCATCCTCGCGAAAAGTATCCTGTTCCAACTAGCGGGAACCCCCTGTGTTCCAACTAGCCAGGAACAACAGAAGACACGACTTAACTTATGTGTGGACAACCCTCTCGAAGAAGTCTCATCTGGCATAATCTGGAGCCTGCTGGACACGTTTAACTTAATCTTTAGTCATGAAGGCTCCATGGCGGGCTGACCTATCCAGAATAAATCTGGAGTGTACATGAGCCACAACTCGTCAACATATAGATACATATATCGGTATAAATTCTGTAACATAATTCTTGCGATATCTGTTCTGTGTGATCATGAGTTATCTAAATTCTAATCCCATGACTAGCATAATTTTCATAATACCTCTCTCAATGTCAATGCATGCCTCTAATTGGGTTAATCCTTGATCATATGTATACATTTAACTCATCTTGAACCATTAGAAATCTATTGACACAATGTACATAAGTTTTAAAAAGATTTGATTTTGGACACGCTCGCTTAGCCATGGGTTTCTCGCTCAGCGAAGCAAACAACCCAAAACTGGGTTGAGAGGCTCGCTCAGCGAGCTCCCACTTTGCTTAGCGAAGGTAGGCAATAGCAAATGCTCTTCCAGCTCGCTCAGCGAGCTTGACAGTACAACAGATTTTGCAGAAAACGTGTTCTTGGCCATTTGATACATACCCAAACATCCAAAAACATGTACATTGTACCAAAGACAAAAAAAATATGTTATTAAAGCTATGATCAAGGGTTTAAATCAATTTAAGCTTGCATTGACAATTTGGGGGAAAAAGTAAGATCAAAATCACTTAAATTAAGTTGTCTCACTCAACATAACCCAAGGGAAATTTCTAAAATAAAAGGAACTCATCAAGTACATTTTTGGCCACTTTTAATCATCTTAATCATCAACAAGGTTTCTGCCAAGCTCCATAAGCAATTATCCAAAAACAGCTATTCACAGCCTTAACCACTTTTGTTTCTAACCTTTGCATTTCAACTTCAACCAAACTCTTGCCCAACCAATTCCAGCATACATATTCAGTTATGGTACCCATTCCTAACCACTCAAACCTACATTTTAGCTTATTCTGAAAAATCTACGCCAAACCCGCAAGCAGTTTCAAGCACGATTTTTCCGACTTCAAATGCGTTTTTTGCGCTCGTTTTCGATCCGTACCACACGAAATTTATAACCAAATTGAAGGGAATTGAGTGTAGAATCCAAAATTCCAACAACTATTCAATTTTAAGTCACATACCTACATGTACGAGCCAAACAGTGCAACCTGTCCAAACAATTTATGCACTAACTTATTGGGTTTATCTTTTTTTCAATTCTCTGTTCCAAAACCTGCCATAATTCGACCTCAATCTCTGACCAGCAAGCAGTTCCAGTACCCACATAGATAACATTAAGCTGTAAATTTTAACTTCTTAAAGAAATAGCTTAATTTTGAATTCCTAATAAATCTCCAAACAAACCAAACTTCAAGCTTCTTACCTTAAACAAAATCCAGTTCTCTTGCTTCTAACACCAAAGAATCACAATCCATCAGCTAGACATCACATGCAAAACCTTTGTTGAACTCAAAATTGCTTAATTTCCAACTAGCTACAAGAGAGAGGGAGTTCGGCTGAGAGGGAGGAGGAAAAAGGAGGAACTTGAGTTTGTATCACGTACTTTGTTGCAAGGATTAAGAATTTGAGGTTGGATGTTAATTTTCTTGTAATTTGGTTGGGTTTTGAGCAATTTTGGTGAAGGATGGCATGTGAAAGGGAGAGCAGTGGAGGAGTATGGTTCTACAGAGAAGAGAAATTGGAAGGAATTAAGCGGAATATTACACTCTACCCCCCTTAAGAAAATTTCGTCCTCAAAATTTAGAATTCACTTTGGATCAAACGTACATAATCTTCGTCTCCCATGATTCTAGTTCCCAAAAAGGTTCTCCTTTAATTGGTTCTTCCCGATCACACTGACCCTCGGGACACCACTGCTCCCCAAGGATTCGATCTCATGTTCGTTTGCATAATTTCCTCTGACGACATCGAGTCGATATTACCTTTCTTTAAATATTCTCACTCTTCAAGTGGTTTCTCGCACCAGAGTTGATTCCAATAAATCTTAACTTGGCATCTGCCCTTCATGTCGGTGTCTTATACTTACGATCGTACAAGCTTCGAATAGATGGCACAACCACATGCAACTCAGCGGAGTCAAGAAATACTTCATCTTCCTCTGTTAGCCAAAATATAAGCATTGAGGCATTGCTTCTAATATTTGTTGGTTTCTCTGAATCCAAGGTTTACTACTTACCACAATTGTAGGTATCCGCTCCCATTTCTACTGCGGACTTATTAAGGGTTTGAATAATCTTACTGATCTCTAACGTTCCGTCTTAACTTGTTGACAACAACACATTTCTTAAACTTAGAAATTTCTCCTCTCTTACCAGGATTCCAACAATTTCTATCGTTTGCGGCACACCTTGTTCTCGAATTCCTACTAGAGCGTTAGGATTTCGTACTAGATACTTCACCTTTATGATATAGAGTTAAGTCTGAATAATAAGCACCTCATATCGTCTCACACATTACCATAAGGCGCAGATTTTTGATTCATAAAAAAAATACACATATGTTCGGATATGAGTACACTACTAACGGGTACACAATATGAAACATAGTCTACATCCGACTAGCAGGTACATAATACATATTCAGAACATGACGAGACAATCACCACGTCAGTCGGAAGCCTTCTTCTTACCTTCATTTGATATTCATACTCTGAGCATGCATGGTTCCAAACCATAAATTACGGGCTCTCTTCGATCGGCATCACAAAACTTATTTCCCAATTCTGAACATCGAGTTCAAGATTGTCGAACTTCTCGACTAATTTGCGTTCGGCTATCATCAATTCTATTATTGAGTGGTATCCTCTACTCCACAACTTTTACTGCACTTACTACTTTTGGATAATACTTCAAGTCGAATTTACATCCTCTAGGTACCTCATTCGTATTTGTTGTCTCATACACAACTCTCTTATGCTAAACTGATACTATGTTCCCTTCAAGTCACTGCACCAAACAAAAGGTTTACTATATTAGTGGCGACTCCAAATGCTTTGGACTCATCGTGGTAGGAATACATCCGTTTAATTCTTACCACATTCTCTTATGCTGCTTCAATTTCCAACACCTCTGAATTCTGTGGTTTGAAGCACTTCTCAGTTTGACTCTTAAGATTTCTCAAAACATCTTAATCCCAAAATAACAATCTCTGAGTACTCCTAATCCCATCCTTGGGCAGCCTTCCACTGCGTCCTCTGATTTTAACAACCAGCTTCAGGTAAGGAGTATATAACATCCATCATCTTACGACCCTTTACTTAATTACAATCTCAACTACATGCTCATTCAATTTCTTTAATCGCCGTCCGGAGCTTACACACCAAAAATATAGGGGCTAACCTCATGCTACATATCGCTTCGAAACACAACTTGTATTACTGACAAGTCGTCTCTAGATATTGCGCTTTCCTTTAGACATAGACAACATACCTGTTCTCGCAAGGTGATTTTTCGAATACCTTCCACATCCACATCATTTGTATACTGAGACTCTTTAATGGCTCGAGTCTCGTTTCCATTCATTTGATTCTTATTCGTATAGGATTTCATACTTGCAGTCCTTTCCAAGACAGTTTCGGGTTCCACAACCCAATCATGTCCATTAAGTTACTCTTCTTGTTTTCCAAAATAATTGCGTAGAAGATCCCTCGAATGAAAACACCTAACTTCCTGACATCAACCACATTCTTAACTCATTCGTACCAGCGACGATCTTGCATATAGTAGAGTCTCAAAATAATTCTGGACCAAAATCCTCGATTTAATTCAAGGTACCAGTCTTCTATATCTCCGTGTCAACTTAATCTTTTACCCTCTTACCTGTGCATCAATCCTTTAAAACCTGGCAGATTTTAAAGGATTTTGTAGAAAACGTGTTCTTGGTCATTTGATACATACCGAAACATTCAAAAACATGTACATTGTACCAATGACATAAAAGTTATGTTATTAAAGCTATGATTAAGGGTTTACATCAATTTAAGCTTGCACTGACAATTTGGGGGAAAAAGTAAGATCAAAATCACTTAAATTAATTTGTCTCACTCAACAGAACCCAAGGAAAATTTCTAAACTAAAAGGAACTCACCAGTACATTTCTGGCCACTTTAATCAGCTTAATCATCAACCAATGTTTCTACCAATCTTCATAAACACTTATCCAAAAACTGCTTATTCACAGCTTAACCACTTCTGTTTCTAACTTTTGCATTTCAACTTCAACCAAACTCTTGCCCAACCAATTCAGCATACATATTCAGTTATGGTACCATTCCTAACCCACTCAAACCGACATTTTAGCTTATTCTGAAAAATCTACGACAAACCCGTAAGCAGTTTCAAGCACAATTTTTCCGACTTCAAACGCGTTTTGTGCTCGTTTCCGATCCGTACCACACAAAATTTATAACCAAATTGAAGGGAATTGAGTGTAGAATCCAAAAATCCAACAACTATTCAATTATAAGTCACAGACCTACAAGTACGAGCCAAACAGTGCAACCTGCCCAAACAGCTTATGCACTAACTTATTGGCTTTATCTTTGTTTTCAATTCTCTGTTCCAAAACCTGTCATAATTCGACCTCAATATCTGACCAGCAAGCAGTTCCAGTACCCACATAGATAACATTAAGCTGTAAATTTTAACTTCTTAAAGAAATAACTTATTTTTGAATTCCTAATAAATCTCCAAACAAACCAAACTTCAAGCTTCTTACCTCAAACAAAATCCATTTTACTTGCTTCTAACACCAAAGAACCACAATCCATCAGCTAGACATCACATGCAAAACCTTTGTTGAACTCAAAATTGCTTAATTTCGAACTAGCTACAAGAGAGAGGGAGTTCGACTGAGAGGGAGGAGGAAAAAGGAGGAACTTGAGTTTGTATCACATACTATTTGTTGCAAGGATTAAGAATTTGAGGTTGCATGTAATTTTCTTGTAATTTGGTTGGGTTTTGAGCAATTTTGATGAAGGAGGGTACGTGAGATGGAGAGCAATGGAGGAGTACGGTTCTACAGAGAAGAAGAAAATGGAAGGAACAACAAAATAAAAGAGGAAGAAGGCTTATATACTAGCTTGGAGGAAATTACTTCTATGCCCTTTCCTTTTCTTTTTAAGATGTTTTACTCGGACTGAGTTAACTAACACTGCAGTCTAAGGAATTAAGCGGAATATTACAGTTTTAGAGCGAGATGACTGAGAAATGGGTTTAACAAGTCACATTTTTTGGAGCAGCAAACGAAGGACACGATCATGGTCGTGAGGAAACCACTCGATGGGTGGCTCTAGTGATAGGTGAAGTAAAATGCAACATGGATGGGGTGATTTTTAGAGATAAAAATTGTTTTAATGCCGACATGTGTGTAAGGTATGAAAAATGGGCTTTCATACATGCACATACAATATGGAAATTTGGCAAATCAAACCTTCAAAAAGCGGAAGCATGAGGCCTAAGACAAACAATATTGTGCCTTATGAATTAAGGTCTCACTCCAGCGTCTATTGAACTAGTTGGCAAGCTAGTGGTGGAAGACATTTCAAGTAAAACAATACACACGTCAGAGTCTGGTGCAATTCTCAAGGCTTGTAAAAATTTACTTCTCTCTTTTCTAAACCTTAGGATAAGTTTGACTCGAAAGCAAATTAACAATGGTGCACACTTGTTATTTAGAGCGACATTGTCTTATGTTTGTCACCAAACTTTCAACTATATTTCATCTTGTAATATGACTACTTTGAATAATGAAACGACTTAACTCGTTACTACAAAAAAAAGACTATTTTACTAATCTTTTACATTTTATCTTAAAAATATCGATTATTCATTTTATGAGTAGTAAAAATATTAAATAATTATATTTTACCAACTATTTTAATAAATAATATTTAATTATTATACTTTTTACATGATAAAAGATAGTTTTTTTTAAAAAAAAAATTATATTGTTATTAATTTAACGAAAAATATACCAATACACGTCAAATTGTTAAATGTATCATATAAATTCTCATCAATAGTTTTGATGTCCTTCCCCTAAAACAAAAAGAGAATGCCAAATAGTGTCTCAAAAATATTAGTTAGACAAATCGACATAAATAAATTTTATTAAAAATTATGTAATTATTACTTGATCAAAAGTATCGACTTATATTTTCAAATAAAAAATTTTATTTTTAAATTTCTCAACTAGTATACAAAGGAAATCGATTAACAAGACCCAAAATAATACTATTTTTTTTATAAAAAAACTTTGTCATCGTTACGGTCCTATTTACTCGAAATACTAGGCCTTTGAATTTGCGCAGATGATATCAATTCATACAAAAAATTGGATATGGTTCCCCTCCTGCCTTTTACTATCCTGCAGTCTCTCCTGTGCAATTCTTAACTGTTGGATTGATCCAAAGGTTGAGACACAAAAAGAGGGAAGTGATAATTAAAGGAGAGAGAAAAGTATGTACTATTCATTTTTTTTCCTTCAATTTTCGTGGGTTTTCTTTCTTTCTCAATCCTCTCTCTCTTCTTCAACAGGTTCCATAGGCACACGTAACCATGGTCTTCAAACGAAACAACATGAATAAATGTCTAAAATCATTGAGAAGCAGATCCAAGCCTTTTTCCCTTGACAATCCTTTTGGAAGCAGAATTTATGAATCACACCTCCATTGGCATTGCTGATTGAACCCAAAAGCTCCTCTCATTGTTTTCACTGAATTTGAATACTCCTTTGAACAATGCAGTTCTTCTTGTTGTATCTTGTAGTACTCCCATCCAATTCCAACACACAAACTAATTTAATTTGGAATTAAAAATGGAATTGAGATTTAATTTTTGAAATGAAATTACCAATCAGGGGTTTTAACGAATTAGGGAGAGTAAGGCAAGAATAACCCACCAATGGAACAAAACACACAAGGCGATGGCACTACCAAAGAAATACGACAAAGATGAACCCCGTGGTGGATGATTGATTTCTTGTTCTTAAAATTCTAATTTTGAGGAGATTTCTTGTTCTTAAAATTCTAATTTTGAGAAGTAATCCTAAAACACCCCAAAATTAATTCGCCATTTTTGCACAAGGACCCAGCTTTTACGGTGACGGTTCACGGTGGCAGCGTGGCCTTACAATGGGGCACCGCCTTTGCCGGCAGAGGAGGCCAAAGGCACAGTTCCTCAATCTTCCTCTATCTTCAATGCCGTTTTTTTTTATTTTCCCCTTTTTGTCTCTAGTCGTTAGATGAATCCAACTGGTGATAAGAGCGCATGAGAGACCGCAGGAGAGAGTGGAGCAGGAGATGATCCGGTTCCCAAAAAATTTCGTTTTGATATTATATTTTTTCATTCTACACAAATATAAATAAGAACCTCGTGTTCTGTGTCTTATACCAAAAAGTGTCTCTCTCTCATCGTCTTCTTCAATTCCACAGTTTCTTCTTCTTCTTCTTCTTCTTCTTCTTTCCCTGTCTCACCGTGTCAGAACCCTAATTCCGCGGCTAAAATTCCTTCCATCACCATTTTACTCTTCATCAATTTCTCACATTTTCCTCCTTCACTTTCGTGTTTCAACGATTTTCAAAATTCGTCAAGGTTTCTTCAAAATAGTACCATTCACTTCGATTGAGGTGAAAATAGTTTTGATCGGAAAAAACGCGATTTTCAATTTTCCGGTGAAAATTTTCGATTTTACGGTTGCCGGAGGATGAGATTTGAACGATGAACAATGCCGGTAATGCGTAGTGGAGCGCGCCGGGGACGGCCAACGAAGCGACAATCACAGAAGAAGCAGGAAGAGGAGAAGAAAAGTCCGGTTGAAGTGGAGGCGATTGCGACGAGAACGAGACGGCGGCGTGCAGCTGCAGCGGCGGCGGTTGAAGAGGAGCCGGCTGTTGAGGTAAATGATGACGTAGTTGTTGTTGTTGCCGCGGCGAAGGAGAAGGAGGATGAGGAAGCGGGTGGAGCGGAGAAGGAAGTGATAGAGGAGAAACAGATGGAGGAATTTGATTGTGCTGGTCATAGCAATGATAAGGCTCATGCTGGTGAAGAAGATAGCAATGGCTTTGTTATTCCTGAAAAGGTCCATTTTTCGATTCCATGCAAGTGTTATCTTTTAGTTAAGTGCATGAGTAAACTGTGTTAAAAAAAGTGCATGTGTAAATTGTTGTTTGAATTGGTGTTAGGGTTTAAGGGCTTTCATGTTTTGTTAACTTGTTGGGGGAAATTGCAGGTAGTTCATTTTTTGTTGGTAATGTGTGTTTTTTTTTTTTATGATTGTGATTTGTTTGTTACTTGTGAACTTTTTGACTGTGAATGTGATTGTGATTTTGTCTTGCTTGTGGAGTGACTTTTTGTGTTATATATTTTTAAATTAAGGAATCCTGAGTTAAATTTCAGTGGTTTGGCTGTGAGGACATTTTACGTGGAATATTGGGTTCATTCCTGGTCACCACACTTCCCCTCCCTGTGCGTGTTTATTTGAGTATGTGTTGACGACTAGACCAATAGCAAAATAAAAAAAATTAAGGAATTTGTGTCAGAGCAGGAATTATGCCTGTGAATTAGACCCCCAAAGTCAGTCTAGTGGTTTAGAGTTACCTGTGGTGGTCCTAGTTTGAGGGTGGTGAATATGCCATTGGTTTTTTGTTGTTATTAGTTAGCATGATTTGCCAGACAGGAAAAGGAACACCCCCCGGAGCTAATTCCGGGACCAATAATGGCCATATTCGTGATTGGGAATATGACTTATCCGAGTGGTGTTGTCTTGAGCCATTAATGTTCTTTAATCTCGGATGGTACAGTCGTACATCTCTTCTACTCAGTTTTGAAAACCGACATGACATTCAGCGAGTAAAAGTGTACATAGACATACAAGTTGAAATCATGGTTGACAATGTTTGTGTCTCTACTGAACAGAACTCCCCTATTTCCCCCCACTTTATATTGGTCATAGAATGGAACTGTCACATTGTTCTTTTATTGGTTTCTAAAACACAGCATTTGGATTTGTAAAGAAATCCACAACAATTTATCAACCCATGTTAGACAATCCTACTAAAGACATAAAATGAATATTTAGTGTGCTGGTGCCCAGTAGTTTCTATAATACATACTCTGACGCAATCGGAAGCGTAGGCTAGCAAGCGCTAAACCTAGGTTGAAAAGAAACAAGTTTGCAAGCGACAAACTTGTGAAAATAGGGTTCCGAAATCCACCAGAAATTAAGAAAAACTCTCTAAAATATTATTGATTGAATGAAAGTTGTCTCTTAGGCTACAACTGTTAAGCTTAAATAGGGAAATAACAAACCCCTAATGGGCCTAAAAATAACAAACTGAAATAAAACAAAAAATAACAAACTGAAATAAAACAAATAAAATAACAAACTGAAATATTAAAAATACTATAAAAACCCTCCTACATCAGACTCTACCACTTCTGAAGAACTCGACCCCGAGTTCTCATTCTAATAAAGAGTTTCTCATGCATGTTGATTTCTCTAATGAACAAGAGACCACCCTCCTGGATCCCATTGAGTGAAATACCAAGATGACTTGATTTGAAAAGTACACCAGTTGCTTTTATGCCATCGAAGAAATGTAGTAGCCCATGTATTTTTAGGGAACATATCTTTCAACTTTCCACTAGCCACACGACGTGACATTAACATAGTATTCAAACTTTCTTGACCACTTTTTCTACAACCTGGATGCAATTTTTCCCTCATGTATTCATATGTCCAGAAGTAAAAACCATGAGAAGGTACATCCCTCATTATAGTGATGCCAAGTCCTCGATATATGCCGCAAAACCCCTCTTTTCTCCATATGTTTTTAGCTACCTTTACAGGAGTTGTTCCAGATTCTTTTTCCGATTCAACTGGTGCTTCCTCTTTGGGTTTTTCAGCGACAACAACAGCATTCAAAGCTTCCACATAAAGTTGTTCCACCGGTTCCGCTACAGATGTTCCTTCCACTTGAGTCTTTTCCAATTCAGCTGTACTATTTTCTTTTTTCAACTCAACTGGTGCCTCCCCTGATAGTTTTTCAGCGACAACAGCAGCCAAAGATTTCTCAAAAAGTTGTTCTGCCGGTTCCGTCATTGATACTTCTTCGACTTCAGAACTCAAATTCTCAATAATTTGATTAGTTCTACCATGTGGAACCCTAATTGGTCCACCTCTCCTGTTCGGATTGTTTTGTTGTTGTTGTTGGTGATGCCATCGACTCTAGTTGTTAAAACCGCCATCTGATCTGATAACGCCTTGACCGTCGCGGCTAAATCGTTGACCGTCGCAGCTAAAACGTTGAAGTCTGCTTTCGTAACAAATTGATCTCCCATGGCTGATCACGTTAGGAAAAGAACAGGAGAAACCTGCTCTGATACCAACTGACGCAGTACGGAAGCGTAGGCTATCAAGCTCTAAACCTAGGTTGAAAAGAAACAAGTTTGCAAGCGACAAACTTGTGAAAATAGGGTTCCGGAATCCACCAGAAATTGAGAAAAACTCTCTAAAATATTATTGATTGAATGAAAGTTGCCTCTTAGGCTACAACTGTTAAGCTTAAATAGGGAAATAACAAACCCCTAATGGGCCTAAAAATAACAAATTGAAATAAAACAAAAAATAACAAACTGAAATAAAACAAATAAAATAACAAACTGAAATATTAAAAATACTATAAAAACCCTCCTACATCAGAATTGGTTTGATAAAATTATCATCCGAAAAGCTTTCAGAAATTCTTCTACATCCGGAATTGGTTTTTCATTCGGAACAACAACCGAAACGATAATAACCGCCGCAACAACCGCCGAAACGATGAAGAACCAATTCCGGTTGTTAGGGTTCGTAACAACCGCAACCCTATTTATGATGACTCGAGTTCTGAGGATGATGAAGTCGTGACTGAAGATGAGAGTGAACGTGGGAATCACCATGATTACCGCGTGAAGGCTGATATTCCTTTATTTCACGGAACAATGGGAGTAGAAGAATTTCTGGATTGGCAGATCGATGTTGACAGGTTTTTCGACGTCATGGACGTCCCAGAAAACAAGCAGGTTAAGATGGTTGCGATCAGGCTGAAGAGTACCGCGGCTGTTTGGTGGGATAGGCTCGTCGTTCAGAGGCAGCGGCAGAGAAAACGCCCTATACGAACTTGGAGGAAGATGAAGCAGCTGATGCTTGAAAGGTTCTTGCCTGAAGATTACGAACAAATTCTGTATAAGATGTATATTGAATGCGTTCAGGGCAAGCGAACGGTGACAGAGTACACGGCTGAATTCTTGCGTTTCTCTGAACGTAATGAATTGGGCGAGTCCGAGAATCAGAAAGTGGCTCGTTATATTAGTGGTTTGAAAGGTTCGTTACAAGAGAAGATGGGATTGCAGACTGTTTGGACAGTTGCTGAAGCATCCAACCTAGCTTTGAAAGCGGAATTGATAGAGAAATCTCCCAGGAATTTCTCAAATTTCAGAAGATATTCTCCACAGAACAATGCTGATGACAAAGAAAAAAGGGCAACAACCCGAGATTCGAACCCAAGTAACAAAGCAAGCAGTTCTGGCAACACACCACAAGGCAAGACCCCCGTCCAAAAACAGAACAATCCATATGCGAAGCCTACCGGTGATACTTGTTACCGTTGCGGTGGGAAGGGTCACAGGTCTAATGTTTGCCCAACAAGGAGAGTTGCTGGAGTAGTAGAGGAAAGAGGTAGTGATGATGAGCAGCCTGTCGACGAAAATGAATATGCCGGAGCTGAATTTGCTGAAGAAGATTCTGATGAGAGGGTGAATTTTGTGCTTCAACGGATGTTACTAGCATCCAAAGAGGAAGGTTAATGCAAGAATTTGTTTAAAAATCGCTGTTCCGTCAATAACAAAGTATGTGACCTGATAGTAGATAATGGAAGCACAGAGAACTTGGTGTCGAGAAAATTGGTGGAACATTTCAAGTTGCCCACGGAGCCTCGTGAGAAACCATACTCTCTTGGCTGGGTCAGGAAGGGATCTCAGGTGCGAGTGACGCTGTCATGCAAAGTTCCCATATCCATCGGCAAACATTATAGAGAAGAGGTACTTTGTGATGTTCTTGATATGGATGTTTGTCATATTTTACTTGGTAGACCTTGGCAGTTTGATAATGACATTACTTATCGGGGACGTGATAATGTGATGTTATTTACTTGGGGCGCCCATAAGATTGCTATGGCACCTGTTTTACAATTTGATAAGAACTCGAAGGAAAAGAAATTGAGTTTCCTAGTGATGACTCAGAATGAAAAGAAACTTGATGATGCTGTTAAGGAGACTGAGTGTTTTTGTCCAGTGGTGATAAAAGGGCTGATGAGTGCTGTGAAAGAAGAGATTCTGATACCAGGTGAAGTCTTAGAAATTCTAAAAGATTTCAATGAGCTGATTGCAGATGAGCTTCCGAATGATTTACCTCCCATGAGAGATATTCAACATCAGATCGACTTGATTCCGGGTTCTAGCCTCCCAAACCTTCCTCATTATCGCATGAGTCCTAAAGAGAACGAGATTTTAAGGGAACAAATTGAGGATTTACTAAGGAAAGGTTTCATACGTGAAATCATGAGTCCTTGTGCTGTTCCGGTCCTTTTAGTACCAAAGAAAGGAAATCAGTGGAGGATGTGTGTTGACAGTAGAGCCATCAACAAGATAACTATCAAGTACCGGTTTCCAATTCCCCGCCTAGAAGACATGCTTGATGAATTGGCAGGATCTAAGTTGTTTTCAAAAATAGACCTGCGTAGCGGATATCATCATATCCGAATTAGACTTGGAGATGAATGGAAGACGGCCTTCAAGAGCAAGGATGGACTTTATGAGTGGCTAGTGATGCCTTTCGGATTGTCCAACGCCCCTAGCACCTTCATGAGATTAATGAATCAAGTTTTGCGCCCCTTTATGTGATCTTTTGTAGTTGTTTATTTTGATGATATTCTGATTTATAGTAAATCCAAGAAAGAGCATCTGGAGCATGTGAGGTTAGTATTGCAAGTTTTACAAGACAATCAGTTGTACATTAATCTGAAAAAGTGCACATTCAGTACCAACAAATTACTTTTCTTGGGGTTTGTAGTTGATGAAGAAGGAATCCAGGTCGATGAAGAAAAGGTGAGGGCTATCAGAGACTGGCCTGCACCTACATCAGTTACTGAAGTGCGCAGTTTCCATGGGCTGGCCACTGTTTATAGGAGATTTATCAGAGATTTCAGCACTATCACCGCACCAATCACCGAATGTTTGAAAAAAGGAAAATTTAAGTGAGGTTCCGAGCAAGAGCCGAGTTTTGCATTAATAAAAAAGAAGTTGTGCACCGCCCCAGTGTTGGCTCTTCCTGATTTTGAAAAAGTTTTCCAAGTTGAATGTGATGCTAGTGGAATTGGAATAGGAGCTGTTTTATCCCAAGAGAAGAAACCAATTGCTTTCTCCAGTGAGAAGTTGAGTGAAGCCCGCCAAAAGTGGAGTACTTATGACCAAGAATTTTATGCCGTCTTCAGAGCCCTACGCCAGTGGGAGCACTATTTAATTCATAGAGAATTCATTTTGTTCACTGATCATCAAGCTTTGAAGTTTCTTCATAGCCAAAAAGTAATCAACAAGATGCACGCTTGATGGGTGAGTTTCCTGCAGAAATTCCCTTTTATTATTCAGCATAAATCTGGAGCGCTTAACAAGGTAGCTGATGCTTTAAGTAGGAGAGCTTCTTTACTTATCACTCTAGCACAAGAAGTTGTGGGTTTTGAATGTCTGAAGGAGTTGTACGTGAATGATTTTGAGTTCAGAGAACTATGGGCCAAATGTAGTGAACGACCCTGTACAGATTTCCATATTCGAGAGGGATACCTTTTTAAAGGGGACCAACTATGCATTCTTTGTTCATCCTTGAGGGAGAAACTGATTAGGGACCTACATAGTGGCGGCCTTAGTGGCCACATGGGGCGAGACAAGACCATTGCTAGCCTGGAAGAAAGATTTTATTGGCCGCACCTAAGAAGGGATGCTGGAACCATAGTCAAAAGATGCTACACTTGTCAAGTGTCTAAAGGTCAGTCGCAGAACACTGGTCTTTACATGCCTTTACCTATTCCCAACGACATTTGGCAAGATCTATCTATGGATTTTGTGCTGGGACTGCCTCGAACCCAGCGAGGTGTGGATTCTGTGTTTGTGGTGGTGGACCGATTCTCCAAGATGTCCCATTTCATCGCATGCAAGAAAACTGCGGATGCATCCAACATAGCCAAACTATTTTTCAGGGAGGTTGTGCGCCTTCACGGGGTTCCCACATCCATTACCTCTGACAGAGACACCAAATTCCTCAGTCATTTCTGGATCACCCTGTGGAAATTATTTGGAGCATCACTAAACAGGAGTTCTACCGCTCACCCCCAAACGGATGGACAAACTGAGGTCACGAACAGGACTTTGGGGAACATGATTCGCTGTGTTTGTAGTGACAAACCGAAACAGTGGGACTTGGCCTTACCTCAGGTTGAATTTGCTTACAATAGCACGGTGCATTCCGTTACCGGAAAAACACCATATGCACTCGTCTACACTTCTGCCCCTAGGCACGTGGTTGATTTGATTAAGTTGCCTAAGGCCCCTGGCGTTAGCGTAGCAGCTGAAAATATGGCTGAAGAGATTTTAGTTGTGAAAAATTCTGTCAAGGCCAAGCTAGAAGCTACCGGATTGAAAAATAAAATTGCTGCAGATAAAAGACGAAGAGCCAAAGTTTTCAACGTAGGAGATGATGTGATGGTATTCCTGCGTAAAGAAAGATTTCCCGTTGGTACTTACAGTAAGTTGCAGCCCCGCAAGTATGATCCATTTAGAGTGACTCGTAAGATCAATGATAATGCGTATGTGGTCGCGCTTCCAGACGATATGAACATTTCCAACACTTTCAATGTGACAGACATATATGAATACCATGCGGATGAGGTCCTTTATCAAGATAAGAACTCGGGGTCGAGTTCTTCAGAGGTGGGAGAGACTGATGTAGGCAAATTAGCGGCCCGTATCGAAGAAGAAGTGGCGCGCAAGAAAGGATAACTCGGAATAGCGCAGATTTTGCATCCGGTGTCAGAATGACTCGAAATATACCTTTTCGGAAAGCCCCGGACCTCACGAACAAGACTCATCGCTTCGCCATGACGTAGGGGTGAATTTAGCCATTCGAAGTCGCCTGGAAGCCCAAATCCGGATTTTAATATTTTAGCATATCTTGTTATTTTGATATTTTTCGTTTTTATTTCAGTTTGTTATATTTTCGGCCCATAGGGGTTTGTTATTTTCTCTAGTATTTAAACACATCTTGGCAGCCTAGAGAGGCACCTTTTCATTGAATAAAATTATCGAGACTTTTCTCAAATTCTGGTGGATTTCGGAAACCCTTATTTTGATAGGTTTGTCGCTTGCAACCTGTCTGTTTATCTTTTAGGCTTAACGCTTGTTAATCCTTGCTTCCGTACTGCGTCATACTCTGTATTGATTCTTAATGACACCCAACCTAATACTTGTCTCTACCACTTGAGCTATAGTTAGCAGCACTACTCAACGTTTGTCAACTCTACATTTCATTATCTTATAAATATGACTTTTTTTTTCCCTAGGAATAGTATATGATCAGTTGTCTAATGGCATGCCCTTCCATTTAAAATAATGTATGGAGTGATATTGTGGATGTAAGTCTAGCAGAAATATTGGCTTTCGATTAACAACGGCATTTTGAAAAGTAACTCCTGAATATATTACAAAAAAATAATAATATTGAAAACAGAGTATGATTCATGATAAGACAGCATGGCATTGTTTGTTCCCTATGACAGTACCTTTTAACAATAATTCATTCAAACTGTTTTTTTTTTCTTGCTAGTTTTCTCTCGTTTCTCTTCAATCATGCACGGGAATAAGTATAGTAATACTTTGCAAGAAATGTTCCAGTTGCCCTAATCTATAACTGTTATGCTAATTCTTAAATCATAATTTTGTTTTCTTCTTATCACAGGTTCAAGTTGGTAATTCTCCTTTGTATAAAACAGAGAAAAAACTTGGCAAGGGTGGATTTGGTCAAGTATATGTTGGTCGGCGTGTTTCTGATGGAAATTTGAATGAGAGAACCGGACCTGAAGCTTTAGAGGTATGTGCATCCTATCAATACTATGTGGTTAGTTATAATTCATATATCTTATTTTTACATGCTAAAGTATTTTAATCTCAGGAACTCACGGTTTTTAATTATTTTATCAGGTGGCCATAAAATTTGAGCACACAAGTAGTAAAGGATGTCACAATGGACCACCAAATGAGTGGAAAGTGTACGAGTGAGTGTTATCATTGCTTATTCTTATATTTTCGCTTAATTTCCTATCTATTTTTAGGGTATGTTATGTATATTTTCCTATAATTTTTTATTTGTGTAGCACCCTTGGCGGAAGTCATGGTGTGCCACAGGTACATTACAAAGGCAAGCAAGATGGCTATTATATCATGGTATGTTATTGGGTTTTATTCTTTAATCATTTGGGTTTGATTGTTTTTTAATTATTAATTAATTTGAATGATAATGTAACCTTTCTTTTATTTGAGTTTGATTTGTTTGAAGGTTCCTGTTTGTCTTGCTACTTTCATATGTGCAGATTATGGATATTCTAGGACCTAGCTTGTGGGATGAATGGGATAATAAATCTCACACGTAAGTCTTTTGTAAATTATTTGTTAGATGTGCATTGAAGTATATTCCCTGTTGTTAATTTTGAGTTTCAATTGTTATGTTAATGTTTCTTTTGTCAATTCCAGTATGTCCACTGAAATGGTTGCTTGTATTGCCATTGAAGCAATATCCATATTGGAGAAGATGCACTCTCGAGGGTAATTTGTTACCACTCAACTAATTAATTTCCATTCATTTCTTTGGGTTATGCCTATGAATAGTGGATAGTCACTTTTTGTAAGGCTAGACATTTTCTCTCATTTTCCTATTCTTCCGCTGACATTAGCAATTTACATAAGAATATGTGAATTAAGTTATTTTATAACAAAAATAATTGGAATTATGTTTCTCACACTATATGGTGATGATATATGGGTAGGTATGTGCATGGAGATGTGAAGCCGGAGAATTTTCTGCTTGGCGCCTCTGGGACACCCGATGAGAAAAAATTGTTCCTGGTAGATCTTGGATTGGGTATGTTTTTGATTGATTATTTATTGGTCAAATGTAATATTTTCATTTTTGCATCATTTAATTATTCTTTTGGCTTTTTCTGTGCAATTTCGGGCTTGCAGCTACTAAATGGCGGGATAGTAGAACTGGTTTGCATGTGGACTACGACCAAAAGCCTGATATTTTCAGGTATCGATTAAATATCTGTTTAAATATCTGATAACTTCGGCCTGATAGTTTGGGATTGTGTAGAAAATGTTTAAATATCTGTTCTCCATATTATATTAACTTGTATCATATGGAAAATATTTTCAGGGGCACAGTCCGTTATGCAAGTGTGCATGCACATTTGGGGAGAAATGTAAGCAGGAGGGATGATTTGGAATCTCTTGCATATACACTGATTTTTCTTCTTCGAGGTCGTCTTCCTTGGCAAGGATACCAGGTTCGTCATATTTTAACAACTTTTAGTTTTTACTCTCATATTAAGAATGTTGTTCTTAGACATTTTTTTCTCAGGGAGAAAACAAAGGATATCAGGTTTGCAGGAAGAAGATGGGAACGCCTTCAGAGAACCTATGCTGTTTTTGTCCCCAGCCTTTTAAAGAGTTTGTTGAACATGTAGTGAACTTAAAGTATGATGAAGAGCCCAACTATGCAAAATACATTTCTCTCTTTGATGGGATTGTTGGTCCAAACCCAGACATTAGGCCACTGAATACAGAAGGTGCACAAAAGGTATTGATTTTGCCACCCTTTTACTCGTGTTTTTTTATGTATATACGAAGTTTGTAGTCCAACCTTTGATACTGCTATTTTTTTTTCTTCTTGAAGCTTGTTGGTCATAAAAGAGGCCGATTGGCTTCAGAAGATGATGATGAACAACCCAAAAAGAAGGTTCGAGTGGGTTTACCAGCGAACCAATGGATTAGTGTTTACAATGCTCGTAGACCGATGAAACAAAGGTATACACTAATGAAGTATTCTAATAAAATATTCTGACTACTTAGACACCCTACTAACTACTCAAATACCTCACTAGTAAACTTAGCCACTAGTATTCTTAGCTTTCCTTTCATAAACCCTCCATATTCTGGGTTTGCCATAATACCTTTATTTATCATTAGTTGCCTTCCCATCATACACCAATAAGTCTTAAAAGCTTGTTATATCGCATGTGTGATTCTATGTTTAGGTGTTTTAAAATTGATGCAAGGGGATGACTTCTATTTCCTCATCTTTAAGATTATGATTTTTCAACACATACGATATGTGTGAATCTATTTACACCCTTTTGTGTGTATATGTTGCATAAAATGTTTGAATTTCCTTACATTTTTTAATCTTTTGGTTACAAAAGTTAGATGCCAAGGGTTATCCGGGTTGAAAACTTATGATGTAAGGGAATTGCTATGCATTAAGAGTGGTTTTCTTTGTGTTGTAGATATCACTACAATGTGTCAAGTACAAGACTATCACAACACATTGACAAAGGAAATGAGGATGGCTTATATATTAGCAGTGTTGCTTCATCTCAGGGCTTATGGGCCTTAATAATGGATGCAGGGACAGGTTTCACTTCCCAAGTTTATGAATTCTCCCCCCAATTTTTCCACAAGGTAAATTTAAATCTATTGCCATATATTCTTCTACTTGTGAATTATTAAAATTTCCTGTATAGCACACCAGATACATGCTTCTAGAAATTGTTAATCCTGGTTTCAAGGCATGCTTATTATTAACTTAGGGTTTTCTGTTTTTTTTTTTTTTAAAGGAATGGATCATGGAGCAGTGGGAAAAAAATTACTATATCAGTGCAGTTGCAGGAATTGCAAATGGGAGTTCATTAGTAGTAATGTCTGAAGGTTGGTTCCTTTTAAGTTATATAAATTGGCTTATGTACTTTGGCAATTCTCCATTTTGCTCTCCGCTAACTTAGGACATGGATTTCAGGCACCCAGTATTTGCAGCAATCATACAAAGTTAGTGATTCATTTCCTTTCAAATGGATTAGCAAAAAGTGGAAGGAGGACTTTTCTGTAACTTCAATGGCCACAGCAGGGCCCAAATGGGGAGTAGTTATGTCTCGTGGGGCAGGGTTTTCAAAACAGGTCATCCTTGGATTGAGCTTTTATCTGTCAGCACTTTAGTCCTAATGCAACTTAATAGTGTGAATAAATACTTTATGTTTATGAATAGCAGGCGGTCGAATTAGATTTTCTGTACCCTAGTGAAGGGATTCACAAGCGATGGGAGTCTGGATACCGAATCACATCGACGGCTGCAACTTGGGACCAAGCTGCTTTTGTTCTGAGTATTCCAGAGAAGAAGGCGCAGGACGAAACTCAAGAAACACTAAGGACTACTACTTTTCCTAGTACTCATGTTAAGGTGGGTCATATATATTCACATTTGTTGTCTATGCACATGATTTTCAGTTAATTGCAGTCTGTTGATACTTGATTTTACAGGAGAAGTGGGCTAAGAACCTCTATATTGCCTCTATTTGCTATGGACGTACCGTTTCTTGAGACTGCCGATCCATGGAGGGGCCGAACGAGTATTTGGATTTCGGTGAAAAAACTCCAAATGTGCGTTTAGACCGAAAATAATCGTGTTTTTTTGGGACAAACATACTTTTGGGCTCGATAGCATGTCAAGAAGTTTGATGGGCTGGGACACAGGAAATTTTGATGGCTTCAGTGTTTATTTTATGTATGTAGGATGGGAATGAATATTTTCAGTAAAACTAAGTGAACATCTCAATTTTCCATTCGTATGGAAATTGATTTTATGTCAATTATTAGTTAATGTTTTCCAGACGAGGAACTTTTTATACAGGTACAGACAGGTATACTCTTTTTTTTTTTTTTTTTGAAGGAACAGGTATACTCATTTTAATTTTAAGTTTGGTAGACTTATCATATTTTTTTTGGTTACAAGTAGACTTGTCATATGAGCCATGTAAAAAAAAAGTTAAATTTTTTGTTTATAAACTAAATAAATATAAATACCCTAACTGAAATCTAAAAACATGTAAGACGGCATGAGAAAATGTATTTTAATTTTAGTTTTATATTTATTTATAAAACTACAAATAAATATAAATATACTTCTAGAAATCTTCAAAGGTTTGTACCAAAAAAAAAGAAAAGAAAAAATCTTCAAAAGGTGAGATGTCAAAGTTTTGACGATTAATGTCCTTAGGAAATTTTAGTGGACTTCAGAAAGACCTGTTTATTAGTCGAAAACAACAAACAACCAAATAAAAGTTAGTCAAAACTACAAGGAGTCGAATATGTAAAAGACGGATTTTTTTCAAGTCCACTAAAGCTTACGAAGGGTATGGTAGTTAGGGATGGCAAGGTGGGCCGGCCCACCCCGTTTAAGTCCGCCCCGTCTAAGCCCGCTTAAAATGGGACGAGACGAATTGAATCAAATTAGGTGGCCGAGTCCAAAATCTCACCCCGCCCCGTTTAGTGGCGGACAAATGAGTTGGCGGACCGGCCCGCCAAACAAAAAACTTTGTTTTTCAGAGGAAAAAAACTTCTTTTTTTAATGCATTTTTTTTTACAACTTAATTGTTACAAAAAAAATATGCTGCTTTTATCATTTTTTTTTTTTGAAGTATATGTTGCTTTTATCATAAAAAAATATAAAAGAATATGCAACAAATAAATTTGTGGTAAAAACAAGATAATTAATAAATTGTCGAACTCAACATCATATTTAATAGCAAAATAATGAAAATCTGCCAACATAAAACAAATCCAACAACCAAAATAAATCCAAAAAGATAAAATAAGTCTAAAAGAAAAAAGAAAAACGAGTTAAGCGGGCCGGCCCGCCCCGCCACGAGTCCGCCCCGTTTTTTCAACGAGTTTTGCAGGACGAGCCAACTATAGGAAGTGAGTTCAAAATTTCGACTCAGCCCGCCAAAAATAGCGAGCTAAATGGGCCGGCCCGACGGGTTGGGCCCGTTTTGCCTCCCCTAATGGTAGTGTTAGGTAAATATACGTGGGACTTGACGATTCACACGAAGGATATAGAAGTGTTAGGTAAAGATATGTGGGACTTGACAATTCAACGTTGTATTCATATTTTATATTTGTAGTGTCACTAACCGAAAAATCTATGGACCCAAGCCGGGACAAACTATATTTTTCCGCCCATCTGCTCTGTTATGAAAAGTCTCAATGACAACATCAATTGTTTCTGAAAGCAATCACTTTGTCTTGCCTCCTAATGGTTCAACAATGTCCATAGTGAATGAATACCAAAGCTTTTAGCTGAACCATTTTCTTGGGACACCGATATAGACTCCTTTTCAATGAATATCAAATGGCTACGAGTTCAGATGGCTTGGATCAAAGTATGGAACCCTCTTTGGTTATAAAAATTGTGATTTTGCCTTCAATGGAAGGAGTCAAGTTCTATTTTAATTTGCAAATACTTTCTTACCCAATAGTACATGATATAAAATTTATTTTAGCATTACTTTCTTATGGTGTGGTGCGACAAGCTAGAAAGATAACAATGAAAAAGGAATAAACAGAGTGATTTATTGAGTTCACAATAAAAATAAAAATAGTTTTAATAGTATATATTTTTATCTTAAATAATAATTATAAACCAAAATATTAAATAAAGATATTAATACCAGGTTAACGAAGTTCATCATTAATTTTAGAGTCTTTTAAAAATTGGACCGGATCAGTCGAATTAATACGATCGAAAACTGTACACATAGTCAATTCAATCAAGTTGATCAATTAAGAGATATAAATGAACCGATGCTTACGTCATAAATGAACCGAATTACTCCCTCCGGTCCTATATATAAGAAAATTTTCAAAAAAAAATTTGGTCCTATTTATAAGAAATTATCACAACTTTTAAGGTGTAGTTATTGTTTAAAAGACCGTTATACCCATTATTTAATGTTTTTTTTTAAAATTAGTGGGTGTATTTAATGTTTCACAATTTTTTATGAGAATATATTTGTAAAAATATTCAAAAAGTTACACTAATTAATGAGTGTATTGGTTTTGATGTTTTTTTTGTTTTTCTTATTATAATATAGTTACTTATATACTTGCAAGACTTTGGGTTCAAGCAAGGGTTGCCGTTAATCACTACTCACTCGTCACGTTACATCTTGCTGGTAATTCTTCTTCTTTGTATACGTTCTTGTGTTTCCTTTGTCTCTTGCGGTTGAATATTCTTTATTTCCTTTGTAAAACCTTTGAATTAGGGCTTGTTACGGATTTTGAAAAAATAATGATAGTGTGTTCTGATGAAATTAAAATCCTCGATCATACTAAATTTTATTATCATTACATTAAATTAAATTTGTCTTTCTATTAAGAATTTTGTTCTTTGATATTAGTTGTGCTCTCTTATGGAATTTAAAGGAACGGTGCTGACCGGTAGCAGCCGAATCCCAGAAGCGCAAATGGGCAACCTAAATCAGTGGCGTATCCAGGGCCCTGGACCAGGGGTACAACATTTTCGCCTTATAAATTTTTGATTTTTTATTCTTATAAAAAAATTTGCACATTTTAGTCCTCCTTCGTCTACACAAATGATTTATTTATGTCAATGTTACCAATTAAACTTATTCTTTTTTTTTTTTTGTACAAATTATTTCACTTATTCTAATATTTACCACTTAAAATTTGAATGAATATAATATTATCAATAATAGATAGATACACATTGATCATGTGCATAGTCTCCTAAGATATAGAGAAAAACAAGGCAAAAAGAAGAAAACATAATAGAAATGATGAGGAAAAAATAAGACAAAAAAAGAAGAAAAAAAGTTACAAATGAAGTAATACAATATATATTACATTTGTACTAATTTGATATAGAATTTACATTGATCCAGCGGTAGAAGCATGATTAAAGCATGCTGGGTTAAATTTTTGAACATTGGTATTATAATTAAAAGCAGAAATTAAATTAACTAATATTATGATGACGCTTGCTGTTGTGTTAGAAAAGTTGCTGAAAGGCTGGACCCACTCAGCTGAGGTGAGAGTTCTTTGGGCTTAAGGTGTAAAACCAAAAATTCAGGGTGTGCAAAATGCAAAAAGATAGGGATATTAGTGCAATTTTTCAAAGTTGAGGGTGTGCAGGTGCACACCCTGAGTACACACTAGATCCGCCGCTAACCTAAATCACATTCATCCTTTTCATTTTATCAACCAATTCTATGTGTTTTTTTAATTCTTTATTGTCCTTGTTTATGATTAGAAAATCTTGTATTAATATGTTCTTTGCAGTCGAATTAATTTCATTTCGGTTAACATGCTAGCTCTTCGTTCATTTGTTATTATTTCAGATGATTTTCACTTTAGAACCATGCAAAGATATATACAATTCTTTTTTGCTTTCATGTTTTATGCATGTAACTTGTAACTTGGTATTGTTGCCAAACTTGGAAAATCAAGCCTATTTTATTCTTTGTTGTTTTCTCTTGTCTTCTATTTAGTTCGAATAAAAAAAAAAAACTTTCAGCCATATTAAAATAAACTCACCCTTCGTTTATTTATTTGATCAACACAATAAATAAACAGAACTTGCTAAGAAGCGTCTCCCATTGACGGCATAAGGTGTGAGGCAAGTTTTTCTTGACGTCTCACGAATGTTTATAGCGGCCTTTAGCCGTGCTTTTGATACAAATTTCACAAATTCAGTTACTACGTGCATATTTGAATTCTTTAATATATCGAATCACAGAAATCGATCGAGAGAAAAACAAAGAGAATGAAAAAAGTACTTTTAGATTGGAATCGTTGGTGTTAGAGGGTGGGTTATGTTATGTTCTTTCAATCTTGTTATTGGCTATCGAATTGTATTGTGTATGAGCTTGACTCTATGGTGTAGAAAGACTATAATTTCTGCATGTTTTTGTTGATCCGTAAGGTTACTTATTGAACAAACCAAAGAAAATAAATAACAGTATTCGGTTCGGTTGTTATAGTCATTGAATTACATGTGAATGACATAAATTTAATTGATTACATACTAGAACATGTACTAAAGTTACTTCAATTGAAGTGAAATTTAAATCCCTGTATTCAGTTTGTGCTCATTTTATTCACTGTGTGCTGACCAATATCCTTCGTATGTGGCTCATCCAAGGTCCCTTTAGAGGACAAAGTGTTTGAGGTTAAGGACTGCCTGCAGCTGTAAACCATAATAGAGCTGCTTGATCATGAGATTAATAGTTGACCTGTGCCCCATACCCTATCCATTTATTTATTTTTAGGACTAAAGAACATTGTCCATATATATGAGAAGTAAAAAAGAAATACTTAATCAATTGCCCAAAAGTCATCACCTCAATTTTCCATTTGTTAACCAGTTTACCTATATCATTTGACTTAATTAATTTTTATTTATTCCTTCTATAACAATATTCTGGTCAACCTTAATATTTAACACATGGCTCCCACACAATTTTCAGCTTTATCTTAATTTTGTGAGATTATTTTTTTCTCTCACGCAAAGGCACAGTTAATTCATTCACTTCTTATTTCAGGAAATCAATAGGTCTATATATATTGGACTGAAGTATGGAGCCAATTTTATTCCATGCAAAAAATATCAATAAGAAAATAAAAATACTCATTCACATATCACTATGGCAAAAACCACTGCTTCATTTGTTTTAATTCTTCTTGTTGTGGCAATTATGAATGGCTATAGTGTTGAGGGTGCAGAAAAAGGTAACAAGCTGAAAAATGTTGGTAATATTTACAAATCTCAAAAGACTCTTGGGTGTGTGTTTTGGTACAAGATGTGTTTTTTTGTTGATCCTAGCTATTGTCCTACGTACTATAAGTATTGTACTCCTAATGGCAGTAATCCTCCTCAACCTCAAATCATTCCATGATCTGAGATTGTGGCCATGGTTTGTGACTGTTATATTGATATATCTATACAATTAATACCATAGAATGTTATGCGAGTGTGAGGGTATATTACATTATAAGAGTAAAAATTACATGGGAAATGTTAACGAGTGCCCCCCAGGACACTCTTTAAGACCTTTAAATAGTAACTATTTTTGAAAATTTATGTAATTAATGCATTGGAAATTGAAATATTTGACTTTTTTATGGAATAATTTCTTTTTTTGGAATGCTTAAAGAGTGTCCGGAGGCATTCGTTAACAAGACCCAAATTATATTATAGCTAAATAATTACCTTTATGGGTGGGGCTCTTCTTGGGTATGTCAAGTCGAGGATATATAGATATAGTAGTATTTTATTTGTGTTATGAATTTGTATTATGGTTCCATGTTAGTATGTTATGATTATATTATACTCCCTCCGTCCCAAATTGTATGTCGTTTTGGAAAAAAAATTTGTCTCAAATTATATGTCGTTTTACAATACCAATGAAACATTAATGTTACTTTTCCTATTATATCCTTAACTATTTATTACTCTCTCTTCTTTCAATTCTTTAATTTATCTTTCTCATACCATTTATTAAGGACAATTTTGTAAAACAACTCATAATATCTCTTTCCCACACAAAATTAATTATATTTCTTAATACGTGTGAAATACCCAAAACGTCATACAATTTGGGACAGAGGGAGTATATGCAATATTGAAATAAATTAATTTCACTGGTATACTTCCTTATGATCAATTTTGAAGTGAAAAATTTGCCATACTTGGTAATCAATTTTGTTTTCATGATTGATAAGGTTTTCGTTATGGTCATTTCACCAATATTCACAATGAAAAATTTGCATGTGAATTTTTCAATTACAAATCAGAAAACGGAAACGGTGATTAAAAGTTAAAAAATATATCAAAAATAGGGATGACGGTTAGAGACTTGCATGTTGCATTATAAATAATTTTTTACATACGGAACAAATTCAGCGTATCCACTTATATCCTTGTTATACGCCCCATACTTGTATTTTGAAATCAAAGAAAATCTAAACTCATATTCAAACCCAGTCAAAACGGAAAAAATTCGTCAATTGAGGTGGGTTTGTACGGGTACCCAGGTACAAGTTTTGTTGGCATGTCTAACTATTAGTCCATGAAGAAGAAAAAAGTTATTTTTATCACTTACAAAAATAAACCAAGGTTCTGCCAATTTTTCTCGGCCATTTTTTGTTTGTCTAATAGTCTAAGTGTATTTCATACAAAAATGAGAGCTTTAGTTCCCTACAATTTTTTTTTTTGGACAACTTGGTCCCCCAAAACATTTTAGAATCAAAAAGTTTCATTGAAACGCTTAACCAGTGAAACAACAAAGAATCAAGTTAAAACACTAACCTTAAATCGCAAAACTGGATAACAATTGGTAGGATTTTATTCTTCGGTATCTTGTGAAAAATAAAAGCTGTCCTACAATCACCACTATACTTATGTTTATCATCATAGAGCATGATGTCAACCAGTCTATTGAGTAAATATTTTCTTGGTAAGTTGAAAAATAACCTTTATAGAGATCCCATACAACGGATACACTTGACTTGATTCAAATTAGTCAGGATTTCAACTTTCAATTGACTTTCAGATAGACAGATACATACCAAGGGTCTATCTGGGGGTGGGGAATATCAAAACAATCTGGTTTTATGACAAAAAATTCAGCATCAATATTCAAAATCTTCTTATTCACACGGTAACAAACAAGAAATACAGTTCCTTAAAAGAAAAAAAGGGAAGTACAAAATAAAAATTGGTTCTTTTTCATCCCCACAAGCTCGCTATGGGGTTAAGGGTAGGTTCTAATTCAAAGGGGACCTCAGATTCTTCTTGTGTTGGCCTACAACACAAACTGTCCCAACGAACTTCTTCCTGCCAAAGACGCATGAAACAACATCAGGTAAAGGTAACATCCAAGGATTTACCTAACAACTACCAAAGATGGTAGCATGAATGCTGATGATATGGAATGGTTTTTGTTAAAAAGAAGCAAAGATATCAAAGATCACCTCAGACTTGTCATGGTAAAACCGGACAGTGAAGATGCAGCTACACTCTTCACTATCATGTTTCCTCCTCTGGATTTTCAATACAATAGCATCACAATAGAGGGCATAATCAGATTTTACCTGTGCAAAATTAATAAAGGGTCAAAAGAAGTATCAACGGTTAGGGAATTTATGGTTAAAAACAGAAAGAAAAAAAAAACTATGTTTGGGTAGATATGTTGGTAACAAGTTGTGTGACTTTGCAAACATTTGGATATGTGTTTGTATATGGGTCGAAACCCCCATCAAAAGTGTGTCAAATGAACACAAGACATTTGATTCTCATAGTTCATGTCTTGTAATGTGTGTGAAAAGGAATGAAGTGTACACAAACACAGCAACAATCATGTGGCCACTGGATACACATTATGTTTATGTAAGTAAAATAAAAAGGCTAGCATCCCTTACATGGAAACATAGTACAAGATGTCCTTCCTTCACCTTGTGACACTCTGAAGCTTCCAATGGGATGGATCTCTGTCGCACCCCATATTTCACATTAATCCATTCATCTTCATCCTTACCGAATCCATGATATCGTACACGAACTTCCTTAAATCATGTGTCACATCACAACATACATTAACTTAACTTCAACTGATTGCCCACAATATACCAAATGAGCATCCTCTAAGAACAGCGATGATTATACAGCAGGATAATTACACTGTTCACAAGTATAAAAATATAGGCTGCAGAGTAATTCTATTCTATTGACTTTTCCATTATTTTTCAATGGATGGAAATATCACAAACAATAGCTGGCAATTATTTAGATTACATGGTATTAAAAATCATTTTGGAACGGGGTGTCTCTAAAATGAAAAGTAAATTTCAGCCATCAAATAACTAGTGAATTAAGCAAGAAAAATGCCGATTTTTATTTTTCATTTCCACAACTCAGTGACCACAACTGAATGTAAGTCTAGGATTCTTGCTCAAGCAAAACACATTTTGATCGCTTTTCACTCGAATTCCTGGTCTGGACCATGAAAGCATGTGACATGGCCCATTTGAAGAATATCATGCTATTATAATAAGGTATACCTATGCCTAAGAAAGAGAGCTCTTCTACTCGTAGAATCACTATTTAGCACAAGCAATTGGGCAAGGTATGCCCACGTATAACGTGAGTTCTACCTGCGCAACTCCAATTCCTCCCGCTAGAGTGCCCAACAATGAAATTTTTCTGAAGTGCTATATGGGTTTCTAATGTTTTGGAGCTTTTGGTTTAGTTTTAAAAGTACTCTTATACATAGTACTATTTGGAGGTTTTGCATTTTAAAATGCCTTTTTCTCGTGGCCATGCATGATTTTGAGCTTGAGCAGTTAGAAGTAATGACTCCATTTTTACATAGTACAATTTGCATTTTAGAATGCATTTTTTTGTAGATGTTCTCACATGTACCAATTTTCTATCATAGCGAGTTTGCTTCTCCTCTGCCTGATATTTTTCTATCAAGCATTTTTCCACATTATTCCTTGCTTCGTTACCTCTGTTGTCCAAAGTTTGACGTTCACTTTTCACTGCTTAGTTTCTATTGCTTAAAAAAGGTCAGAGATTTTCTGCATTTTAACCCACTATGTTGAAAGAGACAAAATAGTTTATATACACCGTTGCAGCTTAACATGCAATTCAAATGAAAGAAAAAAAAAAGCTTAATAGTCAGCCACCGTATTTTAAGCACAAACAAAAAGAATTAAATACAAAAATAGGTATTTGAAGTAAAATAAGGAAGGTATTGCAGGCATGAAAGGAACTATTGCTCTTATATTAATTAGAAATTCAAAGCAGCAACTCAATTTATTAACAGCCAAAGATATAAAAGATTCTTACAAGTTCCCCTGTGCTTAGAACTCTATAGTTCAGAAACATTGCAACATCATGCCTGTAATTGGAAAATAAAAAAGCATCAAAAGGTGAGTCAGTTACTAACTAACTAACAAAAAAAGGTTAATGGTTGTGAAGAGGAGATGGGTTTGGTGATAGTGTTTTTCTTTTTAAAAAACCCTTTTGGAATGAAGAGTGATGACTTGGAACATATCATCTTTAATTTTGTTATGAGTGCAATGCAAGAAACAAAAACCATATCACGTCTTATAGATCTCACGTAACCCAAAATGTTTAAAAATGTCACATGCACAATATGCATAAACTCAAAATAGAGCTGCAGCTTAATCAGAAGTTAATTCCTCACCATGCATTGTCTTTTATAGATATCGCTTCAAATGCTAATTCTGACAGATCTGCAGCTTGAATACCTGGCATTATGTGTTAAGAGCCAGAAATCGGAGAAGAGTAAATAGCAGAAAAAAGAAGGGGGGAATCATTGGAAATATGAAACTGCTTGTATTATTGAATAAGAAAAGGATAACTGCAAAAGTGTGAATCTCACTGTGCCCAGAGTCAAAGCTCCTACAGAGAACAACGTTCGTTCTCTGCCCGTGACTAACATAGAAAATGATTTTCAAAAGATACCCCTTCACTCTCTACTCAATCTCTATGTAACCTAATTCTCTTACACAAATAGCAGCCCTTACCAAACTCTGCCGCATCAGCATTTTCCTAACATAAACTTCTACACTGTGGGCTAGGAAGTAGGAGCCCACAGTTGAGATCCTAACATTATGATGAGATATTTTAATTATATTGTGGAATTTTTAATTATAATCTATCCACAGATCAGCACGGACTGTGCTGATAAGTGTTGTCTATGGCGGATGACGGTATGTGGCGGAGACCCAAATTTCTGCAATTTAGGCAGCTTTTTGGTGCACCGTTATGGCAGGGTATGGCGGAAAATCCCACAATATTGGCTGCCATTTACCATATCGACGAGGCCAAAATCCGCCAACCGATATTCAATAACACTGTGCGGATTAACATTTATTAATTCTGGATTGCTTGTAATTCCACTCGATTGGTTTGCAAAAATAGGCTAAATCTATGTAGGTTATACAACTGTGATAATTATTATCAGTATTTCTTTTTTGGTAAAATATTATTATTATTTTCTTCGGGTGCCTCATTTTGTCTCAACAACCTGGACATGGCTCATGAAGTCTATAAACCTATGACCTACAATTTGCACAGCTAAATAAAAGAAAATATGATTAAGTATAACAAGTGCAGATGCTCATTGATTATATTTCCATCATCAGAAATTAAGAATCACTGTTTGGCAGGAAGAACACTGAAAAGCATAAGAGTAAGTCGTCAAAACATGTACAATATTTACGTTGATTTGAGGTAAAAACAATATTATCTGCAATCAAGGGTGGAGCTTTGTTGAGACAAGGAGAGCCACTCCACCACGCCTCCAATTTTTTTCTTCTTAATAGGTATATATGCATAGTGTAGTATCAATCAACCAATCAATCATACGGTTATATATATATATATATTAGCTGTGTATGAAAGAAATATTGTCTGTCGCAGTGGTTAGGCTACATCATGCAATTGAAAGGACCGGGGTTCGATGCGTATGGGTTTCATTTTGCATTTTCATTGTTCGCTACTGACTACTGTGACAACTTTTCTTCTAAAATAACAAATTGTCTCACTTTAGATTCGAACACCGTTCGCCTTGCTTCCAAAAAACAATTTACCACTAGGCCATAATTTAGGATGATACTGATATAAGTCGTAAATTATTTATAACTGTAGTCAAAGAAGAATTTAGGAATTTAATATATGATAGTTCATGTGTTTAGATTCGAACACCGTTCCCCTTGATTCCAAAAAACAATTTACTGCTAGGTCACAAGTTAGGATGATATTGATATAAGTCGTAAATTATTTATAACTTTAGTCGATACAGAATTATGGAATTTAATATATGCTAGTTCATGTGGTTTGGTCACTGACTCACAAGTTAGACCAATAATCACATAGTATATGGACCGAGCGGACAATCAATCTGAGTCTAATAACATTGTCTACAAGACTTTAAACAGTCTGCTCAGAGTTGGTTTCACTGGTTCAAAGAAGATATAATGACGTCATTTCCAAGGTATTAGTACGTCTGATCCAATGGTGTAGCCAAACTGGACAGGGGACCGTTTCTCGACCAACTGCTGTACTTTATTGTAGTTTTACTTTTGTATCAATAGTAATGGTTTTATTTATATGAATATAAATTACAACAATTATGTATATCTTTTAGCATCTCACTATAGTATTTTACCCCCCTCCAAGTTATCCATCATGCTCCGCTACTGTACTCAATATAATATAAAATGGAAACCTCTTTACAGGTTGGATATCAAAAATATCTTTCTATATGGTGACTTGGTATACGAAATAAACATGGAGCAACTATCTAGGTTTGTTGCTAAAGGGATTACCGTAGATTGCATAAGGCCTTATATGGTCTTAAGTAAAGTCCTAGAGCATGGTTTGAAAGGTTTAGTAAAGTTCTTGAAAAATTTGCCACATTTGCGACAAAGCTGATCATTCAATGTTTTTTAAACATTTTGCACAAATTAGTGTATTTATCTTGTTTATATATCAGCGAAATTTTTTGCTGTTTACATAGATGATATTGTAATCACAAGAATGATCATTGCGGTATTAAATTTCTTAAGAAGCATCGGTTCAGACATTTCTATACCAAATATTTGGAACATTTAAAATATTTTCTTGAAATTGAAGTTGGTCAGTCAAGGACTGGCGTTACCCTCTCGCAGAGGTCTAAGGATATCTTATAAATGTATCAAACTTGATGCATATGATATACATGCACCAGCTAGTAGGGAATAGAGTAAGTTTAAATAATCATCTTATAAGTTGTATTTAAAACTTATTGGCCTTGTATCCGTGGTGCCTATAAAGATAAAGTGTGTCATGTGCATGGAAAAGCAATTCATTCAGAACATTTTTAGTCTCCTTTCATTCTCTCTCATTTTCTAAGCTTATTTTCAAGTTTTACCATTTTCTTCCTGCATACCATCTTTGTCTGAACTAACAAATCAACACCATTTACCCCAAAGCAAGTGAATGCCTAGTAATGACAACAAAATAAAGGTCACAGTCGCAGATAACTAAAATGATCATGTGTTCCAGTAATGTAGTTCTTTCTTCCTTCCTTTTTTGAATTCATAGCAACATTAAAATATAAGAGCAAAACAGGAAAACCTTTTGGTTTCGGAGAGCTTTTATGTCCCTTTATTGAAGAAGATTTGCCCGAAAGATCAACAACTAGGTTCAGCCCCTCAGGTGATGAAGCAAAGTGACCCTTTGACTCTCTATGTTTATTTTGGAACCACTGCTGCACCTGAAACCCAAAACAACCGGTGCATCATTATAGCATGCTACTATCCATACGCTCCAAAATGTATCAAAAACGATAAAGAAGCCTTAACAACCTGTTCCCATGATAAAGAAGTTTTATCATCAGTGTTTGATGAAGAGCTGCAAAATCAAAACAAATAGGTCACTTATGACATATCATAAATAATGAACGTAACACAAATGCCCTGTTTGGATAAACAACTTATTTTGCAGCTTATAGCAGAAGCGCATATCATATAAGCACATATGAATAAGCTATTTCTGTAACACAAAACAAAATAAATTCAAACCGGTTTTGTATAATCTATAAGTTTGTTTCATAACCCTGGAGAGCCAAATGAAATAATCTGAAAACAACTTACGAATAAGTTCTCCCAAACAGTCTCACAAGTACTTATGTCAATCCAAACAGGACCAGCAATAGTCCTCTTTCTTTACAGCTTATTTCCATAAGCTCTCTAGAATAGCTTATGAAATTAGCTTATAAATTATACCGAAGCACTTTGACTTTATTTATCATATAAGCACTTATGGATACGTTATTCTATAACACAAAAAAAGAGTAAGGTCAAACTGTCATAAGTTGTTTTCATAAGTTCTCCCAGACACTGTCATAAGTACTTATTTCATTAGATAAGCACAAATAAGTCAATTCAAACAGGCAAAAGTCATCTTTATTTGAGACTATGGTTAAGAAAAAAACGACTCAATTCACCTAAAACTTGCAGTAATATCCTTGCAGAAATTGGGATCAAGTGATTTTTCTCCGACATCATTGTAAATTCTTTCCAATTCCAATATCTAAAAATAATGATGAAACAAAGGGAAATTGTTAAATATTGCATGAAAATGAAAATGTAAAGAAACAGAAGATTCAAAAAGGTGAAATGAGAATGGAAATGACCTCGTCTAAAGAGAGCTTAGAGAATGGAGATTCGTTTGAAGTTAACTCTTTCATCGCTTCAAAGTGTGAGAGAGATGAGTAGAGCTATGAAGTGAATCGTGCTGCTTTGGCATGCAATCGCGGTGCCGCCGACCAACTCCGCCGCCGATTTTCCGAGCAGTTGAGTTCAGTTGCCACTTAACTTTATAATTTTATTTTATTTTCTTTGTAATTTGTAAAAAAAAAAAAAAACTTTTTCTTTGTAATGTCAACAAAATAGATTACAACATAACAAATTCCCTTGTTTAAAGAATTAATAATAAGAAATTTTATGTCGAAAATGTAAGTCCAAAGACTTTTTTTTTGAAGGAGTAAGTCCAAAGACTTTAAACACAATTTTTGAAAGACTTTAAAAAATAATAATTACATAATTTTTTATACAAAATTACTCTTTTCATTGTTTAAACAATGTCTTAAGAATATTTATCGACACCTTCCTACAATATATTGGTTTCGACTCCAAATTTTTTTGTTACACGGCTAAAAAAGAAAAACAACAGAAAAAGAAAACTACATTCTACAAAATCAAGTTCCCGTGAAGTTTGCTGCTAGGAGGTTCGATAAGTCTGATGGAGGAGAGGTGTAAATCATAAGATCCAAAGAGGAAGAAGCTTAAATCTTTACTAAGTCCACGCAACTATTCCTTTCATGAAGTGTGTCAGCGATGAATATGTTCCAGACGAGGTTGAGAAGATTTTTGATGTCTTGAATCAAAGCAAAATACTTGTGGAATCGTAGGGTGGGCTTCTTGAGAATGTCAATGAAATCCCCTGACGAATAGCATGATGCTTAGCCAGAAGAATGTCAATGCCATTTGCAATGCAATGGTTAAATTATGTTTTTCCCTTTGAAAAGATGATATATTTATCTATCCCGCTTGGGATAATGATTTGTTCATAATTATCTATTTGAACACGAAAAAATAGTTTGGAGTGAGTGGTTTTAAGAAATCATTAAGAAGTAAAAGTAGACCTCAATTATCAAATGAGATAGAAATGAGCAACCCCTCTATTTATTTTGGAAAGGTATTCACGAGGCTATCCCAATGGTTAGACAAGGCATAAGATGGAAGGCTGAAAGCAGTGAAAATATCCAGGTTTTGCAAAATATGTGGTTAGCAAGCAAACAATTGGCGCAACCATCATCACAATCTGTAAATTGGTCGTAAAAAGTGGAACGTGGATGCTTTGCATGTATATTTGAGCCCTCGATCCATCAATGATATTGTATGAACCCCACTTGTGTGGTCAAAAATGAACTAGTCTGGAGACCAGATATCCATGATGATTATAATGTGCTCTCAAGATATCAGTTTTACTTGACCAAGCTTGTCAAAAATGCAAATTTGACAGTTGAGGGAAGTTGATAGACGTTGTGGAAGCTATATGTTCTGTCGAATATGCAAAGTTTTATGTGGAGAGTTGCAAGGAATTGCATACATACACACTCTAGATAGTGACAAATGCGTTAATATTGACGCCCAATGTCTGTGGTGTAACCGATGTCCAAAGACATCAGGACACTTATTGCTACGCTGTGAAAAAGTATGCAAATTTGGCAGTAACAGAGGCTACATATTGTCAGTCTATGATAGAACTCATGTAAGTTTCATTTTAAGTAGATGTTGTAGTGCTTTATCATCGTTCTATAACAACTCTTATGTCAAATTTTTTAGATAAAAAAATACAGTATGAGTGCTCATAACCTTGCTCTCAACTTAATTTTGACATCCCCATATATTGATCCTTTGATTTTTAATGAAATGCATTAGCTTTTTCTTGTAAAAAAAAAGGTTTTGGCTTGTTTATCCATAATCGAAGTGACACACTTCATTTTAAATTGATACATAGGACCACATAGTTTTAGATTTAAATTAGAGTGAAGACAATCAAGTTGTGAACTTTAAGGTGGGAAAGTCACATTGACTTTGGTGCAATTTCGTGTGTTTTATGAAAGAGAAATAATAAGGGATAGTAATCATTTTAGCCCCTGAATGTTAACGAGTGGTCATAATAGTCTCTCAATGTATCAAAATTTCAAAAAGTCATTGATTGTGCACCATTCAAAAGAATCCTTTACGTTAAAATGCTTCGTTAATATTGTTATATTAGTCCTTCAATATACTTACTTACTGTTATATCAGTCCCTATAAGTAGTTACTTACTGTCATATTAGTCTCTATACGAAAAGAGTTAATGTCAACATTAAGAAACTATTTTGACTAACGGAGTACACAATCAAATATTATTTTGAAATTTTAATACATTAAGAGCTCGTTTGGTGCGTAGGATAAGGAGACATGATATGATTAGAATATCCTATCCTGACTCAATCCGTTGTTTGGTGCGCCAACATGAAAGGATAAGTTTAACTTATTTCTAATCATATCCCACTCCTCCTTTGTTATTACAATCCTTAATTTTTGGTGGGTTACAAACCTGATAGGATTAGAAACATACATGCGTATCATCATTTCATGCTAGCCGCTTTCACGTTTCTTCTCTCTCGTCCATCTCTCTCTCGACTCTTCTCTCCCGTGATCCCCTCTCTCACTCTCAGGTCAGTCCTCTCTCTCTCTCTCTCTCTCTCTCTCTCTCTCTCTCTCTCTTTCTCTCTCTCTCTCTCTTAAAACCTTCATGTAGGGTTTTCTCAAAAACTTTTGATTGTTTCTATTTTTCTGAAAAACTTCATGTAGGATTTTCTCAAAACCAACAAGCGAAAGAGAGATCGTAGACAATGGTCTGAACGGGAGGATGCAGCATTACTTGATATACTAAGTGAAGCTGTGAACAAAGGTCAAAGATGTGACAACAGACAATTCAAATCACATACTCTAAAAACAGTTGAGACAAAGTTGGAGGAGAAGTTTCCTGGATGTGGAATTAAGGTAAAACCACATATTGAATTGGCTTTGCTAAGGACACTTTATGGAATAATTTATGACATGTTAAACCAAAGTGGATTTGGTTGGAATGAAGAGACAAAAACGATTAAGGTGGATAGTGATGAAGTTTGGAAGGAGTATGTAAAGGTTAGTGTTTTTTATTTGACAAGATGTAAAGGTTAGTGTTTATTAATATATTTTTTAATGTTTTTGTTTGCTCCTTTTGATTACTTATAAACATATATTTTTTATTCCTGTGTAGAGTCACCCAAATGCAAAAGATTATAGGTATGCTCTAATCCCACTTTTTGACAAACCCGGTCATGCTTTTGGAAAAGATCGTGCTACTGGTAAAAGTGCTGCTCCTTTTGCTGACAAAGTTGAGGAGATCGATAAAGAAGAAGAACAACAACTTAATGGCGAGGAGAAGGAAGAAGAAATCTCACAGTCACCTTCTATAAATCAATCTAAAAGAAAGATTGACCAAATGGAAATTCAATCCAGAAAAAGAAACAAAGGAGCAAATATAATTGATTAGAGTATATCTGAGCTAGGACAGACTTTTAGGAGTATACTTGAAATAAGCTCAGAACGATTGTGTGAAGCTGCAAATCGTCCAGGTTTCGGCAAAGACGTGATTGATGATTCCAGAAATGTTATGGCGGAACTGGAGAAAATGGAGTTAACAGAACAAGAGCGTTTGCAGACAAAATTTTATCAGTGCCACACTGTCTTCATATATTTTGGGGTTGTGCTAATGTTGCTGCTCGTCTTGCCTTTGTGATGTCATTGACGCAATAATTTTTGTATTGTTCGCTGAAAATGTTTGACAATATTTTGTTGCTTTATCATTATTTTGCTGCTTCGTTGTTTTATTGCTACTTATCCATATGACAATTTAAAGTTGATTCAAATTTCATTTTGTCAATATATTTCTTTATTGTTTTTTACTTATTTTAGTGGTACTTTTGTGTTTGAATATTTTAATTTTTAGTAGTGCATGTGATTTTTTTTTTTGCAATTATATGAAATTATTTAATTACTTATTATTTTTTATTGTCAATTAAAGATATGAAAATTATTTTTTTTTGTCATAAAAAGTATGAATTTTTTCACAAGGATAACTTCGTAATTTAAATAGAATATATTTTTTTATCATGTCAATAACAAGTGTGCACCAAACGCAGGATATGATAAAATAATGCTATCATATTTTTTATCAAGTGTGCACCAAACACGTGATATGATAAATGGTATCATGTCACTGTCATATCTTATCTTTATTCATTTCTTTATCCTATCATGTCTTTATCATATCATGTGCACCAAATGGACTATTAGAAAAAGTTAGCGTGACTTTTCCACCACAAAGTTGCAATGCCACATTTTGTTGAACTTATATCTTATAGCTCATAATAATGACAAAAAAAAAGGATTTGTTTAGTAACATTTTCTCTCTCACAAACTTATAGCTTATGACTTATTTTGACAAGTTAATTAAATTATAATATCTGTTTGAATTGACTTATTTTTGAGTTTATACAAATAAATAAGTTTTTATGTTAATTCATAAGTTCTAATTAACGGAACTTGTATATTCTACTTTGACAAATTTATGAATAATATAAGAAAGGTTATTTATTTGTATAAATTATTTTATATAAACTTGAAAATAAGTCAATTTAAATAGACCTGATCATTTATCTAGTGTAAAAAAAAAAAAGATCATTTTTCTCTCAATTTTACCTCTCGTGATCTTTCTCATTTTTCTCTCAATTACACACGTGATTTGGTTTAGGTTTTACTAAACCCTAAATCATAAAAAAAAATATGTAGCCCATTTTGAAAGTGTACGTAATAGTATTGGACACCCCTACCGTAGTTCTTTAACACCAAGAACTGTGGAAGCGCTAATTTGTAGTCAAGATTGGCTCAATGCAGCATTTACATGTTTTCTTTCTAGTGAAGATCTTGATGTAATTGAGAAAATTGAGGAAGGTAAGATTCTTTTCTATCCTTTCTTACTAGTGTGTTAATTGGTTGATACATACTGAAATGTTTTGTTTTGCAGACCTACTTTCTACGCAAGATGCTCCTAGTTGTTCGGCCTCGACCTCGATTACACTTGACGATGATTGAAGGTAAGTGTACTATTATTACTCATGAAGATGTTAGTGTGCATTATATTTAGATTTGGATGATTTAATTATCAAGTTTTTGTGTTTCCTCTCATTTTGGCTGTTAAAGAAGAGTGATTAATCACAATTTTCCCTTGTTTGATCATTTGTTCTTTAATTTGATCAAATTTTTAATATCATGTTTTAGTTTATCTATGTTTTGCTTTGTTGTTTGGATTGACCCGGTATCATCCACTGGTACTGCAAGTTTTTTGGTTTTCAAGTGAAGGTTTTATGCATACAACAATGCTGCAGTAACACCTGCTCACATTTGGCTGTCAAAACAAAATTCTGATCTTAATGTGCTGTTTTGTTAATTGTATCATCTGTTACAATATCAAAGATATTATGATTTTGCTGTCATGTATCTATCTAGTGATGGTTTTCTTGTAGCTTCAAAACGGTAAACTATGCTCAAGGCACATTGATGGATGATGAAGTTCTTATCTCTGGTGTCTGGTTTTCATTTCTTTTATGTTTTCTGCTGTTAAAGTTGAGTTTTCCTTGATTTTGTTATGATGAGTTTTCCAAAACTATGAATCGGCAAGTCATTTGTCTGCAAGTTGCATAAAGACAAGGAGCATTTGGGATTTGATATTTAAATGGCTGGATTGACATGTAGTAGGATGGGGTACCGAAATCGTTGATTATTTTTTGTTGTTTGTTTCAATATGCAGAGAGGAGAAGGAAAGAAAGTGTCACACCTAATTTGGTTAGCAACGGCTTGGAGTATTTGGTTGGAACGTAACGATGTTATTTTTATAGGAAAGCTGTGAATGTTATGGAGGTGGTTGATCGAATTAAACAATTGTATCGAGATGCAAGGAGGAAAATTTTAACTTCCCTGGACTGGTGTATCTGTCTACTGTCATGCTTATAATGTGGTGACAGGAATGTTTCTGAGTGGCTCACTATATGGAAGGAGCATATTCATTGTTTTGGATGACACATGTGATTATGATGTTTATGTGATTTGTTGGAACTAAAATAGTTATCACTAGTTTGCATAATGCAACTAGCAGGTTTATGTACCAGAGATAACAATTTCTTCAGGTTTATGTAGCAGGTTTATTATTACTATTATGTGCCCCTGGATGACCTGCATTGAGTCAGGAGGAAGCTTCTTATGCTTTATAACATCTTTGCAACTTTTCTTTGAGTATGTAGCTGTCATAAGATCTTGAATCTCTTGAGTTCTGGAATCTCTTTTGAGTATGTAGCCTTCTTTGAGTTTTGGAATCGCTTCTGCATATAATCTTTTTTAAAAAAATATGTCATAATCTCTTTTTTTGAACAAATAAGTCATAATGCTTCTAGTTTATGCGTATAATCTCTTTTTGAAGAAATATGTCATAATCACTTTTTTTGAACAAATAAGTCATAATGCTTCTAGTTTATGCGTATAATCTCTTTTTGAAGAAATATGTCATAATCACTTTTTTTGAACAAATAAGTCATAATGCTTCTAGTTTATGCGTATAATCTCTTTTTGAAGAAATATGTCATAATCACTTTTTTTGAACAAATAAGTCATAATGCTTCTAGCTTATGCGTATAATCTCTTTTTGAAGAAATATGTCATAATCACTTTTTTTGAACAAATAAGTCATAATGCTTCTAGCTTATGTGTATAATCTGTTTTTGAAGAAATATGTCATAATCACTTTTTTTGAACAAATAAGTCATAATGCTTCTAGCTTCTGCGTATAATCTGTTTTTGAACAAATATGTCATAATCACTTTTTTTGAACAAATAAATTATAATCACTGAAAACCAGTTTATTTTTACATGTGTCATTGAAAAATGGATTTTTTAAAACAATAACTAAAATCCGGTTTGAAAACCAGTTCAAGAATAATCCGGTTCAAAACCGGTTCAAAATAAGTAAACTGGTTTAAAACTATAAACCGGTTCTGAACCGGTTCTAAACTGGATTGGAACTGTTTTTAAGAATTAACCAGTTTTTATTGAAATGGATTTTATGAACTGAACCAAACCATTTATATGGTTCAGTTCAGTGCAGTTCATGAACCATGAACACCCCTAACCTCCAGGAACTCAACCTTCATCTCGATTCCTTCAAAGATATATCCCAGTTCAAGCTGCCTCAAACCCTTTTCACTTCCACTAACCTCGTTTCACTCAGGTGTGATTCATTCTTATGTCACAAAAATATTCGATTTTTAAAATTGATTTTATTATGATTATGAAGCATAAAACTGATAATAATTATTATTATTATGATAAAATAATATAATTTAGTGTAATTATATTTTCGAAAGTGTGAAACACCGGACAAGCCTTCAAATTAGAAGTGTGGTGCAACTGAGAAGTTGAATTTGAATGGATCCAACTCAATTCACTTTAGAGCGTGATATTGTAGATATATTATAATAAGGGAGAATGCTAATGAGTGCCCTTGTGCATCGGTTAAAGTACTGAAATAAGTAACTTTGCAACAAAAAGTTGTGTAATTATTGCTAAGAAAAAAAGTAAAAACTTGTATTTTCAAGACAAAGTTTTTACTAGTGGATTCTATGATCAATGTTCTTAGGGTGCTGATTAGCAAAAGCTTATAATAAGTAAGAGAAATGTTAACGAGTGCCTCCGGAAAACTCTTTAAACCTTTGAATGGTAACTAAAGACCTTTAAGACCAATAAGTAATAAGTATCTGAATTATGTGTGATAGAACATTACTTGTTTGTTCCTCAGTCTCAGTGGTGGAATTCATGTACACATTCAAAGATCTACAGAGGTTAGTTTACCGTCACTAAAGATGCTGCTAATCAACATCGGTAATGCGGAAGTGTCTTCCATGAATGCACTTTTCTTTGGCTGCCCCGCCATTGAAACTTTGGATCTTTGCTTTTCTGCGGATCGCTTGGACACAGTTTGCATCCCAACTTCCTTAAAACGGCTGAGGATCGCCATTGAGAATGATGTTGGGGCTTGCCTTGAAATAAATGCGCCTGATCTTGAGTATCTTCACAGTACACTACCAGAATCACATTCGGTCACGTTTTCAGCATGTTGCACAACGTGGTGGAAGCCTATCTTGATTTATTTCCCTAGCCGTTTGGTTCCGTCATCCCTTTACACAATCTCCTTGGCGCTCTCTCTAAGACTGAAGAGCTATTGTTGAGTCCTTCAACAACCAAGGTTATGTTTTATTTTAGTTATTTTATGTTTATGTCACAATTTATAATAAGAGAGTAAGTTAGTAACTAACTAATAATAAACTATCAACTAACCATATCTGCAATGATCATGATTTATTTATTTACATATAGATAGATATAGTTTTGTACTAATTGCTACTTGATGTCATGTACAAACAGTGGCTGCTTGGTCAACCCCATGATCTACGTTTTCAAGAATTTCAATATTTGCGTTGCCTAGGGATCGTTCTTCCTTGGTTTAACTCCAATTCTTTGCTCACCTTGCTTCAGAAATGTCCTATGCTTCAAGATTTCACAATTCACAGTGATTGGGTTTGTTTAATCCAACCTTAATTTGGTCTATATAGATTTGATGTGAAATTAACCGATTTTTATGAAATAAATTACACAAATTAGAAGCTTCATCTTTTACACAGTATACCACTTAATATATAGCATGATTAATTCATTACTATGAATGTTGCATCTTATTCAAGTCCTTTGTTGCCTACAGGAACAATCACCAATTTTAGGATGGGCTCCACAGTCAACTGTTCCTAATTGCCTCGTATCCCACCTTACCTTTATTCAATATGACGGATTTCTAGGATCACCAGATGAGGTGTCATTTGTTGAGTATGTTTTGCAAAAAGGACTTGTTTTAGAGAAAATATTGATTACTGCTGATAGATGTGTGGACCAAGAGAAGAACTCCATTCTCAAAACATTATCTAATGTGCCAAGGGCCTCTGGAATATGCCAACTTATATTTGATTGAGTTGTATCTCCTAAGGTGTGATTCCTCTCCCTCAATCCATTCTCGTTGTCTTACTACTGCATCAAATAAAAGATGACTAACATCAGGTTTAGTCTGTCCTATTAGTAGTTGAATCTTCTTTTTAGATGCATGTCAACACATTTCAATTATATTGTGGTGGAACTACATAATACCACACCCTCAAATCTTGTAAACTTTCTTTGAACTATTTATTTTCATGCTTATCAAGAGGAGGTATTTTTTGTAGCTATAAAACTGAAGAAAATGATGACATTTACCTTATTAATGCAATTGAAAAGAAAAATTGTTAGATTTCATTATCCCCGTTGTAAATTTACTTGGTGATTTTCTACTGTGTGATATTATTGTAAATGTGACTAAAATAGCTGTGTTTACTTGGGCCGACATTAGTGTTCACTTTGATGGATCAAAGTGATTTTGTTGATGAAGCTGATTACAAACCTTGTATTCACGAGTTTGATATTCTAGACAACCTAAAATAAGAAGGAAATAGTCTTGTGATATTTTGCATTCAAGTAAATTTTTTATGTTCGTGGATGAGTTATGGGTTTCTTTCTCTGTTTGTTTTGTACATTTTTAAGTACTGGTGATAATTATTTTGCAATGCATTAGTGGGTTCAATATTGAAATTTTATCATTTCTGTTATGAATTTCATTAGGGAACTTAGTTTATATTACGATGTTTTTTTCATTGACCATGTCTTACAAGAGACATACAGCATGTACATATTGTTTAAGCATAATTTCTTTTCCATATTAATAGAAGTATTAATGTAATTTAAATTTCTTTTAATTTCAGAGAAAACTTTATCTCTTGAAATGTGAACAGAATCATGCTTGCTCGGATGATTTGGACTTCATTAAAAAGAGGACAATGGGAACAAAACATATAATATTTATTTCATTAGGTTCAAAGGTTTGATGGCAACTACTATGTATTTTGGTAAATTAAATGAGGACATGATACAGAGAGACATGTTTTTGTTATATATAGCTAATGCAGCTAGCTAGCTGACCTAATGTCGTAGAACAGAGGAAAGTCATTTTAGTACTGTTTTATTCTTACCTTTAATTATAGACTTTCCAGTCACTTGCTTCTAGTTCCCAAATCTCAGTATGTGCAGCAAAGCAACATCAACTTTCTTAATTAGGATAAACTACTCAATTTATCTATAACTTACTACGTGGTTTGAAACTTTTAGTCTTTGAGATTGTTGTGGGTGCTACGAAGATTGTGCATAAGATTTTGAGGTGCAAACAGGAGTATGCTGCACAATATTATCATATAATTGTTGAAGTGGAGAGCGTACAAGTATGTTTGAACTTAGTATGAATGTGTATCAGTATTTCATCGAGTTCATGTTCTATGAAAACATCACACTTTTTTAAAGACAAATATTAGAACGTGGTACATAAGGTTCAAAATTACAGCCAAGATGGCTTGTTGGCTAAGTGAAACAGGTCTTTCCCTATTGGTTTGAAGTTTCTTGGCATTTGGAGGAGAATAGAGGAAAGCCATTGAAATGCTGTCTTCTCTTTTGCCTTTAAATATTGTCTTTCCAATTACATCCTTGTAATGTCCACCACTCAATACCTATAGCCAAGCAATATCAAACTCGTTAAGTGAGAGAGACAGATGTAATATCTAGCAATTTTGCTGTCATGAAAGATTAAGGTATAGTCAAAATATTGACACACTAACATTAAGAGGTTAGTTTTGTTTATTTTTAAGATCTATAATTGTTCATGTTTCAAACAAAAGTGGAGGTGGAGTTTTTTGTTTTGTTGAAATATTATCACTGTTATGTAGAAATACAAATAGCCAAATTCAACCACAAATTCATATAAAACATAAGACTATTTAAAAAGAGAGAGAAAGCAAAAATGTAAATTTACCTGTATTTGATCTCCGGCAGTGATTACAAGGGCATCTTGTTCAGGGCAGAAAGACAACCAACTTTTCTTTGAGTAAACATGAAACTCTGAAGAGCCATCGCACACATGCAAACACAAAGAATGAGAGTAATCAGTTCCCCTAATCAGCATTCTAATCACATCATATTTCAAAGAATCAACCCAATGATCATTCCTATTAATATCTCGATGATGCTTGTAAATGCAACAAAGTGTCCCAACTTCGTTTCCATGACCATCACTTGCTAATTTCTTTGTAACATTTTTCAATATGATAGCCAAAATTTTCTCAGCCACCTTCTCCACACGTGATTGTAGAATTTCCATCTTCTTGCTGCAATTTCAACAAATTTAACATTAGAAAACATTTTAGATTATTTAAATAAAATTGAAAAATAATCAAATAACAAGTAGCCATCAATATACATAAAAAATAAACAAATTAACTATAATCCAATAACTACTATTTTTTGTTTTTTGAGGTATGTCAAACAACTTAACAATATGTCAAATGATATCTGAGTAATATCATATTGTACAATAGTATCTGTGTAATTAGTATTATATACGATGTATCTAAATTTGTCGGGATAATCGCACATCCACGTGATCTTAATTAATTGTTTATATAAGCAATAACATAATGATGAACCTAGATTCCCTGCAACTGGAGGGGGAATCATGCATTCACGCAATATTTGAAAATGATATAGTTCATAATTTAGCTCCAATTTTTCTACTTTAAAACATCACTTGTGTTATGAACTGTGGCATAGGCCTCAAAATGTTCATTATGTAAGACTAAACACACAGGCTCAACCATGGATTCTCACTATCCTGTAACGCCTCAATGGCTAGCTCAGTTCTAAATTCTTGTCCATCTGTAACACTCCATCGGCTAGTAATAGTCGCTGGAGCTGAACATTGATAAGCGTCATATATAACAAACCATTTATCTTTCTCTAATGGCTCCTTATCAGTGCCTATAAAATACATGCTTCTTTCACCACAAATGCAAGGTGCAAATTTGACAATTTCTATCCACTTTATCTCTCACACTCTTTGGTCAATCATTGACTTGAGCGTCGAAGTGACTACGAGTACTGTCCCAACGTCAATCTCGATGAAAACTGTTCAATCTTGACCAATTCATCTCGATCACGTAAGATCAACTTAAAATACAAGTTTTACAATATTAATTGTGTAGCTGAAATTTTTATTGCACTAATTCCTATCTATAGAGAAGTAGAGAATCCATTTCCCAAATGAATGTGTAATTGTAACTATCGATTTGATAATAATGAGAAATGTTGATTTATTTTTATATGTACTTTTTAACAAAATAGAATAAACCCTTGTTTCCCGTCAAAAACCCAATATTATATGTACTTATTTAATTTTTATTAATATTTGTTGTAAAAATAGAGTAAACATCTAATTTAGTCTTCAAATATAATTATCTTTAACTCACCAAAAAAAATATAATTATCTTTATATTGCACAAAACATAGTATATGTAAAATCATAAGTAGTTTGTATTAGGTTTTTATTAGTAGTTTATATATTTTACTACATTAAGAGCTAACAAAACAAAATGGACAAAATATAAATTATTATATTACGATATATTTTAACAACTCGGGTTTTTTTATAGAAGAAAGTTTAGGTGAGTTGAATTTCAAGGTTTCGCCAAGGTTAGGACAGCCTCAAAACTCAACGAAAGTTTAGGTGAATTGAGTTTCAAAGTTTATCAAGGTCAGAACAGTTCAATACTCAATGAATGTTAACAAGAGATACCTAGATATCATTCGTCAAAATGGTTCTCAGACTCGGAAGCTGAATCCATAACTTTGGACATAAGTTTATTATTTATAACTGAGCTAATCTTTATTAACATTTTGACAACTAACTAGAAAAAGATATTGATATAGTTGATGAAATAAATTGAAATTTTATTATGAAAAAACAAAATAATGTGAAGATGCAAAAAAAATGGGAATACCTAAAATTAGGATATCCAATAGGCCAAATTCCCTCCAATTTCAACTTCAACTCTTCATCATTCTTACACCAAATAAATTCTTCATTCAACTCTTTTCCCTCCTCTTCTTCTACTTCATAATGATGCTCTTCAAAACCCCGAGGTTTCTCCGGCGATCTCGTCAGAGCATCTCTCATTCCCGGCGGCACCGTAAATATTCCTCCGGCAACCTCCACTGCAGCAGCCACAATTCCCGGCGATATTCCATGGTTAATAAGCTGAAAACATCCGAACCTAGCAATGGAATCCGAAACAACGTCGATGAGATCTTCGTCTTCGTGAAAGCACAGCGAAACGAAATCGATCTTCGGCGGCGTTTCATCATTGCTGAGTTTCGGGAAAATCTTGTCCGGTAATACTAGATCTGGAACTCGAAGCGAAGTTTCCAGAAACTCGGTGAGAAATTCGTTGTTTGTTACCGTTGATCTACGACCGGAGGCTACCGGTGATGGCGGCGGTGCACGGAAATCAACGGTGGTTTCCGGCATGGTTCGCGGCGTTAATATTAATGATCGCATTATCGTGTGAGTGAGAATGTGTGAAATTTGTGATTATTTGAAAGCAACAATGAGAATGATTTTAATTTATTTAAAAAATAAAAGCAAAAATGGTTTTGATTTTATTTTTATTTTTATTTTTAAGAGAAAAGGGAGAAAAAGCGATGATGATAGCGTGTCTGTTGAATCGGTAACATTACGACGTCGTTTGCTTTTCCTTTTCCTTTTCCTATCTGTTTTGCTTCGTTTTCCTTTACAGAGGACATTGTTGATACCAGTGTGTTTTTCTCATCATTTCATTGGAGCCCAATAACAACTCATCCTGTGGAGTGTGGGGCCATCTTTCAAACTAAACTGAGGCGGGCGCACCCTAGCCCATGCCTGTAACTTGAGCTCTCCGCTCGAATGCTTCAAAAAATGATGAAATACTATCTTCGACACGTATTAGATATCGATATACGTTTGATATATTTCAATATGTATTGAGGAAGTATCTAGCAATATATTTTTATTTTTTTTAAAGAAATTGTTTGATACGTTTGTGATGCGGCTGTCTTCTACTTCTGATATAACTTACTAGTCTAATACGTTGCATATCATTTTCCTCTTTTTTCCTTTTTTTTTTCTTTTAAAAAAATAAATTTAAAATATATAATGAATAACAGACTCAAACACACTTATGAAATCAAAACTTCAGGTTTGTCCACATCATATTTATCAATTTTGGTTGCATTTATATACGGTATATTTATATATTTAATTTTAAATTTAATTTTTAATAACGTATCATATCATGAATTTTAAAATTTCTATGTCTATGTATCAATGTTGTATCATATTTGTATCGTGTCAAGTATTTGAGCGTCATAGAACTTAAGTATCCTATTAGTTAAGTGGTTTTAAATGGATAGAAGTTGTTTTTTTTAAAAAAAAAAAAAGCAAGTGAGAGTAGAATTACTAACTCATTCATAAAATGAGAGTATACTTGTTAACTTACTTCTTCATATCTTTAGGTGGAGTACGTTAACAACCCCTAATATAAGATATTTTAAAATAAATATTATTGTTTTGAATATAACTTTGTCTTGAGTAAAAATAATATTTAATTTTGCTAACATATACTACTTTTAGAGTTTGATCCTTGTTGTTTGGTTTTAATCTTTTAAAATTTGTTATATTGAAATTAGTTTTTATAAAGAATATTTGATTTTGATAGGAGTATATTTTATATTGGTAAAAAGTGAGAAAAGATAACTTGTGACTTTAAGGCACAAATTTAAAAGTTAAAGATTTTTTTTTTAAATTGTGCATTCAATGTTTTAAAAGTTTAAATATTCATCTTTTTAATACAAAATTTATTTTTTAATTCTATTTTTAGTTCATTAATTTGTGCCCTTAAAATACAAATTTGCACGACTCATAAAAAAAATGGCAAATGCTAACTTACATACATCACATAGATTAATTCCAACATAAATAAATTTCTATATGAACTAAAAAAACAAAGACCCAGAGTAAAAAGTGAAACATTTGGAAGAATAGAAAACTTTTTTTTTCATAAGGTCTACAATAGAAAAGTGATATACTTGTCATTTGGGGATAAAAACATAAGGTCCAAACCAAATATTCATTTAAAATACGTTGATTATATATTTTTCATACAAACCTGTCAATGATCGAATCTTCGATCAAACAGTTGAGGGATAAAGATTAGGTGTTAGTATAAGGGATTTTTAAAAGTATTTTGATATATTATTTTTTTTTTAAATTAGCTTATTTAGCAAATAATATTTGGTAGTTTTAAAGTGGCAACTTAGTTGAGATGTTATGTAATATTTGTGCATTTTTTTTTTGCTTTAAAAAAATCTTTTAGCATTTTTTTATAATGATTTAATCTTTACAAAAAAAGTGTAAATAAACAAGAGATAAAGAAGATACTGAAAATCTTGTCAAAAAAAAAAAAAAAGAAGATACTGAAAAGCAAAAGCTCCATAAGTTAATACTAAAAGTAAAAGCAATGTTACCCCAATTTTGGACTAATGATATTTGTACAACCATTTTGTGACAACTTTTTATGTAAAACCTTCTTTTTTTTCTTTTCTAAGAAAAAGGAAGAGAGAAAATAAGAACATAATATAAGTATGAAAGAAAAATTATTCAAAAGTTGTCACAAAATAATTCTACAAATATCATTTCTCTTATCTAAATCTGACCCTATTAGAAGTTTTATTTTATTTCTTTTTCACAACAATTATGCCAACTACAAAAATTAGTTCATGTTGGGTTGAGTGGGGTCATTTGGTTGGTAGCACATACAAATCGTATATGTGGGCTGACCTACATAAATTACTAAAATTTGTTGGAAGCCAGATTTGAGAATTTCTTTTTAGGCAACTTCAATATCGACTCTTTAAAATTATATTTTTGTCCTTTTTATATATATATATATATTTCAGAGGGTTAGGGAGTTATTTTCCCATATGATTGTTTTATATGACATAACAATGAGCTTAACATTAAAAATTGATTTGGAGAGCAAATAGGGTGGTTTGGAGCTTTGAAACACCAAAATAATCATTGTTTTGTCAACCCTTCGGGAGATAATTCCCTAACCCTCATGGAGATAAGTCTCTAACCCCTAGGACGTATCTATCGGACATATATATTAGGTGTAGAAATGGAATTTTGGGGGCCTAAGAGATATTGAGATGGCCTAAAAAGGATTTATCTTTGTCCTTTGTTTGAAAACTCATGTCCCTCATATAAGTTGAAGTTTAGGCTTTGTTTATCATTTATAAGTAGAATGGTGAAATTTATTGATCTATAAGTCATATCATATCTCAATTAATTTAAAGGTGAAATTTATTGATCTAATGATGAAAACTAACTTGTGATTAATGCATGATTTGTCTAACCTGTGCCCCATAGAATTAACCTTAAAGTTGATTACAAACAGAAAAAAGATTGGACTAAGTTTAAAAGGACAGCCCTAAACATGGAAATTTATTTCCATTTTAAAAGAGATAACTTTTTTTACAAAAATTGAAAGAACACAACAGATATGAACTTCCATTTTAAAATATATGGGTGTAGAAAGAAAAGAAAGCAGCATATAGGGCTTCCATTCTAACTTGCATGAATTATTTGCTAATAAATATACATTGGGCTTAATGTTTCTCATGCCAAATATACTTACCAAATCTAGAGCTTATGGGTTAGATTTTGGATGATAAGTTTATATTTTGATCTTGTAAAAAAAAAGTTTATATTTTGATAAATAATTGATATTTTAAATAATTTGAAACAACAACAAGATAAATCATTATATAATATTTCAATCATATTTAATTCATTAAAAATATAGTTTCAGTGTCCTTTCCTTAAAAAAGGAAAAGTAAGTTTTCGTCTCCTCTCACAAACAAAACCTTAGTGAATATCCCTATGAATCCACCCCGATAGAGAAAATTTGTATTGATTAGGGGTGGGGTAGTTTAGCATTTTCTCCATTATTCAAAGTTGGGGACATGGATGAGAATTTGGTTTGTGCTCCCACCCCGCACCTTTGAAGAGTCTAAACTATCATGCATATACATTAGCAACAAGAGGACTAGAGGAGTCTTGTGATAACTCTTTTTCATTTATCTCTAACACTTATACTTTTATTGAGTGAAACTAAGGTCGGACATACACTATGAAAATGGATTTCACATAGAGTAGTGTGACTCATATAAATTTCATATGATAAAAAAGTAAGTGTTAGAGAGTGTTGAAAAGAGTGTTTCTAACACTTCTCTTGACAACAAATTAGCAGGCCATAAAACATGCATATAAATACATAACAAATTTTTTTATTAATTAAAATGACACTAATGACCATTTTATAATCATCCCAAGGAAAATCAAATTTAGTATCTTAAATTACAAAGTTAAACTTTTATGAAAGGTCAAACACCTCAAGTGTATTAAATCAATAGTTTTTTTTTTTTGCAATAAAATTTGTAGTGGCTTGGACCTTGAGATGCTCCACTGGACCAAGTTAATAGGGATCTTCAAACGCTGCGGAAATACCAAAATACCTCTATTGGCAGTTAACTGTCGCTCACACGTCAACAACATTTGCTGAACGGCAGTTAACTGTCGTAGGAATATTTTGGTATTTTCGCGGTGTTTGGGAGCAAAAACGAAAAATTACATGAAACAAAAATAAAATAAAGAAACAACAAAATCTCTTGTAACTCAAAGTTTTACAAAAGCAATCTATCACTCTCTACAACCTATCACTCTCTTACTAACGACAATCATTCGAACCACAAAAATGGTAGTAGTAGTAGTAGTATAAATCATAATTAACATGTCCTACTGGCCTCCTAATCTAAATGACAATCTTTGTCTCGAGCTATTTGCTAGCAAGTTGCAAATGCAAGTAGCTACCATGCTGAGTCCTAGCGCAGTAGTAAGTCGTCACGAGTCACCACTTCTATATATTATAATCCTGCTAGTCATTGTTAATTTATTCCAATGTATAACAATAATTCTACTAACAATTATTATACCTGTGACATGCGGAAGGGTACAGTTAAGGTCTTTTAATTTTGCTTCGAGTTTGGTAGTTTGTAATTATGTGATTAGAAAACGTCAAATTATCAATATAAATTAAACTAATTGAAAGTGCCAAAAGTTATTTTTGACTCAATATATATGTATGTAGCATCAACAATCAATGCGGGAGAATAATTGGACCAAGCATAGCTAAATTACAAAGACGTATGACCGAGTCCATCATTTCTTGTTTGTTTTTATTTATAAACTATGACATATCTATTTTTTTTTAATAAAAAATATTAATATGTTAATTGTTATATTAATTTTTGCATTGTCAGTACTTGAATCCAACATCTAACTTTTTAATCCGTATCGCAAACCAATTGAGCTATCCAACCACATAGATATACTTACTCCTTGTATATAATTGCAGTACAATTATGAGATTGGTCAATGATCACTAGTTCTAACAAATATTTTTTTATATAAAAAAAAACCCTCAACCAATAAAGAAACTTACTATTGACCACTAATTCTTCAAGATGTTATGAAAGAGAATGAAGAAGAGGGATTGTTTGAGAAGATGTGTTATTGGAACAAAGAAAATGACATTTCGAACCCACCATCATATCAAACAGGGTTTCACTTGAATGATTTTGTCTCTATCTTTTTCGATCCTAATCATACAAGTATATTAAAGCTACCAAAGTCACTAAAATCCTCCAAGTATTATCCATATCATGCAATACATCATTTTTATGTACGCATTTCGATGTGGGGGAATTTGTTAAAAAAATTCAACCGGACGTTGTGTCTAATTGGATGTCCCCATATCATTATTTTTGTTTGAGTGTATGCTTGGTAACGTGGGAAGGGAAAGTAAACTTATAGTGGGTGGGAAGCTACTAATTGTATATTTTGGTTAAATGTGAGTTGTTAACGTAAAATTTATTGAGTCAACTATCATTTCTTTGGTTATAAATGCGGAGAAAGAAAATGGACTCAGAGGAATGGGTTTTTACCCTATTTTTGTCTTTCCAAACACATGACTCTTGAACAAGAAATTGGAATGGAATTAAGAATGAAGACGAGAACCGTTGTTATTAGTCAAAGTAACAAACAAAGTCAAAAACAAATAGTTTCGTAATGCTATGTCTAGCTTAAGGAGTAAAGAATGTAGATTGTGACTTCTTTTCGTACTTGCCTCTTCCACCAAATTGATCGTTGACTGTGAAATAGTGTGAAATGGATCCTCTCCTTTGGTTGAAAATAGGGGAAAACATATTGAAGAGAAAAAGAAAGATATAAAAAAATTGATGAGAAAGAGATAGAGAAATATCCTTGCCATATTTATTTATTTTCCATAAGGGTACTATGGGGTGCTATAAGTACTATTTTCGAGTGTCGGCTTCAAAGAGTTAACTTACAAGTACCTTATCAAAGAGTTAATTGTTATTTTTTATCTCGCATAAGCAGATTGATTATTAAAAAAAATGGGTCAATAGACGAAATAACAAACACCACTGTAAACTCACACACCTAAATTGAAAGATTTCAAATTCAGACCCAAGACACCATGAAATATATACATCATAACAATGTCAACATTTCCAGTTGTGTTAGGTCTTACAGACGACGATTAAAAAAGTCTTTAATTCCGTTGTTTATAACCATGTCACACATTGTCAAAAACAAAATTGTCGCACAACTTTGCAATATTTATGGATCATTATCAAGTGAATTGTGCTAACAAGACACCCTCTCAACATATTTCTCTAATTGATTGAAATTTAAATCGGTCTCACTAAATTTATGTGTTTCCACCATGATTTAGTGAAATTGATTTGAATTTAAACTAAAAAGTGTATATTAAAAAGAGCATGTTAATAGAAATCATAATAGGAAAAAACAAATTCGAACACAGCTAATATGAACATATAGTTAGCAGTCAATAATAGTATAATTTTGTGATTAGTTGTTTGTTACCACCAACCACCTAGTAAATCTTAGTATAAATAGAAGATGTTCAAAGAATCTAAACTATAAGATAGATTCATACCGAACTATATTATATAGTCAATGCAATGGTTGTTGAATTGGAAAGATGGGGCATATATAGAAAGATTAAAAAGAAGAGGCGTCATTTGGTTGCCTGCAGTTCGTTGCCTTGAGCTAAAGGTAGGTAAACAACTTGAACGAGAAAACTTTAATTTAAAGGTGAACTGCTAAGGGATTGCACACAAAAAATGTTGCTGATCACCTGTTATAGTTGCTTCATATGTTGACTCTAGTAATTTACACCCAACAACATGGACACTTTGGTTGAATATGTAGGGACAATGCATTGCAATATATAAGAGCCGGAGTTCGAACCTCATACACCTCATTTATTCATTTTAGAAAGTGAATTTTAGTCATTATACTACTTGACAAAAAAAATTAATATAATTATTCTCTGGCTTTTTTCTAAAAAAAAACTTAGTCCCTACTTGAATAAAAGGGACAATTAGCTCTCTATCAATCAATAATTAAAAGGAGGGAATTTGGTTTTTGACAATAACATTTAAAGAGACAATTTAATCCCTCCAAAAAAATATTTTCAAACATTTAATTATTTAGTTAATTTTTTGTTTTTGTTCTTTTTCTTCTTTATAGCATTCAAATAAATCATTCAATGTCGATCATTATTCAATTAAATATCAACTATACTTGACAATTCTAAACAATATTCATAATTGTTTATACCTAAAAATAATTATTTTGTTAGCTGAATTTGGTAAATAAACGATTAAGTTATCAGGCGAGGAGGTCCCTCAGCCGATTGAAGGATAGGCGATGCTAGAGCAGCCGAGTGAGGGGTTGGTCAATGACACTTTGCCCACAATTTATGCTCTTAACCTTTGTACCTGTTCCGAGGAATGAGGGGAAGGACACGATATGTAGTGGAGCTGCACATAAAAGGATATTGTCAACAGATCATGACGAGAAGAGGAAGTTGTAGTCAAACATGGGGAGCCACGATCCCACTACCGAGGGAGTTATCACGCAACACCCGCATAAATTAGTCGAGTAGAGGTTAAGCATTGTAGCCCACGATGTTTGGCTAATAGGAAATAGTTTTATTATAAATAATTTGTTCATACATTGTAATTAACACATCCAATCAATCAAACTATCTTATTTTTGCAATTTATCCCTTTATCTTTCTCCTTTTTATTTATGCATTTCTTAGTGTAGCTCAAAAAAACCAAAACAACTGTACATAACTCTCGACTAGAGTAGTTAGGGAGCCCACAATTGGGGGACAAAGTTTTTTCCTCAACATTAATCGCTTTAAGCAAATGAATCGCAATTGAGCAAACTGTCGACCTCGGCTAATTTCAGCTTCCATCAACAATAACATATCCAAAAAATAATACCAACATGAAACAAAATCAAAATACGTGTTACATGATTCATTGTTACGACGATATATCTCTCTACATAAGGGATAGTTGTATTGAATTTGCATTGGAGTTTCACACCAACAAAGTGTCCATGTTGTTGGGTGTATATGAGTGGTTGGACGCCTCAATCTTTGAATTATCTTTTGGATGAGATCAAAATCCATTTAACATGATATCAGTGTCGAGTTAAGGACGTCAATTTAGCAACTAAACAAAGGTCCTTGCTAGGCGTAAGGGTCAATATTGTAGTTGTATTGCACTCGAGTTCCACATTGCAAAGGTTTTTAGGTTGTTGGATTTATATGTTGTTCAATACCCTCATCCTTCGAGCTAACTTTTGATGAGATTCAAACTTATTTAACAAGTTGAATTTTAAAGAAGAAAACAAACAAATATGATATATGTATTGAAGAAGATCAAATTAGGGACATCTTTTCTTTTGTAGAGATCAAATTCTCTCTTTTTAAATATTATTGTTAAGAGACTAAATTGTCGCTTTTTAATTATTGTTAGATATCAATAAAAAATATTGTTAGATATCCAGTTGTTTCTCTTTTTTTTTTACGATGGTCTAGGTAAAGATTGAATTGTTCCAATTTTTTGTTCTCAAGGATAAAAAGATACTTCAATTTTTTCTCATTGATTAAATTAGATCTCATAGTTTTTCTCATAAACTAAAATGGGTCTTTTCTCTTATTTTAATTTTACTAAAATACTCTTAATTATTTTAGGGTCATGCTAACAAGTGTTAGCTAATGCCATCCACAATCAATGATGAATGCTTCATCTATTTAACATCATACTAAATAGACACCCCATTATGAAGTAGAAAATTTGAGCCTCTATGAAAAATGGCAGTTATGGAAACATCCTCTCTATCTCTCTTTTCCCTTTTTACGAACCTCATTTAGTAAATCATAATGAAATAAATAAATTTTGTTAAAATATAGTGATAAAAAATTATTGGTGGGACCTATTTAATAGTTTTATTTTATGAGGTGATGGATTGAAGAAATTTTGTACTTATTAATACTATCATTAACTAAATGATATGGACATATGAAACTCGTTTAAACAACCGAAATTGGGTGTTGTGTTGTGGTTGCCCTAAAGGTAATAGTTAAGGAAGTATTTTTTATTTTATTTTTTGAAAAAATAGTTAAGGAAGTATTAAAATATTAAAAATAACATTTTTCAACATTCAAAAAGTAGATTGCACTTCTTTAAAAAAAACATTCAAAAAATAGATTACACTATCATTTAAAACAATATTTTTATATTAATTTCCTTAACAAATGGTTTAGGCTAAAATGCACTTTTGGCCCCTCAAGTTTCTAAGACTAGCGATTTTGGCCCCCTTAGTTTGAAAATCGCACTTTTAGTCCCCCAAGTTTCACCCCCTTTGCAAAAGCTAGGCCCCCGCTCAATTTTGACCAGTCAACGCTGACGTGGACACTATTTAAAAAAAAATAATTGCCACCTATGATTATTATAATCAACCTGGATTTTTTTGGGTGTAACCTGGATTTAAAATAATTATCATTATTTTAAAATCAAAAGCTTAATCAATCTTCAACACCAAAACTAAAATAATGGTTACACCCAAAACTAAAATAATCGTCAATCTTCAACACCAAAACTAAAATAATGGTACACAAACAACAAATGCAGCATCCTTTAATCTTCAAAAATAAACTTTACATCCATAAAATCCTTCTAAAATGTGTCACTACTTAGAAAGCAGAAAACAACAAAAATTGAAACCAAAAAGCAATAGATTTGAAACATATCCGAAACACCAACAAACATAAATTGAAATCAACAACCAGAAAAACCCAATCAAAGGAAAGATTTCATGAACACAGATCGAAACAAAACGTAGCCAAAGATGGAAGCACAGATCCCTGCATTGGCAATATTGAAGTGTTCTTCAATCTTGAATATATTTTGATATAGAAAAATTTCTGTTTCAATTCCTGATTCTTTGAATAACGCAAGCATACTCTCAGCTGGAATATCAGTGATGGGATTTATTATCATGACTTGCCACTTTTAACTCCATGTACGAATTTCTTACATGCCCCTTTCCCTTTTTGTTTTGTGCTTCTGGTATTGGAATTGTGGCATTAGTGGATCTCCGAGTTTTGCAGATCTATTTCGGAGATGCCTCCGGATGTTAGCTTTTCATGTCAAATCATTATTGTTATACTTCTGCTCAAGCTTTGCTGGAGTGAACTGGTAGAATGAATGAATTTATGTTCATGAAATCATTTAAATAGTGTCCACGTAGCCAAAGATTTCATGCTCTGGTATTAATAAAAATTCATTTATCATTTAAATAGTGTCCACGTCAGCGTTGACTGGTCAAAATTAAGGGGGGGCCTAGCTTTTGCAAAGGGGGTAAAAGTTGAGGGGCTAAAAATGCGATTTTCAAACTAGGGGGGCCAAAATCGCTAGTTTTAGAAACTTGGGGGGCCAAAAGTGCATTTTAGCCAATGGTTTAATACAATATTTTCATATTATTTTCTCGTGCGTGCTCCTGCACTTCACAGGTGCTCCACACACCTCGCACATGTTGCTGCTTGCCCAGCATATGAGGCAAAGGTCAACCAAAAACAACTTTTTCAAAAGAGCAGTGCTATTTGAACAACCATTTTTGTTGACAACTAGTGGAACATCTAACTAGACAAATGAATATGAGTATTGACACAAAAATCAAAGCAATAGAGAGAGAAAGTAAAAACAAATTGTGAGTATAAAAGAAAAAGTTGTCACAAAAGTTATCAAAAAATAATTGTTCAATTATCATTTCTCTTTTCAAAACCGTACTCTTTTGCACATGATGAAATTTTAAAACACACTAAACAATACACTCCTTAACATTTTTCATTATTTTATATTCTCTCTGCTGCGAACATATATTGGGGAAATAGGAGGGTCATAAGTCCCAACACAAATTAACGGGGGATAATTTAGGATATGACTTTTCTTCTAGAATGAAGGAAACATAATCAACGTGGGTCTGAGGTTACTCTTACGTGCATTGATGACTTTTTAACGAGGAAGGCAAAGAAGCAATGTGTAAAACGCCTAAGGCTTTATCAGGGTATTTGGAGAGGGGGAAAAATGAAGTCTTTGGAGGATAGGAAATACAGGAGAAATGATAAAATCTTTTACATTTTTTGAAAGCGTAATTTATTAGAGATTGATAAATTAATGTTTATGATTAATATTTTTTAGTTTTAAGAATTTTATAACTACATAGATTAAATTTGAATAATTCATTCTCTCCAGTGTCAATTTGTGTGAGTTAATTTAACTTCTTTAAATTTTTTTTTGAAGAATTCATGTCAACCCTTTCGAACTCCTCAAAACTCTCATTCAATACAGATAAATAAAGTTTGACAAAAAATCGTTATATTCAAAAATCGAATTTAGGTTCTTCCAAACGATTTGTCATTTGGTGAAGTTCATTAACCACTTGAGTCCAATCATTTAGTTTATTTTTCCTTTCATTAATTTCTTTATTTCCATAGATCTAATAATTTTCCATTTTTAATATGATTGATTATTTGTTTTTTTTTATGTTAATACTCTTAATTACTACTAGTTATTATCTAACTCTACCTATTACTCTATCAAAGTTGATTACTTTTACACATTTTTTAAGGTTGATAGAACACAAACTATTTTATTTCAATAAACAATGTTTTTTTAAATATATGTAATTTAAAATTTTAATTTAATGTATGCTCTTTTCCATTTATATATAACAAAAAATGGTTTAGTTTCATTCAAAAAAGTTTTTTGTTCCTTGAGTAAAATTATTTCATTTTATTGCAAATAAAGTCAATACTATAATTGGGAATAAAATGAAAGACATGAGAGCCAACATAGGGGTTCTTGCTAGGACACGATGACTCTGTTGACTTTTCTCCTACAAATAATAAAGTTTTTTCTAATATATATTTTTGAGAGGAAGTTTTTTCTAATCTTAAAATTCTTTAGTGACGTATATATTATTGTATGATGACCATGATGCATCATAAAGAAATCAAAGAAATTAACAAGCACACGTATTTGCACATGGAAAAAAAGAACTATTTCGTTTGTACTTTCACCCATATGAATATTTTGAATTATTGTATAGTTTACTCATTAATCTGCTTCTAGAAGCATTTTATCCAGACTGAAAAATGCTAATTAATTGGTGGAGTTATTGTTGAAGCGACTATTTATTAAATGGAACCATTCTTCGTGTTTACTCCCTCCGTTCCTTTTTAATTGTCACTTTTGAAGAAAAAATTTGTTTCTTTTTAACTGTCACTTTCAAAGTTCAATGCAACTTTAAACAATGTTTTACCAATTTTATCCTTAGTTATTTATTACGGAGAGAGAAATATATGAGATGATATATTAAATGAATAAGGTTATTATAGTAAAAGTAAAAATTATTGTATCAAAAGTAGTGGCATTTATTAATTATCTTGGTTTGTGTAAAATGTCAAAAAGTGACAATTAAAAAGGAACGGAGGTAGTAATTTCTAAGACTTTTTCTAGATGAGTTGGGTGCTTTTTTTATGCTAAGACAGAATGATTAAGTCTTTATGCCCGGTGGAAGAAGGTGAAAGCAAATAAAGAATGTTGATTTTGAGTTGAATTCCATGTGCATGGTTGATTCCTTGAATATTGATGTTGATATTATTCCTGGCTTTGAACTTATCATATTGATGTTGATACTTAGTGAAGATCCATTTTGATCTCTCATAATTTTTGTATGATTTAATTCAGTCTTTGATAAAATTAAAGTCTAAATTAGTACTCGACATTTTTATAAGGGACAAATTAATCATTAAATTATAATAAATCAATGACTAATTTGTCATCTACGTGTACATGTCAGAAATTAATGAGTTTATTTTTGTCGACTGAATTGGAGCATAAAAAATTATAAGAGAAGAAAATGGGTGTTAACTCTTTCTTTAAAACTCAAATATTGAGTTTATAAGGAGATAAATCGACAAGGTCCTTCAATCTTCCAGGGAAGTAATTACAATAAAATGAAATGATTTTGCCTCTTTCAACACCAGAAAATGTTATGCCCACTATTTACTTTGACCAAAATACTAAATAGAATAGAATAAAAATAGATTAATATTTTGGAAAATTACATGGAGGAAACCACGTGTAAGAAATGTTGATATTTTTTTGATCAAATCCCTCAAAAGTATTTTTTTTAATTAGTTACAATTTTATTCTTCCTATTTTCACTACTCACAAAATTGATCTCCTATTTTAAAATCCTCCAATTTTAGCCTTTCTAACAAATTTTTAGATTAAACAAGGCTAAATTGCTCTTTTGGTTCTTTAACTATTTTTTTGGTATCACTTTGGTCTCATAATTTATTTTTTGTCTGTTTGAGTCCCATAAAATTATCTTTGTTACACGTTTTAGTCTTTTTCGTTAGTTTAATTTAAAAACGTTAACTCATTTACACATGTAATTTTGACATTGGCTGAAAATTCATTTATTTCCTTCATCTTCTCCATCACAATCCTTAATCTCCTTACCGGAAAATATGAAGAACACGGTATTAATTTCATGGTACCTTCATGAACATTCAACACAAAAACCCAGCAAAAAAAAAAAAAACTAAAAAATCAACGGCATAACTCAATCAATAACGAATTATTCCACTCAAAAAACATCACTTTCATTTCAAACAACACAAATTCTCAATATATCATCATCTTCATCACCATCTTCATAAAATTGTCCAGAAAAATCAAAACCCATAAATCATCATACATCTCTCTATATCGTTTTCTTTCTCATCAAAATCATGTCAAGCGAAAATCCACTTCAGACCCCTAAATTCCCAAAAAAATCAGATGTCTAAAATAATCTCCCAATTGATCTCAATATTACTCAGATCAATTGTCACAAAACATTGCTTGTCCCAGCAAAACAATCACATTCCATAACCCCAATCGAAACCCCCTCTTGAATCATACCCATTAAAGAAAGTAAGCACCAATTTTCCATTTATTTCTATTTTGGCTTAATTTAAAAAAAAAAACCAGCTTTAATCTCTAACTCTTGTAATGGGTACATGTAAAAATCAATGTATTTTTTTCTTTCTAATTTTGCTCATAATATGGGTTATATATAAAAATCGATGTTTTTTTTCCTCTATTTTTGCTCATAATTTAGTTTTGGAACAGGTTATTGTAGTACATATATATTAGACCTACGAGTAACGATGAAAGACCCACCAAATCTAATGGTTTTCTTTTTGACAAAAAGATGCAATGGTGGACCACCTATAATGTTGGTTCATTCAAGATATTTGGGGTTAACCCTTGACGGACGGGACAAAATTGTGTAACACAAACATATTTAAAGGATCTAAAGTCTAAACAGACCAAAAATTAGTTATAGGACCAAAGTGATACCTTAAAAATAGTTAAAGAACCAAAAGAACAATTTAAACAATGATGATGTGACATATTTTAAATAATGTAGTAAACGATTTGATGACGTGAAATGATAACTGTAACATCCCACTTAAACGTAACTTTTATCAGTATAAGAGGAATTACGAGCAAGAAAGGGCAAAATTGTAATTTGAGGTGAAAGGGGCTATTTATAGGATAAAGATGAGATTATATTCATTTTTCTCCTTTCCTTCCTCTCTCTAGGATTTCGGCTGCCATTATCAACAGCCCTTAAATCCACCAAGTTTGCAATTTCAATCTCTTGTATCTCAAGCAAGCCTTTGGGGAAGGTTGAAGCAAGAGGAACTAAGGAAAACCAAGTCAAAGGAAGAATTCCAAAGCTAGGGTTTTGGAGAAGAATCAAGTTAGGACTTGGGAAAGCTTGGCAAGACCAGCAATGATTCAGGTGGGTTCCTTAGAGTAGCAATTTACCCTTTTGGGTCAGTATTGTGTGAGATCACAACTTAATTGCTAAGGTTTAGAAAAGGATAGTTTTTCCCCTTTTTTATACATATGTTTGATTCCAGTTAATCCTTGGATACAGTATGTTTTTCTAGCTCAAAATGAGTCCCTGACATGTTTTCATTGATCATTGGACAACTGGGTATCAAGGTTTTTAAGATTGAACCACGTTTTTTAGAAAATTACAAGTCCTGCTATAGTCGCAGAGCGACCAGGAGTTTGCTCTGCGAAGTAGCAGAGTTTTGCTACTGTCTATCTTCGCCTAGCCATCGCCTAGACTTCGCTCTGCAAAGTAATCAGAAGCTGGGTTCGCAGAGCAAAGCTTTCAGACGCTCTGCGAAGCTTCAGACTCAGGATTACCAGGTTCTGAAGGTTCAGACTCTGAATGTTCAAAGTCTGAAGGATCAGACGCAGGATCGCAGAGCAAAGTCAGGGGTCGCAGAGCGAAATGGCCCAGAACCTCTTTTTAACAAACAGCTGTACCATGCCAATGATCTTTGATATGCTTTGGGGTGAAGATACTCATAGACTTTCTAGGATTAACCTAGGATAAAGATATGTATCATACAGAGTGTTGGGTAATTCATCCACAGATTCTCAGGTACGAGAAACAGAAGTTATTACAGATGGGATAGTAAGCCCATAAGTATGACATATGATAACGATATGTCTAGATCCTTTGATAGGATAGCAAGTTGAATATACCCAATTAAGTGTACGAAAGTACAAGAAATGTTTCAACATTCAAAGCTTCAGATAAGCTTAAGGGGTTCAGTTTCCCAACAATGATTAAGTGGCTTATGAGAACGATAAGCTTAGAACCTTATATTATAGGTTAAGTATCACATGATTATTTACGTGATGAATGCATCAGATATGCATATGTTCAGATGATGTATCAGATATACATATGACAAGTTGGGATTTATATTATAAAGATTATGTTAACGTGTTCATCAGACTCCGGATTATGCCGGATGGGACTTCTCCGAGAGGGTTGTCCACACGTATGTTAATGATTAAACATGTCCAGCAGGCTCCGGATTATGCCGGATGGGACTTCTCCGAGAGGGTTGTCCACATGTAAGGTTAAGCATGTTCAGCAGACTCCGGATTATGCCGGATGGTACTTCTCCGAGAGGGTTGTTCACATGCAAGTTAAGTTGTGTTCAGCAGACTCCGGATTATGCCGAATGGGACTTCTTCGAGAGAGTTGTCCACACAACGATAAGAGGAGTCCGGTGATTAGCCTCAGATAGGAATTTTCACCGGTTATCAGGGGAATGTGCTTCGGGGTTACTCCACTCGGAGACATTCCGTAAAATGAACTCAGATAATTATTGTATGTTCATCGCTAACTTTCTAACTTTATGTTAAAGTAAGATGTATATGTATTTATTACATAAGTTTATGACAAGTACTGTTCATATAACAGTTATCAGAAAGTGATTATAGGATGTCCCCAGATCACTAGGTATGAGATTACGAATATGTTATGATTATGAAAGAGTTATGCAATGATCCTAGTTTTCCCCTCGATCACTAAGTTATCAGGTTATAGTCTAGTTTTTATGACTATACAGTTATCAGGTTCATGCAGGTTTAATCCCTTATGGGAAAAGGTTAAGACTTGGCGATCATAGGAATCCCCGAGATTGCCAAAAGTAGGCATGGCGACCCTAGGTTCCCCGAGGTTGCCAACAGTAGGTTGGGTGGAGCTCACTGAGACATTATGTCTCATCCCAATCCTTCTGGTGCAGGTTTACAGGTTAGCACGAGGATTGTGTTGAGGATCATCAGGGAGATGCTGGATGGAGTGCAGTTGCTCGTCATGTACCAGCTCAGGAGCTTATCGGACTTTTGTATAAGTATTTATTATGGTACTAGATTGGTTGTATAAACGAGCAAATTTGTATTCATTCATATTATGTTGTATTATTATTATTGAAAACCTTGATGTATCCAGTATCAGTTTAATGCACATGCTAATATTCTAGATAAAATTAGTATGGGTGTTACAATAACACTAAAAAAAAATAATTAATAAATGCCATGAAAATAATTTAATTCATCTTGATGATTCTACATCATGAGGTTATATGCCACATTATTTTAAATATACCACATCACCATTTTTTAGTCTCCTCATTTTATCACCATTTTTTTGTATAAAATGAGGAGACTAATTTAATGAGAAGATAAAAGTATGGGACATAAATTACAGTTATTTTTTTTATTGATAATGAAGGAATTAAGTCTTGGTATAGTTTTTAATAAAAGCAAAGTAAAAATAGTAAAATATATGCACACTTTTTTATTTAATGTGAGACTTTTATGCACACTTGAAATATCAACAAGGACAGAATACCTTGTTAGTCCTTAGTCTTAATCATGTAGCTAGACAATATCTTTGTATCCTCCAAATGAAAATTTTCACCATGCGAGGGACTTCCAAGTTCCACACTAGAGATCAAATCACCATTAAAACGTAAGCTAGAGGTATCAATATCAAATTATGTACAACCAACATATGCAAGGAGTTAACTGTAAACACACCTCTCAGATCTAGCCACCATGTGATAGTATCTTCCTGCACTGAATCTAAAAGCAGTATTTTCAGTAGGATTAATGAATTGTAACTAACTTTGAAGCATGTTTCTCTAGCATGGATAAATTAAAGGCATATAAATTTCAAAAACTCAAACCTCCAACTTTGTTAGCCATTGACAATTTGTCTCATGACAACCAATGGATACAATGATTCCCATTGCCTTTTAAACCCCATTAGAATGAGTTCATCATCGTCTGAATTTCATCTCCAAGGGACTGAGGTAAGACTGAAAATGTTAGAATTGATTACAAGACTGACTTTATGAGCACTTCTCTGCCCACTCAAGAAAGTGCTTTGCCACTCCAAGATCTTATTTGCTGAAAACGTTTATAGGTTTTATTTTCTAAAATTTTGTTTATTTTAAATAACCAATAATGAGATGGAAGACTCATATAGTAACAATTGTGATAGACATGTTCATAAAGCTCGAAAGAACGCATTTTCAAAAATGAAAATAATGTTTTGACATTTTTTGTTTTGTTTTGAAAATTATAGATTTGTTTTAAAAAATTGTAAAAGGAAATGGTAAGAAATATATTAGATTTATATTCTCCTATATTTATTAGTTGAAGTGAAAACGAAAAGAGGAAACATCAATAATAAACGCCCTTAAATCTTTTTTACTTTGTAAAAATATTTTTTATTTTCTAAAATTTATGTTATTTTGAAAAAATAAAACGTCAAAAGAATAGTTTTCATTATTTCTTTAAATGCATATTCTCTATCTAGCGTTTCATCTTCACTCAATTATAATAGTTCACTTAATGATCTCTGCATTTTTTATTAACCAGTTAAAACGAACACATATTTTTTTTTAAAAAATAATAATATTTTCACAAAGTAAAAGAGATAAACTTCAAAAAATTTGTATTATTGTAGCTTGGTTTGGTTGATAAGAATGAAATTAATCTTTTTAATTAGTATAAATAAGACATTCTAAAATATAAAGATAATTTTACCAACAATGAATTGGTCCAAATGAAAGGGACTTGGACCACATAAGCATGTGGTCATGAGTTTGATTCTTAACTTTTGCATATGAAAAATATTCGGTTGGGAGGGGATAATCCACCTTGCGTGCTCCACATGTTTTTAGACGGAGATTAGTCACTGCTACGACGGCAGAAACTTTATACCAATATCATGGTAACTAAATATATATGTGTGTGTGTGTGTGTGTGTGTGTGTGTGTGTGAAAGTATGGCTCAAAATATAAGACATTAAAGAAGGGAAAAGGCAATACGGTTTAGGGGTATTAATTGTAAACTGAATCGTAGTTGTGGTACTATATATATATATATATATATATTGCTTGTAACACTGAAACACTAATTCATCACAACAATACAAACAAAACTATAGCTGCTCTATATTCGCAGAGGTAGGCCCATTGACCGAACCGCGTTAGCGAAGATTGTGCGTCATTGACTTTTACTTTTGCTTTCTATTAATCTTTTGTTACTAGTTGTTATTCTAACAATTTATATATATGTTTGCACAAGGAGAAAAACAAAAAGCAGAAAGAAAAATAAACTAGGCTACAACCTTAAGAACTGCAGTCTAGAAGCATCAACAAGAAGTAAATCTTCCAAGCCCAAGACAAGGCTCTCCAAGCAACACCAAGAAGAATTATGATTAACACCAGACTTAGCTAAATAATCTACACACTCGTTTACCTCTCCAAGGGTGTGGGTTAACTACACATTCCAAGGGAGACTAAGGAGATCCTTAACATTTCTAATGATAGTTGAATAAACATGCCAAGCATTGAGAGGAGCTTGAATTAAAATTATAGCATGCAGGGAATCAGAGTAACAAATCACATTTTGGTGTCCTCTCTCCCGTGTCAACTTCAAACCATGCATAATCACAAAAAGTTTCACATGCAAGTTATTTGAAATCCCAATAAATCCTGAGAATTGATAAGTGCTTAAAAGTAGTTATCTTTTGATATATTTTTAGGCACTTATGTTACTTGTTTTACAAGTTATCTTAGGATAAGCTCATATTTGTGGTTAATGCTAAATTTGTGATCCTATGTCTTACCCCATTTAATTATGCAGGAATTTCATGATTGGACCTGAATTGAGCAAAGAAATTGAAGTTTTGTTAAAGCCATCGCTACAAGCGCAAGCCTCATCGCTACAAGCGAGGATAGGCAGGGAATTTCAGAGCTTCATCGCTACAAGCGCAGATTGGTCGCTACAAGCGAGCCTAGGCAGGGAAAATTGGAGAGTTTATCGCTACAAGCGATGGACCAGGCGCTTCAAGCGAGCTTAGGCAGGGAATTTTGAAGGTTTCATCGCTATAGCGACAGATCTCGTCGCTATAGCGACCAAGGGCGGTTTAATGCTGTATGATGACGTGGAGCTTCCCCATTGGCCAAGAAAACTTCGTCGCTACAGCGACAGGCTGGTCGCTTGTAGCGAGCGAACAAAAACTCAGAAATATAAAAGCTTTTTAGCTCATTTTTTCTGTATTATCAGTTGAATATCAGTTTTTATAATTTTTAGAGCTTGAAATCTTTAACTTCTAGAAAGAGAATAGGCATAAAAGGAGGCAAACTTCATTGATCAAAAGTGATTCAAGGGAAGATTGAACTAAGAGACTTTGAGAAATCAAGTCTTGGCATTTGATCTTCATCTTCCTTTCTACTTTTGCACAGTTGTCATGAGAATGAACAACTAATCTCCTTTGTTGGGATTATTAGGTAATCAATCACTCTTAGTTGTAAACCTTTGATATTTTAAATATATGATTCTAGCATTTTTATATACCATTGAATTTGTTCTTGTTTTCCATTCTTATATTTGATTTAAATGATATTGAAAAATACTTTTGAATCTAGGTTTAGAATAATATTCTATCAAAATAAGAAATTCTAGACATGGGATTTGGTTTTGATAATTACACAAAGTGTTGGATCTTAAAGCTTTCGAATCGTTTAATAGATTGAGAAATCGTCGATTAAACGATACGATCGATCTCACGACTTCATTTGGACACGAATGACGTTGTCGAGTAATACGTGATAATGTCGTATATAAGAAAAGCTAGAATCCATATTTATGATCAATCGAATACAATCGACGTTTGATTGACGTACTTTTATCCTAACACCTTTTATGCCCTATTACTCTACGTTTTATTTATAATGCTTTTAATGTCGAGTAGTGTTAGTAAAGAAAAAAAGATGAAACCCTAACTTAAAATGATAATCGACGTTGAACGGTTTATGATATCGCAATAATCCCTGTGGAAACGATATAAAAATATACTTGCTTTTGTACATTAACAAAATGGCGCCGTTGCCGGGGATTAACGCTTAGATATTATAATCATTGCAGCGTTAATTATTGTCTTAAGCAATTTTGCACAAAATTCTTTTATGTATATAACTATTATTCTTTATCCATCTTGTTTGCTAATTCTTTTTGGTCAGATTGTTGAAGCCCGTTTATGCGAGGCCAGATATCAGAAGACCAACTGCTTTTTGATTCTGAAATAGAGAGGACTGCTAGAAGAAATAACAGCAAGAATCGGAAGAAAAGGCAGCAAGCAAAGAAAAAGCAGCAAGAGGAAACTTCTGTTTCAAGTCCTTCATTAATTCCAATTCAAGAGATACCAATGGCTGCTGCAGGAGACGGATCTGGAGGTTCAGGCGGTAGTGGGATGCCTTGTCACAATAGCCCACGACGCTTGGCACAATTGGGAAAGACGCCACGGACAACAAAACAAACTGAGATGAAGACCGGTATCCTCTAAATACTATATGCTAACCCTTTCTCGGGTTTAGACCATGAGGATCCATTCCAACATCTCACTAAGTTTTATGAGATCGCCGGTACATTAGGAGAGACGGAGAACAATGAGGAGGCAATATTCCTGAGGATGTTTCCTCATTCTTTGATTGGGAAGGCCAAGGAGTGGTATTTGGATCAGCCACCAACAGTGATGACTAACTGGAACACTCTTGAGGAGAAATTCCTTGAGAGATTCTTTCCTCAGAATCGTTTTATGGAGGCTAAGACAACTATCGCGGTATTTTCTCAAGGTTCAAGTGAGACGTTATGTGAAGCATGGGAGCGATTCAAGTCGATGCTTAGAAGATGCCCAAACCACGGGTTTGATGATTTAACACAAATCCATCTTTTCCGGAATGGGATGCAACTACAGTCAAAGCTACTACTTGATGCTGCTGCTGGTGGATCATTAATGGCCAAGAGTGCCGAAGATGCTGTTGCTATCATTGAAAGAATGGCACTCAACGACCACCAGGCTCACCACAATAGAAACCAAGGCCAAAGAAAAGCGGGTATATTGGATTTGGGGACGAATGACGCCATCCTTGCCCAAACCAAATTGTTAACACAACAAGTGGAAGAATTGACTAGAAAGATGGCCAATCTTCCACAACAAATGAAGGATATTCAAAATGAACAAAGAAGACACCATCAAGTCGCATCATGCGAACTTTGTTCAGGCGATCACCCCACCGGATTTTGTCCACCACCCACTGAAGAGGTAAGTTATGTTGGCAATCAACAAAGGCCGCAACAGTTTCAAGGCCAATACCAAAGTCATAACAACAATTTCCCAAGAGGGAACAATCCAAACTATGGCCAAGGTTGGAGACAAGAAGCTGGACCACAAAACCGACAACCTTACCAAAATTTCAATCATTACCCTCCGCAACAAAACCGTCAACAAAACACCGACGAGACTCTAAACCAGTTCATGCAAATGTCAATGGCGAACCAAAAGAATACCGATGCTTCAATCAAAAACCTTGAAACACAAGTAGGCCAGTTGGCACAACAGCTTGCTCAAGCCACACAACAAGGCGGAACCTTTACCGCCAACACACAAACCAACCCCAAAGACCATGCATCATCATCAAAATGACAATTAAGTCATTTTGATGAAGCTGACCTTGCATCAAGAGACAATGATAATTGCAAGGCAATTGCTACGAGAAGTGGGGAGGTAGTTGGAAGGGGTATAGGAGACAACCTTGAGGTGGAGAAGAGAGTTGTTGAAAATGAGAAGGAAGAACATGATGAAGGAAGTGAGAAGGAAACAGAGGGAGATAATAATGAGGATGTAGTCGAAAAGAATAAGGAAGTAGTTGAAAATGAAAACATAGTGATGAAGAAAGATGTGGTGAAGGAGCGGGGCAAGAATCAAGAAGTTGTGAAGAATGCACCAACTCCACATCTACCATATCCAACTACTCCAGCCAGAAAGGATAAAGAAAGGCAGTTGGCAAGGTTCCTAGACATTTTCAAAAGATTGCAAATCAACATTCCATTCTCGGAAGCCTTAGAGCAAATGCCAACTTATGCCAAGTTCATGAAAGAGATTCTTTCCAAGAAGAGGAGGTATAATGAAGAAGAAATAATTCAGCTAGATGCTAATTGTAGTGCAATCATTCAGAGAACATTGCCAAGGAAGGAGAGAGATCTGGGTAAAGTTACACTACCGGTATCTATAGGCAATGTTAATGTCGGCAAAGCACTCATCGATTTAGGTTCAAGTATCAACCTAATCCCTCTTTCCGTTGTCAAAAGGATTGGTGATTTGGTTGTGAAACGAACTAACTTGACGTTGCAATTGGCCGACAAATCCGTCACACGTCCGTTGGGAATAGCTGAAGATGTGTTGGTGAAAGTCGACAAGTTCTTATTTCCCATCGACTTTGTAGTGATGGATATACCTGAAGATGATGATGTGCCACTAATTCTTGGAAGAACGTTCATGCAAACGGCAAGGATGATGATTGATCTTGACGGAGGTCTAATGAAAGTCCGTGTGGACGATGAAGAAGTCAATTTCAACATCAATGAAGCTATGAAGTATCCTAGTGATAAAGGTGCCTGTTTCAAGATGGATGCAACTGAAGAATTGATTGTTGATACAAGGGAACAGCTGCATCACTTGACACATCTTGAAAGAGTCTTGACAAATGCACTTAGTATCATAGGAGAAGAAGATGAGAAAGAGATAGAAGAGTGTTTGAAGGAGCTGGATTCATTGAAGGAAATTCCTCCTCACAAAGCTAAAATTGAGGAATTGACGAATGAAGCCAAAGTTGAAGAAATGAAGCCGGAAATGAAGATTCTACCCTCACATTTGAAGTATGTATTTCTTGAAAAAGAGGGTAACAAACCGGTCATTATTAGTAGCTCCTTGTCAAGCATTGAAGAAACCAAATTGGTAGAAGTTTTGAAGTCCAACAAAGAAGCAATAGGCTGGACACTATTGTTGAAGCAGTATTTCATACAACAAAAGTAAGTATTTTCTATTATCGTCTCCACAGGGATTGGTGCCTTACTTCGAACCGTTCAACAATCGATATTGTTTTGAGTTGAGGGTTTGTACACGGGTTTCATAAAATAACATAATGTAAATGCGGGAATTAAAACGACAAAGAATTAGGGAATAAAAGCGTTGAGATTAAAGTTCATCAATCTTGCAAAGAATGTAATAAATAAATCATGCATATGAATTTAGCGTTTTAGCGTAAATATCACGTATCGCTCTACAATATCATTGATTTCCCAAATGACATCGTGAAATCGATCGTATCGTTTAATCGACGATTTCCCAATCAATCAAACGATTCGAAAGCATTACGATCCGAAACTTATTGCAATTATCAAAACCCAAATCCATTTCTAGATTTTCTTATTTTGATAGAAGATTATTCTTAAACATAGATTCAAAAGTATTTGTCAATATCATTTGAATCAATCATGAGAATGAAAAGCAAGAATAACTTCATAAACATATAAATTGCTAAACCATATATTCACATAATCATTCATTACAATCAAAGCTAGAAAGATTACCTCTAATCCCAACAAAGGGATGTTAGTTACTCATTTTCATGGCAACTATGCAAAAGTGAAGAGAAAAGATGAAGATACAAACCAAGTCTTGATTTCCCAAAGTCTTGATTGATTTCCACTACCCAATCACTTTTGATCTTTGAAGATCAAAGCTCTAGCCCTAATTACTAAGTCCTAAACTACTACTAAAGCAATCCTAACAAATTGGAAGAAAAAGTCTCCAAGTTCTCCAACTGGTTTTTTTGAGAAAATGAGCCAAAAATGCTTTATAAAACTGAATATTTGCACGCTCGCTACAAGCGATGAGTTGGTCGCTTGTAGCGAGGAAGTTTAATGGCCAATAGGGATCCTCCACGTCAGCATGGAGCCATAAACCGCCCTTGGTCGCTTGAAGCGACCAGTCCATCGCTTGAAGCGATGAGCCTCTAAAAATCCCTGCCTATCTTCGCTTGTAGCGTGGCATCTGGCGCTTGAAGCGATGAAGCCTTCAAAATCCCTGCCTATCCTCGCTTGTAGCGAGGATGTCTGCGCTTCTAGCGATGGCTTTGAAACAAACTTCATTTCTTTGCTCAGCATGTTCAAGCATGAATTTCCTGCAATAAAAACATGGGGTAAGACCTAGGATCTCAAATATAGCATTTTGAACCATAAATACGAGCTTATCCTAAGATAACTTGTGAAATAAGTTACATAAGTGCCTAAAATAAATATGCTTTTTAAGTCAATTTTTGCACTTATCACACTCCCCAACTTGAATCTTTGTTTGTCCTCAAACAAAGGACATAACAAATAAGGAAACAAGCTTTAATCATGGCTTTGAGCAAGAATGCAAAAGAATTAAAAGTTTGAAACCAATAAGTGACAGATGAATGATTCAATATGATTGCACAAACTAGGGTTAAGTTTCTCATAAAACGAGATACATACTATGAATGTGAACTAGTTCTAAACACAAAGCATCAAATCACACAATTCTTAACAAGCAATATGTTTAAAATTGAACCAAACCTAACACACTTCTATATAAAGTATATGAACAATTGAAATCATTTGTGAGGGTTATGAACACTCATCCAATAAACATGATAACATACAATCACATTATGTGTCTATCTAATTATCATTTCCAAAAGCATAAAAGGCATTGATCAAAAGGTCTTTAAGGGTTGTAATTGGGCTAGGCTACAAAAGAATTGTCATATGTGGGATATTTGAATTCAAATGGCCAAGCAAAAGGAAACATTCAAACTAATTACAACTTCCTTCTTTCTCCAATACAACACTTGGTGAATTTCATTCTTTTCTATTCTTGATTGATTCTTGACAACTTTTCTTATTATTTTTTTTTCTTCTTTGAAATCTTGCAAACCTTTTCATTTTTCTCTTTTCTTTTTCTTGGTTTGCTTTTCTTTCTTTTTTTCTTTTCTTTTCTTTTCAAGATTGTCAAGATCAAATATCACATTCACCCATACATTGACTTAAATAAAACCTTCCTTTCTCCCCAACTTATTCCAATGATACCCTAATCGAATGTTCCTTTGTTATTATGGCAAAGGTCAATAAAAACGACGGATAAGGGTTCAAAAGAAAACAACAATCAGAATTTAATAAAGAGTTAACTGTGACTGAATTTTTTTTACAAACTCCGGCAATTTAAATAAGCAGATGAGCTTATTAAATTGACAGTCCACAGTTAACAATTCTGATTCCATTAGGCTCAGATGGGTTAACAGATACTCACTCATCTCACAGGGTAGGTTCATTTGGTCAAGTATTTCTCTCAAATTCAAAAAATTGCCTTGATCATTTCAATGCTCTTATACAAATTAAAACAACAACAGATTTAACATAATCTAACTGAGTTAAACATGGTATTGGTCTCCTGCATATATATACATTGGTTGAGGATTCCTCACATTTTTGGCTAGTTCTACATTGGTTCAAAACTAAACACATGCTTGCTTAAAAACTGAATAAATTAACTTATGCAGTGTAAAGAACTTATTCACATTAAAGAATATACCTAGAAAAACGAGAAAACGAGTACCTTAGCTGCGCGCTTTAACACTCATTCTTATCATTATCACTCAGATGATTCACAGTTCAAGCATTGCTTTTGAATCATTCATCTTTCTTTCAAAATTTGTTGGGATTTTCAAAAAATTTTAACATAAATAAACACTAAAGCATAAATAAAATAGAAACTATACTAACATGTTATACCCAAAATATAAATAACATAAACATAATATTATCCAAGGTACAACGGAAATACCCAAAGTACAAAGCATAAATCAAAATGTTAAAATACAAAGCAGAATAAATAAAACGAAAGGGAAAACAAATCAAGATCTGCTGCTCTGCATCAATCTGAATCTGTGGCCATGTCGTCCTCAGAGTCAGTCAAGTCAGCTGCCATGCGATCAATAGAGTTTGTAGCAAATGAAGAATCATCACCCAGATCAGCATCGACATCTGCGTCATCATCACCATCGTCACCAGCATCCTGCTGATCACCAGTGTCAGCTGCATCTGCCCCTCCTGGAAAGAATGGCCTGTCCCCAGGCCAAGCAATGTGCTCGTAGAAGAATGCAGGTGTCCATGGGCTCTGGCCACTGTCGTGCAGATGGCTCTGAATCGTAGTAAGTGCCCGATGATTTGACGCATTCTGCGCCAATAGGAATGAGCTCACAGTAGCAGAATCCCAACTCGAAAAATCCAAAGGTGGAATAGTCGGGTGGCTAGGGTGGCTAGTAGTCTGAGGTGGTGGTGGTGGCATATGAGAAGGTCCTGCTGAGGATGACGGTCCGGCTGAGGTATGATGTGGTGGTGGTGGGGCAACAGGTGCAGGTGCAGAGCAATACCTATTGATGTATCTATCATCAATAGGATTTTTAATCTCCTCATCAACTTGTGATGGCATATGAACTCTAGCTCTCCTACATAGACCCATAATCAACCCGGGAAAAGTCAAAGGACATTTAGGTTTGGCCGGGGGTAATAGTCCACTTTCAGCAACTATCCTCATCTCATTAGCAATCAGCCTAGCTACGTCCACTTGACGCTGAGTGAGGATGTAATGGACTAGGGGGGTCACATCTAAAGTGGTGGAGGAGGTGTGAGATTTGGGGCGGATGTTATATAAAATCAGGGTAAGGATTACCTGAGCCTCAGTGGTCATGTGCTCACGGAATGCTCGGAAAGGCTTACCCGAAGCCCTACTCACGTCATAACTCTTCCCCGCTTGGAAGATGTCCTGTGCTATGCTGTCGTGGTCCCAGTCACCACTCCTCTGACGCTCACAGAAATCACACAGTGCAGTGGGTGCAAGCGGATTATCTTCTTCGACCAGCTCCAAAGGCTTGCCCAGATATGCGTTGATGGACATGCGGTCGAATGTGACGGTGCGCCCACGCACGTAAGTCGTGAAGGTAAACTCATCAGACGGATCGGCGGGGATCGCGTTCGCGTAAAACTCGCGCACGATTTCATAGTTGATCCTCCTCGGTGGTGTACAAAGAATACCCCACTTCCTCTCGTTTATTATGGCTGCCAAGCCTGCATAATCCCCATCTTCAGATATCTCGAACCTCTTCTCGGACCAGATGCGTCTTGTCCTCAGCTCCTCGTATCTCTCTTGGTTCCTCCAGCTGAGGAAACGAGCTGCATCGTGTTGCGGCAGGTTGACCCTTGGTCGTGACGAGGAACTTTCAACGTTCCTTTGACGTTTTGAAGATGTTTTGGGTGCCATTCCTACACAATGAGTTAAAACAGATAAAAGTCAGGTAGGATACAAGTCAAAACTCAATTAAAACAAAAATAAAACAAATTCTGGGTTCGCTCGCTACAAGCGACAGCTTGGTCGCTGTAGCGACGAAACCCAGAAAATGCCAGGATCCTGCGCTACAAGTGCTGTTCTAGCGAGGGGACCCTTTTTCAAATTTCATGTTTTTCTTGATTTTGACTAACTTATAGCATGCGAAATCAACATCAAAGCTAAAATAAATGAGAAAAAATCACTTAAACTTCCTAAATCCTCAAAAACCCTAATTTATTTGAAATTTTCACAAAGGGTTTTTCCAAAATGTGATCCTATGAACAAAAGGATTAAAAGAGAGTTTCCCTAGTGATTTTCGTTATTTACAACAGCTTAAACAATATCTAAACATGGGTAAACATTCAGGGCATGATTTAATTCAAATTTCGTAAAACCCTAAAACCCTAAATTGTGAAATCAGCATGCAGGCATCATTAGCAAGTAAAAAGCTACTTAACAGTAACAGAGGAGGCCGAAAAACATACCTGAAGTGTTGTTGAGGTGGATTAAACACAAGTACAGAGTGAAATTTTTGCAGAATTGCAGAAATGGAAAGAGAGAAAATGCAGAAATGATATGGAATGTTTACAGATGGAATAGATGCGAAAATGCAAGAAAACAACGGGTATAGCATTAAAGAAGGTGGTTGGGAAGTTACTGAAGCGACAGTAGTGGCCTTGATAATATAAAACTGTTTTCTGATACGCTCGCTACAAGCGCGCGACCTGTCGCTACAGCGACAGGCAAAAAGCCCATCGCTACAAGCGTTGACTTGCGCTACAAGCGCAAAGTTTGGAAGCCATCGCTACTAGCGACAAGTGCGTCGCTACAGCGACGTAGTGCAAATTCCATCGCTACAGCGATGAATTGGTCGCTGTAGCGACCATGACAGGAAACAGAAAAATAAAATTTTTAGTTCTCGCCACTATCCCAACATGCATGAATGGATGTTAAAAATTAAAATACTAATTAAAACAAACCTAAACAGTTGGGTTGCCTCCCAACAAGCGCTTGTTTTACGTCGTTAGCTCGACGCCTTTTTCGTTAGGGTGGCCAGAATGAGACGGAGATCACACCAGCTTTAGTATCCCTTTGCAGCGGGAGGAATTCCATGAACTTAAAGAACCGCTGATGTGGAGTCCATAACCTCCCTAACCAGAGTAAGCTGAGCAAGGAACATAAGTGATCTTGTACTCGTTCAAGTTCCTCCTTGCTCACTTTCATCCCCTCATCCTTAGAAGTTTGTTCCTTGTTAAGAAACGGTTCCGGCTTCTCAATCTCCATACTTTCTTTACTATCAACAACACTGGCCTCTTCAGTATCTGACCTTTCTTGAGGAGATTCATCTTTGGGTTGTGTCTCTAATTCTTCCACTAATGGCTCTATACCACATCCTTTAAACATTGGTTCTTCCTCACTCTCATCAACATCATCTTCAACAATCTCTCCACATTCCAAAGTGGATTGATTGTCGGTCTGAGCATCCACGATTCTTGGTAGATAATTCATTTGAACTTGCAAAACCTCCAATTGGCATGACAAAGCTCTTAATCTATGTGTCATACCCCAATTTTTGACCTAAAATTTCTCTTTTTACTCGTCTTTTTGGTTCGGAATTTTTCGTCGTTTCAGACGAAATTTCGACAGAGAGGTATTTTAAAATACCTCGTTTAGGGTTCCGATGGCGACCTTTTTTTCAGTTTTATTATTATTTTATTTTACTTTAGTTTTTTTTTTTTATCTTTTATCTTTTTTACTTATTTAATTTTCGGATTTTTTTTTCTATTTTTATTTTATTTTTCATTTATTCTATTTTGTTTTTATTTTTATTCTTAATGGTTATTTTTTTGGTCTTTATTGCTAATCAAACCTATCCAAAGTCCAAGGTCAAAGGTCAATGTCAAATGTTTGATTTAATGGCTTTGACATATGTGATTTAATGGCTTTGACATATGTGATTTAATGGTTTTAATCTCATTTGATGGGGATTTAATCTTTGTCTCCTTATTGTCAAAAGTCCACCCCAATTTGTATATAAAGGCACACGCCCCAACAACCAAGAGGAAAAAAAGCTCATCAGTACACAAGCCACAATTATTTCCAAACCAAAATTAATCACAACCCAGCAAATCGAAACCACAAAAAACCATATCTCAAAACCGAAATCAATCATCATCCATAATCAAAACCACAAACTCGGCCACCTCCACCACCACCACAATCAATCCAAACCTCCTCCCTAACCACCTACAAACCACTAACACTAATCTGAACCACATAAAGCCACACACACGGCCAAACCCACAACCAAACAACCACTACGCAAAACCGCACCGCCTCTTTACAACCCTTTCCTGCTCACTGCACCCCTCTTTTCCTCTTATTTTTATTTATTAGTTTTATTTCTTTTTCTTGCATTTTCTTTTTATTTGTTGCATTTCTCATCCTTTATTTATTCCTCATGCATTTCATTTTTATTAATTGTTATGTAGCATATTTGCATCTCATGCATCTTTATTTATTTTTACTTTTTTAGCATATTTATTTTAGCGCATTTGCAATTTCATTTCCATTTTATTAGAATGTATTTAGGTACAATGTAAAATATAAATGAGAATACGCACTGACACGCACACTTTATTTATTCTGCTTTATGTCTTTTATTTTTTATTTATTTCGCTTTACAAAAGAAAAAATACAAAAATATTAGATTAGTTTAATTTCAAAAGGGTTTCGTAGTGATCCAACGTCACCACGGAATTTCCTCGCGTTTAGCTTTTTTAGTCTTAGTTTATAAAAAACAAAAAAAAAACCAAAAACATTCAAATAATCAAAAATCAAAAAAATCTTTTCTTAATCAAACCTTGATTTTCAATCAAGTGTCCTTTTTTCTCTTTTATTTTCTTTAAATAATCATTAATCTACTTTAATTACACTTTAACCATTTTTTTCAAAATAAAAAAACACAAACCAATCCCATTTTGCCACTTGGCTTTTATTTTTAAAACTTTTTTAAAAACTAATAAAAAACACCAAACAAATCAACCGTTATTTCTACCCCGAACTACGAGGTTTTGATCCCTCACGGGTACGTAGGCAGAGGACTCTGTCCTTCCAAATCATAAAAAATACAAAAAAAACATTTTTTATTTTTTTTTTCTCACTAATTCATTCTTTTCTTTTAAAAAAAAATAATAATAATAATAAGCAAGTTATAGCCAAAATAAATAAATAAAATCAAGAGGTTCTCGTAGAGTACTACGAACGTTTAGGGTGCTAACACCTTCCCTAAACGTAACTAACCCCCGAACCCTAATCTTTTAAAATGTGGTAATTTAGAACTTTTTTCCACCTTTCTTTTAAAAAAATTAAAAGTTCAGTCGTGAAATAAAATTAGTGAGTCAACGCTAATCAATAGCTTGATCTCCGAAAATCACCGCGACAGAAATGGCGACTTCACTGGGGATTCCCTAAGAGGGTTGAGCCTAACTTGAATTTATTTAATTATTTTGTGCTATAACTTGCTTAAAACAAAAAAAAATGTAAATACGTGTCTATGTGTTTCTTTTCTTTTACGAGAGTGGTGAGATAAGTCCTACACCCGGACTTGAGGGAAACATAAGATAGGATGGTGGTATAATCAAAGTGTCTTTCCGAGAGTGAGTTTCGGATGTGGCACATGTGATAACCCCACTTAATGGAGGAATCTTGGAAGTATTACTATGTTGACATGAGTAGTCGTGTTCGGCATCGTTATTTTCAAGTGACCTATGAAGTTGAGGACCTTTAGTTACCTTTAACCCATCTTGGCCTTTTAGGACGTAGTGCGGTGACTAATCAAGAGTAGTCTTGAATTGGTTGATACGCGATACTACACTCAAACAAGACTTTCTTACAAATGTCGTTGGACCGGGAGTCAGTCCCGTAATCCGACAATATTTGGAAGAGGTCAATGACTTTGGGAACTTGGTAGAACCCGTGATACAGGTACATTTAAAATCATAGTCCTTACCAAATGGCGTGTTTACCCTTGACTCCAACATTTTGGACTTAACCTCACCATGTTTTCTCCGCTCTTTAGCATAATCATGCATACATGCATCCATGCATAAACTCATTTTTTTCATCCAATTACCGAAGGACTTAAACAAGTTTTTTTAAACATCATAGAGGAGCACTAGGAAGTACACCTTCCGGAGCCCTGACTTGTTGAATTTAAGGAAGCTAGGAGTCTTTAGAATTTTTTTAAAAAAATCTAGCTTCCACTAAAGGACTTTTGAATTGGTCCCTTGGCTTGGTTTCTAAAAAAGAACTATTTTGTAAGGCCTTGATGCTCAAATGAAATGTTCAAACCATGATGTTTACAATTACTTCAACAAAGCCCTTCGATAACAAACCCTTCTTTTTTGGCATAAGCATAATCATGCATCATACTGCATTCATAGTTTCCCAAACCGAGTCTCATATTTTGTCTTTCCAAAGGTTCATCTGCCTAGTCCAAGAAAGTGGCCCGGCGCTTTCATTACAAACCGACTCACACCTACAATACTCGTTCAAACAGAAGAGAGAAAATGGGTGTGGTCGTGCAAACACAAGGAAGGATTTACTGCAATTGGATCGTTGTTGACATTCCCTCAATTACTCATGGGTCCAAGTAATGTGTTTTAGTTGTCTTATCTTTTCAAAAATCCTTTCGTTTCGCCCGATACGAAAGTGAAATCATGTAGGGCTCTACTTTTGTCTTCAAGTTACCACTATCAATGAAAAATTGTCGTTTCTTTCGCGACTTTTATTTTTATTTTACTGCTTTTCTGGAAAATGGTAACACAAAAAACCCAAAAAATATTTTTATTTTATTTTCAATCAATTTCAAAAGGTCTGCATTTTTTACTCATTTTCTAAAATCAATCATCAATCATATGTAGACCGAACATCAATAAGCCCGTTGAACACTGTAACCCTATGATCTCTCCCGACTTTGAGTTCCCTGTTTACGAAGCCGAAGAGGAGGAGGATGAAGGGATTCCCGTAAAGGTATATCAGTTATTAGTATGACATGAAAGCCATTCAGCCTCATGAAGAAGCACTCGAAATGATTAACTTAGGTTCCGAAGAACTGCCATTACAGTATTCCTGTTCAAATCCCAGATGAGTGGTGCCATCGAAGCTGCAAAAGAAAAAAAACAAAAACAAAAAAAAACAACAAACAAAAGCAAAAAAAAACAAAGAAAGAAAATACATCGAAAAGATGGTGCAGAAGATGGTAACCACTTACAAGGACTTGCATGGGATGTTATCCTATGCTTTACCTGGATATCGTACTTCAGTGTGTACCTCAACAGGGGCAACCCCCTCTTCTTTAGTGTATGGCATAGAAGCAGTACTCCTTGTGGAGATTGAGATTCCATCAATGAGAGTTTTAATGGAACCCAAGTTATCAGAGGCTGAATGATGTCAAAACAAATATGATCAGTTCAAACTTGATTGAAGAGAAACGCATAAATGCTTTGTGTCACGGGCAGTTCCCGTGTGTTCCAAGAAGGAGGTCTTGTGCTCAAAAAGATTTTATCATTTCAACCGGACTCCAGGGGCAAATGGACGCCTAATTATGAAGGCCCATATGTCGTCAAAAGAGCATTCTCCGGTGGTGCAATGACTCTTACAACTATGGATGGTGATGAGCTTCCCCGTCCTGGGAACGCCGATGCAGTCAAGAAATACTTTGTCTAAAAAATAAAAGAACAGCTCGGTAAGTCGAAAACCCGGAAGGGCGGCTTAGGCAAAAATGAGCGTCTCGGTGGACTGAAAACCCGAAAGGGCGGTCCAGGCAAAAATTAGAGACATAAAAAAGATAAATAATCATCCTGATAGATCGAAAACCCGAAGGGGCAATCTATGCAAAAGTTAAGGATCGAATGACAAAGTAACTGCATCGGGTTAGCCATGACTCACTTGGGGCACTTTAAATGTCAAAGAGACTCTGAATCTGAAGCATCTAAACGGTGGAATTCAAAGTTGTTAGGGAGAATAGCGGTTATTGTGTTCAATGTACCTTCCCCTTATATTTACCATTTTCCAAACTTTTGAGAGATCCGTGGGGCAACGCCATTGGCGGGCCACCACTCTGTTAAAATGAATTTGAGTCTGTGCCTTTTATTTGGAATTCTCATTTATTCGGTTTGTAAAATTTCTTCTATTTTTGATGGTAGTACTTGAAGCAAAACTTTTTTTAAAATCACAAATCTTTTTATATTTTTGGAAAGCATAAACAACAAACACATTCTCCTTGAACTCATAAATAAGTGAAGTGTGCGTCGACGCTTGTCCTGAGAACGGATAAACTTTGCAGGTTAAACATGGTCAATTGCTTAAAAAAAAAAAAGAAAGAAGAAAAAGAAAGAGCTCGGTAAGTCGAAAACCCGAAAGGGCGGCTTAGGCAAAAATGAGCGTCCCGGTGGATCGAAAACCTGAAAGGGCGGTCCAGGCAAAAATTAGGGGCATACAAAAAGAATATATTCCCGGTGGACTGAAAACCCGAAAGGGCGGTCTAGGCAAAAGTTAGGGATTCAAAAAGAAGAAAAAACAAAAGAAAAGCATGACCACAGAAGCACCAGGTCCTTCTGCCAGGTTTTTGGATTAGCACGATTCCCCCAGGAAGTGTTTACTCCCCACCAGTTACTGCATATGTCGGGCTTTACCCCATCTTTGTTTTGATATGTCCCCAGTGGCATCATCCCCATTGAAGATTGCCGAGTGTTCGTGATGCGACGTCGGGTCACTTTTCATCTTATCCGTCCAATCTTGTATCATACAAGTCAGTCTTTCATACAATCATACAAGTCAGTCTTCCGTACAATCTTACCAGTCAATCCTTCATACAGTCACAAGTTAATCAGTCATGCCAGTCATACAAGTCACATCATCATTCATGCATTCATACATTCATGCATATACACATTCTTGCATACACAACATGCACATAACGTCATTCATACATGGTTGCATTAACCACCTTGAGTCTTGTTTTTCATACCAATCAGTCATGGACTTTTTTTAACTCTCTTTATCCCCAAGTGTCATCCCCAGTGTGTCTGGTCCAAAGATGTCACCCTCTTTTCGCCAAGTGACAGTTCTTTAATGAACAGCTTGTGCGTACCTTTTATCCTGTCGTCAGTGGCAGATTCGGCTACGTCCCGAGCAGCTGACAGTTATCTCTTACCTTCTTTAAGCTACCCTCACAATGGTAGTAGGTAAAATATGTCATCTGTCTGTTTTAAGCTATCCATACAATGATAGTAGACGGTGTCTCCTTTTATATTACCTCTTTTAAGCTATCAATACACGATAGTAGGTAATACATGTCATCCGTCTGTTTTAAGCTATCCATACAACGATAGTAGACGGTGTCTCCTTTTATATTACCTCTTTTAAGCTATCAATACACGATAGTAGGTAATACATGTCATCTGTCTTCTTTAAGCTATCCATACAACGATAGTAGACGGTGTCTCCTTTTATATTACCTCTTTTAAGCTATCAATACACGATAGTAGGTAATACATGTCATCTGTCTTCTTTAAGCTATCCATACAACGATAGTAGACGGTGTCTCCTTTTATATTACCTCTTTTAAGCTATCAATACACGATAGTAGGTAATACATGTCATCTGTCTTCTTTAAGCTATCCATACAACGATAGTAGACGGTGTCTCCTTTTATATTACCTCTTTTAAGCTATCAATACACGATAGTAGGTAATACATGTCATCTGTCTTCTTTAAGCTATCCATACAACGATAGTAGATGGTGTCTCCTTTTATATTACCTCTTTTAAGCTATCAATACACGATAGTAGGTAATACATGTCATCTGTCTTCTTTAAGCTATCCATACAACGATAGTAGACGGTGTCTCCTTTTATATTACCTTTTTTAAGCTATCAATACACGATAGTAGGTAATACATGTCATCTGTCTTCTTTAAGCTATCATCTTTGTTGATAGTAGACAGTGTCTTCTTCTTTTACCTTTTTTAAGCTATCATTTACATGATAGTAGGTAACATCGGTCTTTGTCTTTGTTAGGCTATCGTTCTGAATTAGTGCGATAGTAGACAACTCCTTCCCCAGTGAATCGTGTTATTCCCCAGTGGAGTCGGATCCCTTGCTTTAACAAACTCGGATATCCTTTGGTTTTGTTTTACCCCCGGTCAGGTCATCTTTGCCGTCTTGCATTTGCATTTGCATCACGAGCATCTCACATTTTTTTTTTAGGTCCAAAATTGGCGTACTCTGTATTTAAGTCCCTTCGACCTGCCGAATCCAAGATTTTATCTTCAAATCTCCGGACGAAGAGATTTAAATAGGGGCATCTGTCATACCCCAATTTTTGACCTAAAATTTCTCTTTTTACTCGTCTTTTTGGTTCGGAATTTTTCGTCGTTTCAGACGAAATTTCGACAGAGAGGTATTTTAAAATACCTCGTTTAGGGTTCCGATGGCGACCTTTTTTTCAGTTTTATTATTATTTTATTTTACTTTAGTTTTTTTTTATCTTTTATCTTTTTTACTTATTTAATTTTCGGATTTTTTTTTCTATTTTTATTTTATTTTTCATTTATTCTATTTTGTTTTTATTTTTATTCTTAATGGTTATTTTTTTGGTCTTTATTGCTAATCAAACCTATCCAAAGTCCAAGGTCAAAGGTCAATGTCAAATGTTTGATTTAATGGCTTTGACATATGTGATTTAATGGCTTTGACATATGTGATTTAATGGTTTTAATCTCATTTGATGGGGATTTAATCTTTGTCTCCTTATTGTCAAAAGTCCACCCCAATTTGTATATAAAGGCACACGCCCCAACAACCAAGAGGAAAAAAAGCTCATCAGTACACAAGCCACAATTATTTCCAAACCAAAATTAATCACAACCCAGCAAATCGAAACCACAAAAACCATATCTCAAAACCGAAATCAATCATCATCCATAATCAAAACCACAAACTCGGCCACCTCCACCACCACCACAATCAATCCAAACCTCCTCCCTAACCACCTACAAACCACTAACACTAATCTGAACCACATAAAGCCACACACACGGCCAAACCCACAACCAAACAACCACTACGCAAAACCGCACCGCCTCTTTACAACCCTTTCCTGCTCACTGCACCCCTCTTTTCCTCTTATTTTTATTTATTAGTTTTATTTCTTTTTCTTGCATTTTCTTTTTATTTGTTGCATTTCTCATCCTTTATTTATTCCTCATGCATTTCATTTTTATTAATTGTTATGTAGCATATTTGCATCTCATGCATCTTTATTTATTTTTACTTTTTTAGCATATTTATTTTAGCGCATTTGCAATTTCATTTCCATTTTATTAGAATGTATTTAGGTACAATGTAAAATATAAATGAGAATACGCACTGACACGCACACTTTATTTATTCTGCTTTATGTCTTTTATTTTTTATTTATTTCGCTTTACAAAAGAAAAAATACAAAAATATTAGATTAGTTTAATTTCAAAAGGGTTTCGTAGTGATCCAACGTCACCACGGAATTTCCTCGCGTTTAGCTTTTTTAGTCTTAGTTTATAAAAAACAAAAAAAAAAACCAAAAACATTCAAATAATCAAAAATCAAAAAAATCTTTTCTTAATCAAACCTTGATTTTCAATCAAGTGTCCTTTTTTCTCTTTTATTTTCTTTAAATAATCATTAATCTACTTTAATTACACTTTAACCATTTTTTTCAAAATAAAAAAACACAAACCAATCCCATTTTGCCACTTGGCTTTTATTTTTAAAACTTTTTTAAAAACTAATAAAAAACACCAAACAAATCAACCGTTATTTCTACCCCGAACTACGAGGTTTTGATCCCTCACGGGTACGTAGGCAGAGGACTCTGTCCTTCCAAATCATAAAAAATACAAAAAAAACATTTTTTATTTTTTTTTCTCACTAATTCATTCTTTTCTTTTAAAAAAAAATAATAATAATAATAAGCAAGTTATAGCCAAAATAAATAAATAAAATCAAGAGGTTCTCGTAGAGTACTACGAACGTTTAGGGTGCTAACACCTTCCCTAAACGTAACTAACCCCCGAACCCTAATCTTTTAAAATGTGGTAATTTAGAACTTTTTTCCACCTTTCTTTTAAAAAAATTAAAAGTTCAGTCGTGAAATAAAATTAGTGAGTCAACGCTAATCAATAGCTTGATCTCCGAAAATCACCGCGACACTATGGTTGGTGTTTTGCATGTTGATCATGGATTGTTGCATGAACATGTTCAGAACATTCTCAGTTCTTGACATTTGTTCATCTTCAGACGGATATTGTTGATATTGGTGATAAGCTTCATACTCGTATGGATCATAATAGTTGAAATAATCATGATGATCAGCCATGATTTCTTTCAATGAGAATCTGAAACACAATTAACTAACAAAAAACTTTTCTTTGCATAACAAAGAGGGTTAATGCCAAACAGTTTATATATACAAAAGAAATGAAAGAATATTAACAAGGTATATACAAAAGCTCAAAACACTACAAACTATTGCGATGTTCAAAATAAGTTAACACTAATCCCCGGCAACGGCGCCATTTTGTTGAAGCAGTATTTCATACAACAAAAGTAAGTATTTTCTATTATCGTCTCCACAGGGATTGGTGCCTTACTTCGAACCGTTCAACAATCGATATTGTTTTGAGTTGAGGGTTTGTACACGGGTTTCATAAAATAACATAATGTAAATGCGGGAATTAAAACGACAAAGAATTAGGGAATAAAAGCGTTGAGATTAAAGTTCATCAATCTTGCAAAGAATGTAATAAATAAATCATGCATATGAATTTAGCGTTTTAGCGTAAATATCACGTATCGCTCTACAATATCATTGATTTCCCAAATGACATCGTGAAATCGATCGTATCGTTTAATCGACGATTTCCCAATCAATCAAACGATTCGAAAGCATTACGATCCGAAACTTATTGCAATTATCAAAACCCAAATCCATTTCTAGATTTTCTTATTTTGATAGAAGATTATTCTTAAACATAGATTCAAAAGTATTTGTCAATATCATTTGAATCAATCATGAGAATGAAAAGCAAGAATAACTTCATAAACATATAAATTGCTAAACCATATATTCACATAATCATTCATTACAATCAAAGCTAGAAAGATTACCTCTAATCCCAACAAAGGGATGTTAGTTACTCATTTTCATGGCAACTATGCAAAAGTGAAGAGAAAAGATGAAGATACAAACCAAGTCTTGATTTCCCAAAGTCTTGATTGATTTCCACTACCCAATCACTTTTGATCTTTGAAGATCAAAGCTCTAGCCCTAATTACTAAGTCCTAAACTACTACTAAAGCAATCCTAACAAATTGGAAGAAAAAGTCTCCAAGTTCTCCAACTGGTTTTTTTGAGAAAATGAGCCAAAAATGCTTTATAAAACTGAATATTTGCACGCTCGCTACAAGCGATGAGTTGGTCGCTTGTAGCGAGGAAGTTTAATGGCCAATAGGGATCCTCCACGTCAGCATGGAGCCATAAACCGCCCTTGGTCGCTTGAAGCGACCAGTCCATCGCTTGAAGCGATGAGCCTCTAAAAATCCCTGCCTATCTTCGCTTGTAGCGTGGCATCTGGCGCTTGAAGCGATGAAGCCTTCAAAATCCCTGCCTATCCTCGCTTGTAGCGAGGATGTCTGCGCTTCTAGCGATGGCTTTGAAACAAACTTCATTTCTTTGCTCAGCATGTTCAAGCATGAATTTCCTGCAATAAAAACATGGGGTAAGACCTAGGATCTCAAATATAGCATTTTGAACCATAAATACAAGCTTATCCTAAGATAACTTGTGAAATAAGTTACATAAGTGCCTAAAATAAATATGCTTTTTAAGTCAATTTTTGCACTTATCAACTATCCGACTTGAAAGGGATAAGTCCATCCTATTGTATGCATAAGATCATGATGGAGGAAGATTACAAACCGGTAGCACAACCTCAACGACGGCTAAACCCAAACATGAAGGAAGTAGTCCGGAAGGAAATGGTTAAACTACTTGAAGCCGGCATGATTTATCCGATCTCGGATAGGACTTGGGTTAGTCAGGTTCAAGTTGTCCCTAAGAAGGGAGGTATGACGGTAATCACAAATGAGAAGAATGAGCTCATACCGACAAGAACCGTCACTGGTTGGAGGATGTGTATAGATTACCGGAGGCTCAACAAAGCTACAAGGAAGGATCATTTTCCTCTACCATTCATGGATCAAATGCTAGAGAGACTGTCAGGACAAGCTTTTTATTGTTTCCTTGATGGATATTCGGGTTATAATCAGATTTCGGTGAATCCAGAAGATCACGAGAAGACAGCCTTTACTTGTCCATTTGGAGTTTTTGCATATCGGCGCATGCCGTTCGGGTTATGTAACGCTCCAGCAACATTTCAACGATGCATGCAAGCCATCTTTGCTGATTTGATAGAGAAGAGCATTGAAGTGTTTATGGACGATTTTTCGGTCTTCGGGTCATCATTTGATTTGTGCTTGAAGAATCTGGACACGGTAATGAAGCGGTGCAAGGAAACCAACTTGGTGCTCAATTGGGAGAAGTGTCATTTCATGGTAACCGAGGGTATAGTCCTTGGTCACAAGATTTCGTCCAAGGGTATTGAAGTTGATAAAGCTAAAGTCGATGTGATAGGCAAGCTTCCACCACCAGTCAATGTCAAAGGCATCCGAAGTTTTCTAGGCCATGCCGGATTCTATCGGAGGTTCATCAAAGACTTCTCAAAGATTGCAAAGCCATTGAGCAATTTGCTCAACAAAGATAAGTCTTTTGATTTTGACAATGATTGTTATAATGCTTTTGAAAGTTTGAAAGATAGTTTGACATCCGCACCCATAATCACCGCACCAAATTGGAATTTTGATTTTGAACTCATATGCGATGCAAGTGATTATGCGGTAGGAGCGGTGTTAGGTCAACGCAAAAACAAAATTTTTCATGCTATACACTATGCAAGTAAAGTTTTAAATGATGCACAAATCAATTATGCTACCACTGAAAAAGAATTACTTGCTATTGTGTTTGCATTAGAAAAATTTCGTTCGTATCTCATAGGTTCAAAAATTGTTATCTATACTGTGCAGCCATCAAGTACTTAATCACCAAACCCGACTCCAAGCTGAGACTCATCCGTTGGATGTTGCTACTCCAAGAGTTTGATTTGGAGATTAAAAGACAAAAAGGGGACTGAAAACCTTGTGGCTGATCATCTGTCAAGATTGGTGAACGATGAGGTAACGAAGAACGAGAGGGAGATTCTTGAAGAGTTTCCAGATGAGAAGTTGCTTATGGTTCAAGAAAGACCATGGTTTGCTGACATGGCCAATTACAAAGCAACGGGGTTCATACCGGAAGATTATACATGGCAAATGAAGAAGAAGTTGATGAGAGACTCAACTCAATTTATATGGGATGACCCATACCTCTTCAAGATTGGAGCTGACCACCTGTTAAGGAGATGTGTTGCAAGAGAAGAAGCCAAAGACATCATGTGCCATTGTCACAATTCGCCATATGGTGGGAATTACAGTGGTGAAAGAACTGGTGCGAAGGTTCTTCAAGCAGACTTCTATTGGCCCAATTTATTCAAAGACGCATATGAGCATGTGAAGAATTGCGAGAGTTGCCAGAAAACTGGAGGTATTTCAAAAAGGAATGAGATGCCTCTGCAAAGCATCCTTGAAGTCGAAGTTTTTGACTGCTGGGGTATTGATTTTGTGGGGCCGTTTCCATCCTCCATGTCCAATGAATACATTTTGGTAGCCTTAGATTATGTGTCTAAGTGGGCAGAAGCAATCGCATCCCCAAAAGCCGATAGTAAAACGGTGGTCAAGTTTCTCAAAAGAAACATCTTTTCCCGTTTTGGAACTCCGAGAGTGCTTATAAGTGATGGAGGTTCTCACTTCTGCAATCAACAATTGGCAAAAACACTTGAGCACTACGGAGTCAAACACAAGGTAGCTTCACCATATCATCCACAGACCAACGGTCAAGCCGAGGTATCCAACCGTGAAATCAAAAGGATACTTGAGAAGACCGTGTCATCATCAAGGAAGGATTGGTCGATGAAACTTGACGAAGCATTGTGGGCCTATAGGACCGCATACAAAGCTCCTACGGGTTTCACACCATTTCAGTTGGTGTATGGGAAAGCATGCCACTTGCCGGTCGAATTGGAGCATAAAGCGTTTTGGGCGCTAAAGTTTTTGAACTTTGATCAAGAGCAAGCGGGGGAGAAGAGAAAGCTCCAAATGAACGAACTCGAAGAAATGTGTGACCAAGCGTATCAATTAAGCAAGCTCTATAAGGAAAAGGTCAAGATGTATCATGACAAGAAGATCATGAAGAGGGAATTCAGGCCCGGTCAAATGGTGTTGCTGTTCAATGCAAGGTTAAGGCTATTTCCGGGTAAATTGAAATCCAAGTGGTCCGGTCCATTCATGATCAAAGAGGTCAAACCTTATGGAGCAGTGGAGCTAGAGGATCCTATCACTAAATCAACGTGGACAGTGATGGACAAAGACTGAAGCCGTATTTTGGCGGTGAAGTTGTTCGGCACACGACGACAATTTCACTCATCAATTCGTAAGCAAAAATGAAACAGGCGTCGATCTAATGACGTTAAACAAGAGCTTGTTGGGAGGCACCCCAATTTTGTAAGTATGTTGCTTTTTAAGTTGTATTTTAGTTCTGTACAGCCATTCATGCATGTAGGGATAGTGGCAAAAGCTGAAAATTTTGTTTTTCTGTTTACTGTCATGGTCGCTACAACGATGGATCTCATCGCTATAGCGATGAGCTTCAGACTCTGTCGCTGTAGCGACGTATTGGTCGCTTGTAGCGATGATGTTCAAATCTTGTCGCTGTAGCGACGCATCGTTCGCTTGTAGCGATGGAACCAAAAACTGACATTTCAGTTTCCAATGCCACTATAAACCCTTCACTTCCTCCCCAACCACCCATTCATTATCCTATCCGTTTTTCTTCCCCATTTTCGCATACCATAGCACAGCACCCACTATCATTCTATCTCCATTCCATCTCTGCAACATTTGTTACAGTTTTTCTGCATTTTTTCATTTTGCTGCTAAGCACTTGCTTTTGATCTCTATTCCTTGTGTTATCTTGCAAATCTCTCATCCAGGTATGATTTTCGTAAACCTCTGTTTCTGTTTGTTAAGCTTTAAACTTGAATGAATGTGCTAGCATGCTTTTAGAAATTGACAGATTAGGGTTTTCATTTTTTTTAGATTAGGGTTGTACTCTTTTGAAATACCCATGATAATCTGTAGTTTAAGCTGTCAAAAATGAACTAAAATCATCAAACAAACTAGCCTATCATCATCTTTTTCAAGAAATTCGCATTTTGAAAAACCTATTTTGTAAAAATTCATAATAAAATTAGGTTTTTGATGATTAGGCAGTTTTAATGATTTTGATTCATTTGTTTTAGCTTTACCATTGATTTCGCATGCCACAAGTTGTTTAGATAGGAGAAAAATCAAATTTTTGAAAAAGGGTAGTTCATGGCTACATAGCGCTTGAAGCGCAGAACAAACCAACATTTTCTGGGCTTGCTCGCTACAAGCGACCATCCTGTCGCTGTAGCGACGTGCTCCAGAATCAGTTTTATTTTTTCTTTATGTCTAATTCTGACTTGGATCCTACTTGTTTTGTTTGTTTAATATTATTTTGTAGGAATGGCACCCAAAACATCTTCAAAAAGGCAACGCAACGTTGAGGGATCATCTTCACGGCCAAAACCTAACCCTCAACCCCACGATCCAAACCGGTTTCTTAGCCTGCGTAACCAGGAGAGTTAGGCCGAGCTTAAAACCAGAAGAATTTGGTCGGAGAAGGAGTTCAAGATAGCTGAGGAAGGAAGATATGCCGGCATAGCTCATATGCTCAATGAAAGGAAGTGGGGAATCCTATGCAATCCTCCAAAGAAGATAAACTATGACATAGTGCGAGAGTTCTACGCCAACGCCATACCAGCAGACCCCTCTGATGAGTTCACCTGGACTACATTTGTCCGAGGGCGTACCATTATGTTTGATAGGAACGCAATTAGTGACTATTTAGGTAACCCTTTGGATCTTGCCTATCCAGATGACCTAATAGACTACAAAAAGTTGTGTGCCTTTCACGAACATCAGGCACGGGGAAACTGGGACCACGAGTTGATCGCACGGGAAAATTTTCCAAGAGGGGAAGACTTACGATGTGAGCAAGGCCTCGGGTAAGCCTTTTAGAGCCTTAAGGGATGATATGACTACCCCAGCTCAGGTTATCCTCACCCTTATATTGTATAACATTAGGCCCAAATCCCACACTTCTTCCACCACTCTGGACGTCACACCCTTACTTCATTATATCCTCAGCAACCACCAGGTTGATGTTGCGAGGATCATAGCTAATGAAATAAGGATTGTGGCAGAAAGTGGTATCCTGCCACCGGGTAAACCTAAGTGTCCATTGCCTTTTCCTGGCCTGATTATGGGGCTTTGTAGAAAAGCCAGGATCCACATGCCCAGTCAAGTCGACGAGGAAATCAAAAACCCTATTGATGATAGATACATCAATAGGTACTGCTCTTACAAGACCACCCCCTCTTCTACTGGACCTTCTTCTTCTGCTGGACCATCTTCGGTACCACCCACTGCACCCCAAGACCCAAGCCAACCTCAACCCCCAACCTATCCACCTTTAGACTTTTCGAGTTGGGACCCATACCACATGACTGCATATTCTCACATTATGGCTCAGAATGAGTCAAACCATCGAGCCCTGACGACTATGCAGAGTCATATGCACGAGGCAGGCTACTCCACTTGGACTCCAGCTTATTTTCAGGAGCACATTGCATGGCCTGGGGACAAGCCATTTTATTCTGGAGGGGCGAGTGCAGCTGCACCTGGTGATGATGCAGCTGGTGATGCTGGTCATGATGCAGCTGGAGGTGATGATGATGACGATGACGATGACTCCTTTGAAGCCACACGGAGCATTGACCATGAGCTTGCAGATCTGATGGATTCTGACTGAGATTGCTTTGCAAGCTGCAGAATTTTTTGTTCTACCTTTCTTTCGTTTTATTTATTCCTGAACAATTTTATTATGCTTTGTACTATTTAACTTTGCTTATGTTTATGTACTTTGGATAATTTTATTATGGTTATTATGTTTAGTATATTATGCTTAATTTCAAAATATTGTTCTTTATTTTTTTGAAAATTACCCAACAAATGGAAAGAAAGATGATCAAAGATTCAAAAGCTAAGTGCTTGTTTGAAAGCAAAGCATTGAGCTATGAATCAGGTGAGTGGTAATGATAGGAAGTAGTGATAAAAGCGCGCAGCTAAGGTACTCGTTTTCTTGTTTTTCTAGGTATATTCTTGAATGTGAATGAGTCCTTTACACACAAATTTAATTTATTCAGTTTTACGCAAGCACATGTTTATGTTTGAACCAATTAGAACTAGCCGAAATGTGAGGAATCCTCAACCATTGTATATATATGCAGGAGACCGGCATTTCATGTTTAACTCGATTAATTTATGTTAAATCTATTGTTGTTTTAAATTGTATGAAAGCATTGAAATGATCAAGGCAATTTTTTTGAATATGAGTGAAACACTTGACCATATAGCCTACCCTGTGAGAAGTGAGAATCTGTTAACCCCTTTGAGCCTATTGAATCAGAGTTGTTAGCTATGAAATGTCAACTTTCCTAAGCTCAATTGCTTATTGAAATTGCCGGAGTTTGTAAAAAAAATCCAGTTCATAGTTAACTCATTATTGAATTCTGATAATTACTTTCTTTTGAACCCTTATCCATCGTAATTATTGACCTTTGCCAAAATGATAAAGGAACATTCGATTAGGGTATCATTGAACCAAGTTGGGGAGAAAAGGGATGTTGTGTTAATGTCAAGTAGTGGTGAATTGTGATAATTGATCTTGACAACAAGAAAAAGAAAAAGAAAGAAAAGCAAACCAAGAAAAAGAAAAGAGAAAAATAGAAAGAGTTTTCAATAAATCAAAAGAAGAAGTTGTCAAGATCAATCAAAGAAAAGAAAAATTTGTAATTCACCAAGAGTTGTATTTGAATAAGGAGGAAGTATGTAAATAGAATGTATGTTCCTCTTGCTTGACCATTTGAATTCAATATCCCACATATGACAATTCTTTTGTAACCAAGCCCAATTACAACCCTTAAAGACCTTGTGATCATTTGCTTTTATGCTTTTAGAAATGATAATTAGATGGACACATAATTTGATTGGAATGTTATCATATTTGCTGGATGAGTGTTCATACCCTCACAATCGATTTCAATGTGTTCATATACTTAATATAGAAGTGTGTTAGGTTTGGTTCAAATTTAAACATGTTGTTTGTTAAAGAACTGTGTGATTTGATGCTTTGTGTTTAAAACTAGTTCACATTCATAGTATGTATCTCGTTTAATGAGAAACTTAACTCTAGCTTGCGCAGTCACTTTTGAATCATTCATCTGATATTTGTTTTCTTCAAACTTTTGATTCTTTTGCTTCTTGCTCAAAACTTTGGTTAAAGCTGTGAAAAATTTCCTTTTGATTCTTTGGTTTGAGGACAAACCAAAATGCTAAGTTGGGGAGAGTTTGATAAGTGCTTAAAAGTAGTTATCTTTTGATATATTTTTAGGCACTTATGTTACTTGTTTTACAAGTTATCTTAGGATAAGCTCATATTTGTGGTTAAAATGCTAAATTTGTGATCCTATGTCTTACCCCATTTAATTATGCAGGAATTTCATGCTTGGACCTGAATTGAGCAAAGAAATTGAAGTTTTGTTAAAGCCATCGCTACAAGCGCAAACCTCATCGCTACAAGCGAGGATAGGCAGGGAATTTCAGAGCTTCATCGCTACAAGCGCAGATTGGTCGCTACAAGCGAGCCTAGGCAGGGAAAATTGGAGAGTTTATCGCTACAAGCGATGGACCAGGCGCTTCAAGCGAGCTTAGGCAGGGAATTTTGAAGGTTTCATCGCTATAGCGACAGATCTCGTCGCTATAGCGACCAAGGGCAGTTTAATGCTGTATGATGACGTGGAGCTTCCCCATTGGCCAAGAAAACTTCGTCGCTACAGTGACAGGCTGGTCGCTTGTAGCGAGCGAACAAAAACTCAGAAATATAAAAGCTTTTTAGCTCATTTTTTCTGTATTATCAGTTGAATATCAGTTTTTATAATTTTTAGAGCTTGAAATCTTTAACTTCTAGAAAGAGAATAGGCATAAAAGGAGGCAAACTTCATTGATCAAAAGTGATTCAAGGGAAGATTGAACTAAGAAACTTTGAGAAATCAAGTCTTGGCATTTGATCTTCATCTTCCTTTCTACTTTTGCACAGTTGTCATGAGAATGAACAACTAATCTCCTTTGTTGGGATTATTAGGTAATCAATCATTCTTAGTTGTAAACCTTTGATATTTTAAATATATGATTCTAGCATTTTTATATACCATTGAATTTGTTCTTGTTTTCCATTCTTATATTTGATTTAAATGATATTGAAAAATACTTTTGAATCTAGGTTTAGAATAATATTCTATCAAAATAAGAAATTCTAGACATGGGATTTGGTTTTGATAATTACACAAAGTGTTGGATCGTAAAGCTTTCGAATCGTTTAATAGATTGAGAAATCGTCGATTAAACGATACGATCGATCTCACGACGTCATTTGGACACGAATGACGTTGTCGAGTAATACGTGATAATGTCGTATATAAGAAAAGCTAGAATCCATATTTATGATCAATCGAATACAATTGACGTTTGATTGACGTACTTTTATCCTAACACCTTTTATGCCCTATTACTCTACGTTTTATTTATAATGCTTTTAATGTCGAGTAGTGTTAGTAAAGAAAAAAAGATGAAACCCTAACTTAAAATGATAATCGACGTTGAACGGTTTATGATATCGCAATAATCCCTGTGGAAACGATATAAAAATATACTTGCTTTTGTACATTAACAAGAATCCACAAAGCCAAGTACCGTCTGGATTGCGAATAACACCACGAAAGCCTAAACAACCAGGGTTTCTGAAACTGCTCCCATCAACATTGAAAATTGTAGCCTGCATACATGAGGGGTACCAAGATTCCAACGTTGCTGCGGGAGAGACAAGACCTCCACCCAAGGGCGTCGAGAGACAACTAACATAGCTCCCAACATTGTGCCGCATTTGATTATCGCTAACCTGCTCATTATCAAGACACACTGTGTTCCGCACTTTCCAAATACACCAGATGCCTGCCACAAAAATCAAATGATCCGAGAGACGTAGACCTTTTTTGAGCCACGAGTGAGTGTTTAAATCCTAGAAGAACACAATATCATTGTACCCCAAGGATCTCCACATACAAGCATAGAGAGGGCATCACTAAGGCAATAACGTAGACATGACCAAGATATAACGATTTCGAATAAATTGGACGGTTGAAATTTATAAATTAAAAAAATTGTATTCATATACTTAGACATGACCAAAATATGCTACAGTAAAACAATAATATAGTTACCCATAGTTTTTTTTTTTATCATGATCGTTAATATGAGATCAAACAATCTATGTTATACAATACTCAAATCAATTCAAAACAATCTCGACCGTTGTTTTCAGAATTAAAGGCGACGATAAAAAATAGTGTGAAAGAGCAACTTTAGCAAATCCACATAGAAAATTTGGTAAAATAGTGATGTGGGTGCAGGATAAGAGTGGGGAAGCATTACCCTGTACTTTAGTTGCCAAAATGGACTTTTTATTCTCCTTATTACATAGTACCTATAAGGACGGTTTTTTCGTTCTCTTTCATCAATTATCTAGCCTCTATGTTGGATATTACTTAGTCAAGCTCTAAACATCTAGATGAATATTTTCTCTTGAACACATTTTACATGTCAATTTTCTCTGGCTCTTGGTGAGTACAGAGTACAATTAATCACACATACAGACTAATAGACCAAATCCAAGCATAACAATTTTTAATATTAAAAAAAAGGAAAATTGAAAGTGTGAGAAAGATGATTCATTCATACAAGTTACTGAATTTATGTTATGCTCCGTTATTTATTTTGCAAATGAATTGGTCTAAAAGGGCGAGACATTTTCCATCTTACCAAAAAAATATCAAGGATGACAAAACTATATTCATTCAACAAAAAAAAAATGCTAAAACTATTAAAAGTCTTACCTTCAATTTTGTTTTCATGACAAGGTACTCTATTATAAATTATAATAAATAATGATAATATCGAATATGATGATGATGAAGAATACTAATCAAATAGTTCCCTAGCTATTATTTTCCTTTTTTTTAATAACGGGGATATTTTCTCTAGTTGGAAATAAAACAACATTTTTTAATGCCAAGTTAAATATCAAATTATAATATAATGAAAAGAATGCCGCATCCTAAATGAACCTCACATAGCAGGATAAGGATTGATCATGATTCATAGGCTGTAGCAAATCAAGATATTTTGTTCATAAAAAAAAATGACCAAGATATTTTTAATGATAATATTGAAGCCCCCAGTATTTTTATTTAAGCAATTGAAGCCCCCTATATTTTTATTTAAGCAAGAAAATGAATGATTGGTATTTTTCAAAACTAGGTCTTTGAAGGAAGCTGGTGAGAAGGCTGAAATAGCTAGCGGTCATATTTGAATGGACTTTTATGTTTCTATAGACTCAAGTTGCATTCAACAGAAGGACCATATTATTTATTATTATTATTATTTATTTTCATTATTAATTATAAAATAAAGGGGTTTTACCAAATTATCTAATTGGAAAATTAAATAATCATGTACGACAATTCTTCCAGCACACATTACTTTGTCACACTCTTATATACATATAAATATTAATCTTGATAACAGATTTAGATATCATACAACAAAACCTTTCATTGCTTCAACTTGAAACTCAGCTCAGGGCCAGTTCCATATAGGTAAAAAACTCTTTGATGAGTTGAGATAATAAGAACAAATAGTGAAGAAAGTAAACAAGAGGGGGAGAAGTGTACTTTGAAACCAATCTTCCCCCTTTTGATTGGTTTTTCTTTGTTCTCTTTATGTTCTGATAGACCAAGAAAGTAATCAAGTATATTCATGTAAGTATATACACTTTTTTTTAATCAAGTATCTACACTTTGTTCTGTTTATGTTTTTTTGTACGAATCGAGATAAGGGTTGCATCTCCTTGGATCGTACTGACAAGATTATGTTCTTTGTTTGGTAGATAAGAAATATGTAAATCCAAAAATCAAAATAAATGAAATTTTCGGTTTCCTTCAAGCTTATGTGATATTAGAAACAATTAAGATTTACCCTTTTGTTAATTTGTTCAGCTCATGTTTTAATTTTCTCCTAATTTGGTTTCAATTCACTTATTATTTTTTTTCAGAACAAGGAGAAGCAAAAATGGATAGTAATTTAAGTAGAAGTATAAGTAGAAGCTTGAGTAGGTCAAGTTGGAAAATGGAAGAAGTATTTGCTAGTGGAAGATATTCAAGAAGAACTTCTCAAGTTGATGAAGATGAAGAAGCTCTTAAATGGGCTGCAATAGAGAAACTTCCAACCTATGATAGATTAAGAACAAGTATTATGCAAACTTTTACTGAGGGTGATCAACCTCAGCCAGGAAATAGGTTGCAACACAAGGAAGTTGATGTTACAAAATTGGATATGAATGAAAGGCAACAAATTATTGACAAAATTTTCAAGGTTGCTGAAGAAGATAATGAAAAGTACCTCAGGAAATTCAGAAACAGAATTGACAAGTGAGTTTCATCAATTTCTTTTTACACATGCGTTGTTTGTTCCATGGAGACTTACATCAATAATTTGTGTCTTCCACGTAATGGGCTGATCTAAGCTGTTGAATTGAGATCAGACGACTAATATTTAACTCCGTTGATTTTGGAACTAAAAACCACGATCGTCCATATTCATCAAAGGTTGAGATTAAACACAATTGAAAAGACTTTTAATTAACTTGCACCAAACAGTGATATATAAGCTTTTTAGCCTCAATCTTTTATAAAATCTACAAAGTTCATCCCTTTAGATGCCCTTGCTTTCTCCTATAATTCCAGTTTGGAATAGTTTTAATTTATAGGAATTTCTCAACTAAAATTAGTATTCCAGTACCTTACAATATAAGGTTATAAGGTATATATGGAGAAACTTGAAGTTCAAAAATTGATTTGAAATTATGCAAGATTTTTTTTTTTAAAAAAAACTGTATCATTTCAATTTTTTTGTTTACAAATCCTTGTTGAAAAGTTTATCCCTACTGGTTCTAAATCTACTTTGGTTTTGAATAATTTTTTCCTCCCATTACTATATCCATTTGACTCTGCAATTTCCTAAAAGACAAAACATATTACAATTGTGTAAATTGCAATTGCAATAGGGGGGGACCATACATAACATGGGCCATCACTTGTCCCACACATCCTACGTATGGATATTTATTACATATATTACTTCAATTAAATTAGCAGATTTTTTTATTTGATTACAAATTAGCAGAATTTTATAGGCTATACTTTTCTATTCCTTCGATAATCAAAGGTTAAATTTTAGACTTAGCTTTGCCAAACAGAATAGACAATGAATTTAATATAATGTTTACAGTACCTATTTGAATGGATGAAATTTCCTTAACAAAGGGGCATGGAGTATGTATTACTGCTATTAAATGATTCAATTGTTGAAAGTAATGTTACTTACAAAAGTGCCTAAACATGTTTCTTTAAAAACGTGACAATACTGTTCAAAATATATCCACTAATAATTTTTATCCAATTTTGCAGGGTTGGAATAAGACTTCCAACAGTAGAAGTGAGGTTTAAGAATTTGACTGTTGAAGCTGATTCCTTTGTTGGCAGCAGAGCCTTGCCAACTCTACCAAATGTTGCACTAAACATTATTGAATCAGCTATTGGCATATTTGGATTTAGTACAACTAAGAGAACAAAACTCACAATTCTTAAAAATGCTTCTGGCATTGTTAAACCATCAAGGTAATATAATCGGGCTTTTTTATTCAAAGTTTGATTGGAACAATATTTAGCTAAAGTTTTTGAGATTAAGAAATATGCCCAGCGTAAAGTTATTTTACACTGATATTCAATCACAACTCTTCAATTAGTCACATTAGAAGTTATGTAATTGTTTTTGGTATCTTAGCGAGTTGGGATTAGTTGTCGGAGTAAAATAGTTTAACTGGGATAATAATGCATGTAATTTATTCCCAAATTTTTATAGGCTTTTAAGTGAATTTATTATAAAGTTTTTGATTTTATAATAGCCTTTCTGCTTATGTACAGGATGGCCCTATTGTTAGGTCCCCCTTCTTCGGGGAAAACGACCCTTTTGCTGGCATTGGCTGGAAAATTGGACTCTGAATTGAGGGTACATTCCAACCCCTATAATTTTAATTAATTACAAATTTGACCTTTATATAGATTATAATTGTTAATGCCATTTAAGGAATAATAATTATGATGACAAAAACATGAAAAGGAGTTGAATTGTATACATGATTGATAATATAATTGTTTTTTATTAAACAGGTACAAGGAGAAATTACTTACAATGGACACAGACTTAATGAGTTTGTACCAAGAAAGACTTCAGCATATATTAGCCAAAATGATGTTCATGTTGGAGAAATGACTGTAAAAGAAACCTTAGATTTCTCAGCTAGATGCCAAGGAGTTGGAACTAGATATGGTAATTAAAATCAACCTCTCTCAAGACTAAAATCCATTTTTCTTTTTTAATTATTTTTTCTATAAATAATTTATTAACAATTTTATTTTGATTTTAAATAATGTTACTAAAGATCTACTAAGTGAGCTTGCTAGAAGGGAAAAGGAAGCTGGTATATTTCCAGAGGCAGAACTTGACCTGTTCATGAAGGTATATTCAGTAATTTTTGAAGTTGTTATTATTATTATTATTATTATTATTATTATTATTATTATTATAATTATATGCATAATAATACTTCGATAGAGTAAATAGTTATTAATTATCTCAATTATTGTAGGCTACTGCAGTGAAAGGAACAGAAAGCAGTCTCATTACAGACTATACTCTCAAAGTAAGTTGATTTTTGTTTTTCTCCCAACATTTCTTTTTCACATTAAAATGAGTGGGAATTTTTAACTACTCCCACCAGCCTCCAGCCACCAAGCTTTACCTTATTATACTTAGTCACTAAGAGAAAGTTTATTACCTTTGCATAAAATTTCCACTCACCTACCCTACATTGTGACTCCTTTTAAGATATTATGGTTAAAGTAGGTCCCAGCTTGTGGATCAATTGTCCTATATGGATTTAGTTCATTTAAAAGTAACATAATTATTGCTAATTACTGTGCTTAACGGTTTGATTGATTATGTTCTAACAAATCACATTGTTAATTCCTTGTGTTGTTGTATGAAACAGATTTTGGGTCTTGATATTTGTAAGGACACTATAGTGGGTGATGAAATGAATAGAGGTGTATCTGGAGGTCAAAAGAAGCGTGTGACCACAGGTTAGGACTAAAAAGTCAAAATAATTTTCTCCTCTTATATAGTAGTACATTTTATTTGGTAAAAAGTTATATAGAATACTTCAACTATAGTCATGTTCATATTTTTCTGCTGCAATATTTTTCAAACCTGACACTTCCATACATGTTTGAACTTAATTGATAAACATATTTGGACGTGGCTGCAAGTTGTAGACAAGACACCCTTTTACTCAATCATGATATATATAATATATCTTTACATTTTTCTAAAGATTTTGAAAATCTGGCCACATGGGCCCCATGTACTCAATCTTATGGGAATTGGAATTAGACTTAGTCCTTCTTCATCACCTGCCACCTTCTTCCTCCAATAAATTGTCAAAGAGTTCCCCTTTTCTTATTTATTTACTTTTTGAAAAATAACTTCCTTTAAGTAAATGACTTTAATAAATATGCAAAGATAATATATAGAAATTTTAAATTAATTTTAATCATATCATTGATTAGATTTTTTTGGATATTTTTAAAATAATATTATATACTAACATTGTGATAAATTTAATGGATATATATATGTACAAAATTTTCTATTACGATATTAATGCATAGTTATTAAATTCCAAAATAATCCAAATTATATATTACCTTGTTTATATTATACATAATTTTCACATTATATATTCAATTGAATGTGAATGAGTCTTGTAATCGGCTAAAGTCATTAAAATGCATGTTTACCATCATGTTGGACTCAGTGCAAATTATGGGGTTAGCCACCGTAATTTTGTTGAAGCTACCTTGTTATGACTTTTGCAAAATCCCAGGACTTCGAGTAACTCAACTTGATATCTAAAATACACTAAATATGTGATATTTTGTAGGAAACTATGACAAAGCAACTAGTCAAATGCATAATTAAAATTAATTGTACCATTTAAATTCCAAAACAATACAAATTCTATAATACCTTCTTTATATTATACATGATGTTCACACTATATACTCAATTGAATGCGAATCAGCCTTGTAATCTGTTATAGTAATACTTGTTTACAAATTATCGCGGGTTTGTCTAAATTATGATGAACCATCGTAGTTTTGTTGAAGCTACCTATAACTTTTGTAAAGTCGTGTTATTTGAGAAACTCAACTTGATACCTAAAATACACTAAATATATGAATTTTTGTAGGAAAGTATGACAAAGCAACTAGTCAAATGCATAATTGAAATTAATTGTTATAATTTGATTTCTAAAACAGGTGAAATGATTGTTGGTCCCACAAAAACACTATTCATGGATGAAATATCAACTGGTCTTGATAGTTCAACAACATTTCAAATTGTGAAATGTTTGCAACAAATTGTGCACCTAACTGAAGGAACAATCTTAATGTCACTTCTTCAACCAGCTCCTGAGACATTCGATCTTTTTGATGACATTATTCTCATATCTGAGGGTCAAGTTGTGTACCAAGGTCCACGTGAACACATTGTTGAATTCTTTGAATCTTGTGGGTTCCGTTGCCCTGAAAGAAAGGGAACCGCTGATTTCTTGCAAGAGGTATGATTATCATAACATAACATATACCTTATTAATTGTGCACCCTCACACAACCTTATTAAACATTGCATAAATAACGGGTCTTTTTCTTATTTGGGTTCATGGGCCCATAATACTGTTTAGGTATTTGTCTTTTTTTGTTAAGTCCAATGCATATCAACGAGTATAAACCATTTGTTTGACTTTTTATCGAAAAATTGTGATATTTTTTATTTTTCCTCACAAATACAAATACGACATTTGCATTAAGGCACCTTTCCTCACATAACTGCTAGTTTAAAAAAATTAAAAACTAAGTATGTATGATTTTAAAAATAATTTCTACTTTTCATTTTTCTTATTGCAAAGCCATCCCATATTTTACAATAGTTTCCTATTTACAAAAGAAAAATCCAACAATTTTGCAATTAAAGTGAAAACGAGATCTCAAATAAGTCTATTATTCTCTACATAAGTAGCATATCGACTATGTATATCCCTACTACCTAATTCTTTGAGAGTAATCCGTACCATGTTACGTGTGACTGTAATGAAAATGTTTTTTTTTTTTAACGTAAATGTGTCTTAAAATTGCTATCATCAATGAAATACAATCTTTAATTTAACTTTCTACTATAAGTTGATGTTAATTTGAAGGCAAAAGAAAAGAAGGGGAAACTCAATATGATTTGTAAATTTTGAACAGGTTACCTCAAGAAAGGACCAAGAACAATACTGGGCAGACAAAAACAGACCATACAGATATGTTTCTGTGTCAGAGTTTGCAAACAAATTCAAACGATTCCATGTTGGAGTACGTCTTGAACAAGAATTATCTGTTCCATTTGACAAATCAAGTGCACACAAAGCAGCTCTTGTTTACAGCAAAAACTCAGTTCCAACAAGGGACATTTTTAAAGCATGTTGGGACAAAGAATGGCTACTTATCAAAAGAAATTCTTTTGTCTACATATTCAAGACAGCTCAAATTTGCATCATTGCCATCATAGCAGCAACTGTGTTTTTAAGGACTGAAATGAAAAGAAATACTGAAGATGATGCTGCACTTTACGTTGGTGCAATTTTGTTCTCTATGATTATGAACATGTTCAATGGTTTTGCTGAACTTGCACTTACAATTGGAAGGCTTCCTGTGTTTTATAAACAAAGAGATCACCTTTTCCATCCTGCTTGGACTTACACACTTCCAAATTTCTTGTTGCGTATTCCGATTTCTATGTTTGAGTCTCTTGCTTGGATGGTTGTTACCTACTACACCATTGGATTCGCTCCCGAAGCCAGCAGGTAAACTCAAATAATTCGCATATGTCTTTTTGTTTCAGATTGGGCCATGGTCCAGTTCGGAACACTTTTGAACTTTTACATGTGTTTTATTTAGTTTTTTGGGTGAATACTTGACATACACGATTCTAAATAAAACTGGTTTTGTAATTTTTTTTTTTTTATATTAGTGGTCATTTTTCTCAACTCAAACATAAAATTACTTTTCATCGTTAGTAGTTAAATCAGTGTGTTAAGATAAAATCAATTTTGTTTGAGTGAAACCAAACACCTGTATTTTAACTAAACTCGCGTTTTAAAGAAGGCAAAATTGATTCCGTGATAATCGAATGTGAAATCAGACACACATTCAGTAGTTAGTGCTTAGTAGCTTCCCAAAAAATATTATTCGTGAAGTTGAGAAGGCTTATAAAAAATATTGTTTATATATGTTGATGATGAGATACTATGATTGTTGACTAAATGAGAATTTTTTTGTGCTTGTTCAACTTATAGGTTCTTTAAGCAATTCTTGTTGGTGTTCCTTATCCAACAAATGGCAGCTGGTATGTTTAGATTCATTGCTGGAACATGTAGGACAATGATTATTGCAAACACTGGTGGAGCCCTCATGCTTCTTGTTGTTTTTCTACTTGGTGGTTTCATCCTTCCTAAACGTGAGTATTGATAATCCAAGTAAAAAGCATTTGAAAAGTGACTCTAAATTTAAAGTTACATTATTATTTATTCAAAGAATGTGCTCACATTGGATGGTTATTTATTTGTTTCCAGGTGAAATTCCTGACTGGTGGGTTTGGGCTAACTGGGTTTCACCATTGACCTATGCTTTCCATGCCTTGACTGTGAATGAAATGTATGCTCCAAGATGGATGCATCCAGGGGTAAGTAAATATCAGCATAAGCTTTTAATTAATAAAAAAAATGTAAACATATTTTTGTCCCTGTAAATAATATACTATCTTTTTTTTAATCATCACAAATATATAATTTTTTGTTTTTGGTCTGTTTCTTTTAGTCCTATTAAATTTGTTCATGTTGAAGTTAGTCCCTATAATATGTGTGTAGTATTTACTTTAGTCCTTAATCCTTGTGTATGCAGTCGGTATTGGAAGGACTAAAGAATATTTTACATATTATAAGAATCAATTCCAATGTAAAATAATATTTCAGTGGCTAAAAAAACAACAAGAATCAAAAGCATATATATATATATATTGCAAGGATTAAAAACAATACGTTGTATATTTGCAGAGACCAAAAACATGTTTAAACCGAAAGATGTGAATCATTTACTTATGAGTTAGTTTTTGAATTGAACTTGTCTTCTATTGCAGACTTCTGGAGATAAAACTACCACATTGGGTCTGGCTGTAATGAAGAACTTTGATGTTTATGCTAACGAAAATTGGTATTGGATTGGTGCTGGAGCTCTTGCTGTTTTAATAGTTTTTTACAATGTTCTCTTCACCCTTTCACTTATGTACCTAAGTCGTAAGACCTCACATTCTCATCGATCTTTTTATTTTCTTTCTTTTTGGTGAGTTTCTTCTTTCACTTTCTGTCTTAATAAAACTTTTTATTTTGTGTGCTAGCTCTTGGAAAGAAACAAGCAATTATATCTGAGGAAGATGCAACTGAATTGGAGGGTGAAGGAGACGTAAACGAACCAAGACTCGTGAGGCCGCCTTCCAACCGAGAATCGATGCTTCGATCACTATCTAAAGCTGACGGAAACAATTCAAGTAAGTGTTAGTAATGACCATTGTTGATTCGAGAGAATTTAAACTTTGTCCTTGAAGTTGCAAGGCAAAGCTTTTACCATCAAGCATGCACTTCATCAACGCAAACACATTAAATTTGGATGGTTTAGATATATGTATGTTGTTGTTGATTAATTGATGTTCTTGTCTTGTGCATGAATCACTTTAGGGGAAGTGGCAATGCAAAGAATGAGTAGCCAAAATCCAAATGGATTAAGAAATGCTGATGCAGACACTGGAAATGCACCAAGAAGAGGAATGATTCTACCTTTCCAACCACTTGCAATGTCCTTTGAGAGTGTTAATTACTTTGTGGACATGCCTGCAGTAAGGATATTATTACAACTTTATAATTAACATGATCAACGATTCAAGAGGTACTTATGAAGGCGATTCTAACACCAATATAAATTTTTGACAGGAAATGAAAGAGCAAGGAGTGACAGAAGATAGGTTACAATTGCTAAGGGAAGTAACCGGTTCCTTTAGGCCTGGAGTTCTTACTGCACTAATGGGAGTTAGTGGCGCTGGGAAGACAACTTTAATGGATGTTTTAGCAGGAAGAAAGACTGGTGGCTACATTGAAGGAGATGTTAGAATCTCTGGATACCCTAAGAACCAAGAAACCTTTGCAAGAGTTTCTGGTTATTGTGAACAAACTGATATTCATTCACCTCAAGTTACTGTCAGAGAATCTTTGATTTACTCTGCTTTCCTTCGGTTACCTAAAGAAGTTGGTAATGAGGAAAAGATGGTAAGTCTTCAGAACTATATCTTTTAATACTTCTGTGTAAACTAGTTTTTACATTGACGTATAATAAGAATTGAGCATTTTTCATACATAGAAGGGTGAAAAATAAAACTTTTGAATTACTTGATGTTTTCAGCAATTTGTGGAGCAAGTGATGGATTTGGTAGAGCTGCAAAGTCTCAAGGATGCTATTGTGGGGCTACCAGGAGTCACAGGGTTGTCAACTGAACAAAGAAAGAGGCTGACAATTGCGGTCGAGCTTGTTGCTAATCCTTCAATCATATTCATGGATGAGCCAACTTCAGGTCTAGATGCAAGAGCAGCTGCTATTGTTATGAGGACTGTAAGAAACACTGTTGATACCGGAAGAACAGTTGTGTGCACAATTCATCAGCCTAGCATTGATATCTTTGAAGCCTTTGATGAGGTATACTACCCTACCTATAATAAACCATCTTCTCATGTGTTTCTCTTTGTATATCCCGTTTTCTTTGGAATTTAAACACTAGTTAACCACAAGTTATAATCTGTAAAACCGAAAGAGAAAAATATTTGAGAAGTACTGTAGGCACTATACAGTCGAAAACGTAGGCAGAATTGGCCGAACTTCGTGATCAAATCTCGTGTGTCCTTCGCTTTTTTTTCGATCTATTTTCTTTTTAATCAGGGTTCCTGTTCTAACAAATTCCTTTTGTGCCAGCTCATATTGATGAAAAGAGGAGGGCAACTGATCTATGGAGGACCTTTAGGTCGGAATTCACACAAGATTATCGAATACTTTGAGGTATTAAAACTGATTGATTATATTTTTTTTTATCATGTGCTTTAAGATGTGGTTCAAGTTTATGTATAATATCAAGTTTCATGTTAACTCTTTTTTTTTTTTAAACAGGAAATTCCTGGTGTCCCAAAAATCAAGGAAATGTACAATCCTGCAACATGGATGCTAGAAGTTAGCTCCATAGCCGCTGAAGTCCGTCTTGGAATGGATTTTGCTGAATACTACAAGTCATCAGCTTTGTTTCAGTAAGCAAACATACAATTACTATTAATTAAAGTGGCACTAATGATCATTATACAACTGCCTCTAAGGGGATTTGGACTCCGTCCTCGAGTTTGTTACTTTGTTTTTGCTAACACATATGCTTATTGAGCAGGAGAAGCAAAGCTCTTGTAAAGGAGTTAAGTACGCCACCACCAGGAAGTAGTGATTTGTTTTTCCCTACGAAGTACTCTCAATCAACAGTTGGACAATTCACATCTTGTCTTTGGAAGCAGTGGTTGACATATTGGAGGAGTCCAGATTACAATCTAGTCAGATATTTTTTCACCTTGGCTTGTGCTCTCATGATAGGGACAGTATTTTGGAAAGTTGGCAAAAACAAGTGAGAACTTCTTCATTTGAATTAAAATCAACTTTAGTACTTTTCAAACATTATTACTTATTGATTTAAGCTAATTTCTTTCTTGTTATCTTTGTTTAGGGAGAGTTCGACCGATCTGACGCTGATTATAGGAGCAATGTATGCGGCAGTTATTTTTGTTGGAATTAACAATTGTCAAACAGTTCAACCAGTTGTAGCCATTGAAAGAACAGTGTTCTATAGAGAAAGAGCTGCTGGAATGTATGCTCCTTTGCCTTATGCCTTAGCACAGGTAAGAGGCTGATTTATAGATAACTTCTGGTGCAAGTTACTTTCTATCATTTCCATTGCCTTGTGAATATTACCTTATATGTTCATGAATTTTCAATTACAGGTTCTCATAGAAGTACCATTTGTGCTATTTCAATCACTTTATTACTCACTCATAGTGTATGCTATGGTGAGTTTTCAATGGAAGGCAGAAAAGTTCTTTTGGTTCGTCTTCGTCAGCTTCTTCTCCTTCTTGTACTTCACTTACTACGGAATGATGACTGTTTCCATCACACCAAACCATCAAGTTGCGTCAATCTTTGCAGCAGCATTCTATGGACTCTTTAACCTCTTCTCTGGTTTCTTCATCCCTAGACCTGTGAGTACCATTCTAGTTTGGTTATTTTATATATTACAACACATTATAGCGTACGAATAAACCTTACAGAATATTTGAAAAAATATATGCTTTTATTCTGTATAAAATCACGATCATTCAACTTTACTGCATGAGTAGGATTTTTTTATTGACGCTGTATAAAACATGTATACTAGAAATTCATGTAGTCGATTCCACATTAGCAAGATTTGATGTCATACCAATAAAAAGGACTAAACAGCAACACAATATTAAATTCTATTATGTTTTACTAACATTTTTTTAACCAATTTTGGCATTTTCAGAAAATTCCAGGATGGTGGATATGGTATTATTGGATTTGTCCAGTAGCATGGACAGTGTATGGATTGATTGTGTCTCAATATAGAGATATAGATGATCCCCTTCGTGTGCTCGGAGCTACCCAAAATTTCACTGTCAAGGGATATATTGAACACCATTACGGTTTCAAACCGGATTTCATGGGTCCAGTTGCTGGAGTTTTGGTTGCTTTCACTTGCTTCTTTGCCTTTATATTTTCCTTCTGCATCAAGGCACTGAACTTCCAATCAAGATAAATGAATAATTACCTTGCTAGCTAGCTACATTGGTGCAAAATTAAGCTCTGTTGCTGCAAAATGGTTACATTACAGTCCATGTGACTTGTGTATGTATATAACTTAGTTATTTATGCAGCATATTTCATATTACTCATAGACGACTTCCGATAATTTTGTTAGTAGAGGATTGTGTTGATTAAGTGTAAATTGATCATGCTACTTTCTTAGTTTGGTTTGCTACTTAGAAGAAATTTGGTGTTTCATTTCATCAGTTCTTGTATAAATGTTTTATTGTCATAAATAAAAAACTTATTCTTTTGCCTTAATATATTTTTATTAAAGGGTATGTACAATCGAGGAAAAGTTATTATACACCGACGTCCAATCACAATTCTTCAATTTGCCACAACATGATATACATTTTTAAAATAAAAAATTGAAAGAGCAGTTATACAATTTTTTTATGTCTGACAAGTTGTGATTTATTGTTGGTGTAAAATAAATTAAAGTGCATTTTCTTAATCTAATATTTTTTCCAAGGAAAATTACAAGATTATAATCAGTTTAAAAACATTGTATACATAAATATCAATTAATTTATTTGTTTCTTTAGACTTGTTTTTTGCACTGGCGAGCTATATCTGTCACAAGGCGAGACAAAACATAATTGAATTGTTGAATTTATTGACCTAACATGCACGGAGAGATGTCCTAGCAGGTTGAGACATCACAAAATTTGTAGCTACACTTGGTTTTCTCACTCTTATGTGATTTGAATCACATTCTAAGATTATATACTTAATTCCCTTGGCTCAAACATCTCAACCAGAGCAATCTCGCATAAACATAATCACAAAGACATGCTAAGAAATTCGACGTGTCACATTCCTTATGGAAACCAAAAGGCTCGAGTCCAAAACGTCTAATCCTAGAAACATTGATAGGCTTGAAAAACTTAGAGTTGTCTGTTGTGATACTCCTAATAACTCCAGTACTGGTGGTTGGCTTGCTGATGGATCAGTGACATATATTCAGATTAACATCCAAGGTGTAAACTCTAACTACATTGATTTGAATTAAATTACAGTAATAATCCTAATCTCCAACAATGGTGAGCTGCTGGTGTAATCCTGATTCTTCTAATTTAATTGACTCTCTTTAAATAATCAAGAAGATTCAACTCATGCAAAGCCAGACTAGACAAATTCCTTGGTTCTATTGATTGGTGTACACATTCCCCTTAGCTAAAGTCTTTCATCTTACTATAGATGCCTTTGACCATATGTCTATCTTCTTGGACACTGATCACCATACTTATGGCCCAAACTACAACAAGAGACCTAAAGGATTTGAACAAATTTAGCTAAAGAATAGAATGAGAATTGTATAAAGGTACTTAATGACTATCAACAAGCACCATGGTTCTGCCAAGTCCAAAGCTTAATTCTGCATGGATACTCTTCACAATTTGGGTCTCAGGACTTTTGGTAACATCCCAAGTAAAATCAGGACTCAAAACAACTTAGTAATCTTCACACTAAAATCCAAACTGAAGAGGTAATTGATAGAGCCAAAGATTCTGAAACTCATCTGGACAATATTTTGGATCACGAAGATGGTGGAGTCAAAGAGCAAAATCATCTTGGCTTCAAAATGGTGTTAAAAATACTCATCAAATTCATGTCAAAGACATAATAAAAATAAAATTGAGATTCACAATGATGCTAATGGTGTTGCTACTAATGTTGTGGAAATTAGGAACATGCTAATCAGTCATTTTCAAGACATCTTCACTTCAAGCAATCCAAATAATACTGAGGAGTCTACTCAAGTTGTTCAAGGGAAAATCACTAATAATTTGAAGAATTTATAAGAGATGGAGTTTCCAGAGGAAGAAATCATTCAAGCCATAAAAAACATGAAACCTAAATACCTAATGCAATTTTTTGTCAGAAATTTTGGAACATAGTCAAGAAGGAAGTATATACATGGCTTCACATAATAACTCAAAAGAAACATTAAGCAGCCTTTGAAACACACACACACACACACACACTTTCCATCAACTGATTTAATGATAACAATTGAGACAACCACATATGGTGTACAAGACATGTAGCACCTCTTTATTCAGCACAAGAAAAGAAACAACATTTGTGCCATGCATTTTAACTAATTAAATGCTTGGTTCTTACATGTAGTAATAAAATATCCACTAACCATTTGACAATAGTGTGAAAGGGTCACTTTATGTTGTTGATAGGTCCACTTAACTTTTCTTCTATGATTTTGGATAGTTTTTCTTCCATTGAAGGAGAAAATAATTTATCCAATCTCCTACTTCTGCCTTTCTAAAGAAGAACTTGTTCTCAAAGTTTAGTCCAACAGATCCAGATTTATTTACCTCCAATTCCTTCATCTTTTCAATGCCACATAAATTGACTATCACTTTATTACTCTCCTCTTGTCTAGTAAAAGGATAGCCCAAAAAATTTGCAATTCTATTGACTTGAAAAATTGCATCTTCTTTAAGATCTTCATATTTCAAGAATAGAACTTCATGTGATCTAGCCATGCTTTCCTTCATGTAACCCAACTTATGATCCCAAAATGAACCAAATGGACTTATCCCATTACAATAACTTTAAAAAATTTCATCTATGCTTAAAGTTGGTAAAGATTGATTTGACCTTATTTTATTAGCATAAATCCAAGCAGACACAAAAGTGTCAAAAGGATTTCTACATATATAAATTAATTTACAATTGGAATCTTTAATTGATCTGGCTAGCTATGAAGCACGGACACCTCTAGGACTAAGCGTGTCGCGGTGTCCGACACTTCTATGACACTCGTACGACACGTGTTGGACAACTAAGACAAGTGTCCTAAATAAAATTGTTTTTTTCTTTACTTCGACACTCCTAGATCGGTGTCCGACACCTATATAACACTCATACGAGTCGTGTCGAACAACTCAGACAAATGTCTGAAACATTTTTTTTCTCTCTCTTGGTTCCACCCATTGTAGATACAAGTGTTACATATGTGTTGAGAAATGTTGATCAATTATGGGGTTATAGAAATTAAAGTTGATTACAATGTTTTTGGCTTTCTTGACGGTAGATGAATAAATAAATGTCAAATATTATGGTATTTTGTTTTAGAACTTTTTTCAATGAAATAAATTGCTCAAGTTAAATTCTTATTATGTATGTATTTTGATTTGCATTTTAGACTGTCTAAATAAATTAATATATATGTAGTGGTGTCTGTGTCCTATTTTTTTCATATTAGCGGTGTCGACGTGTCAGTGTCAGTGTCGTGTCAGGTGTCCGTGTCGGAGTCTGTGCTTCATAGCTGGCTAGTGAAGGGAATGTAACGTGAGTCCCAAAAAGCCTTGGTTCATTCATGTTTGATAGGTTGACTTGAAAGGCACTAAGGAAGAGAAACGATGTCGATTAACAATGGCAAATGTGAGTGCTTTCAACCAAGTTGTGCCAGATTTTGGTAAGCTAGATACAACAATATCACTGTCTTTGGCTTGAAAAGATTTTGAAAAGAGTTTATAGGCTGGATTAAATTTGATGGACACCAAAAACCTTGAAAAAAAATAAAAATATTGGGATACCCTCCACCCTTTTATTCTAGGAAGTGAGAGGATTAGCTGCTTATAGTCATGGTTTACCTTGTCTTTTTTTTTTTAAGGATGGTTTACCTTGTCTTGTTGGCTTGCTTCTTGTCCATCCCTTGATTGGTCTCTCATTAGATGTGTGAGATCGCTTGAAGCCATTGGAGGAAAACAAAAATGCTAACTTGCTATAGTAGTCATTTGTGTGAAAATTTGGTGAACAACAAACTATAATATTAATAGGGTCATGCTAACAAGTGTCTTGAAAATTTTGCTTAAAGAATCCATGAAAAAAAACTTGTGTCTTAGAAATACTAGTCAAACATTTGTCTAAGTCACAATTCAAATCTCAACCACCGCAAGTAATATTTATAGTTGCTACAATTGAAACAATATATGTTTTTGACATGAATAAAAAAGAATTTTACAGCACAAAATTCATTCAATAATTTCATGTTTGACTTTTATTTAATATTTCATAAAATAATTCATATGTAGCAAACAATTTGAAATAAACAATACGTTTTTTTAAAAGGAAAATAAGCAATACCTTTTGTTTTGTATTTCGCGACGACCTTGTGTGTTTATTGTATTCTATATATGCAAATCTGTTAATGTGTTTTCTATGGCAAAACTGAACCTTTAAAAGAAAATAAAAATATTCATTGCAAACGTTTTCCCAGATCTAAACCAGTTTTATTATAATATTATTTCATGATAAACCTCTTCTTGTCCCCCTTAAGAATTGGATAGGTTTGAGTTCTGACTCTTTGCATATGAAAAAAAAATCTGGTTAGGAGGCAAGGGTGGATTTGGCCTCATAATATCATTGAGGCACAATTTTTTGCAGGTCTACAGGAATGTTCTGTTTTCAATATTTGAAAAGTCAATGAATGTGTTACTCTCACTACTTCTAGCTTTGTCTCCAACAATGGCGAAGCCAGGAGTAATTTTTTGAGGGGCAATTTCTTTTGTGTATATATATCTTTTCTCAAAATAATTATTCATAAAAAATTGTAGGCGTAGTGGTACATACGATTGGATTTTACATCAGTGACCTGAGCATTTTTATGGTATTTTAAATTAAAATAAAATAGTTGAAAAGCTAAAATAGACAAAACAATGATCGAATCCAAGTTCATCGCTAAAAATTTAAAAAAAAATTGGGCTTGGGCTGGGGCCTAGTTTAGGTCCACCCCTGTTAGGAGGGGAGAACGTACATGTGCCCTAAAGATTTCCCAAAAGAAATTAGTCATTGTTTTTTTTTTGGGGGACAATTAGTCATTGTTATGTGATGGTAAAAATTTGGTACTAATATTATGGTAATCTAAAAAAATCTAAGTTTTTTTAGTATTAAATAAGTGAAGCATCCAAAGTGAAGCATCCACTTGTGTGGATGGTGTAACATACTCATTTCGTTTTTAAATATAAGCAAAAGTTCAAATGTATTTTGATCTGAATTTGAATCAAATACATTTTACTTATATTTAAGACGAGATGAATATGACTTTAAGGCATAAGTTAGCAAGACTTTGATTTTTTAGAGGTTGACCAATTGATCCTCTCCATTTGAATACTATAAAAATTAGTTGCTCTTTTTTTTTTTCATGGGTTCTCTTCTAGTTTAACTCAATGTCCCGAGTTCAAACCAAATTTTGGAAATACAACAGTGTTAAATCTTTTGAGGTTGAGTTTACCATTCATTGCAAATTATCCAAAAATTAATTTCTTCAGTTGCACACAAAGGATACCCACCTCACATCCATCTCTTTTTCTTTTTGATTTCATCCTATGCAAAAGTAATCTTTTTAAATTGAAAATTGATCAAATTGTGAAACATTTTTTTTTTCAAGTAGTTTATTTACTAAAATTTCATCTTTAAAATGAATAAATAGAGAATCCGTAATTTGAATTTTAAACATCGTACTCTACATATATAATACAATTTTATATTAACTTAGTTATGGTAACGAACATGTGAAACATTCTATTTTATCAAGCGCCTATATAACAAGCGAATAGGAAGAGAGTCAGAGAGAGAAGAGAAGAGAAGAGAGAAGCAAGTAAGAAGCTTCTCCTAAAGACTCTCTCTCTTTCATCATTTCTTGTAGACAACCGCAACTCTCTCTCCTTCATACATTTGTCTCACAATCATGATCTCCTCAAAAACATCCACTTTCATGGTAATAACAAAAAAAAAATGTTTTAACACATTTTCCATTTTTGTGGTAAATTTGATCAAAGTGCAATTAAAGCATAGGTGAGTGGTCTTCTTGCAGTAACCAGAGAAAGCATTTTGGTTCTTTGAGGGTGCAGTGTTCAATTCCAAACAGGAGATCAGGTGATCACAGACCCATCAGCATTGCATGGAGACAAGTAATTTTTCAAGTTCCACAGTGGCTGACATTGATGATAATCCCACCATTGCCGGCGGTGTTCGGGATGTTTATGGTGAGGATAGAGCCACTGAGGATCAGTTTGTTACTCCTTGGAGTATTACTGTTGCTAGTGTGTTGTGTGATTTGTAATTTGTAATCATAATCATAATCATCATATTCATATTGTACGTAATATAGCTTTATAAAGTGAATCACTAAATTAGTCCTCAAATTGTAGCTGTCACAATTTTGTTCGAGGAACTAACGAAATTTCAATTCAAAAATGATTCATGAAATTAAACATTGTTGGTCTATTTAGCGCTGATACTTCAGGTTGAAGAAATTTCAGGTGTCTACGTGTATGTGCCGTGTCTCTGGTTAATCATATATTAATCCTTTTGAGAATGTTAATTTAGTCTTAATGTGATTTTGAATGAGATTATTTTGAAATTGTTAATTTTATGGAACAAGTTGAGTGATTCCAAAAGACTAAAATGGTGATTCAATTTTTTCTTAGATGATTCCATTATTTCTTTTTGTGATGAATTGTTTGGTTTTTTTAGTGGATATACTTTGTTGAGAGATCCACATTTCAATAAAGGACTAGCATTCACTGAGAAAGAGAGGGATGCACACTACTTGCGTGGTCTTCTTCCCCCAACAGTAATTTCTCAAGAAATTCAGGTTCATCGTCTCATTATATAACATTCTCATAGTAATCTTTTTCTACATTTATAAAAAATGTTTTGAAGCGCTATTGGATTGTGTATGATTGAGTCTATAGTATATCAAGTTGTAGTTCTTATTACTACTTCATTTTTATAGGTAAAAAAAATGATCCAAAACATAAGACAATATCAAGTTCCATTGCAGAAGTACATGGCAATGATGGATCTTCAGGTATCGTTGTGAAAAATTCCTTGCTTTTTAGGATAGTTACTAAATAAATAATGCATATTTCGTCTGCCTTTCGTAATAATGTATATTTGATTTGCAAACTTTGGGATTGGATTGTAATGCTTTTCATTTTGTTATATCTTTGCAGGAGAGAAACGAAAGGCTGTTTTACAAGCTTCTAATTGAGCATGTTGAGGAGCTACTCCCAGTTGTTTATACTCCGACTGTTGGTGAAGCTTGCCAGAAATATGGGTCCATCTTCATGCATCCTCAGGGACTTTATATAAGCTTGAAAGAGAAGTAAGTTTCATTTCAATTGTTCCTTTATCCTCTTTTAATTGTTGATGTGCACTTATGATTGAATTTTTATATACCGTGTCTATTATTCATCGCAAAATAATTGTTCGATTTTCTCTTGGGTGAGGTATAAAGAGGAAGGATTCTTGAAGTACTTAGGAATTGGCCTGAGAAGAACATTCAAGTCATTGTTGTAACTGACGGAGAGCGGATCTTGGGACTTGGGGATCTTGGCTGTCAAGTAATTTCTATTATATTTGATTGCAAATATTATTCATGATCATTATATTCATATGATCTGACACTGTAATATCTCCTTTGGTAATAATGCATGTTGTATTTTCAGGGGATGGGAATTCCAATAGGAAAACTTTCTCTATATACTGCACTTGGTGGAGTTCGTCCTTCTTCGGTAAGTGTTTTTGGCCTACTATGTCTGTCACAAACTTGAGTTGCAGATTTATGATTTCTTACTATGTTTTAAAAAAGTACTGAAATTTGTGCTGCAGATTTTGTCCCCTAACATATCCGCAAGTATTGCGCCCACCCCCAAATAAGATAATTTGGCCATGTTTAAATAAATAATTTAATTAAGCGCTTATCATGCAATTGCTTATTTATTAGCAATTTTGTAAACAAAAGATTAAAAAATGTCAAATTTTTCTCATATAAGTTATAAGCTGTTTTCATAAGCGGTCCTATAGCGATTATGGAAATAAATTGAAAATAGCTTACGGGCATGTTTTAAGTTGTTTTCATAAGTTCTTTCGAATAGTCTCACAAGTGCTTATACTAGTAGATAAGCTCAAACAAGTCAATCCAAACTGACCCAAAATAATGACAAGAAAATGAAAAATAAGGAAATTGTTTGAGAGATTCGTATAGTTGATTTTGGACATCAGGACTTTGAGCCCTGTTTAAATAAATAATTTAATTAAGTGCTTATCATGCAATTGCTTATTTATTAGCAATTTTGTAAACAAAAGATTAAAGAATGTCCAATTTTTCTCATATAAGTTATAAGTTGTTTTCATAAGCGATCCTACAGCGATTATGGAAATAAATTGAAAATAGCTTTCGGACATGTTTTAAGTTGTTTTCATAAGTTCTTTGAAATAGTCTCACAAGTGCTTATACCAGTAGATAAGCTCAAACAAGTCAATCCAAACTGACCCAAAATAATGACAAGAAAATGAAAAATAAGGAAATTGTTTGAGAGATTCGTATAGTTGATTTTGGACATCAAGACTTTGAGCCCTTATGTTATATGGCCTAATCCCTTGTAAAATATATTGGTTTTTGACAATGGACATAGGAATACAATTTGCAGCGATCGTTGTTGTGAATTATGATAAAATGTAAAGAAAAGTAAAAACACTTTTTTCAATTCATATTTTATAAACTGTTGAAATAGTGTTTATAGTGTTCTTACTTCTAAGTTAGGTTCATTGGCAGCAAGTTTTGTAAATTAGTATAGACTGGTCCTAAGTTCTATACTTCTTTCCCTAATATTATATGTTTCAGTGCTTGCCTATTACCATTGATGTCGGTACAAACAATGAGAAGCTGTTGAATGAAGAATTATACATAGGGCTTAAACATAGACGAGCAACTGGGAAGGTTCTCTTTTATTTTATTTTTCCTGGTCATCCTTTTTATTTCTCGGCATCCAGCTCATAAAGAATACTGAATTTGTTTAAACTCTTTGATTCCAGGAATATGCTGAACTTCTTGATGAATTCATGACGGCATGCAAGCAAAATTACGGAGAAAAACTCCTCATCCAGGTACTAAGAAGTGTGCAAAGACATCATTTATTAGTTTATTAGCTCACAAATGTAACACTAGTTTTCATGTTTTCCGTTTTCTGAATCGGTTTTACCGTTTTATTTAGTTTGAAGACTTTGCAAACCACAATGCTTTTGATCTACTTGAGAGATATAAGTCAACGCATCTTGTTTTTAATGATGATATTCAGGTAAGGAATTCATGTCTTAAAATATGAATTTAGTTACTATTGTGACCAATATTTATCTCTTCTATGCTATGGACTTTGTTTCAGGGAACTGCAGCAGTGGTCCTTGCAGGAATAGTTTCAGCTCTAAATTTGGTTGGAGGAAGCTTGGGTGACCATCGGTTCTTGTTCCTTGGTGCTGGAGAGGCAAGTCCTTACAATTGGAGTATCATATCCCCTACATTTAAGAGTTTAATAGTTTTACAACAAAAATAAACCAAAAATTTTTAGTCATTGAACATTATGATATCACTTTGAATTGTTCCCTAACAGCGAACTAGTAAATCGTCTTTGTCCTTTTCGATGACTTGTATTGTTTGCTTTGGCAGGCAGGCACTGGAATAGCAGAACTCATTGCACTCGAAATATCAAAACGGGTACCTTTTTCTGTTCTGTCTTTCAGAGTGATGTATAGGGACAAAACGATGTGAGCATTTCATGAATGCTATATATTTATCCGAAAAACTACTGTGCAGACAAATTCCCCGCTGGATGAAGTGAGCAAGAACATTTGGTTGGTGGACTCAAAGGTAGTAAATAATCCAATTTAGCTCGTACATGTAGAAACTAAATTCTCATTTTCTGTCTAGATTGCTCTTATAATTCTTTTATCTTTGCAGGGTTTGATTGTGAGTTCTCGCAAAGAATCACTTCAACATTTCAAGAAGCCATGGGCTCATGAACACGAACCTGTTGAGGAACTTGTAGATGCTGTTAACGTACAATCTCTGTCTCCTATTCTCCCACTCACACACAAGCATACACACTCGGAGAGAGAAGAAGTTTCAAATTTTTCCCATTTCAATATTTTCTTTTTCAGCAAATTAAGCCAACAGTGTTGATTGGAACATCAGGGCAAGGGAGAACTTTTACTCAGGATGTGGTTGAAGCGATGGCCTCTTTAAATGAGGTACTTTGTCAACCTATTCATCATCCCAATATGCAATTTGATGCTTACGTTATCTGAATCCATGTACCATATGGTAACGCTTGCAGAAACCTATTATTCTTGCTCTTTCCAACCCAACATCTCAGTCAGAATGTACTGCAGAAGAAGCTTATACGTGGACCCAGGTAATGTGAAAACACGGCTAGTAGCTTTATGTTGAAAATTTTGGCTTCCTTATCACTTCCTATGGATGATAACGAACAATGACTCTTCTCATTCGTTTGTTGTTCATTATCTGTTTGTATTTCTGTCAGGGACGTGCCATTTTTGCTAGCGGTAGCCCATTTTCCCCAGTTGAATATGACGGAAAAGTGTTTGTACCTGGCCAGGTCTCAACTCAATGGAAATTTTATAAATTTCAGAAGAAAAAAAAATCTGTATGAAATTAATTGTAATTTAATTTTTTTTGTTAATCAGGCCAATAACGCATACATTTTTCCTGGATTTGGTCTTGGTTTAATAATGTCTGGTACAATCCGAATGCACGATGACCTGCTTCTGGCAGCTTGTAAGTGCTTCAGAGATTCAAACATTCACTTCAATATTATGCTTGATTGACATATAACTACCTCTGAGTTCTGACTTAAATTTCGTTCAATGGAACAGCTGAAGCTTTGGCTTCACAGGTGACCCAAGAGGATTATGGCAGGGGACTCATATACCCGCCTTTCACTAACATCAGAAAGATTTCGGCACACATTGCAGCCAAAGTGGCAACTAAGGCTTATGCGCTTGGTAAGCGTTAGTTTTCCTTTTGGTTAAAAAATTTCATGTTTTTAATGTTGAGCTAAATATGTTTAGTCCTTAAAATATGGTAATTTTTGCTTTTGGTCCCCCCCCCCCTTTTTTTTTACTCATCTTGTCACTTCATTTCAAGAAATGCATCGACATTGGTCTTTACAACTATTTCCGTCTGTCAAACAACCTATGAGACAACGAATTTGGATTTGCTGCAATAACAAATTCATGCATTTGTAGAGTCAGCACATCAGTGAGCCCTAGATTGCGTGGAATTTGTGAGTGCAGCATATCCAAATCCATGAAACAACATATGTTGATTACATGCCCTACTTGGATAGTTGCAAACAAGGTTCACTAGCTTTTACGTGGGCCAGGGGCGGATCCAGGATATGTGTTTAGGTGTGGCTAAATTTTATTTATTTCATTTGATTTTATTATTTATATGGGTCAACATCCACTAAAAATAACCCTAAATTTTTACTATACATTTTTGGGGTGTGATGGAGCAATTTTTAATGTGAAAACAGCAATTTCCTTTGAAAGTTGTTGTTCCCACTTCAATATTTGCTATGAAACACCAGTAAATTACATATTTACCTCCAACACCAGTTAACTGCTGCCGGATCTACGCTTTAATATTTTACATTTAATTTCTTCTCCCTGTTAATCACAATTGTTTCCAAAATATCAGCATGAACTATACCATAATCTTTTTTTTTTGTGAGAATGCATGTGTGGCTTTAGCCACACCAGATCCGCTCCTGATGTGGGCCCTCTGACTGGCAGAGGTAGCTATAACGACCAAAAGAGAAAATTATCATATTTTGGAGAATGAAACAATAAATTTTTGGAGGACCGAAAGAGAAAATTATCATATTTTTTTATTTGGATGACTAATCATATTTAAACCTTAATAGTTTTTCTTCTTGAATTTTAGATTATTTAATAAATTTTGCTAACAAATTGTTCAGGCTTGGCCACTCGCCTTCCTCAACCAAAAGATTTGGTGAAATTTGCTGAGAGTTGTATGTATACCCCAACTTACAGAAGCTACCGGTGAAATAACATAATTCCCTTTTTTCTTTCAAATATTTAGGATTTTATCATGAGGATTATCTCTTTTTATAATGTACCTTTTATGCTCGTGTAATTAGGAGAGTGGTAGCTGGACTTTAGTATAGTTTGAAATATTTTTTATTGTGTGATAAATTTTAGGTTACAACAAATAAAATAAAAATGCAGCAGTTGAAAGCATCTGCAAGCATAAATAGTGCTTGTACATTTTTTTAAAAAAAATAATGTATGTATTATGTATTTCTAGTTTCCTTTTTCTCTTCCCTTTATTGATTTATATATCAAAATCATTGGTCTAAGGTTTGTTGAACCATAAGTGCAGTATTACTCCCACAAGAAAGCATACCAAGTGGGATTTGGCTTCTCCAAAGGAAGTAGATATTAAAATGAAAAATAAAAAATAAAAACTTTGTTGCACCAACAAGACATGTGTCGTGTCCGACACTGACACTTGTGATTACATTGAATTATGTCATTTTCTCAATATTTTATCGTTGTCGACGTGTCCGTGTTAGTGTCATATCTCGTGTCTGTGTATGTGTATGTGTCCCTGCTTCCTAAAAGGTTGATAATTTGACATTACAACATAGTGACACGTTTTCGTCAAGAAAAAAAAAAGTGATACATTGTTGATTAGTTCAGATTATCATTGTTTGATATTGTTGAGTTTAAACATTCAAGTGAACTATAGTTATTAGCTTTGTCTATCATTTTATGGAATGTATTCAATTCATTTTATTTTTTCTTTCTCAAAAACAATCTTCTGTTATTTTTTAAAATCTTCTCCCTTAGTTCATTAATGTAAGTGGAAATTCATTGATAAGATAATGGTATTATCGACAAAGTAGTTAATGTAACCTTTAAATTTTAAAATGGTAGATAAATAAGAACCATTTATTTTTAAATGGTTAATAAAAATACTGATGTGAAGGAAGAGGACATCGATGGAACAATATGTAACACCCATATAGAGATTGCCTAGGATCTCTTACGAGTATTAAAATTTCGTACTGGATACATTAAATACAATACAGAAAAGTTGTTTATTAAATCCACAATACATAAGTTTATGATACAACTCAAGATCAGTTACATAACATACTCCATAATACATATACATCATGATACAATATGAAGAAAAACATAGCAGCACGATCAATCCATAGCCTTCTCTTTACCTTTACGTCGTGCTACCTGCGAAGAACCTGCACCAGAAGGAAAGGGATGAGACATAATGTCTCAGTGAGCTCCTACCCTACCTACTGTTTGGCAACCTCAGGGAACCTAGGGTCGCCGTGCCTACCTCGGCGATCTTGGGGATACCTATGATCACCAAGTCTTAACTTTACCCATAGAGGGTCATCTGACTGATCCTACTGATCTGGTGATCAAGGGGAAACCTAGGATCACCGTCTGATAACTGCTGACTGATATCTGAAATTTGTCTGAATAAATATTTCCTGACTGATAATGTATTAGAATATTAACTGATATTTTAAGTTAGCTGTTAGCGTTGAACAAACATTATTATCTGGATTCATTTTACGGAATGCCCCCGGGTGGAGTAACCCCGAAGTACATTCCCCTGATAACCGGTGAAAATTCCTATCATATCAGGCTAACACCGGACTCCTCTTGCCTAAGTGTGTGGTTATCCTCGCGGAAGATTCCTGCCCGTTCCAACTGTAACTGGAACCCCCCGTCCTCTCTAACTGGTCGAGAGCACAGGAGACACACTATAACTCTGTGTGATTATCCTCACGGAAAGTTCCTGCCCGTTTCAGCAATGCTGAAACCCCCTGTTCTCTCTAACTGGTCGAAAGAACAGAAGACACAAAGTTTGTCCTGATTATTAATTATTATTCCTGGTATATAATTATACATATCCTGAAAAAACTGATACGTGTTCCCCCAATGTCACTCTGACGTGAGCACTGAGGCACGTCCTGTTAACCTGTAACTATGCCTGTATCGAGGGGATTAAGTCCCACTGACTAAGGTATCCTGTAATCTGCCTGGTTAAGGGAATCCTGATAAACTACCCATAACATACCTGAAAGTAATTCTATTCCTGTTAACCTATTCAAGGTTCTAGACATATCGTTCTCATATGTCACTCTTAGGGCTTACTTGACCATTTAACCTTAATTCATGAATTTCCCAAGCTTTGCATAATCTTTGCTCAAGTAATTTCTCAACCTTTGGAAGCCTTTGGAATGAACTAAAATGGTGGTTTAAGTTTCTAAAATATGTTATAAGAAATCAGTTTCCAAAAAGCCATGCCCGCGCGAACCAGGACCCCCAGAACAGTTCAACTAGGTTGGGCTGTCCAGGGCTGGTCGCTACAGCGCCCTTCTGGTCGCTACAAGCGCCAGTAGACAGAACCTGGTCGCTACAAGCGCCCAGTCTGTCGCTACAAGCGCCACTGGTCGCTACAAGCGCCAGTGTGGTCGCTACAAGCGCGGCTAGGCAGGGAAAAACCCTGTCTGGTCGCTACAAGCGACAGTCCGTCGCTACAGCGACCGTATCAGTATAAACCTGTGTAAAAACGTGTTTTCCACCATTTTTGCCCATTTAATGATACCCATGCTTCCTAAACATGATAAATATGATTTTCCTTCATAAATTAACATTTATAAACACTCATGAGCAAAGATTAAACAAGCAAGGAAATTAGGGTAAACTTGAAAACTTTCTAAAACTTATGAAACTTATCAAAGACACTCTAAATTGGTTCTATAATCTGAAATGAGCTCACCTAAACCTTATTTGGTGCTGGTTGTTCTTGTTCTTGGAAACCCTAGCTTGTTCCTTCCTTATTTCTTCCTATTACTCTAGCTTCCAACACAAGCTTGCTTGCAAAAGCTTCTCACAAGAATTGGGATGAAAGCTTGAAGGATTGGAGTGAGAGGGAGTGGCGTGAGAGGGAGAGAAATGGGGAGAGGATGGCTGGTTTTGGAGAGAATGAAGAAGAAAAACACTTGAAATGAAAATATCTTCTTTCCCCATTTTCTTATAATCCTCTTATTTAACATATTCACAATTTTGCCATTGCCACTTATTACTAAATTGCCACGCTTATTAATTGCTTCTAACACTGATAACGGATACTAATAAGCGGGATATTACAATCTACCCCCCTTAAAGAAATTTCGTCCTCGAAATTTAGAATTTACCTGAAAATAGATGGGGATAGTTCTCTTGCATCTCTGATTCTAGCTCCCACGTCGCTTCGCCGTCGGGAGAACCCTTCCATACCACTTTAACAATAGGGATTTCTTTGTTTCGCAAAGACTTGACATCGCGATCAATTATCTGGTCTGGCTCAGGTTGAAAAGTCAAGTCTGATCTCAAATCAATGCTGTCTAACTCCACTGGTTGAAAAGGATCAGGGATAAACTTCCTCAGCTGGGAGACGTGGAATACATCATGCAGTCCTGACATGGCTGGTGGCAGCGCTAACTGATAAGCTGTCGGACCAACACGACGAAGTATCTGAAATGGTCCAACATATCTTGGACAAAGTTTCTTGGTTCGGAATGCTCCTCTTAATCCCAGCTTGGGTGTAACCTTAAGAAATACATGATCTCCTTCCTCAAACTCTAAGGGTCTTCGTCTCCTATCAGCATAACTTTTCTGACGACTTTGTGCTGTTCTCATTTTATCCTGAATGGATTTAATCTTTAGAGTCGTCTCCTGAATGATCTCGGGTCCCAAAATGCTCTTATCTCCAACCTCAGCCCAACAAAGCGGGGTTCTACATTTCCTACCATACAGGGCTTCATAAGGTGCCATTCCAATGCTAGAATGGTAACTGTTATTGTAAGAAAATTCAATCAATGGTAGGTGATCATTCCAACTTCCTCCATCTTCTAGAATGCATGCACGCAACATATCCTCTAACGTCTGAATAGTCCTCTCTGATTGCCCATCTGTTTGAGGATGATGGGACGTGCTCATCTTTAATCTTGTCCCCAAGGCTTTCTGAAAAGCTTTCCAAAAGTGAGATGTGAAGATAGGATCTCTGTCGGACACTATACTAGCAGGTACACCATGGAGTTTCACTATTTCTGAAATAAACAATTCGGCATACTGTGAGGCTCGATACGTAGTCTTAACCGGTAAGAAGTGAGCTGACTTGGTTAACCGGTCCACTATTACCCAAATGGAGTCATGTCCTCGCTGCGTTCGAGGTAATCCACTCACAAAATCCATGGTTATATCTTCCCATTTCCATTGTGGAATTTCCAAAGGTACTAACATTCCCGCAGGCCTTTGATGTTCAATCTTCACCTACTGACAGACAATGCATCGCGCTACAAATTCCGCAATATCTCTTTTCATGCTAGGCCACCAATAATCTCTTTTCAAATCTTGATACATCTTGGTGGTACCTGGATGAATGCTGAAACTGCTCTTATGCGCCTCTTCTAAAATCAACCTTTTCAATTCCTCATCGTTCGGAACGTAAACTCTTCCCTCAAACAGTAATGTTCCACCAGGTGCAAAAGAAAACTCCGGTTGGCTAACTTTCCTTCGAAGATCCATATCCATGCTTTGCGCTTGTGCAATCCTAGATCGTAGGTCACACGAAATCTCTAACTTGTTTAACAAGATACCACCATCCAAATCGGTAACATGGAGATTAAGGTCTCTAAACTTTTCATACAACCCACATGTGTGCATCATCACCTCAGCTTTAACCAAAGCCTTTCGACTTAAGGCATCTGCTACCACATTTGCCTTTCCGGGGTGGTATTTCAAATCAAAATCAAAGTCTTTAAGGTATTCCATCCATCGCCTCTGCCTCATATTAAGATCCTGTTGATCAAACAAATATTTCAGGCTCTTATGATCACTAAACAAATCAAACTGCGCACCATACAAATGATGTCTCCATATCTTCAATGCAAAAACTATTGCTGCTAACTCAAGATCATGGGTGGGGTAATTCTCCTCATGAGTCTTGAGCTGTCTAGAGGCATAAGCTATCACTTTATCTCCTTGCATAAGAACACTTCCCAGTCCCTTGGAGGATGCATCGCAGAAAACGGTGTATCTCCTTTCAGGATCTGGTATTGCCAACACTGGGGCTTTAGTCAATTTCTTCTTTAAAACTCTGAAACTTTCTTCACATTCTTCATCCCAAATAAAGGGTACATCTTTTCTGGTGAGGCGTGACAGGGGTAAAGCAATCTGAGAAAACTTCATAATAAATCTTCGATAATAACCTGCCAAGCCTAGAAAGCTCCTGACTTCAGCTACATTCTTGGGTCTTTCCCAATTGAGAACAACCTCAACTTTAGATGGATCAACAGCTACTCCTCCTTGAGAAATAACATGACCCAAAAACTTAATCTCAGATAACCAGAACTCACACTTGCTAAACTTAGCATACAGCTGCTTGTCTCTAAGGACATCCAATACAATTCTCAAATGTTGAGCATGCTCCTGAGGATCCTTAGAATAGATTAAGATGTCATCAATGAAAATCACCACAAATTGATCAAGATAGGGTTGAAATATCCTGTTCATGTAATCCATAAACACTGCTGGAGCATTGGTTACACCGAAAGGCATGACCAGAAATTCATAGTGCCCGTAACGCGTTCGAAACGCCGTTTTAGACACATCTGAAGATTTAATACGAATCTGATGATAACCCGATCGAAGATCAATCTTGGAAAATACCGTTGCTCCCTTGAGCTGATCTAAAAGATCATCAATCCTTGGAAGAGGATACTTGTTCTTGATAGTCACTTTATTAAGTTGGCGGTAGTCAATACATAGCCTCATACTTCCATCTTTTTTCTTGACTAACAAAACTGGAGCACCCCAAGGTGATACACTGGGTCTGATAAAATGCTTCTGGATTAAATCCTCGAGTTGAGATTTCAACTCTTTCAACTCTGTTGGTGACATTCTGTACGGTGCCACAGACACTGGCTCCGCTCCTGGAATCAAATCAATTGAAAACTCCACCTCACGCTCTGGAGGTAAACTAGTTACTTCTGAAGGAAAAACATCTAGGTACTCATTTACAACAGGAATGTCACTGGGACTTAACTCTGACTCTGAAGCCACAGTGAGCATTACATAAAATCCCTTATCTTGAGCACAGATGAATTGAATTAACTGGTGGGTGCGGTTAATCAATTCGGACAGAGCCACACCTTCTGTCGTATCACTGGTAGGCATATAAACACTCTTCTCTGAACATCCTATATAGACATGGTTAGCGGAGAGCCAATCCATGCCTAAGATTACATCAAGTTGCTCCATCGGGAGGCAAACTAAATCAACATAGTAAGTCTTACTAGACACAGTGATAGGACAATTCTCACAAACATACTTTGCCTCAATTCCGCCCTCAGTAGCGGTAGATACTAACATCGGAGGATTCAAGGGAGACAAAGGTAATTGCAGCGCCTCTACACATTTATGTGAAATAAAAGAACAAGTAGCACCGCAGTCAAAAAGAACTTTTACTGGGTATGAACCAAGGTAACACATACCGGCAATCAAATCTTCGTTGGCAAGAGCCTTTGCACCATCTAAGGAGTACACCCTGCCCTTGCTGGTTGTAGTTCCTTCAGCTACTCCTTTTCCTCGCTTATAGGGGCATTCTCGCAAGAAGTGCCCGGGCTGCTTACATCCAAAGCATACATTAGCACCTTCCATACACTCTCCTTGATGCATTCTCCCACACGTCTTACAAGTAGGATTAGTCCGTGGAGGATTTGATCGTGGAGAGTATGTCTGCTTCCCTCTCTGAGGGGATCCTTTTGGCTTGAGCTTATCATGATACTTATCTGACATTCTGCTTTTCTTCTTTTCATAAGCTGCCGCTCTTTCTTTCGAGGCCTTAGCAAGACCTGCTTCAACCACCAAGCTGTCATGCACTAGTTCATCATAACTCGCTGTCCTCTGAAGACTCACAGCGGTGTCTATCTCGCCTCTTAAGCCTCTCTTGTACTGATTCATCTTCCATACTTCATTCTCAGCATATTCGTTATGTGTGGAGTAATAAGACAACTCTTCAAACTTCTTTGTAAACTCAGCAACCGACATACTACCTTGCTTCAATTCCAAGAACTCTTGCTCTTTCTTTACCTTGTAAGACACAGGTAAATATTTCTCTAACATCACTTCTTTAAAGTTCAACCAATTCACTTCAACACCATTGGCTTCCATCCTGCGCTGAGCAGATTCCCACCAGTCTTCTGCTGCGCCTCTGAGTTGGTTTGTTGCATAGACCATTTTATCTTCTTCTGAACATTCAGCCATTCTAAAGATCTTTTCCATTTGCTTAATCCACTTTCTAGCTTCTTGAGGTTCACCTTCTACATTGAACTCCGGAGGGTGATGTCTGTTAAATTCTCTGAACACAGGATTACCAATTACGGGAGGAGGTGGTGGCTGTGGATGGAAACCTTGACCTTGCTGCATCATTTCCATCCATTGCTGTTGAGCCTGAGCCTGTTGCTGAGATTGTTGTTGCATCATCAGCATCATTTGCTGATACTGTAATGCATTCTGAGCTTGTTGCTCCTGATATTGCTGCTGCCAAGCCTGTTGTTGTTGAATCATTTGTTCCCAAGAGTTCATGCTGGGTCCTCCACTTTCGTCACTAGCTTGATTAGTACGAGGTCTACCTCTTCTTCTCCCAGACATCTTATCCTAGCTGTCATATACAAGTCAAAGTGATCAGTTTTAACTGAATATAACATTTAGAATAATGTCCTGGATCCAAGAGGTCCACAAACTTGGATTGTACTTTAATGACCCACGGCACAGTCTGAATCGACCTGCTCTGATACCAAATTGTAACACCCATATAGAGATTGCCTAGGATCTCTTACGAGTATTAAAATTTCGTACTGGATACATTAAATACAATACAGAAAAGTTGTTTATTAAATCCACAATACATAAGTTTATGATACAACTCAAGATCCGTTACATAACATACTCCATAATACATATACATCATGATACAATATGAAGAAAAACATAGCAGCACGATCAATCCATAGCCTTCTCTTTACCTTTACGTCGTGCTACCTGCGAAGAACCTGCACCAGAAGGAAAGGGATGAGACATAATGTCTCAGTGAGCTCCTACCCTACCTACTGTTTGGCAACCTCAGGGAACCTAGGGTCGCCGTGCCTACCTCGGCGATCTTGGGGATACCTATGATCGCCAAGTCTTAACTTTACCCATAGAGGGTCATCTGACTGATCCTACTGATCTGGTGATCAAGGGGAAACCTAGGATCACCGTCTGATAACTGCTGACTGATATCTGAAATTTGTCTGAATAAATATTTCCTGACTGATAATGTATTAGAATATTAACTGATATTTTAAGTTAGCTGTTAGCGTTGAACAAACATTATTATCTGGATTCATTTTACGGAATGCCCCCGGGTGGAGTAACCCCGAAGTACATTCCCCTGATAACCGGTGAAAATTCCTATCATATCAGGCTAACACCGGACTCCTCTTGCCTAAGTGTGTGGTTATCCTCGCGGAAGATTCCTGCCCGTTCCAACTGTAACTGGAACCCCCCGTCCTCTCTAACTGGTCGAGAGCACAGGAGACACACTATAACTCTGTGTGGTTATCCTCACGGAAAGTTCCTGCCCGTTTCAGCAATGCTGAAACCCCCTGTTCTCTCTAACTGGTCGAGAGAACAGAAGACACAAAGCTTGTCCTGATTATTAATTATTATTCCTGGTATATAATTATACATATCCTGAAAAAACTGATACGTGTTCCCCCAATGTCACTCTGACGTGAGCACTGAGGCACGTCCTGTTAACCTGTAACTATGCCTGTATCGAGGGGATTAAGTCCCACTGACTAAGGTATCCTGTAATCTGCCTGGTCAAGGGAATCCTGATAAACTACCCATAACATACCTGAAAGTAATTCTATTCCTGTTAACCTATTCAAGGTTCTAGACATATCGTTCTCATATGTCACTCTTAGGGCTTACTTGACCATTTAACCTTAATTCATGAATTTCCCAAGCTTTGCATAATCTTTGCTCAAGTAATTTCTCAACCTTTGGAAGCCTTTGGAATGAACTAAAATGGTGGTTTAAGTTTCTAAAATATGTTATAAGAAATCAGTTTCCAAAAATCCATGCCCGCGCGAACCAGGACCCCCAGAACAGTTCAACTAGGTTGGGCTGTCCAGGGCTGGTCGCTACAGCGCCCTTCTGGTCGCTACAAGCGCCAGTAGACAGAACCTGGTCGCTACAAGCGCCCAGTCTATCGCTACAAGCGCCACTGGTCGCTACAAGCGCCAGTGTGGTCGCTACAAGCGACAGTCCGTCGCTACAGCGACCGTATCAGTATAAACCTGTGTAAAAACGTGTTTTCCACCATTTTTGCCCATTTAATGATACCCATGCTTCCTAAACATGATAAATATGATTTTCCTTCATAAATTAACATTTATAAACACTCATGAGCAAAGATTAAACAAGCAAGGAAATTAGGGTAAACTTGAAAACTTTCTAAAACTTATGAAACTTATCAAAGACACTCTAAATTGGTTCTATAATCTGAAATGAGCTCACCTAAACCTTATTTGGTGCTGGTTGTTCTTGTTCTTGGAAACCCTAGCTTGTTCCTTCCTTATTTCTTCCTATTACTCTAGCTTCCAACACAAGCTTGCTTGCAAAAGCTTCTCACAAGGATTGGGATGAAAGCTTGAAGGATTGGAGTGAGAGGGAGTGGCATGAGAGGGAGAGAAATGGGGAGAGGATGGCTGGTTTTGGAGAGAATGAAGAAGAAAAACACTTGAAATGAAAATATCTTCTTTCCCCATTTTCTTATAATCCTCTTCTTTAACATATTCACAATTTTGCCATTGCCACTTATTACTAAATTGCCACGCTTATTAATTGCTTCTAACACTGATAACGGATACTAATAAGCGGGATATTACACAATAGGTATGACTCGTGAAGGTGAAAAGCATCGATTTGTGGGTCGAGTTTAACATGGGAAAGGACAATCTTTTCCCACCATGGGAAAAGTGACTTTTAACCTCCAAATGGCAGTCAACAGTTGCAAAAGGCTTTTTTTGGTTTGATGGTTTTGACAAAAAAATTGAACAACACTATTATCTACACCTCCCATGCACGGTTCTTAAATTTAATAAAATATTTTTTTAGTTATAATTAGCGGAGTAGTTAACTGAAGTGGAATTCAATAAATAAGGGTATATTATTATGAAAAAAATAAATATTGCATCGATATTCTAAAATGATAATAAATTTAAAGACATTTTTAAAAAATATATATTTTAAGACATTAAAAAAATTCTAAATTGACAATTAAAATGAGACGAAGGGATTAACTTATTTTATTAAGATAATAAATTATTCTAAAGTGACATTATATTAGGTAAAAAATATAAATTATTTTAGAATTATCACTTTAAAATATTTATGCAATAATTCTTCTCGGTGTCAATTTTGATGAGCTAATTTTTTTTTTAAAAAAAGTATCCATTAGTTATTAGTATTTTAAACAAAAAAAACTATGTACAGATACAAAATTAACAAAATCAACTTTTTTTTGCATTTAATTGTCAAATTTGATATTTTATTTTTATAAAACTGGGGTTAAAAAAAATTGTCGAAAAAAAAAACTGGAGTTAAAATGTTATGTTTCAGTTGGCTACAGATTAAACACATTGACGGTGGCCAATTACTACTGCAATTAACAAATAGAGACAAACAACTATTATGAGGCCTGCTTTTTTTTTTGTTTTAAGTATATGAACAAAAAGTTAAGATCAAGTAACAAGTCTATCATCTGGACCGTTAAATACATTTAATAATATATCTACGGTTTAAAACAACATGCACCATCATGGGAAAGGATTTATCTTTCCCATGTTAAACTCGACCCGATTTGTGGGTTGTGAGAAGCAATCCATTCAGAGAAAAGTGTTTGAAGGAGATTCAACAAGTGAATGAGCGATCGATGGATTGAATTCAGGGAAGGATGGAGTGAAGGAAATCATTGATGGTTTTTGTGATTGATGAAGGATGGGTGATGGGTTGTGATGTTTTGTTTTATTTTTTGTGTGATATTCAACAACACTGATCATCTTCTCTGAAAAATAGTAATCATCGATGAATTATTTTTCTTCAAAAATATGTTTGAATTTTTAAAATAAATACTTATAAATCGATGAATTAATACATAACAACTTTTCAATTTAGGAAAAATAATTCTTAGCTATATTCAAGCCCTCCCTTCCGTTTGGTTCGAGATTTTTCAACGGAAGGAGATGGGAGGAAGTATTTTAATTTTTATGTGTTTGGTTCAATTCAATTTTTAGAATGGGATGAAAGGGGAAGGAAGGGGAGCCAAATCCCTCCTAACACCACTTTTTGCTCCCCAAATTCGAGTTTTTTGAAAAGGAGGAAGGGGAGTTCTTTACAATTTTATTATATTCTCAAAATTATCCTCAATTTTATTTTAGAATTCTAAAATTGTCCTTATTGAATTTTAAAAATTCTAATTTGGTGGATTAAAATCATGCCCAAAAATCTTCATAAAACCACCACTAACATCCTCTCATATTTCATATCCCAAACATCAAACTACAACGTCCTACAAACAATTTTGTATTATTTTTAAACGCCGCAATTACTTGCGCCCTCACTATTTGCCGGTTGGGTTTATTCCCGTGAAATCCAACCGGCATAAGAATGGTGGAGAAGAAAGTAATCGGGGCATTTAACAATAACACAATTATGATTATGAAAACGTTGAAGCTTAAATCTTATGGTTTATTGTTCCTAGCAAGTTGTCGTTTGATGTTTGGGATATGAAAACCGAGGAAGATGTTGGTTTTGAGGATTTTTGCTACTTTAAGATTTCTACTAAGAAAAAAATTGGACTTTCATTGTGTTCTTTGGTGAAGCACATCCCTTTTCCTTTTCTAGTATATAAGAAGAAATCCAAGAATCTCTCTAGTAGGGGTGGCAATATGATCTACTAGATTCATATCCATCCAATCCAATCCATCAAATATTTTTTTTTAATGGATTGGTTTGGATCCATCCACCTTATTTTAAAAATTCAATGGATCACCTCTTTAAAAAAAATAAAAATTCAATCGATAACTTCAAATAATATTAATCTTTTTTATTCAAATAATTATATATTTGAAAAAATAAAAATAAAAAATTAATTATAAATATAATTTAATTAAAAAACTGGCAGCAAAAAAAATTAATTAATTTTTTTTAAAATTAAGTTTTTAATATTTGAATATTATTAATTTAATATATTATTTAAATCTTTAATATTATTTTATTATAGGTGGTGGTCAACGCCGGAGCTCCGCCGCGTGCCACCGAAGAGCCTCCGCCTGTCGCCAGAAAATTGATCGGTTCGCCACCGTGAAGTCGCCGACAACCACCGCGGTCAATGCCGGTGGCGGCCGGTTGACCACCATAATATTTTAAATTACTTAATTAATAATTTTAATATTTCTGAATTATTAAATTATTTGGGCTTATTTCAAAAATTATCATTGGACTAGGAAAAAAAACAATGTTGGGTCTGGTTACATAAATTTTATTTGAATTGAAATCACTAAAAAAACACTTTAATAAATAATACACCTCTTAAAAAATAATACACTTTGATTTATGGATCGGATGGATATTCATCCATTAAAATTTAATAATGGATGAATTGGATGGACATAATACTTAATGGATGGAATGGATGGTTTTTTTTTAAAAAAAAACATTGGATTTTAATGGACTAATTGATTGTTTTGATCCATCTATGAGGAGCCAAATTCATATTCATCCAATTCATCCATTTTGCCACCCCTACTCCCTACTGGCACACCAAAAACACATTTAATTTGATTCAAATTTAAATTAAATTTTCTCATTCTTTTGAATGTATATCTAAGATGTTTGAAGTGGTCCATTCTTTATTTTAATTTGACCACAACATCATCAATGTATACCTTCACGAAATCATCAATGAAATCATGAAATATCAGTCATTGATATTTGATACATTGTCCTTGCATCTTATATTCCCCGCTTGTTCATCTCAGCACAAACCTCTAGCCCCAACTTACGTACTTTGTCGTTCTCATCAACCTCAAACAACATATCACATGAATCATTGTGGTGACCATAATCACCATTTTTTCAATGATATTGTAGAAAATTATATCAGGGTGTTATATTTAGTATTAGAGCTGGTCGATCCAAACTTTGCATGTGTAGTTAAGAACGAGTTAGTAATTATTGATTTTCGTAGTTGCTAACTTAGTTTAGTTAAGATCTTTGAAATGAGAAGGTTGATTCAGACTTAGTTAAAAACTTTGCAGAAGACTCAACATGCTTGTTAAAGCAGGAATGTAGGGTGCAAATGAGTTAGGAATCCGATACCTTGTGGGAAATCCACTGCATATCCAATCAGGCAGGACATACTCTGGTCAATCTAGTTGGATTATTATAGTGGATTAAGTCCTCAAAGATTTGAGGTGAAATCTCTCTTTAGAGGGGGACTAGAAGTAGAAGTTGGGTAGACTATGAACTAGTATAAACAAATTGTGTGGTTTCCTTTCTCTTTCTCTCTATTTTATTTAGATGCACTAAGTCCATTATGGTTTAACTCTAATAATTTTTCCCAATAGGGTTAAATATTTTGATAATGAACTATACATCTTTAGGAAAACTTGTTAAGAAAGATCCAACAAAAGATCATCTATAACTTAATTTAGGAACAAAAATTTAAAATGGTCAACACAATTCAACCCCTTCTTTTCATGTTTCCTCTACCTTCAATCAGATCTCTTGATTATCATTTAATAGTGTCGAAGCAAAGATCATCATGGTGGAAATCTTAAAGGATAAAGGTTTCAAATGTTTAGAATTTCGATTCAATCCAATATTAGTTTTCTTTTCAACAAGATTTTGTTTACTTTTCTTTAAAAAAATGGATTGACTTAATCAAAACAATATTTGGTTCCAAGAAACTTTTGTTTGTTTTTTCAAAAACTTTCCTTCTTCTTAAATAATTTTTTTTATGATATCTTGAGATGTGAAGTTATTCACTAGACTTGTAAGAGATTCTTAAAGACAAAATCATATATTGGAAAAGACTTATGACATTACGTTCTACTAATCGTATCAGGGTTAAGAAATTAATAACAACTTTTATATAAAATAAAATTATATTAGTTAATTTTGATGTGTGTGTATGTTATTGCATGACAAACTAAGCAGTGTGTTGCATACCTTTGTCAGACCGATCTATGATTATTATCGTCACCAGCGTGATAGTCAGCAACATCATGTCCAAAGTCATTAGAATGCATAACCCAAAGTTCATCAATGCTTCTATTCTAGTTTAAAAAAATTATGACATTTATTTCATCTTTTATTGTATTATGTCAGTTTCCATAAACTGTTTATTTAAGTACAGTTACTTATCGACATAATGTGTATAATTCATTTTGGCATAAATTGAACATACCACACAAATGCAACGATAGAAATTAATCACGTAAAGCTGATAGGACCACATGTTATTCCATTTAAAGATATGAAGAAAAAAAGTTAAAAAAATTATAAAATAATTAATGTTAGTGGAATCCACTTTAGTTGTAGGACTTACTATCTACATTTTATTTGCAAATGTGTATTTTCAAAAGTTAACCTTTTAAAAAGTTAATTTTAAAAATATTATACGAATCACACATAATTAAGTTTCTCACATTCACATGAATTAAACATAACTTTTTAATCACGTGTTTCAATCACAAACAAAAACGCCAACTACATACATAAATCACCATTATAACTTTTATAGAATTTATATCTCAGTCATTCTTCATGTATTAAACATTACTCTTGAGTCATGCATTCGATTACAAACAACACCAACAACATACATGAACCATTGATTATCTTGTAAAGAATACACATCTCCCTCATTTTTCATGTATTAAATATGTATCTTTGAGTCATGCATTTTATGTGAGAATAAATATCAAATATGTTAAAAATAGGAAGTGGTTGTAAAGTTTAACCCCTATTAAATTTATGTTTTATGTATCTTTTTTCTATCAAATAACTGGTTTGATTTTATAAATAGTTGCATAAAATATTGTAACGGTCTATAATTTTATGAACAAATTATAAATTACATCGTTTACTATTTTGATAGTAGATGAGTAACATCAACAACATTAATTTTCTATTTATCCACTCATTGTTTCTATATATTATTTTGTATTTTCTTCATTTCTTTATATTAAATCATATAGTATACATGCATATGCATGTTTCAATCTTCTATTAGAAATTTTTCATTACCAACAAAACTTTTTTTAATCCAGTTACATACAAAACTATAGTGAGGGAAAATAAGAAATATTTGTCTATTGACATATGAGCATACTTAAAAATTTATTTCATATTAACGAGTTTAAATAAGTAATCTAATATATCTTTAAAAGGGATCCAAATAACAAGTTGTATAGGAATCATAGAGTTACATGTGGTATATAATATCCCACTTAAATTTTATATGTCAGCAATGTCACTTGTACGTACATGAGAAAGTTATGTTTAAGGAATATTCATGATATTTGGTGAATGGGTCAACTTTTGAGTTACGGTTATTAAAATCATTTAACGTTATATTTTTAGCTTACTTTTATTCGATGTATTATTATTATTATTATTATTATTATTATTATTATTATTATTATTATATTGATATTTAAGGAATTTCACTGAATACCATATTTATTCAATTTTATTGTTCAACCAAATGCTCTAAAGTGGAAGTATGTTCAAGTTCAATCTATCTTATCCACATGGGGTTATGATATGGTCCAGTCAACCTCATTACCATTAAAATGTTTGTAGGACAAAATTGCTATGAAAAGATAGGGTTGTATTAATAATATAAAAAGAGGACCATTATTTACAAGACCTCTCTATGGGCTTATAGAAACAAACATAAAAACATAAAAAGAGAATCTTTAATTTTATGGTTTTCCGAGGTTAACCTTTGAGTTAGGGTTATTAAAATCATTTAAAATTGTTTACTTTAATGCATTATTATAACATGTGATATTCAAACAATTTCACTCAATGACATATTTATTCAATTCTATCGTTTAAGCATATGCTCTGAATTTATATACAAAAAGAATGTTCTGGCCTTTTTATATCAGTACACCAACATTATAATTTGGATTCAATTTGATTATTTCTAAATCGTGTCGTAAACAAATTAATTCAATATTATACTATGTGTTCAAATCTTAGAACACTTATGGAAAATGTTCATATTGAATGCTCCTTCACACTAATAGTAGATTCTTGCAGAAGTGGAGGCATGCATGTTCAAGTTCAATTTATCTCATCCACGCGGGTCATGACATCGTCCTATCAATCTCATTAAAATATGACAGTGGGGCAAGATTACTACAAAAAGATGGAGTTGTATTGATAATATAAAAAGAGAACTATTGTTTGCAAAACCTCGGCTTATAGAAACAAAAACAGAAAGATAAGAGAAAAACAAGTAGCCATTTCTTTCTTTGTAAAGTGTCTAAAGGTTCTTAGAAAGAAAAACGGGAGAGTTACCAACCAAAATTTGATCCGAAAGATTGATCGAATGATGCAAAAGAGAGAAAGGGAAAGGATCTTCCAAATACCTGTATTGTTTTGTTATGGAGCACAAGCAGTTTTGAACTAGGTCCCGACGAATTCTTGCTGGGAGATCGTTTGATGGTGGTTTTATTGTGACAAAGTAGAAGGAAATCATGTTAGAATAGTTGTTTGTGGCATATGTTGTATGTAGTTTTGAACGAGGTCCCGACGAATTGTTGCTGGGAGATTGTTTGATGGTGGTCTTATTATGACAAAGTAGAAGGAAATCATGTTAGAATAGTTGTTTGTTGTGAAAATTGATGTATTTGTGTTGTGTTTAGTGTTGTAGTTTGTACTTATTTGATTGTATGGGAGATTGTTTGATGGTGGCCTTATTATGGCAAAGTAAAGAAATCATGTTAGATTAGTTGTTCGCGTCTGTAACTCCTTTCAACTTAACTGACACCTAATTATATTAGTAATTGTCCATTTAGTCTAATGTATTTTTCATGGAGATTATTTTTAAATTTTGTGGATCAAATTGAGTGATTGCAAAATACTAAGATGATGATTAAGTTTTCTCCTTGATGCTATGTTGAAGGAACTTTATAGGTCCCCGGTGAATTGTTGATGGGAGATTGTTTGACGATTTGACCAATGTGACAAGCGCATTAAAAAAGCTAAAAAAACAGATAAATCTTGTTAACATTAGTCTTATGGCCAATTAATATCATAGCTCAATTCATTTATAAAAAAAAGTAACATTTTTGAGTTGTCGACAGAGTTCTAGATTAACAAAAACTAGTATGATACATGTGCTTGAATTAACATTTTTTTTATGGTCGACAATTAACATATTTATAAAATATTATTTTAATTTAAATTGTAAATGAATTTACACACAAAAATACATCTCATTGTATATCTTAGTTATTCAACGTATGAGTTATTATAAATTTAAAGTAAATTTAGTAGAAATTAGAAAGCTAGTAGTATTATTGTATAGTTTTGAAAAAAAAAATATATGTTAGGTAGTTTTTTTAGGGGATACATTATTTAGTTATATTAAGATATTTTGTGTTACAAATATAAGTATATATATGTTGTAGAGGTATTCAAAACCGAATCAACCCAAACCCGAAATCACAACAAACTGTGTTTGGTTTGGATGTGCTAAAGCCAATTTTTTATTCACCCGTGCAGTTCAGTTTGGCTTTTGATATTGTTTTACCACCCGAATTGTAGACTTACTTAATTAGGGGTTTTAAATTAATAATTCATGCCAAACACTCATCCATTTTTTCTTTTTATTTTTCCAATCAACTTTATGGGTAGAATGTAATCGTTTTCAATTCATTTTTAAAAAATTAAATTGTATCTTGATCGTCTCTCCAATTTGACCGCCTCTCCTCCATCATCTCTCTCCCAAAATAGCTCTCAATCAATCGTCTCTCACACTGGTAAGTTCTTCTTCTCCCAGTTTAATCAATCTTCTATTTTTTTTTCTTTTCAACCATGTGAATGGTATTTGGAGTTAATATATAACGCACCAACAACACATACTATCGATATTATTTAAAACTAACTACAAATATCATTTACTCATATATACAACTTTTGAAAATTTTAGAGACATGGTAAAACAATTGAAGTATTTTTTTTATAATAACCTGGACAAATTGATTATAATAACTCATTGTTAATTTATAAGTAATTTAAACTAATAATGTAAATAAAATAAATCTTTTAATTATTTTGATGAGTAATAATCATTTGATTCTCTATATGAATTTATCATTAAAAATATCTAATTACAAAACATTTAACAAAATATTATTAATTGGCACATATATATTTGCAACATGTAAAAAAATCGGCTATAAAATAGATATCATACAATAAAATAGAAATTTGCACCACTGATGCCTAGGTTAGGTAAAAGGTATGCAACAATACAAAAAGATTCAATTATGAAATTGGTAGAAATAGATATCCAGCTAAAAAAATTTCAGCTTTCTTTTTAAAAAATATTATAAAAGGATACGCGGTTAGCATTAGTTGTTTAAGTCTTGTAATAGAAAAAAATTAACATCACTATCTCTCAATCACTAATATGATTATAAGGGTTTGGTTTGAAAGAAAGCTTTAAAACCATTCAAACCCATCGTTGGCCTTCGACGTATCTCTTAGTCATTGTTGAATCCTCCCTCTCCCGTTCGCTAAGATCACTAATCTATCTTCAATTTATTATGTACATTTTATGTTTGATTATAATGATGTGTGCTACGTTTCCACCTCGTACTGGCGTGGTTTATGTTTCATTCTATCATGTTTTACATTGGTTTTGTTGTGTTGGGATAGTTGTTCGTTTCGCTAAGGTATGACATGTTTATGAAAGTTATTTAGGGTCCTGGTATGTTTTTGTTTTCGAGGTGATTGGTGTTTTATCATGTTACTATATGTAGCAGTTTAAGCAGGTTTGTTTTGGTTGTAGTATGTGGATTTTATTATCATATTGTGTTTCCTTGGATATAGTTTGGTGCTCTACTGCTTTGTAATCAGTCTTGCTCACCCAATTACGACTTGTGATGTGTGTTGTAGTTTAACTCTCGCGTATGCTTTTTTTAGTTCATGATATGTTTCCTTTTTTAAAGAGATCCATTGCTGTGTTTGAAAGGATTTTATGTAGATTTTGATAGTTTAGTTTAGTTACCTTACATGTTTTTCGCCTTTGTAGATTGACGTGATACCCTTGACGCAATATTATTTTCTTATATTTTGTTATTATTATTATTTAAATAATTTGTTTTAAATTTTTGAATGGCGATTCAATTGAAAATTATGTGATTAAGGATATACAACGTCAATGTAAAGTTGTTTTAGTCTGACATCCAATCATAATTATTAATTGGCTAAAATATGCTTTTAGCCCCTGCAAATAGGGCTCGTTTTGCTTTTGGTCTTCGGTAAAAAAAAAATTTTAAAAACACCCTTGCAAAATTTTTTGTCTTTTAAAAAAGTCTCTGGGCCCACTTCAGTGATGATTTTGGCATGGTTTTGGTCCCTGCAAATATGTCCAGTTTTGGTTTTCGTCCCTGGTAATATTTGCAGGGACCAAAACTGGGCATATTTGCAGGGATGAAAACCAAAACTAGGCATATTTGCAGGGACGAAAACCAAAACTGAACATATTTGCAGGGACCAAAACCATGTCACTTCAGCGCTTTGGTGGGCCCAGGGACTATTTTAAAAAACAAAATATTTTGCAGGGACTTTTTTCAAAATTTTCTTTTACCAAGGATGTAACACCCATACTAACTTTAACTAGTATATTAGCATGTGCGTTAAACTGATACTGGATACATTTAAAAATTTCAATAATAATATTACATCACAACAGAATAAATACATGTTTACTCGTTTGTACAATAATCCGATACTGTTACATTACTTTTACAAATGTCCATTAAGCTTCTGGGCTGGTACACAACGAGCAATTGCACTCCATCCAGTACCTCTATGAAGATCTTCGTCATGAACCTCTGATTAACCTGTAAACCTGCACCAGAAGGAATGGGATGAGACATAATGTCTCAGTGAGCTCTACCCAACCAACTGTTTGGCAACCACGGGGAACCTAGGGTCGTCATGCCTACCTTGGCAATCTTGGGGATTTCATATGATCACCAAGTCTTTTATCTGCCTATGACTATAAGTCCTTCTGTAATTATAACTTGAACTGCCTATAACCTTTGCTGTGACTATCTATGACCATGACTGTAATCTGCCTATCACTTTAACTTAGTGATCGAGGGGAAACCTAGGATCACTTTCTGATAACTGTCTATAACTATAACTATGAGTTTCCTGTGACTATAACTGTAACTGTAACTTTGACTATAACTATAAAACATAAAACATATACACAGTTCGATAGCAGTTTTATGTTAGCGGTTAGCGTTGAACAAACAATTAATCTGAGTTCATTTTACGGAGGGCACCCCGGGTGGAGCAACCCCGAGATACGTCTCCCTATGACCCGATGAAACTCCTGACAATCAGGCTAGCACCGGACTCCCTATGAAATTGCATGTGGATAACCCTCTCGGAGAAATCCCATCCGGCGTATCCCGGAGTCTGCTGAACATGCCTATGACTGTAAAACGTGCAAGCACGCCATTATCTTTGATCTTTAATTCTTTAACTTTAACGTATGAACATATAATCTGTTACTTTAATTCTATAACAATCCTGTAATCTATAACCTGTAATCTATAAACTTGGCTTATCGTTCTCATAAGCCACCTATAATTGTTGGAGATCCAACACTATAAACTTTAAATGAAACTATGATTACTAAACCTTTCCTATTACTTTGTATCCTAAAGTGGTACAACTAACAATTGATTCTCATGCTATAACTCTCATCTCCTATCAAGGAACTCGACATTGAAATTCCTGGCAACCTGACTGAAATATGCTGTGCACAATGTTGGCACAACTGTCCGAGCGTGTGTCTACTCAGAACTACAATTAAAATAGCACAACGTAACAAAGCACAAATTAAAAGGAACACAGCGGAAATAAAAAGTACACAGAAAGTTTGTTAACCCAGTTCGGAGCAACTCTCCTACTCTGGGGGATACCAATCCAGGAATGATTCCACTATTATAGTTCTAGTGAAAAGACCAACGCAGACACACTACTTGACTTTGCACCTAGACCCTACCAGTGGCAACTCTATCTAGGAACTCCTAGATATGAGACCCCGTCTCAATTCCTACGAACAACACACACAGTATTGTTATCAAACACACAAAACATAAAACACAACCAAGAGAAACACACGCTAATAACACATACTCACTCCGTACTTAAAAGCTTAGGAGCAGCTTACAAATTACAACTCAAAACAAACTCAGTCCTTAGCTTGAATCAGGGTGATACAAGCAAGGCTCACAATTAACAAACAAAACCCTAAAAACCTTAAAACACACGCTTTACTAACACACACGGTTTTTAGTTGCCCAACTAGGGTTTGCCTTCACGAATATATAGTACTGAGATACCACGGGTCTGGGCTTCAGAAAAGAGCATGGACATTGACCGGTCCAGCTGAAAACAATCTTCTAGAAATAATAAAAAACTTCCAAATATAGAATGATATCTTGTGGAACAAATAGCAAGGCAAATAAAACTTCAAGCAAATCTTCAATCAGATACACGCGCCTTGATCAGCAAGCTAGAGGAAAATAAATCTTCAGGCAAATCTTTGGAAGATTGCGTACACAAATATAAAGCGCTAGCTGGCGCGAAAACACAAGTCACATAATGTTGTTCCATATGCTACCGCATTTGTCCCAGCATCTGGCTAGTAGATGTTTTTGCAAAATGTAGCCAATCTACAAAAACCCAACAGACATAACACTATCATATGCCGTCTTAGGGTTGTCTATTCAATTAACCCTTATACTCATCATGCGTTGCTAATCCCGTGTTCAATTTATTCCGTATACGTTATATGTCCTCGGATATGCCCACAATGGTGTTTTTCTTATAAAATAAGGTTTTCTTTAAAAATGGTTACCAAAAGCCTCGCCTGACACGTGCACAGGTCACAGAACGAAGCAGAAAAAGTCATAAAAGTGCTACCCATTTTCGCTGGGCGAAATTCATTTCGCTGGGCGATTTGAGGCAGGGAAATTTTGGTGAAAATCGTCGTATTCTCGCCCTGCGATCGCCGAGCGAAATTGACAGTTCAATACTAGTTCAAAACATGATTTTTCCACCATTTTTGACATAATAAGGCATACCCAAGCACTATAACATCATAAGGAATGATTTACAACTATGAATTGATTGATTCAAACAGATTTGAACAAGGATTTAGCAAGCAAAAGGGATTAGGGTTCAAAATGCAAACTTTACTCAAAATACACAATACTCTTAAAAAAACACTCAAAAAGGGTTCTATAAACTCCTAGGGAGCTCACCTCAAACTTGATTGGTGCTGGTTTAACCTTAAGCTTCAAACTCTAGCTTTTGCCCCTTTTTCCTTTCTTTCATCCTTGCTCCTTTTTCTTCCAAATTGGCTCAAGAGTCACCAAAGTGTGCTTGCAAGCTGATTTAGGGCAAGATTAGAGGTTAGAGGTAGATGATTGGTGAGGAGAGGGAGTGGCGTGGGAATAGAGAGAGAAGGAAAGGAAGTTTGTGGTTTTTAGAGAGAGAAAGAGAATGAGAAATGAGGGAAAATTATCCCTTTTCCCTTTTATAAAAATCTAAACACGGCAATTACCAAATTGCCCTTCCCAAAATATCTTTGATTCATCGTCTCAATACTGATAAATACTTGGGTCGTAAGCGGGATATTACACTCTACCCCCCTTAAAGAAATTTCGTCCTCGAAATTTAGAATCCACTCATTATCGTCTGTGAATGAACCTATTATACTACCTTCTCTACTAGCCAAAATTTCAATTCATCTTGCTTATCGGAATCCCTTGGATTTTCCAACTCTATAAGTCGAGTATGCTCGACAATCTTTTCTTTAACTATGTTGCTTGTGGTGCATTACATAACTCTTACGTAGTAGGATATGAGGTTATCCGAACCAACATATCCATATTATCTGACTATGATCTCTGTTCGATATTTTCCTTACTAATCCAATTTAAAATTGTTAAGTCTCGGATTTCCTTTACTGAATTCTATCAGTTCTTCTTTAATTGACAATTCCATATTAACCTGAAGACGTTGAGTCATTCTATTTTCCCCAATTATTTCAACTTTCCGAGGAATCTATTACATTACTTTTAGTTCAAAGAACTTTTGTCTATAACTTTCGCCTCGCAAAACGACCTTTTACTGTTACACTCGTAACATTCTTCATATAAATTATTCTTACACTGAAAGGTATTTGATATTGAATATTCTCAAACAGAATTGAAATCTATTACAACTTCTTCTACGATTCAAATTCAAGTGATGGCTGAACTTCTGGTTTACATTCCCACTGCGGAAATCCTTAAAGCTCGAGAAGTCACACAAGTCGATTATGCTCCAATTAATAATCAACAATAACATGTAGCCAAAGGTCTTAGGAACCTTCTTCTTTACCAATACTTTCAAACTTAAGAAAATCCAGTATAAGTGACGTGTGGCATAAACCGTCTCACATATCACCATATAATATAGTCCATAACACATAGCTTCTATACATGATCGAGCACGTGTACACTCCTATCGGGTACACAGTACGCCGCATCAACATTGTCCAATTAACGGGACATCATACTTAATCAAAACATACTTGAGACAAAGCCACGCCAACTAAGGTCACTCTTCTTGCTCTTAACTCATGTTTGCACTCTTTGAGTAACTACAATCCCGTATGTAACTATGATTACGTCCCATAGACGTTATAACTTATTTTGTTCAAGAACATTCTCCGTTTTCTAAAAGAAAACTCTATTCTGTTCGCTATTCAAAATAGCACTCTTAAACTCTGAATCATTTAATTCATGACTTGAATTCACGTAGCCTTTTACTATAAACTATGAGTACTCTTCTGATCGGTGTAAAACATTTCCTTCCTTTTACTGTTAACATTAAGTTCAAGAATTTCTGAACTTCTCAACTGAGACTTTCCTGCTAACACATTACCGACTGCGTACCACGGTTACCAATACATGTCACACGACTATAAAATATGTTACACTACTATCTAAGTAGCATAAATTCTGCCTGATCAGTATACATAATACTAATCATAACCTGTTACATGCCTGTTACATGCGACATGCTAACATAACGTAGGTACGATGCGGATTAACTGTATGCCACAGCATAATTCCTCTTTGGTTAAACTTACTATTCAAATTAACTTTAAGTTACTGAGCTAAACAGCTAGATCACCGTATGAAATGTGACCTCCTTCACCATGTACTTATTTTGCTGGAAACACATCCTTTAAAGTTATCAAATTGCTTCAATTCTCTTATTCCATGAGTTTCGGGGTCTGAAACATTCTTCGACTTATCTATTAAATTTCCCGTTAGAACTGATGATAAGTTCAGGTCATCAATACTTACAATTATTCTATAACTTGAGAGTTAATCTCTGAATACCTTTCCTGTAATTCATCTGGCAAGGACTTCACAAACATCCTCATTTTCTAAACTTCAGCTTTGAATTGTTCATTAGCTCATCCTTTGATTACTTCTCCGCTGCGCAACTCTGACCTAAACAATTTACCTTGGGATAGAAGTAATACACCACTATTACCATAAAAATCTCCTTAGCCAATCCTTCAACTTTATAACTTCGTAGTTACTATACATAACCATCTTACATTATAATTTCTCTTGTGGTTTAATCCTCCCGTTTAACTTATTATTTGATCGGCACTTGACTTTGTATTTCCCTTCGGACATAAACAATGCTTTTACTTTCACGAAAGTACGCCGAAATCTGTAATCAGTCTTTAACAATAATTACGAGCCCAACAATGTTCCTGTCAAAACAACTTATACATTAGTTCTAGCTTTATCTTCATAATCCTTACCGAGTTCCATACTATAATTATCCGTAAGGATTTCACATCCACAACCTTTTCCAATACAACTTAGGTTCACATAACTTTATCATATCTCTTGATTACTCCTCGGGTTTCTCCGGAAATAATCCGTCTCGGTAAGACTCACCTTTTACCGGCTCCCCTATAAGTCCAAGCACATGCTACACCACTTCGAGTACCCGATTAATAAATCTGTAAGCTTCCTTACTTAACATTTTCCATTGGATCCTTCCTATAACTTATTACTGTATTCACAATTTCCATTCTAATCTTGTTATCTGAATAATAGTCCATGTGTCTTCTCGACCGTTGCCCTCTTCATGGTTACAAACAATCCAAGGTATATATATTTATATCTACCATCTTTAACATCTATCCACATAAGGTGATCTTTGTCGGCTTACCCAAATACTCATGTAAGGAGCCCATCAAAGGATAACATAGAACTCCTTAACATTAACCATAATTTTAACTGTAACTTGTACGTTAACGACGATCTTCCTGCTGCTAGAGCCTCTCAGTAGTTCTTGGCTAATTCCTGCTTAATCCTCGAAACCGGCCTGCTATAATCCGACAACAAACGATTCAATCCTTAATCCATACCCTTACCGGGGTTTTCCTTTACTTATCACTACGCTCGCATTCTTCATACCAAGCATCTTGGTGTCCCATAATAAAGGAAGGTAACCTGTTCCATCTGTTCACTATTTCGCTTAATCCATAAACGAGTCTCTTATCCATCAGATATTTAAATCTCATCCGATCCACGTGCGCAAGTCCTTCCATCCTTACACACTATGTCCTTACTGGAATTCCAGAGCTTCCGATAATTAATTGATCATTCCTCATTCCAAGTCACTGGGTTTGGTACCGTAATTCTCTACCTCTGTACCAGGAATAAAACTTTATTCCACTTTAACTTTTCAAATTGCGGTTCCCGTTGAGATTCCAAAACATTCCTTAAAGTATTTCCATAGTTCTTTACTGTTCATGTCTCCTCGGAGAAGGCATCGTTCAATGATGCGTCCAACTAGTTAAGGTACCTGACCTTACTCTTTAATACCTCTTATATTCCTGAAACTTTGCCGTTAGCTGGCTCAGTTACTTCACTGTTAGAGAACCATCCTTTGACATTAAACACTTCCAAATTCGTCTTAGAATCTGACGTCTTAACCTTCACCCTTTGAACACTTCTTTCCTCCTTGGTCACATTCAGCTCTCGGATATTTGTCCTAACCGTCATATACTAGACTGAGTTGATCAGGCTCAACTAGACATGACATTTAGAACAACATCTGGAACCCAATGATTCCTCTACTTTTATTGAATCTTAAACGACCCATGGCACAGTCTGAATCGACCTGCTCTGATACCAATTGTAACACCCATACTAACTTTAACTAGTATATTAGCATGTGCGTTAAACTGATACTGGATACATTTAAAAATTTCAATAATAATATTACATCACAACAGAATAAATACATGTTTACTCGTTTGTACAATAATCCGATACTGTTACATTACTTTTACAAATGTCCATTAAGCTTCTGGGCTGGTACACAACGAGCAATTGCACTCCATCCAGTACCTCTATGAAGATCTTCGTCATGAACCTCTGATTAACCTGTAAACCTGCACCAGAAGGAATGGGATGAGACATAATGTCTCAGTGAGCTCTACCCAACCAACTGTTTGGCAACCACGGGGAACCTAGGGTCGCCATGCCTACCTTGGCAATCTTGGGGATTTCCTATGATCACCAAGTCTTTTATCTGCCTATGACTATAAGTCCTTCTGTAATTATAACTTGAACTGCATATAACCTTTGCTGTGACTATCTATGACCATGACTGTAATCTGCCTATCACTTTAACTTAGTGATCGAGGGGAAACCTAGGATCACTTTCTGATAACTGTCTATAACTATAACTATGAGTTTCCTGTGACTATAACTGTAACTGTAACTTTGACTATAACTATAAAACATAAAACATATACACAGTTCGATAGCAGTTTTATGTTAGCGGTTAGCGTTGAACAAACAATTAATCTGAGTTCATTTTACGGAGGGCACCCCGGGTGGAGCAACCCCGAGATACGTCTCCCTATGACCCGATGAAACTCCTGACAATCAGGCTAGCACCGGACTCCCTATGAAATTGCATGTGGATAACCCTCTCGGAGAAATCCCATCCGGCGTATCCCGGAGTCTGCTGAACATGCCTATGACTGTAAAACGTGCAAGCACGCCATTATCTTTGATCTTTAATTCTTTAACTTTAACGTATGAACATATAATCTGTTACTTTAATTCTATAACAATCCTGTAATCTATAACCTGTAATCTATAAACTTGGCTTATCGTTCTCATAAGCCACCTATAATTGTTGGAGATCCAACACTATAAACTTTAAATGAAACTATGATTACTAAACCTTTCCTATTACTTTGTATCCTAAAGTGGTACAACTAACAATTGATTCTCATGCTATAACTCTCATCTCCTATCAAGGAACTCGACATAACACTATCATATGCCGTCTTAGGCTTATCTATTCAATTAACCCTTATACTCATCATGCGTTGCTAATCCCGTGTTCAATTTATTCCGTATACGTTATATGTCCTCGGATATGCCCACAATGGTGTTTTTCTTATAAAATAAGGTTTTCTTTAAAAATGGTTACCAAAAGCCTCGCCTGACACGTGCACAGGTCACAGAACGAAGCAGAAAAAGTCATAAAAGTGCTACCCATTTTCGCTGGGCGAAATTCATTTCGCTGGGCGATTTGAGGCAGGGAAATTTTGGTGAAAATCGTCGTATTCTCGCCCTGCGATCGCCGAGCGAAATTGACAGTTCAATACTAGTTCAAAACATGATTTTTCCACCATTTTTGACATAATAAGGCATACCCAAGCACTATAACATCATAAGGAATGATTTACAACTATGAATTGATTGATTCAAACAGATTTGAACAAGGATTTAGCAAGCAAAAGGGATTAGGGTTCAAAATGCAAACTTTACTCAAAATACACAATACTCTTAAAAAAACACTCAAAAAGGGTTCTATAAACTCCTAGGGAGCTCACCTCAAACTTGATTGGTGCTGGTTTAACCTTAAGCTTCAAACTCTAGCTTTTGCCCCTTTTTCCTTTCTTTCATCCTTGCTCCTTTTTCTTCCAAATTGGCTCAAGAGTCACCAAAGTGTGCTTGCAAGCTGATTTAGGGCAAGATTAGAGGTTAGAGGTAGATGATTGGTGAGGAGAGGGAGTGGCGTGGGAATAGAGAGAGAAGGAGAGGAAGTTTGTGGTTTTTAGAGAGAGAAAGAGAATGAGAAATGAGGGAAAATTATCCCTTTTCCCTTTTATAAAAATCTAAACACGGCAATTACCAAATTGCCCTTCCCAAAATATCTTTGATTCATCGTCTCAATACTGATAAATACTTGGGTCGTAAGCGGGATATTACAAAGGACGAAAACCAAAACTGGGATATTTGCAGGGACTAAAAACATATTTTAGCCTTATTAATTTGCAACAATATGTTTGACAATTTTTAAATAAAATACAGTTACCTATTTTATTGTTGAGATGACGAATTGGGATTAGGGATGTCATTTTGTACCTGTAAGTGGGGATCCTCCGTGGGGGCTACCCAATTTAGGGTTCCGGGGAATTCCCTCTGGAAAGATGAGATAGGGGAAAGTTCTCTGATGGTGGTTTGTGAATGGAGATCATACCCCCCGCCCTTCGAAGACTTCTTCCCCAATAGTTTATTAAAATAAACAAACATATGTATACATTTAAGTATTTAATTTTATATGCTATATTTATTTGTCTTTTGAAGAACTAAAAGAATTCCTAATAGTGTAATGAAAGGCAAAAAGAATTCCTAAACTAACGCAAGTCAACGATTAAGTCCCTGTGACGTATATTTATACTTGTTCTATTTTCTCCGACGTGGGACTCACAAGTAGTAAACAAAAATGAGTTTCAATAACTTTCCACATACGTGTAATAACGTACATATCCTACTACTTTTGCATTTTACCATTGGTGATATCTAAGGATAAAAGCCCAATTAAGTCTCTCACAAGTGATACATAAGACATATCCCATTAGTCCCTCACTTGGAGACATAAAACAAAATATTAACATCTACATCATTTCACATTCAATTTTTCCCCTACTTCTTCCATGGACGTGTCGTCTCTATCTCACCAAAATCTATAGAAGTTAGTTTTTGATGCTCAAAAATTTATGAAACAATAATGTTTGCAAACATCAAACTTTCCACATATTTGTTTACAAAGATATGTAGTGTCAATTTTTTTCTATTTTTTTGCGGTATATATTTCACTATTTTAAATTTTCTCTTCATTGTTTACGATAACAAGGAGTATATAAAAACAATTTTACTTTATTTTATCCTGCTTAAGAAATAGTTCATATAACCCTAAACATAAGCCTAATCATGTTTGTGCTATAAACGACAAATAAATTGTTTATCCAAAGAGAGCCTTGGTATGATTGAGGGTTTAATTTCATCAAAACACACTCAATTTCTCAAAAATCTATTTAAAAGGAATGAAAAGATTATTATGAATAAAGGCGACTGGTGAAAGGCGATAAAATTATTATGAATAAAGTAGAATTGAAAAGGAATGATAAGACCTTCAACAAAGTAGATAGAGATTACAAAACCTGATGAACGAATGAAAACGAACTGTAACAAAGCGATGAATGAGTGAAGAATAACGGCAACTCATTTAACTAACTCCATCCAATCCATTTAATAAAATGTGTTATTTTTTTTAATTTGTTTTACATAATTATTTTTTTAATAAATTGGTGTAAAAAGTAAAAATATTCAACTCAATATAAACCCAAAACAAGTTTTTTTATCAAGCCCAAAACAAATTTTAAAATTAAATTAAATATATATATATATATATATATATATATACTAAAAAGAAATTTAATATTCCATATGTCCCTTTTTATAGAAGTAGTTTACAAAAATCACGGGTATTAAGAAAAGTTATTGGAGTAATAAAGTTGTCTTAAATGTGTGTGACTATTACTAGATTACCCTTAACTAAATATATATTTAATGTTAACTTCCAGGACAAATTGGTAGTATTAATAAGGGGTATATTTGGAAAAAGAGTAATAAATGCATCTAGGAATTTGTATATATAATCTTATATTTAGAGACAAAACTTTTTTGTAAACTACTCCTATAAAAAGGGACAGAGGGAGTATACATTAATAGGTGGTGGTGCACAGGCGTTGACCGGAGGCCACCACCGTTGACCGACATTGACCACGACGACGGTCCGCCCAGTCACTGTAGTTGACGGCCGATCTCCGACGACTTTGGTGGCGGCACACGGTGGTCGGCGGCGGAACTTCGGTGTTGACCAGTGGTGCTTCGGTGTTGACCACCGTCAATAATAAAACGTTAGTAAATTTAATAATAAATTAGATTAATAATATTTTAATATTAAAATATTAAAAAAATCATTGTTTTTTTCTCAGTTTTTTATAAAAATAATTTTATAACTATTTTTTTATTTTATCAAATGAATGTGTTTTATTATTTGAAGTGATCCATTTAATTTGTTTATTTTAAAAAAATGATCCATATTGAACTTTTAAAATGAGATGGATGGATCAAATCCATCCATATTTTCAAATGGATGGATCCAAACCAATCAATTAACAAACTTTCACTTCACATGAAGTAGTTCAAAGTAGATATATAAAATTGGCCACAAGAAAATATTAACAATTATCATCATCATTGTTATTTTCTTCAAAAAAAATAATCTCATTTTTGTTATTATTAATGTATTATTATTTATTAATATAATTAAACTAATAGGTTGAGTGCATTCATCCATGTAAAACATTTTTAAATAAAATATTTTACTATCTTATATGGATCATAAATTCATAATATTACTTTTAAAACTTATTACATGAAAATTATGTAACAACTTCAAAAATATTATCATAGAGATAAGATACATACGGTGTTAGCTTTATAACAACAAAGAATCCTAAATATCTAATTTAATTATTTTATAAATGGTTGCAGCATCCTAAATATTATTTTATAATTACTTTAACTATGTGAGTGATTAAGTGTCATATCAAAAAGATAAAATGTTAGATATATAAGAGATGTGATGTAACACATATCCCTAATGCCTTTAGATTTTCGGTATGTGGTTTCTTCCTCTCTTTTGGCCTTGAAGCATTTGATATGTTATTTCTCATGTGCCCCTTGAACTCCCCAACACATGTAGGCATTGTGAATATGTTGATATCATGGGCATTGTATTTTTTTTAAGAAATCAAATTAATTCATTTAAATTGACATTAAGAAAGATCAAACCTGAGACCTTGAGGTGTTGTGTTGAAATCCAAATGGGTTGGGCATTGTGTTGAAATCCAATTAAAGCTTATTTTCTCCTTTTATTTAGTTGGCAAGACAAGTTGGGCCCTTGGAGGCAGCATGCAACCAAGTGAAGAAGATCTATATATCAAAGATGCATATATATGATAAGGGCACGTGTCAAAGATGCATGTATCAAAATCTATATCAAAGATGCATATATATAATTAGCAAAAAGAAAAAAAGAAAGAAAAAAAAGATGCTTAATTATATATGATAAGGGCACGAGTCGATGGTGCCAAAGACCATCAACATATTTTTTTGCTTTCATCTTATGCTCTGATTTCTCACTTCCATGGACAAAGACACGTCAATTTGTTTTCAAATACCTCAGGAAATTGGTTTAAATTCAATTTATTTATCTTTTCTACTTAAACAAATTTGTATTGGTAGTTGGTTTAGGATAAAAGCAATCATGTTAAGCAACCTTCCTAAAAAAAATATCCATAGTTTTGGTAAAAAAAAAAAAACCTTCCGAAATGTGGTTTGTACTTATTTTGATATTCTTGTGTTCATATTCAGTAGATGTTTCCTGTTTTTAGGTTTGGAAATGGAAAAAGTTTGACAAGATGAATGACATATATAGAAGCAACATGGAAGATGGAGAGACTTAGAAAAGATGAATGGCATAGAAGGAACATGGAAGATGGAGAGAGTTAGACAAGATGAATGGCATAGAAGGAACATGGAAGATTGAGTTATACTATTTTTTAATGCAAAATTTGATTTGTGAATGCAAAATTTTTAAAGGTTTCTTTTTCTTATGCAGAATTTTTAGATATCATTTTTTATTCGATGTATGAATTTTTAGATATCAATATTAGTACTTTGTCACAAATTTTTAGAGGCTTCATTTTTGTATCAGAAATGAGTTTAAGGTAATTGCTGCTGAATCATTTTCATAGTTCATAGTGCTTGAACTACTCCTATCAAACATCTATCTATTTACATGCAAAGTAAATGATTTGCACTCAAAGATTGGTGGTGCCAAAGGTGTTCTATTAATGGAGCTATTCAAAATGGTATTACTATGATGGGACAACAAATTTGATTTCATGATATTTTGAGTACATGAAACCAATAAGTCCTCGGATTTTGATGGACCAAACTTTTTATTGAGCCTGCTGGTATGCTAGCTTTTGGTAACAATGCAACACGTATATAGGTCTTGTAGCTCAAAATGGTAAAAGGAATTTTTTTTAAAAAGATAACTTGGGATGATCACCAAAATTGTTGAAGGAAAAAGGCATTGGAAAAGATAACTAGGGATGATCATCAAAATAGAAGGATCTGCTGGATGTATATTTTTTGGTTTTCTCTCTTGTTTTTGTAACTGTATTTTTTATTAGGGTTAAATAAGTAAACGGTCCCCCTAAATATATTAACATTTGATTTTAATCCCCCCACAATATTTTTAGGCTTTTGGTCCCTTCATAATTTTACATCCATGAAATTAACTTCTACTTTTTAGTCAACTCATGTCTATTTTTCATATTTTTTAATGAAATTTTCCATAAATTGGTAGAAAATTATGACAATATTTTCCAAAAAAAATTAGAATTTTTTAACAAAACATGAATTGAATATGAATTTTTAGCACCAAAAACATAAAAATTCATATTAAATTCATGTTTTGTTAAAAATTTCAATTTTTTTTGAAGAGACTATCATAATATTCTACCAATTTCTGAAAAATTTCATTAAAAAATATGAAGGTTAGACATGAGTTGACCAAAAAGTGGGGACTAATTTCATTGATAGAAAATTTTGGAGGGACCATAAGCCTAAGAAATATTTTAGGGAGACTAAAATCAAATGTTGGTATATTTAGGGAGACTGTTTACTTATTTAACCCTTTTTATTATGTTATTATGAATATTTTTGTAATTTTAATTATTCTATAATTAGATTTGACAAATGAAATAAAGACATATTTCGTTTGAGTCGAGAAGTTTTGGCTATCAATGAGACTTTTTTTTTTTTTTAACAAATTTCAACATGTGTGATGACCCACCCAGGATTACTATTTTGCCCATTTCTTCAACAAACTAACACCCAGGATTATTATTTTACTAACCACATTAAATTAAAGTTGTGATAAGAATAAAATGTATGACTTTTTCTATAATTGTTGTGTGCGCCTTAAAATCTCACATTTAAGTCTGGAAACTGGTTTGCCACTGCCCAATCCACATGCAGGGTGTCCAACAGGGGCCACAATGCGGCTATCAGATGAATTAATTAGCAGGTTTTTGCTTCTGTCCAATCTGGACACGGTCTTTGTTCTTCGATTCGATTTTGGATTTGTTATACACATAAGATACTAGATTTGTCTTAGGTTGAATATTGTTGTTTGAATTGTTTAGTTATTAGTTGTCATTGTTATTGTTATTTTGTCTGTTTTTGCAAAAGGTATGAATTCACAACAATATTCCATAACAAATGAGCCTTGCTCTACTTTGTGATAAAATATATTGCAAATAAAACTTTAACAATTTTTTTTCATGATAATCTGGAGTTCGGTAAGGAGATAAGTAAACTACAGTCAAAAGTTGTTCCATCCAAGAATCGAACTCGGTTCTTTTAAACAATTCGTTCTTTGGTGGAGTTCATTAATCACTTGAGCTCAATTGTTTGATTAAATTTTAACAACGATAACATGAATATTTGTCAAAAAAAAAAAATGATAACATGGATAGTTAATTCACTCAAAAAAAAAATATGGATCGTCAATAAAATACTAGTATAATTTCCTTGACAAAAAAAATACTAGTAGAATTCCAAGATCTAGATCATAAAAATTATTATATTTTAGATTTAGATGTTTCGGTTAATGAAAAAAGAATAGTGGAAATGAAAGGCCTTTGTGAGAGGACCTCAAATTCGGTCACAATTTGTGTAGACTGTGGTTGATAGAACCGCTGAAAGATGTTCCCGGATTGGAGGAAGGGGTCATTAGAAGGTTTGAAGAACAGGGAAATATATGGTTCTGCAGTGATAGAGTTGATTTTAAATGAAATAATTATGTAAAATTGATTATGGCTAAATATAAAATAATTTATGTTTAAATACATTCATATAAAGTGATTTGAATAATAAAGCTAAGACTAATGTTCTGTTTGGTAAAAACAGCGGATAACTGATAAGATAGCTGATAGCTTATAACTGATGATAAGATAGCTGATAACTTATAGCTGATGATTGATGACAGATAATTTATAGCGAATAACTTATAACTGATGGACTGATAGATGATAAGCTAATTGAAGTGTTTGGTAAAATTAGCAGTTCAACTAGCTGATAAATGTAAAATAACATAAAAGGGTGTTCTTAATTCTTTTTTTTTTAAGCGGAAAGAAATATATTAAATAAAAAGAAAAGTACAAACTACTGGGGGGACGAAAACCTAACCCAATGAGATCAAACAGAAGTGTAATAACAACCTTAAAGACAACACAACGAGTGTCAAGCTACACTTTTTAGGACCAACCCTAAAGGGTAAACAGCATAATAAATATAAACGAAGGAACAAATATAAAGGGAACAGACTCAACCACCACGGATACAATCCAGCGAACCCAACTCGGGTTGCGAAACCAAATTGCAAAAAAAAAAGTGGTGTATGAGCGTTCATCTTCGTACCACTAGAATGCGGTACCTTCGTGTCAAAACTGGTGAATGAAATTGTCCGCCAACGCGGAAGCAACTCCACGTACCACCACCTACTGCAACGAAAACCCCACATCAAGTTTACGGCTGCCAGTCATCTTGAAACTGACCCAGATTGCAAAGCCATCACCCTTTCGAGCACTAAATCCGAATCACAACCCATGTTGAAAGGAATTTAACCCACCAACGTTGAACTATCTCGAACTCAAAACCAAAACCAAGTCCACTGACTCGGTGCTTTTTAAACAGAACAACGACGATGGAGGAGCCACACCGACCCAGATCCTTAATTGATCCAGATTAACAAACCAAGAACAGATTTGTATGAGGAACCTGATTACGATGCAACTTCCTTCAATGAGCGTACAAGAAACAGATCGTTTAAACAAACCGCGGCGGCGCCGACGGCTGTGAGACCAACCCCGGAAGGGGTTTAGGGTGGTGTCGCCACGAGCGCACCACCACAGTTAATTATTTGAAATTTTGTAATTTATTTTATTTTATTTTTTAAAAGTACTTTAAATTTATTAATTTAATATATCCTTCATATTATCTATTAGAATAAATTTCATTCACTAAAATTTTATTATATAGCTATTTTTATTTAATTTTTTTAAGGATTTCATTTAAGTATTTATACTATAAAATAGTTAAACAAAAAAACGGACAATTATCGAAATGAATTATTATTATTATATATATTATTAATAATGATGGATAATAACATTGAAAGATAAATAGATGTAAGGTATATACACAAACGGAAGGTATACTCCTTTAAAAATAAAAATAAAAAAAAACAAAACGGAAGGTATAATGTAAAAAAAAAAAACAATTTTGTCAAAAAAAAAATAAAGGAAAAAAAATAACGGAAGGCAAGTAGGTAATTTTTTCTTTTTCTTTTTTTCAAGAAGGCAAGTAGGTATTTATTATGAAGGGATATCTATTATTTTAAACTATAATAAATTATAATGGGTAAAAATGTATTTTAGAAAAAACAATAAAGGTAAAATTGGAAGAAAAAAATGATAAGTTACAAGCTATAAGCTCAAACGCTACTTGAAATAGCGTCTGAAAAATAAGCTATAAACTAGTGAAATAAACTATAAGCTCGTGGTGAAAAAACCATTACCAAACGAAATTGTTTTTGTCGGACGAGCTTGTAAGCCATCCGCTATAAACTATAAGCTAGTTTCTTGGTCTTGCCAAAGAGAAACCAATTGTAAGGTTGAAAGTTTTAAATTCTAACTTCAAGTAAAAATATGTTATGAAGGCAAAATTGATTCTACTAAAAAAAAATATCGGGATTAAAAGTGAATTTCATAAAATTATGATGTAATAACATAGATCAAAAGTAACGATTAAAAATTTTATAGTGACTAGAAATCGATTCAAAATTTTAGAGAATTTAAACAAAAAATAATATATTTATATGAAACAAAAACATATTTAATCCAGTAATATATATATATATATATATATATATATATATACTTCATCCGTCCCTTTTTATAGAAATAGTTTACAAAAATCATGGGTATTAAGAAAAGTTGTTGGAGTAATAAAGTTGTCTCAAATGTGTATGACTATTACTAAACTACCCTTAATTAAATATATATTTAATGTTAACTTCTCATATACCAGTAATATTAATAAGTGGTATATTTAAAAAAAGAGTAATCAATATATCTAAGAAATTATATATATTTTTATATTTAAAGACAATTTTTTTTTTTTTGTAAATTACTCTTATAAAAATAGACTATATCTTATGTCTCAACTCTCAAGTCTGTGGTAATTTACGGAACCTTTTCCCCTTTTTTCTAGCGGTGAAGCTCAAAATATTCACTGTTTCCTTTTCCCTCTTTCATCTACCTTGTTATTCTAATTTCTTCGATCTATCTCAATTTCTTCGTAATCATAGATTCGATTTTTTCATCTTCTACACTTCAATCGTGAACGGTAACCTCCTTTTGATTCGTTAATTTATCATTCTAGGGTTTATAAATTGTGAACAGAGTTGATAAAGTTAACCCTAACCCTAGTGATTATTGATTTGATTTTTGAATAATTATTACTAGGAATGGCCTCTTATAGGCCTTTCCCACCTCCGGCGAGTCAAAACCCTATCGCACCACCACCACCACCGCCGCAACAACGGCCAAGTAATTGGGGTGGTTTCGGTTACGGTGGTGTTGTTGAAATACCACCTCAAAATTCAAACTTTCAACATCATCAACATCAAATTCAGCATCACCATGTTCCTCATGCTCCTCCTCCGCCGCCACCGTCAAATTATTATCCATATCAGCCACCACCACCACCTCCGCCACCAGAGAATTCGTATCAGCCCCCACCACCACCACCGGGTTCTATGTATTATCCTTCTAATAATAATCAATACAATCATCAACAACAGCAACAACAACAGCCACCACCACCGCCGCCACCGGTTTCTTCAATGCCACCTCCACCGCCTCCTCCAGCCTCTCCGCCGCCTCCTCCTCCGACAAACAATGAAGTAGAGAGGGTAGTCAATAAAGGGTCATTGGGTAAACGCGAGCGCGATGGAGTTTCACATTCGCATAAACAGCATCAGAAGCCTTCTCATGCTCATCCTCCGAGGAGAGTTGAGACGGAGGAAGAGAAGAGAATAAGGAAGAAGAAGGAGTATGAGAAGCATAGGCAAGAGGAAAAGCATAGGCAGCAGCAGAAGCAGTTGAAGGAATCACAAAATAGTGTGTTGCAAAAGACTCAGATGGTGTCATCTGGGGGAGCTGGAAAGGTGCATGGTTCAATTGCCGGGTCTCGAATGGGGGAGAGGAGGACTGCTCCGTTGTTGGGTGGCGAGAGAGTTGAAAATAGGTTGAAAAAACCTACAACTTTTTTGTGTAAACTCAGGTGAGAATTTTCATGATAGGGTAGTTAATTGGGTTAATTTTTTCGCTTTAAACAAAATAATAATTGTCATGTTAGAGTATGTAACAATAGTTATCCAAGTAAACATGTTATTGTACAGGAAATGGATGTACTGTTGTAATTGATGATGTATGGTTTCATGTAATAGTTTTTTGGTGTATACTTCCAGTACTGACAATTTTATATTTGTATTCCCATTCAAGGTTTCGAAATGAGCTTCCGGATCCAACTGCACAACCTAAGCTAATGGCATTCAAGAAAGATAAAGATCAGTATGTTATCTCATTCCCGTGTTATCCATTAGTATAGAGCTACCAAAACCTATATTAGATTGATGGAGTACTGATTTTGAATGTTATCAATTTATCATATTTTCTGTCACCTTAATTACTAAAGTTTTGTCTTCATTGCAATGGCAACTTGTGGGTGATAAGTGTTCAAAAGGATAACTGATACCTGAACAAGAAACATAAAATGGTTGATTCTTTATGGGGAATTTGTAGCTAGGATGGTATAATTCTGGTATTTGATGACATTTTCCCTAAAGAGTAATTTGTGACTGTCTGATTGAAATGTCACACGAGTTAGTCTTTTCATATTGATCCATCATGCTAGATTCAATAGTTTGTTTATTAAGTATTTTGTTCTGGGGGGGATGGGGTGTGTTTGCGTGCGTGCGTGCGTGCATACACACTGTTTTACCATTTAGTTCGCAGACAAGGGGAAACTATAGTGGAGGTAAAAGAGATTGTTTTTCAAATGGACATCCCTATAAGATGTCAACAGTTTGCGTGTAAAGAACTGATATTTATGGATTTTGAAGCTTTACGGGTATATGTGATGCACTGATCACCGTTGTTTTATTGGAAAACTTTATTTTGTTGATGCTTTCTAAATTAAGTTTCTTGATTTGTATGTGCTTCTTATGAACAAGTATATGATTGTTGTCCAGATATGCAAAATATACAATAACATCTCTGGAGAAAATGTACAAACCCAAACTCTTTGTGGAGCCAGATCTAGGGATACCTCTGGACCTGCTTGATCTCAGTGTTTACAAGTATTATCCTCGGTTCCTTTAATAAATTTGAATACATATACATCAATGAATAATGCTGAATGAGTAGGTCTGATGAACCCTTTTTGTACAGCCCTCCCAGTGTCCGCCCACCTCTTGCTCCTGAAGATGAAGATTTATTGCGAGATGATGAAGCTGTTACTCCTATGAAAAAAGATGGTATTAAAAGAAAAGAGAGACCTACTGATAAAGGTGTAGCATGGCTTGTTAAAACACAATATATATCTCCTTTAAGCATGGAATCAGCCAAACAGGTATTAGGCATATATGTTGATATAGGGATGAATTGCTATCTCTACAACCAACAACTTATAAACATATTATTGTAGTCCTTAACTGAAAAACAAGCTAAGGAGCTTAGAGAGAAAAAGGGAGGCCGCAGTCTTTTGGAAAATCTTAACAATAGGTATGTATATGCCAGCTTATCTATCCGAAGTCAATTTTAGACATAAATTAATTTGTAGAAGTAATTATCATTGTCTAACTTGTTATTGTATTCTCTCTTTTAGGGAAAGACGGATGAGGGAAATTGAAGCATCATTTGAAGCAGCTAAGTCACAACCTGTTCATGCAACTAAAAAAGAGTTGTATCCTGTTGAGTTTATGCCATTGTTGCCTGATTTTGATAGGTTTGGCTCCATATATACCTTTCATAAGTCATGTTATTACTTACCCTGGTGTTTTTTATTAATCACCCATTTTTTTGTTGTATGGAAATACAAACTTTTGATTCTGTAAGACGCAAACTGCTTCACAGCATTCATATATTTGTTCATATTAATCAAGTTATTGTCTATTGTTCTGCTTGGCAGGTATGATGATCAGTTTGTCGTTGCTGCATTTGATAATGCTCCAACGGTTGATTCAGAAGTGTACAATAAGTTGGACAAATCTGTTCGTGATATCTCTGAATCAAGGGTAAGCTATGTTGCAGTGATGCATGTAGTCTTCATCAGTAACTCAATATTCGTTTTGCCTGTTTCATGAAGTTTAAAATCCAGGAAATGCTGGGAAAGATATGAAAGTAATACAGTAGACGGTATAAAAAGGAATTGCATTGTTAGTATAACCAATTGTAACTCTATTCATTAAATGTCTTCTTAATTTGCTCTTGTAGTTTGCATTACTATGTAGTGGAGTGGAACTATACTTCTGAAATATTGTCTATAAGGTTGTTTACTTGGTAGGATAGTGATTGACTCAATTACACTATTAGTGTTCAATTAAAATGAGAAATCCTGTATGATAAATCCCATTACTGAGATATAGTTTTTGGTCGTTAATTTCATACTTGATTGGTGTTCTTCCGGTTATGTATGTGTTTTGCAACTAACGACTTACGAAATATATAAGTGGTTGTTTTTTGGTTACACTGTCGATCAATGGTGTTGGCTGCTGAATGTTGTTAGGTTGACTCCTATTATTTTGTGGTCTGCAGGCAGTAATGAAAAGTTATGTTGCAACAAGCTCAGATCCTGCAAATCCTGAGAAATTTTTGGCATACATGGTCCCACAACCAGGAGAGGTATGCATTACATGTGACTGTGGATTCCAAATTTGAAGTACTGGTTATTTAAAAAAAAAAAAACTGTGACTAACATTTGGGCTTATATAAACTTCGTTATGGCAGTTGTCAAAAGATATATATGATGAAGATGAAGACGTCTCTTATTCTTGGGTTCGCGAGTATCATTGGGATGTATGTCAGAATATTTTCAAAATTCCATTCATTAACTGCTAAAGAAATTCCCCATTCAACACTTTTCTGACATTTTCTTTCCACTCCTAATCAGGTTCGAGGTGACGATGCAGATGACCCCACAACATTCTTAGTTTCATTTGATGAGTCAGAAGCTCGTTATTTGGTATTTCCTGGAGCCAATGTCTATTTCTTTCTCAGCTTTCCTACTGGCATGTTGTTTCTTACTCATTCAGCATCAACGTGTTAATTTTATAGTAATTTGATGTGCAGCCTCTTCCGACTAAACTTGTTTTAAGAAAAAAGAGGGCTAAAGAGGGAAGATCGGGCGATGAGGTTGAGCAATTTCCAGCTCCTTCTAGAGTGACTGTGAGGAGAAGACCAAACGTTGCTGCAATTGAGCTGAAGGATTCTGAGGTATGGCAACCATTTTAGCTTTAAGCTTGCCATTTTATTTGAATTCGCGAAATAATTTCCTATATACGTGTTCCTTTCAAGGTTTATACAAGGTTAAAGGGCAATTCATCGAAGAGCCTAGACATGGATGACGATCTCGACGACCAACATGGTGATGCAGATCACCATGATAACTTCCAATCTAGTGGAGCAGAAGATGAAATGTCCGAATGATTCTTTGGTGCAGATGCTGCTACCTTAAGCAAATTTGTTCAATGAAGTTGGTTGTTGGATTGGCCATGGATAGCTGAGTTTGTATGTGTTCTAATGAAGGTTAATAATGACAAATCTCATTTTTTATGTCTAATTTAACCTAAGGCGTATACTTTCAGATTGTAGGCAGCCGTTAAATTAACAGAGATTTTGTTTCCACACGTTTACAATAGAAAATGTCGAGAAATAATGAAATTTTAAAGTCTGTTGGTCTACATGGAATCCTGTCTTTGCCCTGAATGTTTTTTGTGAACATTTTTAGCACTCCTGAGACTCAATTATAATGTCCTTTCCCCATTTCTCTTTTCTCTCCAATAATTCAATGGCAATCTAAAAAAGTATATGCTTGTAACATACTTTCGATCAATGGTGATCTGGTGGGTTGATCAAAATGTGGTTGTGGATGCTTTGGTGGAAGTCTAGAGGCAGAGTTGTGGTTGTGGGTGAAAAAAATGACATAGTAGTGCTGTAAATGTTTTCTCCCAATGTTAAGTGGGACTAATTTCTAAGTCCTGAAAAAAGTTATGATTTTGGGCTGTACAAAATTGGGATCTTACACATAAGTAGGTAGATTTTAGTGCCACTTCTCACATTAGTATATCTATACATGATTGGTGAAAGAATATCTTTGCGGCCATGGCCATGAAGATCCAGAGGAAGATATATAAACTCTTAAGATACTGTAGTAGGTATGGTTACATATGTTTATAAGATATATGAGAAGTCATGACTTCGGAACTTTTTCAAGTCTTACAGTGACGAGATTGAATTTCAATATGGAAAGAAAATTAAAGCTGTCAAATATTTTTGTACATGCAAATGAATTTAAATCTAAGATAGCATAAATACAACTAGAAGTTTCCTCAATCCACACAAAATCATAATTCGAACTGGCATATTTTGCTAGATAATGTACAACTTGATTAGCTAAAAGCCTAACATGCAAACGTTTTAAACTATGAAAACTGGAAAATAAACTCATGCAATCATCAACTTTTGTGCTCATAAGAGGAAACAGTCTAAAAGTCCAGCAGAGCTTTTAATCTCGTGTTTAAGAATAGCGGCACTTTTGCTGATTGCAGCCACATTTACATGGTCATGGTTACAGCCAGATCAGAATCAGGTAGCAGCTGTGTTTGGCAGTGGGATGCCACAACAACAATCTCTTCAGCGTCTCTAACCACCGCGGACAACCCTCATCTCCCTCCTAAGCTGGACCTTGTGCATCAGCATTAACTTACACCATCCCCAGGGTGGAAGAGTCCAGCGAACATTCGAAACAGGAAATGGAAAATGACTTGCAAAATAAAAGCATTATAATTGGTAACTATTTAAATGGAATGTCAAGACCCTCATAGCATTGCTTCAGACTCTCCAAAGTTCATCACAATGATATTTGCATTCAAGGCACTGAAGGAGCAAGGAGTAGAAATTGATTGATGACAAGTAACCCCGAGAGAAGGTGCAAACCAAATCGTGGACACGCGCCAACTCCGTGGAGAGTCATTGAGTTATAGTTCACCGGTCCGTGTACGATAGTCATGGTGACCAATTGAACAATTTTTTCGATCAAAATTGAACACATTAAATTGATATATACTAACAACTTCAATAAATTCAAACAATTGAGTTCATTTTAAGAGGGAAAAAAAACCAAAAGATTTACCATATCTTAAAAATTACACTATATTGCAATGAATATTCGTAAGTTTATGATTCTGATATAAATTATTTATAATTGTCAGGCATTTTAAGATAATAAATGGCCACTTAACAAAGTTAGTAATCATCAATCAACACATTTTTCTAATTTCATAATTATAACAATATAATTATAAAACAGGATGCCAGACTCTCCACTTCTGCACACAAATTATGTGGATTTAACCATTAGACTACTACTTAACAATTTTTTTCTTTGTTACCAATTCTCATGTATAAATGATCCAATTAATAGCTTGAAATGATTACATACCAGTTTTCACTGGGCTAGCTGAATCGTTCAATTCAAGCCTGATTTACTAACATATTTACTTATGGAAATAAACTCACGAACAAATTCTTTTCAATATATACATATACATACATACAGTACGTTTGAAAGTATGTCAAGATTATTAGATGCTAGCTTTTTCCTGATTAGAAATATGAGATTAAAATGTACCGTAACCAAGGTATCGAATGCCATTCATTTTATCAACAGAGTATAAGTTTCGATGACTCACTATACTGCAGCACTCATTTATCTCCAAAAAGCTGATAATCACATTGACCAGGCTCCAAATTTTTTAACTTGTTGAAAATATGCAAGTCCCTAGCCCGACCACAAAAAGGTATCCCTTCCATCAAAGTATCTTATTGCTGACCCAAAAATGGATCTTGGAACATTGGCATATTGTGTTTAATCCCTTAAACAATGCCTGAGAATACTAATATATAAAAATACACAAAGCACATTAGACAAAAAATGTACATTTTTATCATGTATCACTTGTGATTCACATGAATTCTGTTGTCCACAAAGTGGAACTAGAATAGGATGCACCAGGGCACTCTTTGTTACAGATCTTACAACAAAAACAGGCATGTACATGTCAAAACTTTCCAATAAGATATTATTTGCTTGCTTAGATCTTGAGACATTTTTCTGATCAAAAAAGATTTTTAGACAATTTCATATTTTCAGTTTATTCATCACAGGAAGCTTCTTCCAATAGGTCAAGAAATCCTTTCTGAGAACTCTTACTGACTGTTTGAAACTTAGACTCAAATGGACAATTAGATGCTTCTTCAAACTTAGCCCATAATTCCTTCTTCAAAGTATTTTCACCAGCACGCTTCCCTCTTTGTATGGTGTTTTCAGGATTCAGCCACATGGGAGTGCTCTCTATATGTGATAAGTCGCCAACAAAATCACCTGCAAAGAAGAAAAAACACAACAGCTATGATCAAGCACGCAGCCCATGTTAACCAAACAAGCTATAAGGAATATATAACAGGTGAACCACTACCTTGGTTACAACAAGTTTTTTTGGCTTGATTATGACCTTTGGAAATATCCTCTTCCAAATTCAATTTATTGACTTGTTGCTTAAGAATGGATTTTGTGACATGCATACACGATTCATTATCAGCCGTTTCCTTGTCCAACGATTTCTCATCAGGTGTCCCTAACAAAACACAAGTTTTTGGAGGTGAGGTAAGCCAAACAGGTGATGCTTCAACATTTTCCTTTCCAATTCCCGACTTTGGAACACAATGTTTCCCCATGAGATCTGGATACTTCAACGTCAAACCCCGCGTCACACCATTGCTGCCAGAAGCTTCAGAATCTTCTGAATCACTGTAATGAACTCCAACAGGAAAAGGGGTGGACTTTCGAAACTTATCATTACCCACACGACATATTTCAGATATGGGTTCAAGCAAAACACAAGATTTTGGAGGTGACATTTTCAAGCAAGGAGTCATCATATAAAGCATGGAGGTGTCTATTTTAGAAAGATCCGGCGAAGACATCAATTCATGCTCTTCATTATTTGTTGCCTCTTCACTCGCCAGAGAAAGGGCAGGCTTTATCGGAGTTGGTTTCGTTACAACACCGTAAAGCACTGAATTATTATTGGAGGAAGCCAACTCAGTGAAATCTAATTTGGTTTGTGGTTGGTGAGGTTTGGATGATAACAATGATTTCGATAATGGAAGTGGCGTGAGCATAAACATTTGTCTACCTCTCTGAACAGTACAATTAGCACGCCATGAAACAAGGGGTGAAGGAGATACTAATGTAGTCTCTTTAGGACTTTCGCAATCACTCACATTACTTTCTTCAAAAGAAACTTCTTCACTTTTACTTTCAGATTCCACTGAAGTTGATGAAAGTGAACTTTGTAATTTTGGTCCCCATGGCTGCATTTGATAACAACAAAAACACTCAACTGAGCAAAACTTCAGAAATAGAATATTGAAGAATTAAAACAGAGTAAACAACAATCTTGGTCCTTGAATGTGTCAAGTGTTGTAACTATAGTCTCTGAATGCATCAAAATCATAAAAGTATCTCCGAATATCGCTTTCGTTAGTCAGTTTGATTCTCGAATCTGTCTTTTTTTAGTTAGCTCAGTTCTTGAATGTGTCTTTCCTTGATCAATTTGGTCCATGAAATTACTAACAAAAGATACACGAACTCAGAATTTTTTTTATAATTTTGATGCATTCAGAAACTATAATGTCACCTTTTCATACATTTAATTTAATGACTAAAATGACAGTTTACTCTTAAGTGTATGTCTGGTTCAACTTTTGGAATCGATTTTGACATGTTTAGTTGCTCTCAAGTATAATTGATCGCCTCCAGAATTGATTTTATCCTGTAGCTAGAAGTTGAAGTTTTGATTCAAGAATTGATTTTTACACTCAAATTTGGATGTATGGTTTCACTTTGAGGAGCCAAAATTGATTCTAGAAGGGTAGAATTGGTTTTGACATGTTTGGTTCCTCAAGAGTAGAATTCATTTTGCCACCAAAATTGATTGTGCTTGAAGATAGAAAATGTAGCTTCAGATTCTAGAACTAATATATAAATACTCAAATTTATTGTTCAACTTACTTTTACAAGAATGTATCCAAACACAAATCATTTTACCTTCACCTCAATTTTCCTCTCTCGCTAACCAAACATACATTAGTGTTCAACTCAATTTTTTATGAATATATCCGAACATAAATCACTTCAACTCACTTTTATCCGAAACAATTTTACAAAATAAATTCACTCAAAATCAATTTTTGTAACCACAAAACCAAACAAACTAAAATAATACAGTGGAGAGCAAAATTTAGGGCTTTTACCTTTAGGCGCGACAGCATTTCAGACAACAAATTAGAGAAAGATTCAACATCACTTTTTCCCTCTTTGCTTACACTCTTCTTCACTTCAAGCGCTTTCACAACAAGCTCATCAATCTAACAACATTCAAATAAAAATTATAACTTTTCTCATTTTTCATTCAAAAACCTAAAATTAAACAATCAAACTATAGAAATTTTCACCAACATGATTATAATAGAATAAATTAACAACATTGAATCCCTATTTTCAAAAAAAAAAAAAAGGAAAAGAGGAGAAACCTGATGAAGAAGAGTGGAAAGATCGGAGTGAAGGAGAGTGAGGGAGGAATTATCATCGTCGTGGATTTGGATTTGGTTTTGGTGATTGAAGCGATTCGTTGTTGTGGTGTTGTTCTTCATCTTCATAAATCTTCGAACTCTGTTTCAGTGTTATTTGAATTTTTAGATTGAAGGCGGGTTCTTAAACGCGACACAACCACGTCGTTTTGTATAACGGGACACAAATTAAAATATTGATTAAAGCACATAAGTAATGGATCTTTATCTTTATTGAATTTTGGATAAACTTGTGTAAGTTAATTAACTTAACTTTCTTAATTATTAGTAGTAATAGATTTTTAGTATTCATTTCATTCTTTAATTTTGACTATTTCATCCTCTCAATTTTGCATTATGAATAAAAAAATTAATTATTGCTATCTTTTTTACTATTCACAGTTATTAAAGGATAGACTTAAATGCACTTTTGGCCCCCTATGTTTTAAAAAGTTGCGATTTTGGCCTCCTATTAAAAAAAATGGATTATTAGACCCCTAACTTTTGCCCCTATTGCGAAAGGCTGATTTTGACCAAGTCAACGCATACGTGGCAAGTCACTTAACTGATTTGGCAGACAAAAAGCCACGCGTGTAATTAGCAAACCCTCATTTCTAATTTTCTGATTTTTCCAGAAACTTATCTCTTTCTTCCATCTCTCTTCACCCATCCTTTTCTTCTCCCTTCTCTCTTCTCTCAATCCCCTAACTTCTCCGTTCTCTTCCTTGAAATTGTCTCCCTCTCTTAAGCACCCAATTTTTAGAAATCCCTAAAATTCTCAAATCCCCCAAATTTTCTAGAAACGATATGAAGGGGAGTTCCAGAAATAGAAACACAAACAAATCTGGAATTAAGGGCTGAAATCCAAAATCCGAATCGAATTGAGGGTTGAATTGATCTGGTGTTATATTATTTGTCTATTGGTGGTTGGGATGGATTTTTCCGTCGTAGTCCGAACCGGAGGTGGAACCACAAGGGACTACCGCCGGAGATGACTGCGGCGGTGAAGCCTCGTCTCTCTGCAGCTGCGTCGTTTTGTGTGAACCGTTACAGGAAGCTTGTAGATTTTCCAGCTCTTTCTTTTCAAAGCTGGTAACCGATTGATAAGTTGTAGGAGAAGATTGTTTTGGTGAAGTAGAAGATTGAGTGAGGCAGAGATTTGAATAAACATGATGTGTGTTGGTGATAAGGATGAATGATGGTGATAATGAATATGGGAAGATGATGGATGGTGGTGATGATGATGTAAGTAGCAGGTGCTGAATCACGTGACACCATTAACATATTCCAATTTTTGATTTTTTTTTAATTTGCTAATTACACGCGTGGCTTTTTGTTTTATTTTTTAATTCATAATTACACAGTTGTCTGCCAAATCAGTTAAGTGACTTCCCACGTATGCGTTGACTTGGTCAAAATCAGCCTTTCGCAAAAGGGGCAAAAGTTAGGGGTCTAATAATCCATTTTTTTTAATAGGGGGCCAAAATCGCAACTTTTTAAAACATAGGGGGCCAAAAGTGCATTTAAGCCTAAAGGATAAGAATAGTTACATCCACAATTTTTTTTGTTTTTTTAAGAAACATCCACAAAATTTTAATGAGGGCGTTTAGGATGGGCCAGTAGATTTTTTCACCATGGTGGTTCACTTGACCACAGTAATTCTAAAATGTAATTAGGATGGATGTTATGTACATATTATTATTACAACCAATAACATATTTTTAGTTTTGCTAAAAAAATATATATATTTTTAGTATTTTTTTTAATAAAGCATCACAAAGAAGAAATATGAAACAAAAACAAAATAAGAAACTGAAATTGCCTCGGTTATTTTTATTCACAAGAAGATGAGGAAGTAGAAGCTTCATTCGTTTTACATTTTGTTTCACTGAATCTATAAATTAATTTAATAATGTGATGCAGTCAAAAAAATAATTTATTTATCTGATGCGTAATCTCTTAAATTTAAATTGTGTTATGGTTTTCTTTAAAAAAAATTGTTTTGTAGTTAAATTTATAATATATTTTTTTATCATCAATTGAATAGAAAATAATATGAAATTGATTTTTTTAATGATGATGGGCTCCTTGCAGAGGGGATGGTGACGGAAACAACTCCCTCATGGGGAACACTATGGGTGGCGGGGAAATACTCTCACCCCCACCTCGTTGACATCTCTACTTATAAAGATGGTCTACGTTAAATATCTTTTTTTAGTTTATTTAATATATTTTTTTTAGTTTAATGGTTAAAAATTCACTTTAAATGAATAAGTACGGAATCCAGGGTTTGATAGGGGTGTACATGGGTTGGGTCAACCCGAAAAAATCCGGTTAAACACACCCAAAAAACCAACAAAGTGGGTTAGGTTGGGTAATTGGGTGAGTATGATTTTAAAAATGAAAAAATTCATATAAAATATAACAGGTGTCGGGTAAAATCACACCCAAACCCAATAATCTCACTTACCCAATAATGCCAACATTTTTATTTTTATTGAAAAGAAGGAGAATACAAAATATTTTGGTCATTTTGTAAAAAAAAAAAAAACCTATGTTGGTCATAAATCAAGTTTAATTTCCCATATTGACACAAAGCATTCTATATTGAAAATCAAAAATATGTTAAGAGTTACAAATTCAGATGTTGCACTTTTTTGTTATTTTGATGTTAATACAATTTTATGTCATGCAATTTTAGTTTGTTACAAGTATTTTATGATAAAATTTATTATTTGATATTATCATTTATTATTTTTATACGTTAAAATATATAGTGAAAATAAGTTACATAATTTTTTTTAGAAGATAAAAAAAAGTTTGGTATTTTTTATGAAAAAATATGAGGAATCTCATTTAACCATTTAATATTAAAAAACAGAAAAATAATTTAGGTAACCCACTGTCCAACCCAAACCGAAAATTAATGGGTTTACCCAAACCGACTCAATAGTATAACGGATGGTCATTTTACCTCACACATACCTAAATACCATATATGATTCGGATCTTGGGTTTGACCAAACCCAACCCAAACCGACCCACGTAAGCCCGACCCATGCTTACTGCAATATCCCTACGAACGGAAGGGGACAGCAAAGTTAAACCCATAAAATAAGGGAAATTCTTGTTTACCCATCAATAAAAGGTGGGTAATACCACACATCATGCCTTTACATTACTACTCAAATCAAAGAGAAGAATAAAAATGAAGAAATTCAAGGAATCAAAGAATATAAACATACATATATATTACTGTCAAAATTACAACTCATCAAATAAAAGTAACAAGGAAATAAAATTCATCCTTAGCTCCATCACCACATGCTCTAAATTACTCCTAAAATTTTCTACATAGCTAAAAGTAAAATCAAGATGTAGCTTTCAAGACATTTGGGAAAGTAAATGGCCTAAAAGAAGACATTGATTGACCCACATGTCATTCACAAGTCTCTGCTCCTATTGATACATCACAATCATGCAAAAAAATAATACTAAGAGCTTTTTATACCCTTTTTATTTGATTCTTATCTTCCCTGAACAAGTCCACTAAATACTTGGCTATTCCCAGCTAGTGTTGCTTCCCACTCAATAGAAGACAAAAGAATCTGTGAGATGGAAATCACTACTGTTTTCATATCCGGTCGTAAGATCGGATCGTCGTCCACACATTGCTTCGCCAGCATAGCCATCTATGCACACAAAAACACCAAAACATAAATGAGTCACAACGGTTAAATTTCATGCAAATTGTTAGAGAACAGATATTCAGGATTTGATCACAAAATTCGGCCAATTTTGCCTACGTCCAAGTGAAGAGTGACGGCGGTGCCTTTCTATTATCAAACTTAGGATTATAGATTACAACTTATGTTTAAATACTACGGTCCATTTTACAATATTACTCCTAAACCATAATGCTGGTGCGACCTGCCTACTTATGAATAAACTATGAGCCATATCCAACACAAATTTTTATCACTTAAGAGCTAATGTGGGAAATTGTGCAGATTTGTGGATTCATGTGGGAGGTATATGATGAACTTCACATCAATTATGCTTTGGGCAGAACAATCTTAAATTAAATTTTATTGGTTAACGAATCATAATAATATAATGCATAAGAAAAATAGGTGAAAAATAAGGAAACTTGCCTTAAATACACAATCATGGGGATACAGATTCATCATATTTGGATCAATGTAATCTTTCAGGCTTGACATGCTCAAGGAATCGGGTGAGTTCCTAAGAACTGCCAACATCTGCAATTTAACAAACATTTAAGGCTAAACATCGGAAAAAATTTGAAATGGTTAAACACTAGGAAGTGCCATCATGATTCATGAATGAAATAAGTAAAGGAGCAATGAAAACGTTTAAGAAAGTGCGGAACCAACAATTGAAACTGAGAAAAACATGTTACAAGCAAGTTTTGAATGTAAGATGCAATAAATAAGGAAACTGTAGAAAAGTATTTGATAAATTCTCATCACTTTTGGTCTAATATTTACCAGTTACAACTTTTCTGCAAAGCAACGAAGAACTACATGCATGTAGAACTTCAATTCACAATTATGTCTTATAAGTAGAACTTACTATTGATGCGAGTGATCGTCTTTCAGGATTTTTTGTCATCATGCCTTCTGTTCGAATAATGGCCTCCTTTCCGGTTATAGTCTCAAAAAGGACAACACCAAATGCATAGACATCACTTTTGGTTGTCGCAAGGCCGTCACTTAAGTATCTGCAAAACAACATAAAGGTTTTCTCTATATTATTCTTTTTTACGAAGGACGAACAAATTAGAATGGAAAAAAGCATACTGAACATTACTTACTCCGGAGCAAGATATCCATATGTACCAACAACTTTTGTAGTTGAAACGTCTCCCTCATTTGTGATTCCAACAAGTTTCGCCAACCCAAAATCTGAAATCTAGAGAAACCAAGAGTGTTCAGTAACAAATGACAATCAACATATAGAAAATATGTAATAGTGTATAAATTAGTCATTAGTCATTACCTTTGCTTTAAAAGAAGCATCAAGTAAAATGTTGCTTGTCTTGATATCACGGTGGACATAATGAGCTTTTGTGTGCTCATGTATATATTCAAGTCCCCTAGCAGCATCAAGTGCAATCTGAACCCTCATGATCCATGAAAGTGGGGAATGACCTATAATCAAGATAAATAATGGTCATGAACTATGATCTTGTTTGAATAAAGAACTTAATTAAGTGCTTATAGCATAAACGTTTATTATGTAAGTGTTTATATAAGCTATTTCTATAATAAAAGATAAAATAAAGTTAGATTATTTTCATATAAGCTATAAGCTGTTTCCATAAGCTATACTAGAGAGCTTATGGAAATAAACTAAACAACTTATAGACATGTCATAAGTTGTTTCCATAAGACCAAAACATTTCATTAACTTTTTAAAAACTCAATATAGATATAAATTTATAGGTCCACACAAACCACACAAATAGGGGAGATTAGTATTCAACAGACCAAAATATAGGTGCATAAACTTACCCTTATTTTGAAGATCATGCAAATGGCTTCTGAGTGAACCCTTTTGAGCATATTCATAAACTAGGAAAAGCTCATCGTGACTAGCTACATAGCCAATCAATTCTACCTTGACAAATTAAAAAAAAAAAATACAACTCAGATACTAGATATATGCCTTACTATTGGCTTCAGACTCAGAGTGTGTGATACATTCTGATCGAAAAAGAAATTACCAGATTAGCATGATGAACCTTGCACAGAACTTTAATCTCTGATGTAAACTCTTTTGTTTTTGTAGCTGTCATTCTTTTAATAGCGACTTCCTAGAAGGATTCAAGTAAAAATTGTATGAGAAAAATAAACACTTTATAGTTTATACTATAACATGATTTCAAGTATACAGTCATGAACCTGGTCACGAAGGAGGCAATAGTAGACAGATCCATATGTTCCATGTCCAAGTAGATTTGAATCAGAGAAGCCTTCAGTTGAGGAAAAAATCTCTTCATATGCAAAAACTACCGGCTTATCCATGTCAAATACGTCTGGCCCTAGCGCTACAATTATAAATGTACACATATTATGCATATTCACACCAAACACAGTACAAGCAAAACATAATTACTTTGAGCTACAATCATATATATAATATACAACTTAAGAATACAATAAGGTTACATACTTGAAGCTTTGGGAACAGTAATCGTGTGAGTGCTGGAGTCGCCGTCTGTGTGCTTTTGGTCAACATGTTTGCCACATATGTACCGTCCAGAACCACAAAAAAAACTTGGATTCCGAAGAATTTGGAATTTATGAGAGACCTTTCCCTCAGCATCTTTTTCATGACTTCGAGAATCAGAAAAGCAATTTGATGATCTCAGGCAAACACACAGAATTATGCCTAATATTATCAGAATAAGACCAACTCCTAAACCTCCAATGATCCATCCATAGGGTACATGATACTTATGATTGTCCTGATCACCTGTAACAAAAATATATATAAAATAAAACTAATTAGTTAATTAAATTGAACATTCTACTACAGTGGAAATAACGAACAATATATTTTATTTATACCAGTCTGTGCATTGATGAATACCTGAAATATTATCAACAGAAGGGGTAGGAACAGAAGCTGGTGGAGAAGCATTGTTCAGAGGATAAGGATCACCAGGAACTGAAATGAAGTAAAGTAATTAAAATTGTGGTTAGGATTCAAGGGTGAGTAACATTATTATTGCAATTTATAAATACAATTTGAATATTGATTCATCGTATGAACATGATCAGGGAAAAGGTAATGGCACTTAAATGAAATCACTTTCACTTTATACTCAATCCCTTACATCTTACATGTACACATAATCTTCACATATCTTATTTTTGCAACCTGTCGTTAAATTCACATTTACCATGGGGAAGTTTATTCTATTAGCTTAAAGTCATGTTTGGATAAACAACTAAATAAAGTGTTTATCATATCAGTGCTCATGTATAAACTATTTCTATAACAACAGATACAATAAAGTCAACTGTGTTCATATAAACTATAAGCAGTTTTCTTAAGGTATGCTCGAGAGCTTATGGAAATAAGCTGAAAACAGCTTACTGACATGTTATAAGCTATTTGCATAAGTTCTTCCAAACAACCTAACAAGTGCTTATGTCAATAGATAAGCTCAAATAAGTCAATCCAAACCAAACTGACCCTAAGTGATCTAAGAAAACCTTCAAACTAGAATGCTCAAATATCATTTTATCAATTCAGTCATTTTATCCCCAAATACCAATTACAAAAACCTCATAAACCATTCAACCGAAATAGCCCCGATGCTCACATTCCACCCAGTTGCCATAAAACAAACAATATGCCCTTGCACAAAGTTATATAGAATTAAACTCCATCAAAATTAGTACTCTTAACACACTCCCTTCATGCTCAAAACTGGACATTTGTAGCGTGACCTGATTGGTTCGATATAAGGTGGCCTACGGATATTGGGTAGGTTCTGATATCATCACAAAACTCATATCCAACGTAGGACTTTTAACACACACACCTCACACACAAGACCAAACATATGTTTCGTGTACGATGAGGATTGTCAGCCGCATATGAACACATTTTCAGGTCATATCCCATCCAATGGGGGGACTCTTAACACATCCTCAACCAAAACATCCCTCTCAAACATATAAACACACATACATAAATATACACACAAACAAGTTCTAAGAAAGGATTTAATAAGATTGCAACGAAAGAAAGACTAACCAGAATCAAGAGGAATATAATAAAGCGAACCGACAGTAACATTATCAGGACCATCAAGGCCATTCACACCCTCAATACTATCCATACTAACCCCAAATCTACTCGCCAAAGATTCAACACTATCCCCATCTCTCAACACATAACTCAACAAATAATTCCACAATCCACTAGAACAGCCACAAAACAACCTCAATGATATAACAGCACCATTCCTTGCCTTCCTTGAAGTGTTTGGAAGCAAAATAAGCCCATCATAAGCATCCATAACCAAATCATCCACAAACCCTTCATTGGTTTTCACAGTAAAAGTTGTATTAGACACATATTTCTTGATCCCAGATGCACAAGAACAATTCTTCCTTATGAATATGTAATCCCAACCATTTCCTTCAACTGTGATATCACTTGGTAACACATCAAACATGCTTTGAATCACACCCAAAGATTGATTCTGTTGAGGCTTATAGGCCAAGAAAGATGTGCAAACTCGTCTTGTGTCCGTACAGTTCATTGGTGCCATCTGATAAGAACTGCTTATGTTAAAATTAAGGTATAACAAAAACAGAACAAACTGAAGCAACTTCCAATGGGGTTTTCCTACGAGAATCATTGCTTGAAAATAAACAACTGAAACAATTTTGAGGTAAAAGGGTCACAAAAAATGGTGGAAATGGAATCAGTTTGAGCTCAAGGGTTGTAAAAGAGCAAGCTTTATCCAAAGAGCATAAGCTTGTTTCAATGGAGGAAAATAAAGGAAATAACTTGATCTAGATTTGAAGGAAAATGAAACAACCCACTACAAATTCAGCTAAGAAAAATCAAAAAATGAAGAAAAGAAAATCAGATTAAGATGAAACCAGCTTAAAAAAAATAAGATTTTTTGATGAAAAAGGACAAAAAAAAATGGGGAAAATCCAGTGAGAGAATACAAGTTGAGAAGAATAATTAGAGGAAAAGAGAATGAGGAAAATGGTGTATGCTAAATTTAGGAAGCAAGAAGTTACGGAAAAAAAGTGGTACTTTAAGGTAAAGAGTAGAAGAAGAAAAGAATGAAGAGAGTGAAAAAAAAAAAAAAAACAGAACATTAATGAAGAGAGTGCTTTTGTTTGTAGTCACTCACTCACTCAGGTAAACTCTGATTAATGAAGACAGTAAAAGGTGAACGTGACTTGTGTTAATAGACAATTGTTCAGAACCTGAAGTGAGAGTAAAGAGGTACTACTCCGTCCCAAAATATAAGGAAAAATGAGTCAACATAAGTTGATGTATTTGATATAAATTTTGAACCAAATATATTAACTTTTGTTGACCAAATTTTGCTTATATTTTGGAACGGAGGGAGTATAGGTGTTTTGAAGAGATTTTTATTCTTTTCTTTTGACTATTACACCCTTGCTTCTACTCAAAGAACAATATGGAATATCTTGGGTAATGTGTAGGATAAATGTTAATATAAATAAAGATTGACTAAGCTAAAAAGGTAAGTTAATCACGATAAAACATTGTTTGTTTGGTTGGATTATATGGTTCTTTTTTATGATGTTGATTTCTAGGTCAAAAGTGGCATTGCTGGTGTCAAGCTAAAAAGTCCATTAACTTTTTCATTTGCGAAAAATATTGTCAATTAATTGTCATATCGATTTATTCATTACTCTAGTTGTTAAAAGCATTAATATAGTTATTCAATTAATGTTTTAATTTTGGTGTTACTATGGACTACGGAATTTTTATAAGAAAATTTGCATGTTAATGGCCGATCAGTGTACTTTTTCTGGCGAAATTATTCATGTGGTAATGTTTTCACATAAAAAAAATATAAGTTCTTAGTAGAAAATAATCTGCAGTTGAATTAAGATTTAATCGTTGCTCAAGTCGAATGAAGGATTAATCAAATTAGGAACAATGGAATACAAGAGAGATGAATTTTTCTTAGGCTTAAAGAGTTTTGTGAGGGTCGTAAGGATTGTCAAAACTAGTAAAAAAAACACATAGAACTGATAATTTAGTATCAAAGGCTTGTGTTTCGTGTTTTAAGTTTGAAGTAATGGAAAAACTATAATCTAGGGAGCAGTAAAAGAGAGAAAGTGTTGTGTCGACCAACTAAATGAAAGGGCCGCAAATCAAAGGGATGAAAGGTCAAACGTGGGATGCCACATACACCCAACAAAAGTCAGAAACTATGAATTACATGCAAGTGTAAGTGAAGAACAAAAGTCAATACTAGTATTTGTAGGCCATATTCAAGAGTAATAGGATTATGTGTTCTTTCATTTTGTCAATAGGATTGTGTGTTCTCAATCAACGCCTTCGATCATTCTCTTCTAAATTACAGTATCTATTTATTATACTCCAACAACTAGACTTGTACCCACTTCGATCGCGTCTTCCTTGAAGTTAATCATTGTTCTAACATTTGTTTATATCTCTGAGGTTGGATGGGCTATGCACGTCTAAGCATGTGTTTGGAAAATAACCAAATCACGATGAAAACGTGTGTTTGTTATGAAGCTACTTTGGCCAGATTCTCAATATCACCATGAGCGTAGCCCTTCAAGAGGATGGGGTAGCACAAAGAAAATATTATTCTCGAATGGGTTGGTATGTTTTTATATTTAGCTAACCCAAATAAAAAATATTTAGCTACCACAAATAAGTTTATTTGACGTAAATAAGCTTAAATAAGAAACTAAAAAAAATTACTACATGATTGATAGATTTATTTGTATTAGTTTTACAATTTAAGTCTCAATAATAGATATAGAGAAAACTGCTTTAAGAATAAAAATTGTCAAAACAATAGGCAGAAACAAATTAAACGAATAATGAGTTTCTTGTAAATAACTTATTTGTTTACAATGGAAAGGAAATTACTAGTCTATTTAGTATACAATCAATTAGGAAGAAAATTGACATTTTGAAAGTGTTATGCCTAACTTTTCTAAATAGCTATTGTCAATTTTTATTTTCTTTGTTATTGCTTTAATTTACATTTCATGTAAGTAAATATTATTGTGATATTTTTAACATATTGGTTATGTTTAGGATTAAATTGGTTTTAGTCTCTTGAACTCTCATGATTTTTAATTTAAGTTCCTAAGATTTTGTTTAATTTTAGTCCTTAATTTCTTGTTTTGGAGATTAAATGTGTTGGAACAAAATGTGTTAAACAACTCTCTTCTGAATTAAGGGGGAGATTGTTGAAACATTATGTATAAACATATCTCTCTTTGTGGTTTTGATGATAACAAAAGTGTTAAATAGAAAATTGGTTATTTGCTAATGCTTTGTTCAAGTTATTTCAGAACCATGTGTTTAATGATTGGAAATTGATAATGGTTATGGAAGAACAAGCTTAGAGCAAGAAAGGAAAGCTTAGAAGCAATGTTGCAAAGCTGGAAGAAAACTGGGTCTGAAGAGTGCTCCTGAAGTGGTGCTTCTGAAGGGGAGTCTGAAGCTTGCGTCTGAAGACAACTTCTGAAGTCTGAGTCTGAAGGTCAACGAAAAGTCAACGTCTGAAGGAGAGCGTCTGATGAACAGTGCATCTGATGAAGTGCTTCTGAAGTCTGAGTCTGAAGAAGAGCTTCTGAAGTACTGTTCACACAGAAGCTTCTGAAGTCTGATGTGGCAAGAAAAGCAACTGTTACTGTGCGCATTTAACGCCTGGATATGTCAGAACAACTCAATGGAACAATTGTCTCCCTGACTCAAACATTCCCCAGCTTTTAAGGAAAGCAAATTCAAAAATGGCTGCTGCACTCTGTTTTCTGGAAAAGTTCAGCACACAATTTCAGCTATCCTAGCTCTCAATTTGCAACGGCTCTTTGCTCAATTTCTGCAAGTCTTCAACAACTCTAATTTCCTCTATAAAAGGAAGAAGAATTGAAGGAGAAATTGTCTAAGACTCTTGAAACAAAACTGCTGAACCAGTGCTCTGTTTTTGCTGTCAAAACTCATAAGTTCACAAAACTCTTAGAAATTCTTTTAGTCTCTGTAACTTAGAATTTCTTAAGGTTAAGAGTCTTAACCTGTGTTGTATTAAGAGAACACCTCTGATATTTTATCAAGTGTTCAACCCAAACTCATTTCTTTGTAATTCAGTTTGGTCCTTAAGTCTCAGTCTGAATACTGAGCAATTGTAACCTCATTCCTTTGTGGTCTGAGCTGTTAGTTACATTCCTGTGTGGTCTGTGCAGGGAGTCTTATTCCTTGGTGGTTTAAGCAAGGTTGTTTCATTCCTTAGTGGTCTGAACATTAGAAGTCTTATTCCTTTGTGGTCTAAGCAACTGGACATCTCATTCCTTTGTGGTCTGAGTAATTGTAATCAGGCTGATTATAGTTGAAATCTCTTGTTGGAAAACAAGGGGACTGGACTACTTCTAACATTTAGAAGGAACCAGTATAAATCTTTGTGTGTCTCTCTTTCCCTCTCTCTTTTCATTTTGAATCCGCTGCAATACTCTTTGATAATAGTTCAGAACTTGTTTTTGAACTAGTCTTAAGTTTTGAAAAGAAAGAAAACCTGTTTTTGAGTACACACAATTCAACCCCCCATTCTTGTGTGTGTTTTTCTCACCTTCAAAATGCGGGGCTAAAAACACTCATTTTTTCAAAAAAAAATTGAGACCAAATTTGAATAATTTTTTTTGGTGACTAAACCTAAAAAGTTATAATTTACGAGACTAAAATTATATTATATTTTTAAATTTAATATGTTTATTTTAAAAATATTTAATGTTTTCTTTATCTTTATATTTGACCCCACGTAAAATTTCTGTTAGTTTTGCCGCTGAATATCACAATGATAAAGACTCTAAATATACAATAGGCGGTGACCCCAACGCCCAAACAAAAAGGCATGAAAAATATAAAATATTTTCTCCTACCTTTAATCATATACATTTGTTATTCAATTAACTTAAAAAGTAAATTGTTTCTTATAAAAAAGACCGCATAGAATATTAGTTAATTTTATATAAAGACGGAGTATTTAAATTTACAAAAAAAAAAAAGTAACATATCGAAAGAAAGAAAAAATTTACTTTAATAAATATGACGAGATTGGTGAGAGGATGGATAATATGGGAATTGAACATGGTTACGGCAATAAGAATCAGAATCTATTGTGACCAAAGCATAAGGTAACAATTCGTTGACCTTTCTTTGTTTTTGTTTGACTCACCGAAACCGACACCCAGAGATACACAAATACGGTAATTATCTGCTTCATGTACTGTACTTGGTCGGTGTACACAGAAGAACTTGAGACTAAAGAAAACTACATTGAGATTGAGATAAACACATTTATAACTATAGATAGAATGATATTAACACCTAGTATTTAATAGCAGTCAAACAAGTTTTAGGCTTTTAGCTTGTGGAAACATTCTATAACTCTACTAAGTACTACTAGTAGTCAAAAGGCTAATCATACAAATGTTTAATTCAAGAGAAACAAAATAAATTCAACGGTGATTCCTTCAAAAAAAAAAAATCAACGGTGATATCTAGACACACCAAAAAAAATTATATCTATTTAAATGTAATTTTCTCTTTTTTTTTTTGTTATATCGTCAATATATCACTCTTTTATCTCTATACTTCTCAAAATGCATACACATATGAAACATTTTTCAAATAAATTTAATTTTGTGAATAGGAATTAAAGCAACAAAAAAAGCATAAAGGGTATTGCCATTATAAAGGGAACAAAAAGTGAATGCCCTAAAAAGCACCGTAGCAATACCTGCCTCCTATTGAAGAGATAGTCAGCCTCTACCTTGTCTACCAAACCCCACCTCGCCATCACCAAAAGAAATCCTGCAATTGAAGATAGAAACTCACAATTATTTTGAGTGAATCAAAATTTGACATTAAAATTGTAAATTCAGATCAAAATAGTTCTCCAATTAGATATGTATAGAAGATGAAATAAACTACCAACAATAAATAAATTAATTCAATTGATCAATGATATTAGCCCCTTAAACAAGAGGCTATGGGTCCAGTATTCAATTCTTCCATATAGAAAAATTTCAATCAGAAAAGGAGAGCTCACTTTTTGTATATCTTTTTGACAAAAATTAATCATGTTAAACGACATTAGAAATTTTATATCTATGCTATATGGTTGGAAAAAATATATAAATTATGAAGTATATTCATTTTTTTAGAAGATTGTGAGATTTTTTTTAGAGGAACGTGACATATTCACTTAACGTCTGATATCATAAAATATATACATCAACTATAAGCATAAATGCACAAAAATGAAGTATATTTTAACAGGTTTGATATTGCTTTAGCAATCTCTAAAACCCTATAATTTTGTCAGATCAAAACCATTGTGTAATAATATAGAGTAATAACATGGATCACCAATAATATGGCACTTGATTATTTTCTCACAAACCCTATAAATTCCATTATGTAAGACAAAACATGCACTTTCGTTGGACGGTTCAGCTTTTGTTTTTGAAACATGATAAAGTTTGGCAAATTAACTAGAAGACAAGTGATTTTATGCTTTTCACATTTTTTTTCCCATAAGCACACGAACCATTAATAGTAAAATTATCCTAACTTATCCTTGAACATTCCCAATTAGTGGTTAGGAATAAGATTCCGCATAAATGATTTAACTTTATGTTGTGGTATGGTAAAATTTGCATATATCGTCATAAAATAAAATATTTTTCAGTGAAGGGTCTTGTCTCAATTATCTTCAAGTAACTTTTTTTTTATTATTTGAAACGGAGCTTCAAGTATTCTCAGATATACTTGTCGAGGATAAGAAACTTTAGGCCAATGATCTCAACATATAATATGATAAAATATTACCTAATCAACCTAATCTGTGAAGACATGAAATATTAATCAAAATAAGCTGTAGGTCCATTAGTTACGTCAGGTGCATGTGAAACCTTCCAGGTATAAAGATGATAGGCCAGAGCATGTGCACGAGCCAGCATCATCATTATATACTCCAATCCATTTTTTACGTTTTAGATTAATTAAATATAAACAAAAGCCATTAATTGAAGATTTGTCATTATTTTATGTTTGGGTGTTTACTAGTACGTAAGTAATCAATCGAATCATCCTCATATCCACACTGGATTTGTCGTACACATTAAAATAATTGATATGCTTGCAATTCTAGAATTTAATATTGCCATCCCACTCATCTATGATTCTCATTTTAATTTGTTCTAAGGTCCACACAGTCCCACCACATTTGGACCTTGCCTGTGTTTTAATAGCCATTACCATCAAGGAAAAGTTTGCCTTCTAACATTCCTCACAACAATGAGAGTTTTTTTGGTATAGGTTTTAATGATGAAAGTAATGGCATAGCTATACGCTTGGATTGGGATACATATATTGTAACAAGATAAGAGAATTGGTTAGATTAATTGGTTCTAGCAAGCTCATTTATGAAGAGCAGTCCTGTTTATTTTACCGGAAGAACAATCCCTATCCAATAAGATTTATATCATATATTCATTTCAAAGTTTAAAAGTTCAGAAATATTGCAAAAAAAAAAAAAAAAATACTTTGAAGAAAATGATAAGCTTGTGTTCCAACATGTATTACAAACATTATCATGAATGAATGACATTGGGGCATAATTACATTTATGGTCCATCTAGTTTCACTAATTTGTGAATTTGGTTGTTGTAATTTTAGTTGCTAATTAGATCTTCATTTTTTTCAATCAAGCAAATTTAGTCCCTTTAGCAAAATTTCATTTGAAGATTTTTTTAAAATAAATAGAACTGGTTTTTTAGTCGGAAGCAAGTTGATGTAAGTTATTAACTTTCTCCTTAATACTTGAAGATTGTTCTCTAGGCACCTAACAATTGTTCACAACCAGCTATTACCATTCGCCGAATACCAATTGACTACCGTTCGCTTCAAAACGGTAGTTAATTGTCATTCAATGTTTTTAAATCGGTTAAATCACTTTTTAAATAGGTTTTAACCGAATTTAAAAAGTTTTTCGAACAATAGTTAAATGTCGTTTGGGCTACTTTAGATAATTTGAGGTGTTGTGAGCAATTAATAAGTGTCTAAAGAACAATTTTCTAAATATTTTTAGATGAGAGTAAGTTAATAGCCCCAAATGTTCATAATCAAGCTTAATCCAGTCCAATCCATTGCACGGAAAAGAAAATTACTCTTTTCCCATACAAAATTGCTCACACACATACAAACTGACTAAAATACCTCCAACGTGACTTAACTCTATACCGAACATGAGTTAAGTCACGCTGCACCAACGTGAGTTAACTCACGCTCGGTATATATTATTACATTACATTTGAACAGAAATATTATTACACACAACAGAAATATTATTACATTACATTACATTGCAAATCATTACATTCAACAATGAATATTATAACATAAATTAAAGAAATTTAGATTTGAAAGAATTTTTTTAAAAAAATCGATTAATCATAATGACCAATCTTCTTGGGGTGGGGGCGGGTAAAAGGCCACTTTTTAACAACCCTGTATAGCAAATCTAAGGTAGACGAACCCGCCATAACCACCTCTACCACTAGTGGGAAAACAAAATCAGGGCGGATTCATTTCGATTAATCATAATGATCCTAATAGGCCTAAAAAATTTCCTCGTTGATTAATATAATGATTTCAATCGCCGTCATAAAAAAAACAAGAATAAGATCATTATGATTAATCGACGACAGACATTGAGGACGTTTACGCCTATACTAACAAACATACAAAAATGAAATATGAGAGAAGAGATGGGAGATGGGAGAATGAGAAGAAATGAGAATGATAAAAAATGAAAGGAAATGTTTTAGTTAATAGATTTTTTTGCGTGAATTCTATTGGTTGAACAAAGTAACAACTCCTCCTTGATTAACCACCGTCCTGACCACCGTCCATCCTACGTGAGTTAACTCACATTGGACAATAACCTACGTGGGTTAACTCACGTTGATCACCGTCCATCCTATCGAACGTGACTTAACGACTTAAGTCACGTTCAGTCACCGTCCATCCTACCGAGCGTGACTTAAGTCACGTTCAGTACAGGTTAATGTGAGTTAACTCACGCTGATTCTGGTATAGCAGCAAAATAATATTGAATGCAAGCAACCAAGCCATTAATGACCCGTAATCAATATACACTCATAATTGATCCAAATTACACCATTTCAACAACATAATCACACATAACCACATAATTACACATAATCGATCCAAATTACACAAATTCGTCGTTAATCAAACAATCACATAATCACACATAATCGATCCAAATTACACAAATTACAATGATTTCAACTCAAGATTTTGCTCCAAATTTTCGCACTTATTGGGTTTTTTGAGGTGAAGAGGGAAAGAAAATGAGTGTTCAAGTTAGAACTGTTGGGTTTTGTCCCAAAACAGTAATGCATACCAACGTGAGTGAACTCACGTTGCTTTAAACGTGACTTACCTCATGTTGCCTTCAACGTGACTTAAGTCATGTAGCGGTATTTTGGTCAGTTTGTATGAGAATGAACATTTTTGTTTGTGAGAAGAGCAATTTTCTAACTGCTCATTTCTTAAGGACTGGGGGCTGGGAACATGTGACATCAGTACGAAGAAACCTTTATTGACACCCCCTCCGAATTCAGGATACTTTTTTTTTCACTATATAACAAATCAGGATAACTTCTAACATGGTTGTGACTTGAGAAGAAATGTTCATGATTCATTTTGGATATTAATTAACATTTCACGGTGTAAAAAGCATTTTTATTCTGCCTTGTGTCTTAGCCAAAATTAAACCTCCTTTAAGAAGATTTTAGGTTTGTTTATCTTGGAAAAAAATGTTTCTCATTTTTAATTTCAAAATTAAATCTCCTTTAAGAAGATTTTTGTGTTTAATCCATTTTCTATCGGTAAATATTTGTACAAATATCACTAAAAGCAATTGTTTTTTCTCGATATTTCTTGTACAAATGTTTAAAAATGGAAAAAAAAATTGACTAAAAATAATATGACATAGTTACACTTAATTATATCATATCACGCATCATGCTTAGAGTATTTTAGAAAATAATTTTACTAGCAACGTTTCAAAGTTCACTAGTGATGCTTTAAATCTCATTATTCTAGACAAATTACCCTCAACGTTAGTAGAATTGTCTAGAATTTTTGAATCAATTTTAACAAATTTAGAATGATTTCACCATGCAACCCAAGCTTTCAGCACACGGATATGCTGAATTAATAGAACACTAGCCAATTTAAATCTTCATTAATGAAAATAAAAAGGTTACATTCATACACAATATTTGGAAATTTAAATTAGTATTCCCTAATGATGCATCAAATATCATTATTCTAGACAAGTTACCCTAAACATTAGTAGAATACTCTTAAGTTTAGAATGATCTCAACATCCAACCCAAGTCTTGAGCTCAAGAATATGCCTAGTTAATAGAACATGAACAAAAAGGTTGCATTCATACACATTATTAGGAAGTTGAAATTAGTATTCCCTAATCTACTTCAGCCCAAAAAGGAACCAAAATGTCATAAAAACACTCTTGTAGTGTGGAAGAACACCTCAAACAGCCTCATCCTTCCTTTGCATTGCCGAGTCAAGTGGTCTAATGTATCAATCTAATCTCTCTTGCTACCAACTGTGAACAAAAACATTTATTCAATCATTGATCACATCTAAAATAAATCAGGGTAAATAGATAGAGAACCAATTCTTCTCAATTAAAGTTTTAGGTTATAGAAATATCTAATTTATGAACTAATCCATTGAAACTTATGAAGATTTTAAAGGAATATTGTGATGTAGAAGTTGGTTTTAATTTAAAATGAATATGCAAATTGATTAGCGAAATTGTGAGTATTGGACAAAATAGTCCCTAAATTTATGAATTAGTAAATACCTTATTGAAATTGTAACATGTCGCACAAAATAGTTCATCTATTAGTTTATGTCGTTAGAGGCTATGACGTGACATGTTAAATGAACATGTGTCATTTCACGTGAATCTCACATCAATGTCACATCACCAAAAACTTACATAACAGTTAAATTTATACATTATATGTCAACTCTAGAATTGTCATCTTAGGATCCAAAGACGTTGAATAAATTTTACCTCATAAATTTCACATGCAATTTAGTCCTTGGTGACGTGTGGGATGCACATAGGAGGTCACATATTCATTAACATGCCACATCTTAAGCTCTAAGCCTCTAACTACATAAGTTAATAGATAGACCATTTGATCTGACCTGTTACATTTTATGACTAAGTGATCATAATTTTGAGTACTAATTTCCCTAACCACTATTTAATTTGTACATTTTTTTTTTTAAAACTCATAGTTATTGTAAGGTTCTTTTTCCCCTTATTTAGAAGTACTTGTACATGTTGAGAAGTATTTCCAAACTAGCTAGCTTTAAGTTAAAAAACTAAAAAACTCACGGTTAAAAGCAGGAAGATCAGAACTCTTGGACACACGCAGCCTCTTCACTGTCGATACAAACATGCTGCCAAACAAACACGTTAAAAATTAACCATACAGTAACAAATCATAGCTTCCAATTATCATAAGTAAACCATTGAAAAAATAAACAAAACTCACACAATAACATAGGGAAAAGGCAATTGCAAAAGTTATATATAGTAATTATTAAGCACAATAAACTATACTATAGTTTTAAAAAACAAAGCTTAATTTTGCATTGGCATTGAAACACCGTGCAAAGAATATAAACAGTATATAAATATTGAATAGAATAAGATAAAAAAATGCATCAGATTCACATTGATAAGATACTTACTGCCACGGCACGTCCCCTACAAGCATCTTGTCTCCTTCATTATCTTCATAAACAAGAGTATATTCTCCACTTCTAATCAATGATCCTTTGATGCCTTTATCTTCTTCCTCTTGCTTCTTTTTAATTCCACGAGATAAATTTATCTCTGCATCAAATTTTCATAATCTCAATATGAATGTGAACTAAGAAAAAATAATTTAAACAGAATTGACTTAAAAGGTCACATAGAAATCATGCAATTAAATGATAGTTTAATTTTAAGACACTGTTGTCACTATAAAAAGTTTTGCACCGTCAAAATCACAATATATCAATCATATTTGTGACTTTAGAAGTAGTTATGATTGAAGTAATGACGTCACATATTTTTAATAATCTGACGACAATGATCGATTGACAGTGCAACAAACCTTTACTATAACACTGCATATGATTATCCTTAAAATATTTGCTTGGTGAAAATAGATTGACTATAAGCTAATGTAGTTGTTTCAATTGCATTTTAGCTAGGTTGACATTTTATACCAGGAGGTTTGAATGTTACTTGCTATTTAGTCAAAGGATGTAGCTAACAAAAGGAGAAAACATGTCTAACAATACAAGCTTTTATTTTCCAACAAAGAAAAACATTTCCACACAACAAAAATTTATGTCAAGAGCAAATGAATAAACAATTGAAATTAAATAGACTACACAAGACAATCATTGAATTAAAAGGCCAGGATCTGGATTGACTGTAGTAAAGGCACACTGCAGACATTGAGTCAGATGTCTCGGTCGATGGATTAAAATTGGACGATTCATATTCAAACTTCACCAAATCAAATTTCAAATAAAACCTAATCGAATGGTTGAGATGTTTAGACAGCGGTGACTACAAGTATATTGATTGCAATTAATCCAAGTCCATGAATATTATGGAAATGGATTGCATGCAGTCAATAGTTCCTGCAATTGTAATCTTAGTCGTATGTTTAAGACCGGAGATGATTGTTATTTTAAGTTGTTTTGTCAATCAAATTGTTGAAGTTAAAACAAAAACATTCTGATCTCCATCACTATAGTGACTGCAGTAAATCTGGATCCGAATATTACCTTCAAGGAGACCTCTAAATAGGTCATCAACAGCAGATGAAAGTTTTTCATAGCCATCATAAGCATTGATGTCTATTTTTCTCCCAATAGGAACTCCATCCATATTGATCTTCACAAACAAGCCTTTACCAGAGTTGCTTTTAGGCTTGCTATTAGCAACAATAACCCTGTCTTGAACCACATGCCGGGACTCGGTTCGTGGCTTAGAAGAGCTTCCACTTGCAATGTTCTTCCTGAATGAACGAATTGGAGGCCAACCTACTACTGGACTAGCAGCATTTCTGTTTTAGTTGGATCATAATAATCTAAAGTTAGAAATGAAAATAAACAGAAAAAGTAATCATCATCACTACTTAAAAGAAGACAATACATTAATTCACAGTTAAGGTTTTGTGATCTTTGTGACTTCAATTGTTGTTATATCAACAATACATTAATTCACAGTTTGACTGTAATATCAAGAATTACGACGTGATTGAAACCGACAACAATTTAAATCTTTATAATATAAACATCACTTGCAATAGCTCGCTGCTACAATTGCGGTCTCTTTTAGACAAAATAAAACATAATATTGCGGCGGTAGATGTAATTGCAGACTGAAATTTAAAACCACAAACATAGATATAAGAGAGAAAAGCAAAGGAGTACCTTTTCTGAGACCTGTTTGGTAAAGCTGAATTTCTTGCAGAAGAAGGTGAGAATGCATTTTTCTCACCATCCTGCAAGTTTGTGCAACAAGGTTGGGATTGTGATGCATCCTTTTCCATCACTTGCATTGATGAGAGCTTAAGAAATGATGAAGCTTTAGCATAACCAAGAGTGAGTGGTGATTCTTCATCTCTTTCTTTTTTGACATTCTTCATGCTTGTTTCATTGACAAACTCTTCTTCACCAGGTGGACCAAGTCTAAGCTCCAACTTCCTCTCCTCTAAAGAACACTTGTGGCTTCTTTGCCACATCTTGTTCCTTACAAAATTTCTTCAACTTTCTTATTCTTCCTTTTTCTAGATTGAAACAAGTTGAATTGAATTGAGCCTTTTTTATATCTTGAAAAAACCACCTCCCAAAAGAACCTATAATAATGATAAACCTTTCTTTAAGGTTTAAAAACCCTCAAGAAGTGAAAAACTTTAAACAGTTATGGTGAACAGACACATTCAAAGGAAAGAAGGGTAGAATGAACCACAGAAGATAGCATGGAATAGTTGCCTAACTTTGGTTTTCACACGCTTAAATGGTTCTTTTTCTTTCCTCTTTTTAGGCATAGGTTTGAACAAATTTGTTGAGATTCTCCTTAGCCTAACAAACCAAAAACAGAAAGGGAATTAGAGCATAGTGCACGCAACTTGAAACAAATGTTAGGTAGTTTAGCACATGAAGTAAAGTAAAGCCTAACCTGAATCGTTGACCAAGTTTTATATAACCTCAATCAATGTTATAAAAACTGAATTGGACGGTTCAATCGATGGAACTGTGAACTAACATTGTCTACCGTTCAATTGTTTGTGTTTCGATTACATTTTGTCTCGTTGAACGGTTTACATTAAAACAGTTGAACTATGATACAGAGGTCTCTTCGATTCGATGTCCGACTCAATTTTTAAATGATTGAGCTTAATAATAAAAAAATCCTTCAAAAAAAAAAAACTCTTCCAATGACTTTTGCTTGTTAGAACAGTACCCCAAACATGTCACTTAAACTTTGGCATCTTTATTCCTTTTGGTTGGAGTCAAAAAATCAAAAGAATTCAAAGAATGAATAAAAAAGGAACACTAGTACACTCAAGTTCTTACCTTGTTGGCACAAACACAACCATGGTTTCCTTTGTTAATTAATGTAAAAAGCTGTTTTACTTAAGTGCCTGTTAAGTTTGTTAGATGAGACATAAGATACACACACGTGCCGATGATTAATCAAACTCAAAATTCAAATTAAAATACTTTACTTAACCTTTTTGTATACGTCAAGAAATTGAATTGATGGATGGGATAGCTACCATTGCTTTATTTTGTTTCTACCTTTTACTTTTAGAAGTGGTAGACAGGATTTGCATGATCCATATTGTGCAACAAAAAACATGCGGTTCATATGATCTTTGTCTGATCTGTAACATTGTTTTGTTTTCTCTTTTGCCAAACAACAATGAATGAGAGCACTTGTTACACTATCCCCATGTAGGTTACATTTGATATTTTGATGTCCTTGCCAACGTTGAAATGAATGATGTATATGTCACGGCATTGAATTTGGAATTTAGATGTTGGTTTTAGTTCACGTGACAAAAGTATTGAAATACAATATTATTAATGAAAAAACTATATATCATGGTTTTTATGTCATTATCTAATTAAAAATACAAATTAAATTAAAAAAATAGTTATTATAAAGATAGATATGAGTATTTTTCAAAATTGAATTAAGGTCGTGTGACCTTAGGTGATTCACAAATAAAATTAAGCAATTCATTGATTATTGGGTGTGATAGTGTGCATGACAAGTATTTTATTATAAGGCAAGTAAAACATATTGTAATTTTATAAAGGCTAGATTAATAGGTAGGTCTACATGTCATTGTAATTTCACAAACTATTTTGATTATCCCCTAAATATTATAACTTTTTAACTTGTATCTCCCGCTCCATCTCCTCAAACAAAATCTCATTTGTTGATGGATTAATCTAAAACAGCATGGCCATCAATTAAACAACCATAATAGTCTCATCTCAAATAATCCAATAACTTTGGCAAAAAAAAAAGATATCATATCCTAACAGCAATGTATATCCAATAAATTTGGCAAAAAAGGATATCATATCCTAACAGCAATGTAGAAATTAGTACATTGCAGAATTCTCCAGAAAGTCATAACTCATAAATATGCATGTAAAGAAATTGTGATGAGCAAATATTGCAAAAAAATTGGCCTAAAGTATATGTGTGCATGTCAATCTTTCCTAGACTGCTGGGGTCAAAATTGGAAAATGATATCCAAAAAAATAGTTGATACAAAATCCCAATAACATGATAATTGCTAACCATCAATGTAATAAGAATGAGAAGCAGCAAGAAGTGCAGCACCAGTTCCTGAACCATCATTTGAGTGTTCAACGATAACACTATCCGATACACCTTCACCAAGCAACTCTTTTAGGGTATTCTCTAAGCACTTTCTGTATTCAGTGTAATGCTCATACAGTCCACCATCCATGGCTATCACATTCTTCTGACCCTCGCCATCAGTGATGGTATCTTTTCCCAACTTCTTCAGAATTCCCAAGATACCAGCTGCAGAAAGACGAGCACCACGGGTAGCAACAATATTGCACAACGCAACAACCACCTTTCTCACTTCCAGGGAGGTATCAGATATCTAATATTAAAAAAAAAAAAGGGGGGGGGGAACAGAGTTAAGTTGACGAAAGTTTACCATATCGACCTTTAAAATTCAGATGTCATTATAAAGACACTAAAAAAAGCCTTTTTGGAAAACATTGATCGGAACAAAGAAGTGAATTTCATGTACCTCTAAAATCTCCTTCAGTTTGGTTTTGACCACGTTGAGATCAGCGGACGAGTCATGATGCATGGCAGACATGTCAGGTGTCCTGCACGTCAACTTCTTATGGTCAAGATACAAGAACTTCGATGATAATACTGGTAAACGGGTAACTTTAAGAAGCACATCAACCAAGGAATTCAAGAATTTTATTAAATCATGACTTGTGTAAGCAATATTCACATGGACAAACTGATGAATGCTCAAAGTTTTCACTATCTTCTGTTTGGAGAGAAATTGAACTTGGAGTAAAACATTGCAGACAAAGCAAATTTAGGCAGAAAGAAATTAGGAGCGTAAAATTTAAAATCTAAAATCAAATCATTTCTGTGTAACATTATATGAACAAATTCTTTTGTCGAATTATATCAAACCCTTAAATTCATTTGATTTATCATTGTTAAGTGGAGAGAATATATACAATTGCTCTAGATGATTCCTAAGAAGGTACTGGAAAAAGATGTCCTGAACACTAAAAAGAGGCCACAAAACTATCCTGCCTAGTTGAAGGCCTAAGGTCAGAAAATTCACTTTAAAAGTCAAAGTGGTCTGCTCCAACCAGAGACCAAAACAGGATATAAAGCATAAAGCCATAAAAATTCTCCATAACCTCCCAACTAGATTAACAGAAACCATCTCAAGTTATGAGGAGAAACTGAAGCATCAGTATCACCACCAACAATCACGAATGTTACTATGCATGCAAGTGGCAGAGGAGCTAACTGAACAAGCATAAATTTGTACCTTAATATGAATGGAACTTTCAGTTTTGAAGGAACGGTTTCACCGAAAAACCAAGCTTCTTCGGCCATTTTGTATAGTACTCTACGAACAATTTCTCCCAAATACATTCCAGAAATTATCTTCTCAAAAGTCTACATGTATGGTTGAAAATTTCAGGAAAAAAATTAATAGCCACATCTATTAAGGCAAACAAGATCAAAATTGGAGGTCAGGTAATGCAATCGTACCTGTTCACCAGGATTTAAACTCTCAGCATCTAATGCATAATCATACTCGGTTAATGGAAGGTGTGATGACCGGAAGTTTCCCCATTCCATGTTGATAACCTACATCAATCTCATACGTTGAAGCTCCAATATTTACTATACTTTTAATATCAAATAATCTGTAGCCCTTTTTAAAACTACACACTCACCATTTCTCCAGACTTGGGCAAATCACCATGCCATTTTGGTATTGCTTGAGCACTCTCCACATAAGCTGCATTTGTTCCAGTACCTAAGATAACGGCAGCAAATACATCCTTGTTTGTATATCGGCCTCCTGCTAATGTCCCGACTGTATCATTGACCTATAGTATAGATACTGAATATATCAGTACAGAGTCTACAGACAAAAATTACTCCAGAAAATGTAATTGAAAATGCTATCATTTAATGTAATGTAGCAGAGTCCAAAACTTCAATTACCAAAGCTGTTATGTTCATATCAAGACCTTGTCTCTCAATTGCTTTTCTCAAATCAGCCACAACATCCTGACCAACCTATGTAAACAACAATAAAACTAAGTATAAAATGTAAAGGTGAAAGAATAACAGGAAAGGAAAAGCATCAAAGCAATTAGGATTCAAGATTTACTGCATCATCGATCTTGAAGCCTTTTGTCCAGTTGATAAGGTTCCCAGAAGAAATGGATGTTTGCTTGACAGGAAAGGAAAAGGTAAAACCTAGCTCCCTCTTTCTACCTGGAGGAACCTTGAAATCTTCACTTTCTTCATTAACAAACTTTGAAAGTTCTGCTGCAATATAGTCAAAGAGTTCCTGAATCACATTTTTATAGATTGGTCATGTTTCTCATACAAATGGATTAAAGCAAATAACTTTCTGGAAATAGAGTAAATAGTAATTGTTAGGCATAAAAACAAATTCAAATTGATAGAAGAAAAAAGACTTACATGTGATGTCCCGACCATCAAATTTGGAGGAATCGACACCTCGGTAAATTCTCGACTGACAACACCATCCTTGCCACCGAGTTGCACACGCAATACACGAAAGTTAGTCCCTCCAAGGTCCAATGCATAAAATAGTCCTTCCTCATTCCTAAATAGAGAGGGATGTAAAGAGAAACAAAATATTTTAATATTTTTTTCAGTCTAAAAAAATTCAAAATGTTCGATAACACATATACAAAAAAAGTATGCTCATTGCAGAAAATTAACAGTTATGAAATGTGACTGATGGGAAATTGTCTCAAAATATGCCATTAGAAAAACAATTACATCTTCATCATCACAATGGTCAACTAGCAACTTCGTAGCACTCTTGAATTGTGTTGCAGTAAAAAGTGAAACAGCACTCAAATATTATATATAGACACATAAAAAGAGGATTTAATATGATTCTAAGCTTCCTAGCAACAAATTTTCACAATCACACATCACTACTGACATGAGTGACAAAATGAACAATGCAAGCAATAACTTCCCTCTAGTACAAAATCAGTTTATTAACATTGCAATTGAACAATAAATGAGCACAAATAGCTTGCAGATCATTCAAACCTCAATAAAAAGGATAAATTGTGCTTTCCGATAAACAGCTTAAATAAACAATTACCATGATGGCTAAATGCAATAAGCTATTTACGTTCAGATACGTACTTTATCAACATTTGCTTTCAACGTAAAAATATAATTCTGATTCAATCATCACTTATCATAACATTTAAATACAATAAGCTATTTGCGTTCAGATATGCACATTACGAAGCCGTCTACTTTATCAACAATTACAAAAATAGAACTTTGTTTCGATATCGACGTATATTTTTTAAAAACTTTTTTTATAGAAATTTTAAACCCTTCTGAATATTTAAAACTTCTTAAACCATAACATAAACACCAATATTCTCTAAATAAATCTCTTCCATGATACAAAGTAAACTTATAAACAAACAAAAAAATGAATCCAACACCGAAACTCGTGTTTAATGTCTGACACGTGTCAATATCTACAACGACACACACATAATTACAGTCAATTATACCATTTTCTCAAATAGTGATGATGTGTTAGTGTCGTGTCTAGTGTACATGTTTCATAGCTCAATAATATATAGACATAACAACAACAACCAAATCTTATACCAGTACGTCGGGTCGGTTATGTAGATGAAATTACGTGATAATTACCGATAAAACACCAAATGTGGTCGACCAAATAGAATTTTCTTTATTTTTAAAACTCATCTAAATAAACTCTTCTAAATATTTAAAACTTCTTACATCATAAAATAAACACCAATATACTCTAAATAGCCTCTTTCATGATACAAAGCCAACTTATAAACAAACAAAGAAATGAATCCAACACATCAACAACTCTCTAGCACCGAAACTCGTGTATGTCTGACACGTGTCAATAACCAACATGACACAAACACATATGATTACGATCAAGAGCAAGTCTTGCATAGGCACAAACCCAAATAAAATTTATTTGGGCACACACACATGATTGATAAAATTTAAAAGAGAAATGATATTAAGTGATGTGACTAAATTATTTCTCTTTTAAATTTTATCATTCATGTGAGTGTGTCTTGAATACTTTTGATTTGGGGTTGTGCCCAACCAAGTATTTCTCTATGATCAATTATATATTTTTATCAAATAAATATCAATGGTGACGTGTTCAGTGTGTCCGGTGTACATGTTTCATAGCTCAACAATACATAGACATAACTACAAATATGCAATCCAGACGAAAACAACAATAACAACGACAACCAAGTCTTATCCCACTATGTGGGATCGAGTGTATGGATGAAATTACGTTATAATAACACACATATTAAAAAATTTACATTGATCTAATAAAATAGTGACAAAAAAAAACTATAGATCAACATGATTAAGATTGGATCAAAAAACGTTATACCCTGTAGGAAGATTATCAACGAAACTGATGAGCATTTTGAGCTTACTACCACCATCAGAAGCAAGACCGGCGTGCATCTCCACCGTCATTGCATCAGCAACCTGTTTCAGCTTCAACGTTGGTGTCGCACACTTCTCTTCAAATTCCTTCAATATCGCTATTGCTTTTCCCCATCGCTTCGATTTCTTCACGTAACGATGAATCAACACCGTCGCCACCGCACACGCCGCTGTTGCTCCGATCACCGTCGCACACGCCGCCACCTTTCCCATTTTTTTGGGTTTTAATGTCGGAAACAATGTTGTAAAAACAAACACACACAGAAGTACACGCGCACACTCTCTATTTATCACGTGTCTCAAATTTTATTTATTTTTATATTATGGTTTATCTATATATATATATATATATAGGATAGGATCAAATGACGTCAAAATTAGTTTGACACCGAATATCATCCATTCATTATATTTAATCTAAAGGTTAAATGTATCTCCAAAATAATTCTCCTACACCAATTTCTCCCTCTAACATCTAATTAAGAAAAAAAGGAAAACATTTATGGTCATAAATTCATTATCAATCATTCCTTTTTTTTATTACTTATTTTCTTTATTGAACATTGTTATATTAAACGAAGAGATTGACAAAAAAAAAAAGTAGGAATGCAGTTTTTACAAAATAAAAAACTAATTACTCCATTATTTTTGGAAATCATGGCCGTGCAGTTGTAAAAATCAACGTACTACATAAACTCGTGCATTTTGTCTTTTTACTGTTCGTAGCAACCATCATTGCCCTTTTTTATTACTTCCACTATTTATAATGGTAATAAGACGTTTTAATTTTTTTACAGAAGACATTGAAGCTTACCGTTGTTGAAAGGTAGTTAAGCTTAAACATGATGAATGATAAAATAATCTAATTAGCAGCAATTTTTCAGAGGTAGTTATCAACAATGGTGAAAGAAAAAGAATCATTTTGATGTTTTGATTGAATGTGTGACTTTTTTAATGCAATTTATTTATTTATCGGTGGTGATGACTGACCCAATCAACCGTAAGCATGACTTTTTTTAACCCTAAGTAAGAATAATAAGTAGTAAACACGGGAAAAAAGGAAATGATTGATAAAGATTTTTTTGCTTAGGTGATAAAGAGAGAAATTGGTGTAGGAGAATTATTTTAGGGATAACTTTTAACCTTTGAATTAAATGTAATGAATGAATGGGATTTAGTGTCAAACTAATTTTGACACCATAATATCATTTGATCCTATCTCATATATATATATATATAAAGCGAATAGAGGATTTTAAGGAGATTTTGGATTGATTTTTTGTTATTTCGATCGTACATTTAAACAACTTTTTAATTTTTTTATAATAATATTATATTATTGATGTTATTAAAAAATATAAGAATTTTTGTTATATTTGTAATATTATTGTTGTCATTAAAAAAGATAAATATGATTTGTTAAGTTTGTTACATTTGTTATATTGTAGTTGTCATTGAAAAAGATAAATATGGTTTGTTGATTTTGTTACGTTTGAAAATCAAAAATATCTACACTTATAATTTTAATCTATAACAAAAAATTTATAAAAAATAGGGAAAAACTTATAGTTACAATTCCTTATGTGTTTTTTGTATGGTTTTTAACTAAATTCACCATGATTTTCTTAAATCCATAATTTTCTAAAAGTTTGTTATATTAAAAAAAATTGTATTTTTAATTAAGAACCATACGAAAAGTACCTAAAATATGATACCTAAGTTTTATCCTAAAAAATATTATTTGTAATTTACACATAAATTTTTTATAAAACATCATTGATAACTACACGTTACTAACGCGCGTTGACAAAATAAAAATAGTGGAAAGCCAGACATGTGGCTAGTTTATAATAATGGTTGTAAAGTGAGAAAATTTGATGATTGGATTAAAATATTATTAGGGTGACAATGACATGTGTGAGTAAGTACGTAATTAGGTTTAGATAAAGAACAAGACACTGACAAAAGATTAAGTAACCTGTCTTGTCGCACACGAATAACTCCTAATCTTATGTTTGTTAAAGATTTGGTTTAATAACATCGTTGAGATTTTATTGGTGTTTCTTCCGGGTGTTGTGGGCAAATTTATTTTTATTTTTTTTGGCAAATAATCATTTTCATCGGTAATTATATAGAGGTTAAGGAATCTATATCTATACTTCTATACTATGTATAAAAGAAAAAGATTTTCGAAGGAATTTGGGCTGCCGTTTTTGTTATTCTAATTATATTTTTAAACAAATTTTTTTATAATAATGTTGGTATTGTAAAAAAATATATATTTTTGGTGTTATTAAAAAAATAATTTTATTATTATATTTCACTACAAGAAATCAGTGTATTTTCCTACAAAATTTTCCTAGGAATTTAAATTCCTAGGAAAGCAAGATGTTTACCGACGAAAAATTTCGTCGGAAAGCAATTTCAGTCAAAATGGGTCCCACTTGTACAGAAAGCTGCGCGTGGCAGCATTTTATTAGAGGACTTTACCGAGGAAATTTTTCCTCGGAAAACCCAGGGTCCCATACCATCAAAAACGGCTGAAAAGCATGCGTGGCAGGTTGTTAGTGGGCATGCTTACCGACGAAACCTTTCCTCGGAAAGCGCCGGGGCCCACACCAACCAGAAACGTGCAAAAAGTGGAAGAGAAGCTGCGTGGCAAAAACCTATTGGGTAGTGTTTCCTAGGAAAAAATTCGTCGGAAAGCAGGGTATGTTAGCGATGAATTAATTCGTCGGTAAGCTATTATGACCGTTGCAATTTTTTAACGTTAATATTTTGTACCGTTGGGAGCATATGACCGTTGAGCAAGCATCAGCAGCATAGCATATATATATATATATATATATATATGTTCATACTCTCCTTCATTTTCTCCCACATTCAACATACTCTCCTTCATTCTTATACTTAATTCTCTCATATTATTCTCTCATATTATATACTTATTTTCTTAATCTATATCAATATCACTTATTCTCTCCATTATAATTTATTACATCATTCTCCAACAGGTTTGTGTATATATTTAATTTTATTAATGTTATTTTTTTATAATAATTAATTTCAATTTTATATGTGTTTGAATTTATATATTTTTAATGTAGTTTATTAAAATAAGTTACATTATTTTTTTATAGTTTTGTTGGTTCCGATCTATTTTGAGGACAACGTTGTTGCTAGTGTTGTTGCCTCCACTCCGTTCGTCGACTTATATATTATTTGAGGTTGGTATATCTTTAACTTAGTTTAAATTAAATTGCTACAATGATGTAATTGGTAATTAAATTATTAGTCATTAGAAAAGTAGTTTGTTAAATTTAATTGTGATAAATAAAAATGTTAGTAGGATGAACTTTTTCAAAAAAAACATTTAGCCGGATTAAATTAAATTTCAACTTATTAGTTTATGTTAGAGAGTATAATAAAAATATTAGTTATTAGAAACATAGTTAGTAAAATTAAATTGTAAAAAACATGTTAGTTAGATCAAATATTATATATGTTTAATAAAAATCTTAGTTTTACTAATTTGTGTATTAAATATGTTTTAGTTAATAAAAAAGGAAGTAAAAAATGTAGTTAGTAAAAATGTATTTAATAAAAATAACTTATTCACTTATTGTAGTTATTTTAAAAAAAAGAGGGTTAAGTTAATAAATAAATATGTATAAAAATTAGTTAATTAGTAAAACTAATTTATGTAATAAATTATATGTTTTAGTTAATAAAAATGCAAGTAAAAAATGTGGTTAGTAAAAATGTATTTAATAAAAATCACTTATTCACTTATTGTAGTTATTTTAAAAAAAGAGGGTTAAGTTAGTAAATAAATATGTATAAAAATTAGTTAATTAGTAAAACTAATTTATGTAATAAATTATATGTTTTAGTTAATAAAAATGCAAGTAAAAAATGTGGTTAATTAGTAAAAATGTTATTGTAGTTATTTTAAAAAAAGAGGGTTAAGTTAGTAAATAAATATGTATAAAAATTAGTTAATTAGTAAAACTAATTTATGTAATAAATTATGTGTTTTAGTTAATAAAAATGCAAGTAAAAAATGTGGTTAATTAGTAAAAATTTTATTGTAGTTATTTTAAAAAAAGAGGGTTAAGTTAGTAAATAAATATGTATAAAAATTAGTTAATTAGTAAAACTAATTTATGTAATAAATTATATGTTTTAGTTAATAAAAATGCAAGTAAAAAATGTGGTTAATTAGTAAAAATGTTATTGTAGTTATTTTAAAAAAAGACGGTTAAGTTAGTAAATAAATATGTATAAAAATTAGTTAATTAGTAAAACTAATTTATGTAATAAATTATATGTTTTAGTTAATAAAAATGCAAGTAAAAAATGTGGTTAATTAGTAAAAATGTTATTGTAGTTATTTAAAAAAGACGGTTAAGTTAGTAAATAAATATGTATAAAAATTAGTTAATTAGTAAAACTAATTTATGTAATAAATTATATGTTTTAGTTAATAAAAATGCAAGTAAAAAATGTGGTTAATTAGTAAAAATGTTATTGTAGTTATTTTAAAAAAAGACGGTTAAGTTAGGAAATAAATATGTATAAAAATTAGTTAATTAGTAAAACTAATTTATGTAATAAATTATTCGCGAGAATTTATTAATTATTCGCGCTTTATTGTAACGAATAAATACAAACTAATTGAGTTAATATTAGTGACGCGGAAGGTTGATCAATATATTTTACATCGTAGTTGGATGTACGATAGAAAATATCCGGGGAAAAGAACACTTAAAGCGGCTTTTGTGGATGGAGTTCGTGAATTTGTTGCTTACGCCATGTCGCAACGTGCGTTTACATTGGAGGGAGGGATAAGATGTCTGTGTATTAAATGTACGTGTAGGCTGCTTCAGAGCCCAAAAGATGTTCTAAATCATTTAAAGGACCTTGGTTTTATGGAGAATTATTACGTGTGGAAATATCATGGTGAACAAGAGCCGACAAATGATGTTAATATGCGCGCTTCAAGCAGTGGGGCACGTACGGAGAGTGAAAACTTTGGCATGATGGAAGATATGGTTGGTGATGCTCTTGGGGTGAACCTGTCTTACAACGAGGACGAGGGCGCTGAAGAGGAAAGAATTCCGAACGAGAAAGCGTTGAAGTTTTACAAAATAATGATGGAAGTAAACAAGCCGTTGTTTGAAGGGTCGTCTGATTCTAAGTTATCCATGAGTGTGAGGCTTTTAGCTGCCAAGTCAGATTGGAGTGTGGCCGAAGAAGGCGCAGAATGTTATACAAAAATGATGAGGGACGCAACTCCTATAAAGGACGATTTGCCATTGAGTTTTTATGAGGCTAAGAAGTTGGTGTCGAAGTTGGGATTGCAAGTTAAAACTATTGATTGTTGCGTTAAAGGGTGCATGCTGTTTTACGACAACGAATTCGGTAAAAATGATGGGTCGTTGGTGGAGTGTAAATTTTGCAATGCATCGAGGTATCAAGTACGTGGTAATGCCAGTTCTCGGAAGCAGAAGCTAGTCTCAGTCAAGTCAATGTTTTATCTGCCAATAATACCAAGATTGCAGAGATTGTATGCATCAACTCACACAGCCGATAAAATGACGTGGCATTATTACAATAGAACAAATACAGGTGTGATGTGACATCCCTGTGACGGGGTGGCATGGAAGTACTTTGACGAAGTACATCCTGATTTTGCAGAAGATCCACGTAATTTGAGGCTTGGATTATGCTCTGATGGATTTGTCCCGTATATCCAAAAGTCGGCAACGCCTTATTCTTGTTGGCCAATTCTTCTTACCCCGTATAATCTTCCTCCTGACATGTGCATGTCAAAACCTTATTTGTTTTTGACTTGTGTTATACCAGGACCTAATAGCCCATTAGATGGTATAGATGTGTATTTACAACCTTTAATTGATGATTTGAAGAGATTGTGGATCGGGGAATCAACATATGATATTGCAAGGAAGGAGAATTTTAGGATGAGGGCAGCTTTGATGTGGACTATTAACGACTTTCCTGCATATGGAATGTTGTCTGGATGGTCGACTCATGGTAGATTGGCTTGTCCACATTGCATGGAAGAAACAAAGGCGTTTAACTTGCATCACGGAAGAAAGAGTTCGTGGTTTGACTGCCACTGTAGGTTTTTACCAGCAACACATGAATTTCGTAAGAAGAGGAATTTGTTTCGTAAAGGACAAACAGAAAAAGATGGCCCGCCTCCTAGGACAACATCAGAGGAAGTATTCCGTAGAGTCAGTGCATTAGGACTTTTGAAATTCCCAGATGTTGGCAAAAGAGTCAGACACCCGCAATACGGTGACACCCACCATTGGACGAAAAGAAGTATCTTCTGGGACCTCCCTTACTGGAAAGACAATTTACTTAGACATAATCTTGATGTTATGCACATTGAGAAGAATTTTTGTGACAATATAATTCACACGGTGATGAATGTCTCTGGTAAAACAAAAGATAATGAGAAGGCTAGAATGGACTTGCCATTGATTTGTAAGAGACCAGATATGGAGCTACAACTTCTTCCATATGGAAAATATCTAAAACCTAAGGCTATTTATAGTCTAACTGCTGATGAAGCAAAATCTGTTTGTCAATGGTTGAAAGAATTGAGGATGCCAGACGGATATTGTTCTAACTTGTCAAGGTGTGCCGACGTCAACTCCGGAAGACTGCGTGGAATGAAAAGTCATGATTCCCACGTTTTCATGGAACGCTTACTTCCAATTGCATTTAGTTCATTGCCAAAAAATGTTATAAACCCGTTGACTGAAATTAGCCAATTTTTTAAAGACTTATGTGCTTCAACCTTGAGGATGGATGAACTTGTTAAAATGGATCAGAATATTTCAATCACTCTTTGTAAGTTGGAGCAAGTTTTTCCTCCGGGTTTCTTTGATTCTATGGAACATCTTCCGGTGCATCTCGCATATGAAGCTTGGCTTGGTGGACCTGTTCATTATAGGTGGATGTATCCTTTTGAAAGGTTCATGGGTTATGCAAAGCGAATGGTTAGAAATAAAGCAAGGGTTGAGGGATCAATAGTTGCAGCTTACGTGGTTCGGGAAACAAACTATTTCATCTCTCACTACTTCGACAACTTGATGTTGATCCCAAGAAATACACGAAATTAACTTATTGTTGAAAGTGAAGAGTGTCAGTCAGCCTTATCAGTTTTTCGTCACCACGGACGTCTTTGTCATCCAGAGAAAGATTATTGGATGAACGATGCTGAGTTGCAGTCAGCGGCCATTCATGTGATGATTAATTGCATCGAAGTTGGACCATACATTGAGATGTTTCAAGGATTAAATATTGGTAACATATATACCACTTTTCAAGGATGGTTTAAACATCAGTTGCTAAATGATCATCCGACTACACAGATATATAAATTGAGGGGGTTAGCCGAAGGTCCGGGAAGAAAAGTCAAACAACATCACACTTACTTTGTCAACGGATTTAAATTTCATACTCAATCACGGTCGGTGGGCAAAAAAACAATTAACAGCGGTGTTTACGTTAAAGGAATCAGTGATGGAGGTGAAGATGACTTCTATGGTGTGATCAAACACATATTTGAAGTAACTTTCTTATATGTAGATGAACCCAACAAAGTTGCATTGTTTTACTGTGACTGGTTTGACCCTGCACATGGGATGATAATTGACCCAAAGTATAAAACAGTTGATGTACGAATGGACAGAAGGTATAATGCATTTGACCCTTTCATCTTGGCAAGTAAAGTTAGTCAAGTGTATTATGTACCTTATCCTTCTCACCACCGACGCAAACATGGATGGTGTGCTGCTATCAAGTGTAAACCAAGAGGTCAAATTGAGACAGAAGGTCAAGATAAAGAAGTACCTTACCAAGATGATGAAATATCACATGTTCCAGAAGTGATTGAAGTCGATCCTGCTACGGATTTGGTTGACAGAGATGTTGACGGTCAGCAAGTTGATGCTGAAAAGTTAGCTGAAATGTTACTTGTTGACACTGACAGTGGGGATGAGTCTAGCAACTCTATAGACAATGGGGAAGATGCAATTAACCCCGAAGACAATGTGGATGATTTTTATTAATTATGACGATATTTAATGTACGATTTTATCATATGAATTATTTTAATCTTGCATATATAATGTGACAATATTTTATTCATTATATTAATTATTGTTTATTGTATTATGACAGGGATGTCTGGGCAAGACAAAGATAGGGGTAAGGCTAAAGTTGTAGATACCAGGAAGAAGAAGAAGAAAAAACAAGTATCAAAACATAATAGATATTACCTCAGAGGAGACCAGATCATGGCGCCGTCTACCAGGGGTTTCCTTCCGTAACATTGATGAAATGACTGGTACTCCTATTCCTACCACTACTACTACTACTCCACCACCTTACCCCACTCCATTCACAACTATTCCTCCCACATCATTCCCGACCATTCCCCCCACATCATTCTCGACCATTCCCTCGACCATTCCTCCGACATACACTACACCTGGATATGTTATGCCTGGATTCGCCTCATCACATTCGCCTGGTTTCAATACCACCCCATTTACTATCTGACAAGGCCTTAACGTACCTGTTCCCCCCGTTGCTCCCAGAAGATATTCATCAGCGGAACTCATGCAAGATTTTATGCAAGATACAAATTTCTTAAGGTTATTGAATGTAACTGAACATCAGCCTCACCAGCACGAGCAGCACCAACATGAAGAGCCACAAGCATCAGCAGCAGCAACAACAGCAGCAGCATCAGCAGGATCAGCAGCATCAGCATCAGCAGCACCAGCAGCACCACGACGAGGACGACGTCGCAACATTGAAGACTTGCATTATGCGGATGGGCTGCTTAAGATTACACCGACACCTGGATCGTAAGTATTAAAAGTAGTTTAATTTTTATTTGTTTTTTAAATGCATAATTTAATTAACACTTCAAATTTGTAGGTTGGAGCCATCCAAGAGAGTGGCAGAATTTATTCGAGGAGCCATCCAGATGTTTTACCCGAAAGATAGGTGTTGGGCCGTCTATAAACATCTTACTAAAGACGACAGGGCGGCACTTTTTAAATACTTTTCGGTAAACACAATTTATTAAATATTAAATAATTGTAATTATTTTATAACATGCTATATTTTTAAAAATTTTAATGTCTAATAATTTTTTTGTTTATTGCAGGAGCATTGTACCTGGCCTAGAGATGTCCATCTTCTTGTAGAGAAGCTCTTTCACAAGTTAGCTTCCAAACGTTTATCAAATTTGTTATATGATGAACGGGAAGAATGGAAAAAACATAAGGGCAACTACCGTACACATTGGATCGGGGAAATAGCGTGGGAACACTTGACCAAGTATTGGCTAGAAGATCCAAAATTTAAGAACCGTTCCAGAGCTAACAAGCAAAATAGAGCATCTCTTGTAGGAGGACATGAACACGCACAATGATGTGTCAGTGTCCCTACCCATGCTAGACATCTGGTAAAAAAATATTTCACTATTTCTATTTCTATACATGTGTATATTAAATAAACTCAAATGTTCTAATTGCTTATACAACTTTTCGTGTACAATTAGGCAAAATCCTTGGAGAGGGATCCTTATCCAAATGAGCTCCATAGAGAGACTCATTTCAGCCAGCGTACTGGTCAGTATGTCGATGCTCGGGCACGCAATACCCAGGTAAATTTGCAAATATTCGTAATTTATTTTAATTAGAAAAAAAAAGTGAATTATTAAAGAATTATGTTGTTAATTTCATTTATTATTATTATTATATAATTTTTATTTGACTTTATTTGTAAACAATTATTATTATCTAATTTTCTTTACTTTTCTTTATAGGCATTTTATGACGAGTACGTAGCACGGTTTTTGGAGCAGAATCCTGAGATTCAATCACATGAACAAATTCCCGACTCCATAAAAATTGAATTATGGGCAAAGGCTGCAGGAGGACAACAAAGACCGGATAGAGTATACGGTCTTGGAGCGTTGGCCGGCAACATGGTGCATGGAAATTTGTTCCGTGCTCCTGTTCTACTAGAGTCCAGCTCAGCTCGTTCTGCAGAGTTGTCTCCTGAGATTCAAGCAATGATAACTCGAATGAACGAGGAGTTGCAAAGTCAAAAGTTGGAGTTGCGAAATCAAAATGAGCTGTTGGAATCTCAAAAGCAGGAGTTGAAGCAGGAGTTGGCAAGGAAAAATGAGCCAGAGAAGAAGCTATTGAAAGAAATGAATGTCTTTCGAAAATTCCAAAAGATGATGACAAAGAAGTTCATGGGTGGGAAAAAGAGTAGAAAGACATCTGATTCATCGTCACCTGCATCTTCGAGTCAATTTTCACCGACACCTCAACAAATACATGACGACGACGATGATGATAATGACGAGGACGCCGAGGAGGAGGAGGAGGAGGAGGATGATAGCGAGTAATTTATGTTTTTGTCAGGTACATTTATGAATATTGTCGTTGATAGCGAGTAATTTATGAATATTAATTGTCGTTGTGTACTCAAATCATTATTTTTATTTTATTAAATTTAACCAAATTTTTTTTTTAGACAAGACCTCATCAAATACATGACGACGACGATGATGATAATGACGAGGACGACGAGGAGGAGGAGGAGGATGATAACGAGTAATTTATGTTTTTGTCAGGTAAATTTATGAATATTGTCGTTGATAGCGAGTAATTTATGAATATTAATTGTCGTTGTGTACTCAAATCATTTTTTTTATTTTATTAAATTTAACCAATTTTTTTTTATAATGACGAGGACGACGATGAGGAGGAGGAGGATGCTAGCGAGTACTTTATGTTTTTATCAGGTAAATTTATGAATATTGTCATTGATAGCGAGTAATTTATAAATATTAATTGTCGTTGTGTACTCAAATCATTATTTTTTATTTTATTAAATTTAACCAAATTTTTTTTTATAATGACGAGGACGACGACGAGGAGGAGGAGGATGATAGCGAGTACTTTATGTTTTTATCAGGTAAATTTATGAATATTGTCGTTGATAGCGAGTAATTTATGAATATTAATTGTCGTTGTGTACTCAAATCATTATTTTTTATTTTATTAAATTTAACCAATTCCTTTTTATTATAATGACGAGGACGACGATGAGGAGGAGGAAGATGATAGCGAATACTTTATGTTTTTATCAGGTAAATTTATGAATATTGTCGTTGATAGCGAGTAATTTATGAATATTAATTGCCGTTGTGTACTCAAATCATTATTTTTTATTTTATTAAATTTAACCAAATTTTTTTTTATACAACACCTCATCAAATACATGACGACGACGATGATGATAATGACGAGGACGACGATGAGGAGGAGGAGGATGATAGCGAGTACTTTATGTTTTTGTCAGGTAAATTTATGAATATTGTCGTTGATAGCGAGTAATTTATGAATATTAATTGTTGTTGTGTACTCAAATCATTATTTTTTATTTTATTAAATTTAACCAAATTTTTTTTTATACAAGACCAAGTAAAATATTTATAATGTATTTTTTCAAAAATAATCGATTTTTTAAAATAACTGTTTTTTTTTAAAATATGGAATCTTTTCCTAGGAATTTCCTAGGAAAAATTCTTAGGAAAAATTAAAGGGGGAAATGAAAATTGCAGAGGGAAACGAAAATTTAAAATTTTTAGGGGAAGCTTTCCTAGGAATTTTTTCCTAGGAAATTCCTCGGAAAACGTGACAGAATTTTTTTCTCTATAAATAACACACTCTACACTACACATTTCATCGTTCATTCATTCATCTCTATTCAAACAAATATTAATCTATCTCTATATTTTCTTCTTCATCTTCTTCTTCATCTTCTTCAACAATTTCTAAACACATATAATTTTTTATCTTCTTCAACAATAATCTCTTATCATTCTTCCTATTCTCATCTTCTCTTCTTCTTCCTATTCTCATCATCATCATCATCTTCTTCTTCTTCTTCTTCTTCTTCTTCTTTTTTTTTCAACAACTCATCCACAACAATTTTCTATCTTCATTAACACTAATTTCTTCAACAATAATCTTTTATAATTTTTTTAACATTAATTTTCTTCTTCCTAATTTCTTCTTCTTCTTCCTTTTTCAACAACTCTATCACAACAATTTTTCATCTTCATTAACACAAATTTTTCATCTTCTTCAACCATAAAATCTATTTATTTCTTTCAAAAATAATTTCATCAAAATAATTCATTCCTACATTTGTTTTTATTCAAAACACTTTTACTTCATATATTTCTTTTTTAAAAATCATTTTTTAATATATATTTTTTTGAATTTTTTTCAAAATTTGAATTTCGCGCAATTTTTTCGAATTTTTTTTTCAAAATTTGAATTTCGCGCAATTTTTTTAAAAAAATTCAAATTCTTTTGGCGCAATTTTTCAAAATTCAAATTTTTGGCGCAATTTTTGAAATTATTTTGAAATTTAAAAATTAATTTTTTTTAAAAAATTAATTTTTTTCCTCGGAAATTCCTCGGAAAAAATTTTAAAAATTTTTTTGGCGCAAATTTTTAAAATTTTGGCGCAATTTTGAAATTCGAAAAATTTAATTTTTTTTTAAAAATTAATTATTTTCCTCGGAAATTCCTCCGAAAAAATTTTAAAAAATTTTCAAATTTTTTTGGCGCAAATTTAAAATTCCAATTTTTTTTTTTAATAATTAATTAATTTCCTCGGAAATTCCTCAGAAACTAACCATTAAAATATAATAAATTTTCCTCGGAAATTCGTCGGAAACTAACCATTAAAATATTTATAAATTTTCGTCGAAAATTCGTCGGAAAACATGTGTCAGACGTAGCAGTTTTGCAGGGAAGCTTTCCTAGGAAATTTTCCTCGGAAATTCCTAGGAAAGCTTCTGACTAAAAATTCCTAGGAAATTCCTCGGAAAATCGTAGGAATAGATTGAAAATTGCCTAGGAATTTTTTCGTCGGTAATTTCCTCGGAAAACACTGTTTCCGAGGAAATTAGGCTGTTTTCCTAGGAATTTTTTCCTAGGAAAATTACTGTTTTCTTGTAGTGTTTGTTATATTATTGTTGTCATTGAAAAAGATAAATATGGTGTGTTAAGTTTGTTATATTTGAAAGTCACAAATATTTATATCTATACTTATAATTTAAATATATACTAGCAAAAAGACGGGCACTCACGTGTCCTTCTTTCTGCTCTTTTTATTGCGCATATGCGTGTAGATTATCAACGATATTTTCTAGAAATTTGCGTGTAAATTACAAACGATATTTTATATAAATTTTTTGATATAGATTAAAATTAAAATAATAGATATTTGTGACTTTCAAATGTAACAAACTCAATAAACCATATTTATCTTTTTCGACGACAACAATAATATAACAAATATAATAAAAAATTATCTTTTTAAATAACACCAATAATAAAACAAATTTGTTTAAGGATATAATTGGAATAACAAAAAAACAGCCCAAAATTCCCTATTCTCTTTATATATACTAGCGAAAAATGGGCTCTCACGTGCCTGTCTTTCCGTTCTTTTTATTGGGCCAACGTTTGAAAATTATGAACGGTGTTTTTTAATAAAATATTAATTTTGATTAAAACTAAAAATATAAATGTTTGTTGCTTTCAAGTCATAACAAACCAAACTAACCATGATTATCTATTTCAATGGCACCAACAATATAACCAAAAAATATAATCTAAATTCTTTTTTTTAACGACACCAACAACAATATTTATTATAGAAAAAGTTGTTTAAGAGTATAATTGGGATAATAAAAAAGTAAGTATAGATATATTCATCTAGTTTGTTACACTTTTTAAATGATAAAGGAAAAAAAATTAGCCCATTATATTCATATTGTGTTTGTTACACTTTTATTTTAATATCTGAATATTTATTCTTATCTAGTTGTTATATGTGTTATTTGTATTGAAAATTAAGAGTCATTTTAGAAAGAGAAAAGGTCAGCTCAAAAAAGGCAAAATATGTTATTTTCTTTATATATATAGTATAGAAGTATAGATATCAACTTTTTTAAGTCTCCTAAATAATTCTTTGAGCCAAAAATAGTAATTTTATATCTAATTTAACCAATTGAACCTAAATTTTCTATTTGTTTAATTGAACTTTAATTCCATATTTTATTGTCGACCCATGAGTTAAATCTAAATATAGGTTTTCCAATAAGGTTGTTGCAAAATATTGATCAACCATCCAGATTGTGCAATGATACGCGCTTTACAATTACCCAAATGGAGAATTACGTGTTTGAGGAAAATGTCATATCATAAAGAAATATTAGACAAAATGTTTATATCCCGAGATTTCATTTGACTCCATATTATCCTAGAATTCCTTTCACAATTCAACGTAAACAATTTTATATTGTTGATCATTTTCAAAGACTATTAATAAGAGTCAACAAAAATTTCTTCAAAATGTTGACAATTTTTTTACGACTAAAACATGCATGAATTTCCATATTGTTTTTTAAGAGGTAATTACATTAGTAGTTGTATTTCCTTTTTTTTTTTATATATAATTATAACGGAGCAACAAACCAATCGTTTGGGCTTAAGTGGTTAATGAGTTTCACCAATGACGAATTGTTCATGAGAACCTGAGTTCGATTCTTTAGTTAAACAATCCTTGACTAGGCTTTAGATACCTCCGATCCAATGTCCGGATTACCAGGACTTCTTTTCCCTAAGAACCGGAAGTTTAACACAAAAAAATTATAAGAAAACAACACGAGATATTAAATAATTTTTATCAACAATTTATCTAATGTGATAATAAAAAGTAAAAAATTCTAACGGAACACCATGAAATATTAAATAATGGGAAATTCTTGTTTACCCATCAATAAAAGGTGGGTAATACTACCCATGTTGAGTTGACCCAATCAAAACAATGTATTTATATAACATTAAAAATAATAGAAAACAAACAAATAACTTTGATTGGTGCCAACTCAGTATGGGTTGTGTTACCCACCTTTTATTGATGGGTACCTAAGTTGTCACCTTAAATAATAATAATCAACAAGATATTGAGAATAGGGACGTGGTCTGACGTGGATCATGCCTCCGTCCAATTGGATACCCATCTTTGAGAATTTTGTGATCTCCTTTGATCACTTTGCCGTTCTTTTTTAAAAATCAACATGATTTAAAATAGGACATCAACATTACTTTTATTCACCCCTCAAAAAACATTATTTTATTCATATTATTTTCAAATATCTCAAATCAGATTCTAAATATATTATAGAAATTATAAATTTTACTATGTGGTGGAAAACATAGATGAAGATTATTTATTTGTGGTTGGAACAAGGACCCACACTCCTTGCCAATTCCCACTAAAAAACATAATTTGAATTAATCATGAGGTTATTTGAAAAAAAAACAAAAAAAATTGGAGGTTATATATTTAAAGTTTTCTCTGGTACGAGATAATTTAACTTCAATTTTTCCTATTTATATAACAAAACATAATATTCATGCTCAATTATCGGATTTATTAGTCAATGACATAATTAATTATCTTGTGCATTGCAAGGGGTCTAAGTACCAGTAACAATTATAATAACACTATAGTAACTGAAAAAATAAATTCCAGCAAAATTTTATGTAACAAATAATAAGATTCCGTTTGGAAATTTATATCATATCCGAAAGATTTCAATCACATCCATAACAATTAACACGTTAAATAGAAATTACATTCGTTAACTTAAGGGTCTTGTTAACGAGTGTCCCCGAAACACTCTTTAAGTATTCAAAAATAAGTAGTTATTTTTTAAAAAAGTTAAATATTTTGATTTCCAATGCATTGATTATAGGTTTTTTCATAAATATTTACTACTTATGGTCCTTAAAGAGTGCTCCGGAGACACTAGTTAACATTTCTAAATTAAAATATATGTTTGATGGGTTTAACTTTAATTCTCCATGATACACTTCCTGGAACATTCTAATTAATTTCCATTCTAAAAGAGAAGTAGAGGATCATGACACAAATCCCAATCATTAATATATATTGAAATTGAAATCAAATATTCTTGTACCAACCACTCAGTCACTCACTCACTCTTCCTTTCTCTTTCTTGCGCTCAAAGAAACAACACATTCCTCGTGCGAGAGGGAACGTGAATATATATGTTGTGTGAAAACAAAACAAACATTTTCTAACTTGTTTCCACAATCAATATACACAGCAACAGTAACAACAATAAAACATTATCTTCTTTTCTTTTTTTCAAAAACACCTCAGTCCATGTCTCTCATTGACATTGCCTTCTTCATCTTTCTTGCATACGTCAGATACGGTCATCGTTTCTCCTCCACTCCACCGTCACCGTCACCGGAGGAAATTCAAATAGTGATAAACTCTCTCCCTACATTCCCTTTGTCATACATTACGACTCACAACTCTTCCTCTTCGTCCGCCGCCAGATCTGAATTCTCGGTTTGCTTAGTGGAGTTCAGTGAGACGGATTTCCTCCTCCGACTGCATTGATACTTGGTTTCGCCAGCGCCTGACATGCCCCATCTGTAGATCGGAACTTCTCTCTTTCTTCAGATTCCAATCTCGTCGGAGAGGAATTTTATGAATGCTTTTTTCCTTAGTCTTTTAATCACTAGTCATTACTACTAAATGGATACTATTTTAAGACCTTACCTTTAGAAATGTTATTACTACGTGGATACTATCTGTTTTGTTATTGAAATCAAGTGTATGTTTGATTCCACTTTTACACATAGTAAATTGATTTTAGAAATTGTTAATAAATTATAGCTGAACATAGAAAAAAAAAATTGTGAGATAGTTAGGTTGGACATCGATATTGCGGTTCGAACTCTTATTTTCTCACTTACATGTGTAAGAGGTTATTGTCCTTTGATTTATCTACCCAAAAAAAAAATTATTGGTTTGAAAGTTCAAAATTAACTGTGACTTGTTTGGTTACTCTCAACTAGAATTTATTGTCTTTCGAATTTATTTTAACTTAAAGCTATAATTTGTAACTTTTACCTCTGAAATTCTCGTTCACGCAGGATAGATGTTAGACACAATGTTCAAGACAACGTGTATAACATACAAGTGATAAATCAATAGATAACAATAAATCTTATATATAAAATTAGTTCTTAAGTCTATTTAGCAAATTTTTAGAATCAAAAAAGTTGTTACCAATTTCCTAATTTTTTTGCCTTTTTTAATGATTTTATCATGCATAATGTTGCAAATCATTCTTTAAAGGGTGATAGTCTTAGTAGACGTATTTGTTTTTTAGGGATATTTGGTTGTTTTTATTAATATGTATTTTTAGTTCTATTAGAATGTTAAAGAATCAAGAAGCAAATAATTTAAATATTTCCTTTCAACAATCATTCTGATTTAAAAATGTGAAGTCATAATTGTTTAATGTTTTGAGTCTTTGTCTTTTGGAAGAAATAATTCATGATCAATGGTCACTCTCATTTATAATAATAAGTCTCCAAATGCTTAACAAATCTTATATATAAAAAGTTGTTAAATCTTCTAATCATATTTTTGGAAGAAAAAAAGTTGTTACAAATTTCCTATTTTTTTTTTTGCCTTTTTTATAATTTTATAATGAATAATGTTGTAAGTTATTCATTAAAGGGTGATATGATTAGTTCCCCCTAAGAAGAAAAGACAAATGTAGTCTCTTATCTTTAGCCCTTTTTGCAGTATTAGTCTTTTTGCTCAATTTTGACTCAGTTAACACTGTCTGGTAGCTCACTTGACTGAGTGACATGCAATGTGTGTAATTACTAATTTTAAAAAAATGCCACGTGTTTAATGGAAGAATTAAAAAAAATGATAAAACAAAATTATAATTGGAGAGGCATGTGAGTAGTTCATCAACAAGCTATATCATTCATCTTCTTCGTATAAATCCTTCATCTTCTTTATCCATTTCTTATAAAAAAAATGCAGAATAATACTATATCATTCATCTTCTTCAAACCCAAAAAAAATCACCAACACAAAAACCTTAGAGAAAACAAAATTCGAAAATAAAAAAATTGAAGGCAAAACAATAACAACCGATAAATCAATTCATGTGTTAACTCAAAAAATCCACAACAACAAACCAAAAATCAATTAACCCATAAATTAACAAGAACAAAAAACCTATGATAAAGGGTTACAAATCAATTATTTCAAATCAATTACAAATTGATTCAAGCAAAATGACAATGAATTTCCAGATTATGACACATCGAGAACGAAGCTGAGGTTGAAGAAGAACAAATGACTTCACAAAAATATGAGAAGAGAGTATGAATATGCTGAGACCTGGTTTTAATAATTGAATATCTGAGAACAAAGGGCTTCACAAAAATCAGAGAAGATGGTGTGAATATGCTGAGGTTGAAGAAAAACAAAGAGCTTCATTAAAATCTGAGAAGAGGGTATGAATATGTTGACGTTGAAGAAGAAGAAAGAGCTTCATGAAAATCTGAGAAGAGTGTATGAACATGCTATGAACAAAGGTTCGAATTTTGCTTATACTCATATCTAGACTCTTTGACTATGGTTTGAACATTAAATATTTATTTTGTTGATTACTCTTGTATTGGCTTACTTATAGATGATTGTCGTGATATTAGATCTTCCTTTTCTAATGTTTTTGCTCACCATTTAGCTAAGTTTGCTTTATCTTATGTGGACACAGTTTGGATTAAGGATTGTCCTCCTTGTACTGCTTCTTATGTTGCAGCAACTTTGGTTGCTATGAAACATCTTTCACGTCAAAATAAGACTATTTATAATGAGAGATGAGAGGATCAATTAATGATCCTTGGATTGAATTAGATGATTATGATTAGGGATGTAAATGGATATACATGGGCGCGGATAGTATTATATATATGTCTGCCCCGTATGACAAATATGATATTTGTGCCCTCTCCATATCCACACGAATATCCGTTTAGCGGGTAATCCACGGATTTTAAGTTATTCACGTGTATATAGAGATATCCATAGATAACATTTAAAAAAAAGTCACCTAAAATATAACAAGAAAAGTTCATCACATTCATTTTCTTCTTTTTATTAAAACATAATAATATCCATGCATTACAATAACAATATCCATACATTTCATTTCTAACAAAAAAAAGAAAGATAATTACATTTAACAAAAACAAAGTTCTTTGATTCAACAAAAACATAAATAAATTTCATCACATTTAACAAAAATAAAGTTCATTGATTCAACAAAAACATTGTAATATCCCGCTTCAGACTCTAGTATTTGTCAGTAATGCGACGATGCATCAGAGATATTTTAAGAGAATGGCAATTTTGTAAATTGTCGCCCAAAGGATTATTAAAGGGGCAAAACCCACTTTTCTCTCATTTCTTATTTCTCATTTCTCTTCTCTCTCTAAAATATTTTCTTCTCTCTTCTCCCTTCTCTTTCTCTCACGCCAACCTTTCCTCCATCCCGCTATAATCATCAATCTCTACTTCAATCCCTCAATTCTCATGCAAGCAAATCACAACTTTTGGGAACCTTGAGATCTTGGAAGCTAAAAAAACAAGAAAGGGAAAAAGGATTGGAAGCTAGGGTTGAGAAGAATCAAGGAAAGAAGAGGAATCAAGCTAGGGTTGTGGAGTGGAAGCTTGGCAAGGAATCTAAGCAAGCTTTTGAGGTGAGCTCCCTATGATTTTACCCTTATTGGGAAATTTTGAGAGGTGAAGGAAAATTGAATGATTAGGTTCAATTCTTGTATGTTAGTTTCCCTTTTGTTAATACTTGATATACTATGATCTTCCTAGTTTAAAACCTATCAATTGATGTATATTGACTTGCTGGTGCTGTGATTTTGTTTAAATTCGTGTTTGAACTTGCTGGGAAAGCTACAGGGCCTGGCAACACTGGGTTTGTCGTGCCACGACAGAACCTGTCGTGCCATGATCATATGGATCAGCACATCCATCGTGCCACGACAAGAAGCCATCGTGCCACGAAAAATCCAGGGAGCCACCCTATTTTTGAAATGTGTATATATTGTATTATGAGTTATGACGAAGTAGTCATCAGATATCAGAACGTGATCATAGGATGTCCCCAGATCACTAAGTATGAGATTATGTATATGTTCAGCATAAGGTAAAGATATATAGCGATCCTAGTTTTTCCCTTGATCGCAAGATATGTAGAGATTGACGGCGATCGTAGGAATCCCTGAGATTGCCAAGAGTTAGTGCATGGCGACCCTAGGTTTCCCCGAGGTTGCCAACAGTAGGTTGGGCCGGAGCTCACTGAGACATTATGTCTCATCCCAATCCTTCTGGTGCAGGTTTACAGGTAAGCAAGAGGTTCGTGTTGAAGTTCTTCAGGGGGACGCTGAATGGAGTGCAGATGCTCGGATTATATCAGCTCAGGAGGTTGTCAGACAATTATTTAAGTGTATATTTTGTATGGTACTTGATTGGTTGTATAAACGAGCATGTTTGTATTCATTCAGATGTATTGTATTATTATTATTATTATTGAAAATTTTAATGTATCCAGTATCAGATTAATACACATGCTAAATATTCTAGACAAATTTAGTATGGGTGTTACAATTGGTATCAGAGCAGGTCGATTCAGACCGTGCCTTGGGTCATTAAAGATTCAATAGAAGTAGTGGGACCATTGGGTTCAGGATATTGTTCTAAAGGTCACATCTAGTTGAGTCTGATCAACTCAATCTAGTATATGACACTTAGGATAAATGTCTAAGAGCTGAATGTGACCGTGGAGGAATGAAGTGTGTGAAGAGCGAAGATTAAGGCGTCAGATTTTTTAAGACGGAATTGGCGAAGAAGTATTCAATGCCAAATGGTGGCCATCAAACCGTAAGGTAACTAAGTCTGTTAATGGCGAAGTTCAGGAACATAAGAGATATTTAAGAGTAAGGTGAAGTACCCTAACCCAGTTGGACGCATCGTTGAGCGATGTTTCGTCTGTGGAAGACATAAGAAATTATCAGTTGATTATGGGAAGCTCTAGACTCCCAACGAGGATGGAGTGTGTAAGAATCAAAGGACTCGCACACTCGAACCATCAGTGAATAAAGTGTGAACTTAAGTTGCTCCAGGTATACTTTTAGTAGAGTTTCTGCAATGTTTAAATGATTATAAATGTTGAACTGTCCATGAGATGGTTACGGAAATCGGAACATGGAAAATAAGCTAGAACCAGTGCATAAGTTGTTTACAGGTTTGGGCGTGATTCCGCGAAAACAAGTATATTGTTTATGTCCGAAAGGAAACACAAAGTCAGGCGATGACCAATCAGTAAGTTGAGCAGGTGGTTTAAGCCACAAGAGAAACAATAACGTAAGATGGTTCTGTTTTAGAAATAAAAAGATTGGTCACGGAGATTTTATATGGCGATAGTGGTGTATTACTCCAATCCTAACTCGAATTGTTTAAAGATCAGAGTTGCGCAGCGGAGAAGTAATCCAAGAATGAATTAACGAACAATGCTAAGCTGAAGCTTAGGGAACATAAAGGCTTGTGAAGTCCTTGTCAGATGAATCACATGGAAGGTGTTAAGTGCTTAATTCTTATAACACGGAATAGTAGTAAGTAGAGACGACTAGAACATATCACAAGTTCTAATGGAAAATTTTAGAAGTTAAACTGAGGAATACTTCAAACCTCGGAACCCACGAGAAATGGAATATCAAAATAGTTTAAGAATATATGGTAAGAAATAAGGAGGATGTGTTTCTAACATAATAAGTTTAAATCAATGGAAGTCACCGCGAATACGGTAATCTAGCTATTTTAGCTCGGTAACTTCAAGTGGACTTGAAGAGTAAGTTTAACCAAAGAGAATTATGCATAAGGCAACAACAGAACAGGTTGCTCTTGCAAGATGATAATTTTGAATTTAAAGCATTGATCAGAAGCGACAATACAGTGGCATGTAAGTTTATTCCACATTGTACCCACGTTATGTTAACACGTCGCATGTACCAGGTTATGCTTAGTGAGGTATACTTATCGGGCAGTGTTTATGCTACTCAGACAGTAGTGTAGCACATTCTTTTTCAGTTATGTGACATGTATAAGTAATTAAGGTACGCAGCTAGTTATGTTAAAGTGAGAAGATGCTGATCAGAATAGGTTGGTTGATGCCGAACGCGTTTTAGTTAAGAATATTCAAGGACCTTGAACTCGATGTTTAGAAATGAGAAATAAGTTTATGATGCCGATAGAATGTAACCATAATTTACGTTATGGGTTGATGCATACTCAAGATATAAACATGAGTTAAGAGTAAGAAAAAGATCTTCAGTTGATGTGGTAGTGTCTCAAATATGTTTAGATCAAGAATGATGTCCCGATAGTCGGACAAGGATGATGTGACGTACTATGTACCCGTTAGTAGTGTACACGTACTCGAATATGTATGTGAATTATGTGCTATGAATTGTACTATATGATGAGATGTGAGACGGCTTATACCACTCATCACTTGGACTAAACTCCTATGAGTTTTGGATTTATCGGTGTAGTAATATTTACGCTACGGCTAGAATTCGAGATAAGATAAGTGATGTCGTAGATTAATTGAAGCGGAATACGAGTAACCTGTAAAGTTCTGTGAGCTCTTGAGAATTCCATAGTGGAAGTAATGGTTATGATTGTGATAAGTAGCACATCGAGATGTCGAAAAGAAAGGAGCAGGTGCTAGAGGTGAAACCTCCTGCTTATACTTGGAATATTAAACAAAGTTGGAATAATCCTTGCATTTGAATGCGTATACACAATATCAGATGTTTTTCGGTGTAAGGATGATTCTATATGGAATGGTATGATATAAGTCTATAAGAAGGATATCGTCATACGAGACGAAGATAAGGATAAGAATTCATGGGAATTAGTTGTGGTGCATTAGACCACTAAGAGAGTGAAAATGTTGAAGAAGATGAGATCGACCCAATGTCGTTGAAGTAAGGTTACGCGGACTATGAAGTTCAGTATGAGAGATTCATTCATAAAAGATTTCAAGGGGATTCTAAATTTCGAGGACGAAATTTCTTTAAGGGGGGTAGATTGTAATATCCCGCTTCAGACTCTAGTATTTGTCAGTAATGCGACGATGCATCAGAGATATTTTAAGAGAAGGGCAATTTGGTAAATTGTCGCCCAAAGGATTATTAAAGGGGCAAAACCCACTTTTCTCTCATTCTCATTTCTCTTCTCTTTTCTCCCTTCTCTTTCTCTCACGCCAACCTTTCCTCCCTCCCCCTATAATCATCAATCTCTACTTCAATCCCTCAATTCTCATGCAAGCAAATCACAAATTTTGGGAACCTTGAGCTCTTGGAAGCTAAAAAAACAAGAAAGGGAAAAAGGATTGGAAGCTAGGGTTGAGAAGAATCAAGTTGTAACATCCGGCTGGCTCCCTTACGGGCTGACCTCCCTATCTTTCAAGGACTGAGATGTACTCATGGTCTTCTCCACCCCCCATGTGGAGTTTTTGCCTTCCGTGGGAATCGAACTCAGTACCTGGGGCTTAAGTACAAGTTCAATGCATTCCCACTACCAATTGAGCTACTAGCTCAATTGGTAGTGGGAATGCATTGAACTTGTACTTAGGACCCAGGTACAGAGTTCGATTCCCACGGAAGGCAAAAACTCCACATGGGGGGTGGAGAAGACCATGAGTACATCGCGGGGGCCGTTAGTTGCCAAATCCCGGATGTTACAAACATAAATAAAGTTCCTTATTTTAGAGGAAGTTTAAGCGTCATGCAACAATAATGTTGAGTATTAGGGTCTTTTTTTTAATCATGTTGAAAGAGTAGTAAGGTTGTTTATGTAATTTACTTAGTTTAATAGCGAGTACGGATATTTGCGGATACATCAGTATCCAACTATCCATTAATGTATTCATTAAAGTATCCATCTTGTGCTCGTGGCGGATTTTATCCGTAGATATCACGAATGCTGATTTTTTTTGACATCCCTAGTTGTGATTAAATCAGGATTTTTTTTTGTCATTCCTAGTTGTGATTAAATTAAAGCTTTAGTAACTCACGTAACTCTTTCTTCTCACTTATGTTTCTTCTCTCTTTTCACTTGAAATGTTCCTGCTTCCTCTTCCTCCCTGCCCTCAATGTTAAACCGTTCTTTTCTCGCTGAAAAACCATCATTGGCGATTTTCCGACCAAATGATTTCGTCGGCGTGATTCTCCGAAAATGATTCCGACGAATCTCGGATCCATCTTATTCTACATCGAAGACAGCTATTCTTCAACCCGTCTCAGGGCCGCCCCAAGATATAGGCATACTAGGCCTTTGCCTAAGGCATCAAAATATGTTTTTTTTACCTATTATACCAAATATGTCATATTTATTTATAGAGATAAAAAATTTATGAGAAATAATACAAGTGAAACTGATATACCAATTGATATACTTAATTATATCAAAAATACTTTATTCTTTCCAAATACATATATTGCTTATAGAATAATGATAGCAATTCATACTTTTACGTCTGCCGAAAAAAGTTTTTCAGAATTAAAGTTAATAATATCTTATTTAAGATCGATAATGGGTCAACAAAGATTACATAGATTTTTTTATTGTTGATTGAAAAAGAGTTGTTAAACGAAACCGACTACGATAATTTAATGAATGATTTTGCATCAAAAAATGTTTGAAAAGTGAAATTTTGAATAAAAATATTACTTTTGTAAAAAAAAATGCTATTAATATTTTTTTTGTACATTAACTAGTAATAACTTAAGATGCCTCAGTTTTAGATTTCGTATTGAGCCTCAATACCCATCTTGATTATGAAAGGCAATTTTGGGGGGGGAAAGTTAACATGTTATGAGAGACAATGTCACATTTTGATCAATGTAAATTCTATTTCGATCAATGTATTGAAAAAAAAAGTGTATATTATAAGGTTTAGTCTTTGAGTATATGTGTTCAAGCTTCAATCATTATAAGGTTTAAGGGTCGTATTTCGTTGAAGTTTTAGATATTGTATTTGATATTTCTGTTTATTGAAATTTAGTAGTTGCTGGAAGAATATGGTGTGATAGACTTGTACTGAAATAACTTGATTGGTGGGTATGGTTTCATTTGTGGAATAACATGTCGTGATTGTGAAAGACTTATAGAAGCCTTATAACATGAATATTAACCAAAATTTGTCACCACTGATACATAAGCTTTATAAAAGGCAACTAAAATATCTTGATTGTGAAAGACTTATTATAACATGAATATTACTGTTATAAAATTTGTTTTGACTCTTTTGTGAGTGCAGAATTTTGTGAATGCATAATTTTAGACATTTCAATTGACAATGCAGAATTTTGGGAGGTTTCAATTGTGAATGCTGATTTTTTATCAGTTTCAATTGTAAATGAAACTGAAATAAATGAGTGCATACTGAATGAAACTGATTAAAAAAATGAGGTTTCAATTGCAATGTTGAAAATGAAATGTCTTAGATGAAGTTGCAAATGAATGAAGTGGAACTCATATGTTTCAGTGATATTCATACTCAGATATGTTATCCCTTCCTGCCCATATCTCTTCATATTTTCCAAATGAGTACATAGTTTGAAGCCTGCTCTTAAAATCATCTGGAAGTTCTTGTTAGTTAGTACAATAATTGTTCTCTACAAAATTGTTCTATTATCTCGAGTTAGGATATATAAATATATATAATTATATTGTTGCATGCACATGTTAAATTGAAATATAAAAAAGACAACGGAAAAAGGTTCATATTCCATTCAACCCATGATTTTGTGAAATTAATCTCATTTTATATAAAATAGAATTTGTTTACAATACAATTCTGTGATCTGATCACAAATTTAAAATATAATCTACAAATGTTTTTGCAAACTAACATACTATACTATACTATCTTCAACTTCACTTGCTACTTTGAACTTGGTCTGAATTATCAAGCTCGTTTGATATCTCCAAACTTGCACTCTTTTGGGTATTCTGCATATCAAAACCAAGTGAACTCATTAAACGTTTGGGCGTCATTTAGGCGTCAGAAATATTTTATACATTCAACTTCAAGTGGTTAAACAAACATTCAAGTAGTTAAAAGATAATTTGCTATGAACAATTAATGATTCAAATTCAAATTAAGGTATTGTACCGTCATCTTATTCCTCTCAGAACACATGGCAGCCTTCCCCGACAAGCTGGATCTCATTCCCCACGTGCCCGCCACGTGGGCGAGGTCAGGGCCCCGCTGTAACAGGTCGGGAAGAGGAAGGGCCCCCATAACGCATCCGAAGCGGGCTGCCCACGTCGAAACCCGAACTCAACGGTTCGTTACAGCCCGTCTACTAAGTCTTCCCCACGTTCCCGTTTTAGGCCGAGATCCCCGGGGGTGGACCAAGTCACAGCACCAGGTGGCTTGGGAACCCCGGAAAGGTCGCTCCTGCTTCCCTTAGGTCAAGGGGAAGTATAAAAGGAGCTCAGAACGTTCACATAAGACGACACGTTCATTTTCACAAAGAGAAAACCCTAGCCAAGCTCTTGAGTCAGAACATAGCTCAGGGGGTTGGTACCATTGTTCACCCAGCAGGAACAGTTGGCGCCCACCGTGGGGCCCGGTAAAACTGACCTGGCCACACCCTAATCCATTTCGCCGATAGTAACTAAGATGCAGGGCGGCGGCCAGATCTTTTCATGTTGGCGGCAGGATCTTTTGAGAAACCATTTGGAGTCACACTTCGCCGGAGAACTTCATTTTTCCCGGCGAGAATTGGTGGTCGCTTGAAATTGCGAGTAAGTTTCCTTTTCGTCTCTTTGTGCACGCAAAATTCTATTGCGTTTAATTATCATCAAGTGTTTTAGTGCGAATTTGGAAAAAAAAAATGTGCCTCCTAGGCAAAGAAAATGACTGATCCTAACCTGCCATGAAAATCTATATGCGATGATTTTTCTGCTCTTAACTCTTCATGTGCTTTTGTTATATCTGTTGTGATATTTGGGTTGCATGGGGCATAGTTCTTGTTCAAAATATCACGACTTCACATTCAAGATAAAGGAAGTGGAAGCTGTAAAATATTAAATATGTTTGGAATTGATCGACCCCTTTGTGTGTTCAGTCTCTTTTAATTTATTTGTTCTCTTTTTCATATAATATTCCTCGAAGGAAAAGTTAGAGTATTGTTTCAAATTAAAGTCCTTTATTGTCGAGTGTAATTGGCGCTACCATGTTATTACTCAATTCCATTTGACTCCCGTATTGATGCGCCTTTGTTTCAATTCTAAATTAAGAATTGCTTGCTGCTTGTTGGTCTATTCCGTTCTGTCCGGTTTGATCCGTTGTTTGTTCTTAATATATATTTCCTGTGGAGCAAGCGTGATTGAGAAGGACTGGTTAATTTTAACAATATTATTATTATATGGCGTGTTCCGTCCCTTTTTGACACAGGAATCATGTGCTCTATTTCTCTAAGTTTTCATATATATATATATATATATATATATATATATATATATATATATATTTATGATGTTATAGGGCATTGTAAATTGATTTAAAAGTAGCTAACATAACTTGCTCAAGCATGTATAGTATTATCTTTGTAAGGATAATTTTACAAAACAGGGTCGGACGAGGACTTCAACGAGAGCGGCGTGAGGTTTGATGAGCAATCGACTTGGCGAGATAAATCATGTCCACGATGCAAGTGTACTCGTCAAGTCCGAGATTCAAATCAAGCTCACCAACCAGCACGCTAGAATTAAAATGTGAACAAAGAATCAGTTCTAGTATATGCGTATTTACTTTATTTATTTTGGCTGGATGCGTTTTAAGGCGGTAAGACCCCTGTGGCGCTAAGACCTATCATCTTAAAGGCGATAAGACCCCTGTGGCGCTAAGACCTATCATCTTAAAGGCGATAAAACCCCTGTGGCGATAAGACCTATCATCTTAAAGGCGATAAGACCCCTGTGGCGCTAAGACCTATCATCTTAAAGGCGATAAGACCCTTGTGGCGCTAAGACCTATCACTAAAGGCGACACCCTACCACAATATAACTACTTCAGGCCCTTAACATACTTGGCTAAAATTACACTAAGCTCCCCGTTTGAGTTAAAGCACCACGCCTAGACTTGGCGCAGGTTCTCCAAAATGGCCTGCCGAGGTAACGCATATTTGCGCCACAGGGTGTTCGGGCCTAAAACAGTCCTCGGAGTAAAGGCACTTCGCCTGGGATCTCGCCCGCTAAATTTCGTGATAAAAGCAAATGTATAAAAATCAAGTTGTATTGAGATTAAGAGTTGGACTACGATTAAGAATTCAATAATGGAAAAAGGGCTTAATTAAAGTTCGGCTAAATTCCACAATGAGGTCGGGGCAGTATCGCGCCTCCAGAAGCTTGCATTTGCAAATGGCTTAGCAAGTTCCACCAAGTTTTCTTGGTGAGGATAGGATAATGTCACGCCTAAGAGGGCCTGATCTTGGTAGAATTCTCGAGTCAGGGCAATATCGCCCCATATAAACTTAATAAGATGCGCCTGAAACTTTAATCACCGCATCTAAGCACCCTTCACTCTGTAGAACTTAATACAGAGGCTATGCAAAATAAGCAATACAGGATAAGTAAAGGAATCTAGTTCGAAAATAGGAAAGAATATCACGCCCATCTATACAAAATAAACGTCCATGCAGCATGAAAATTAGGTACGAACGAAACAAAGTGAACAGACAAACTACTCCTCGTCATAAAGGTGATGCATAGTTAATGGTGGAAACCAGAAAGGCCGCTAGGGCTTTACATAACTTAAGGATCTCGTCAATCACTTCGCCTCTTTGCACCTCGTGCTTGGGGGGCTGTGTACCGCCAACTTCTTGGCAACATCGGTGTGGGGACATATAATCAATCACTTCGCCTCTTTGAGCCTCGTGCTTGGGGGGCTGTGTACCGTCATCTTATTCCTCTCAGAACACATGGCAGCCTTCCCCGACAAGCTGGATCTCATTCCCCACGTGCCCGCCACGTGGGCGAGGTCAGGGCCCCGCTGTAACAGGTCGGGAAGAGGAAGGGCCCCCATAACGCATCCGAAGCGGGCTGCCCACGTCGAAACCCGAACTCAACGGTTCGTTACGGCCCGTCTACTAAGTCTTCCCCACGTTCCCGTTTTAGGCCGAGATCCCCGGGGGTGGACCAAGTCACAGCACCAGGTGGCTTGGGAACCCCGGAAAGGTCGCTCCTGCTTCCCTTAGGTCAAGGGGAAGTATAAAAGGAGCTCAGAACGTTCACATAAGACGACACGTTCATTTTCACAAAGAGAAAACCCTAGCCAAGCTCTTGAGTCAGAACATAGCTCAGGGGGTTGGTACCATTGTTCACCCAGCAGGAACAGGTATCAAAGTCAAATTAGGGTATCGTCCAATTTCCAAGTTGTTAGTTAATACAGATGCAGTTTCCCAAGGAAAAACCAAATAACATTCATAAGATCTAAAAATTGATTTATCAAATCGAAATTAAGTTATGAAATCAAGTACCAGAACAAGATTGGTAGTTACAGAGCAATCAAGATGGGTCTGAAAATCGACGGCATCATTCAGTCGGAAAATCACCGTCAACGATATCGATTAGAGAATCGCCGTCGACGAAGAGGTCGAAGAATATATATATATATATATATATATATAGAGAGAGAGAGAGAGAGAGAGAGAGAGAGAGAGAGAGAGAGAGAGAGAGAGAGAGAGAGAGAGAGAGAGAGAGAGATGTGTTACTGTTTAGTGAGAGGGAATAGAAGAGTGAGTCACGTAAAAGGAGATGAAAGAGAAGAAAACACGTGAATAACCAAGGTTTAGGAGTAACTTCAATGATTCTAAGCAAATTATCAAAACAATCAAGGCTGTAAGTTAACTTCAATGATCCAGTATCTTTGTTTTGCATCCACGTAAAAAACAATTGACGATTTAGTAGAGATAATTGTTGAGTTTTATTTTTCTTTTTGAAGGGATAATTGTTGAGTTAGAGTCCAATATCAATATAAGATTATGCAAGATGATGCAAAACAAGAGAAGAAATGTACACAAAAGACTAGGTTGAGTTCATATATAACCTCGGAAAGTACAACAATCAGTATAGGTCTTTGCTAGAAAAAGAAAACAACACATCATATCCCCCTACCCTCCATTCCCTATCTCAATCTCTAAAATGCAAAAAAAAAAAAAAAAAAGTACATCAATAGCCTTTTAATGTATGCCCACTAAGTTCAGCAAGAATCCTAACAAATACTAATGAAGTCAGTTTAGAATTGACACCACACAAACAAAAATCGCCAACTGTACAGAAGACCAAAGAAAGTCATGCCCAAGCTCTTCAGATTAATGCCAATCAGTCCCGTAGGAGATGCAAGCTTGGTTTGGTGACCAAGCAAGCCTGAAAAAATTAGCAAAATGGAAGCCAGCATTTAAATTAGAACTTACCAAATGGCTGGCTTTCTTCAATTACCGAATAGATTACCAAATTCAACTGTTGAATTTCTCACGCTGTCGATGTTAGACTCAGTCTCCTGTTACATATACAAAGCAAAAAAGACAGCATAAAAACAAAATGAAGACAAATAAGCTCTACATAACAGTAGTTAATGAACTAGAACTTGCCTTATTACTGTCTTTGGAACAGCTTCTGAGTCAAAGCTTTCCTTGGTAGAATCAAGAAACATCCCTGCCATTGCAATTGGCTTCACAGCACCGGCAGAAAAGGAGAAAAGAAACAGGTAAATTGGTAAGTAAACAACATTGCCCCTAATAAAATCTAACAATAAAAGTAGAGAGTTGAAACAAAAGAAAAGAGCAAAGCTTCGGCCACATGCAGTAGTGTCCCTTTATGATGACAGAAGAGATACATCAAAGTCGGTAAAAAAAGAGGAAAAAATAAAATTGAGAAAGGAATTGAAAGCCAAAACCTCCAAATGTGTCTGTAGTGTGTCTTGTAATACTTCATTGTTTGCACTGGCCAGTGTACCAATTCCAAGTTTTACAGAATCTGCCCTGTAGGTGGTATCGAATCTACTGTTGTTCATCGTCTCAACATACCCTGCCACTGATACAGACGCAACATATTCGGGAGAGCCATCTTCACTCGAAACAGATGTAACCACACTAGAATTTGATCCACATTCAGTCCCAGCTTCTGGAGACATTCTTCTATCCAACTCATCTTGCTCACTATTGGTCAAACTCGTACTCTCACCACTCTTCAACTCTTGACAATCAGATACAGCATCAGCAGACATGCCACCAGCACCAAGGCACGAGTTGCCAGTTGTCAAGCTCTCCACAGAAGGACTGGTGCAATGTTTTTTCAGTACAACATCCTGCTTCACCCCCCTGTCATCATACTTCCTCTTAATGTTCCTCCCACGAAGTTCAGTCCCAGAAACCTCATTTTCTTGAAGTGATTTTGGACGATTCTCCACTGGGGCTGTTGACCTTGATGGTCGAGATCGTTTAAAACCATCAGGAAACGCATAGCAAGGGATTTGCCTTCTACGGATGTGTGAAACATGAATGTCCATCCCAGGTTTCCAGAACATGTACATATTAATAGAATGCCGAAATGCTTCAACAGTTCCGCGTATATCAAACTGCTGGCCTTCTTGAACAACCTCCCCCTGTTTCCTCTGCAAGCCCATGAAGAAAGCACTATGTGAACATTTCCTTGAATTATCAATATACTCCTGAGGATAAGGATGGCACTGCAACTTCCCAATAGTATCACGCTCAATCATCAAAGTCAGCTGCCGAAGGCGTGATTCCACCCAACCTTTCCAAGCACGCAAGTCATCAACATCAGCAGCAACTATGTCAATTTGCAGAAAGTTTTTGTAGCCTTCAAAGAAAACATATGGTTCAAACAGAGCACTCCAGCCGACTTTATTCAGTTCAATATCCCCACAGATTTTGTTGCCATATTGGAACTGCTCCATCATAACTCGAAGTGTGCTTGTAGAAACATTATAACTTGAATTCATGCACGGATATGCGGGAGTTATGATTGGCATAAGATGAGATCGATCACGGGGATTTCTAAGAGGATGCCAAACAGAAAACCCAAGCTCGTTCTCCTCTATCGAACATAACATGACAGGATTTGGCCACCGCCACTGTGTATATACCCTAAAGAATCGAGAGACAAGCATGCTTGGAACTGCATTTGGATACAACTGGCATACTCGAGCTACAAGAAGTGCCCAGTTAACACCACCGAGGAAACCCGTCACCTGAAAATGAAACAGGAATATTTTGAACTGGCCATTGGTTATTCAAAATAAACAAATGAGTTGACATGGTTAGTAAGAGAAGGAAAAAATAATACTCACGTTGGAATAAACACCTCGTCTTTTGGCCCAAAACTTCAAGCACCGGAGTGTTGTTCGAAAGTACTATAATCCAATAAAGAAAATGTTAAATAAGAAAGAAAATGTACAGTGCGCAACAAACAATTAGAAATGGATGACTTAACATGATAAGAAATGCATAACAGGAAAATGTCACCTCAACGTTTGGAACAAGCTTTAGAATTTGATCTGCAACTCTACAACCATTCAAACTTCGAACAGTAGGCTCATCAACATTGTGTAGAACAGAGACATCAGATATATCCAATTCCTGCTCACAAGACAAAAACAAAACAAAGTTCCAAAATATAATACAAGAACAAAATAAAACATGCATGCTAAATGTAACCAACACAAATAAAATATTTAAATTTCTAACTTCTTTGACCTCTTAATTACACCAAGACCAACTCCATAAAATTAACATTTGAATCAATAGGAAACATAGTCAGTTTTCATAAGTCGTAAAAATGTGCATTAAGATGGTCCAGAAAATCTACATTCACATTTAAGCCGTAAAAATTCATTTAAAAACAATTTAACATAGAAATCCTATTATAACAAAACCCATATTCCAAATCTAAGATGTGAAGTTACTGATGTGACTAGTGCAAAGTATGGTTGCACCTTTCATCCAGGTGGTTGTTTTGATAAAGGTATAGATAGAAAAAGATAAATATTCCACTTACTTCAGGTACAATCAAGCAAGAAATACTTGCATAAAGAAGGTCGATCGAAATTCCGTCAAACTTGAACTTCATAACTGGGACATGAGCGTCCGGAACTGGTTGCAGTTCAGTAACTTCATCCACGCTAGCCAGGATATCATGCAACGTGTAGAAAAAATCCTCCTGATAAAAATGTGAAAGGTCAGATGTGAAAATTGAGAATAATTTTAATGAAGCACACAACCAAAATTTATGTGGCAGCATATCTACCTCGCGGTTCACATAGGATGGCCCAATACACAGTGTATCCAAGTCGGCACCAGGTCCATGAACCTGCATCATAAAAAATAAAAAATAAATAAAAAGAGCATAAGTGATCCATAAACACCAGGTCCATGAACCTGCATCATAAAAAATAAAAATAAAGAAAAAGAGCATAAGTGATCCATAAACAACAGATATATTTGAAGCTTAACTGAAGACTAGACATTTATTCGTTTGTACCAATATTCCCATATTGTACAACACTTTGCAAACAAGTAAGATTATCATAATTGAAACAAAAAGTTAAAAGGCCCGTTAGGTTTTAATTCACCAAAAATAAATCGAAGCATGAAGATGTGCAGGTCAAGCATGGGGTAAGCAATACTCACGCCAAGACGATAAGAACCAAATGTGAGAATGACAGCATTTGCATCTTCCACCATTTGATCAGTGTACCCTTTCAGGCGAGTAAGGTGCTTTACCCAACTTTTTACTATCTGAAACACAAAAAATAAATTAAATAAGCAAGGGAAATTACCATGAAAATGTTAATGGGCTAGTTTATAATCATTACAATGATAGATTACACCAACAAGAGAAATTATCAAAAATTACTTCAATAAAAAATATGTGATTATAAACAAGTATCTATGCTCCAAATCACTTCAATATAATCATCACCAACATGCATCAACAATTAAATCAAGCACCCATCTGTCAAAAATAAACATTCATGTTGATCAATTAAACCATACAGTTCCATATTTACCCCCTACATCCCTAATTTACCATGATAATTACAAAATCTTAAACAAAATCGCTATAGTCAAATAATAACATTGGTCCAACACTACAAAAATCATAATCATCACATATATCATACAATTTTCAATAGAAAACTAATTCTCTCTATAATACAACCTGTCCAAGTCTATGAAGAACCTCTTCCCTCTTGTCAGCCTCCTCCTTGCTCTCGTATAACCCCGAATCAACGAGAAACTGCAACAAAAAACAAATAATTAGTCAAATTAATCAACAAAAAATAAAGGGAACCATCATAGACAAAACAATGAACCTATCAATCACACCTTCTCCAATTGTTGAGTCCTTTTCATATCAGCACTTGTTGGACCAGCCATTGAAATAGGCTTTGTGACACCATATTGTTTCTCCGGCACCGCCTGCGAAGACGAATTCGCAGGCTTTGATGATGCTCCTAACCCTTCAGAACTACCCATGATCTCAAACACAACCAAATCAATAAAAATTGAATCTTTTTTGATATTTTTTGCTAATTAACGAAACCCCAGAAATAAAAAACCAACAAAAAGGACAAAAGCGAGTGATCGATCGAAAATTGAATGAAATTTGGGTGCGAAAAGAAATCGCATTAACGAGAAAAACGAAACCCTAGAATGGATGAAACTAAGGGAAAAGAGAGGAATTGAATGAAGCGTGATGAGTGAAAAGGGAAAATTGAAATCGGAAACCCTAGATCCCTAAAATTAGGGATGAAAAGGGATCTGAAGAGGGAAAGGGAAGGAGGGAACAAAAGCAGGAACGCGGAAACAAAGATGAAAACAAAAAGAGGAGAGAGAAAGACAACTCTAGAGAGAGAGAGAGAGAGAGCGTGTGTGAAAAGTGTTTAGGGTTCCACTTTGATTTTTTTTCTTGAGATATTTATTTATATTTATAGAGTTTAAGGAGAGAAATATGGATTTACTGTTACACTTTAATCATATCATAGTTTGTTGGTTAAGATATCTCTCAAAATAAATTTAAAAAAAAAAATCGTATCATAGTTTGTTTAGTTAAGATCCTTTCAAAAAATATAGTTTCTTTTTAGGAAAGATCCTTTCAAAAAATAAAGTTGTTTGTTAAGATATACATATAAGGACCAATAAGATATACATATTTCGGGGTTGGGTGGAGCTAGCAACCACCATTTCACTGTTTTAAGTTTGTACAATTTGCAACCTTGTACTACACTTGTTGTTGAGGATGATTTTACGAAGCTTTAGAGTTGGAAACAACCATGTCACATTCAGACCTTTATGTGGATGTGTATGAGTGCATTCTCACTAATGGTCTCTGTCGTGGTGATTTTCGGAGATCAAGCTATTGATTAGCGTTGACTCACTAATTTTATTTCGCGACTGAACTTTTAATTTTTTTTTTTTTTAAATGAAAAAGTGGAAAAAAGTTCTAAATTACCACAATTTTTAAAATTAGGGTTCGGGGGTTAGTTACGTTTAGGGAAGGTGTTAGCACCCTAAACGTTCGTAGTACTCTACGAGAACCTCTTGATTTTATTTATTTATTTTGGCTATAACTTGCTTATTTTTTTTGTTTAGAAAGAAAAGAAAGAATGAATTAGAATAATGCGAAAGGAAAATAAAATGTTTTTTTGTATTTTTTATGATTTGGAAGGACTGAGTCCTCTGCCTACGTACCCGTGAGGGATCAAAACCTCGTAGTTCGGGGTAAAAATGACGTTTGATTTGTTTGGTGTTTTTTATTAGTTTTAAAAAAAGTTTTAAAAATAAAAGCCAAGTGGCAAAATGGAATTGGTTTGTGTTTTTTATTTTGAAAATGGTTAAAGTGTAATTAAAGTGGATTAATGATTTTTTAAAGAAAATAAAAGAAAAAAAATGGACACTTGATTGAAAATCAAGGTTTATTAAGAAAAGATTTTTTTGTGATTTTTGTTATTTGAATGTTTTTGTTATTTTTTGATAATGGACTAAGACTAAAACGTAACTAAAAATTAAAGACGAGGAATTTCCGTGGTGACGTTGGATCACCACGAAATCCTTTTCGAAAGTAAACTACCAATTATTTTTGTATTTTTCTTTTTATAAAGCGAAATAAATAAAAAAACGTAAAGCAAAATAAATAAAGTGCGAGTGTCGGTGCATATTCTCATTTATGATTTACATTGCACCTAAATACATTCTAACAAAATGGAATAAAAATAACAAAATGATAAACAAAAAGAAAGAACAAAAAAACAAAATTACCAATAATAAATATGCTAAAAAGAAAAATAAGAATGCATGCAATAAAGGGAAAAATAACAAAATGAAAAAAAAATGCATGAAGTACTATGAGATAAATGCAACGAGATAAGATGCATGAAAATAAATAAGAATATTAACAAGATAAAATGTGAGAATGATAAAAAAAAAATAAATAAAAGGGAAAAGGAGGGTGCAGTAAGCAAACAGGGGGGTGCGGATAGAAGCTGAGTAGAGAAGAAAGGAAGAAAGCCAGATGGGCCGCATGGGCCTGGTCCAAATGGGGGGAATAAAATAGGTTTTTTCAGATTTTTCCTTTCATTTTTTCATTGCTTTCTCTTTCTTCCTCTCTTTCTCTCTTTCTCTTGCTCTCTCTTCTCTGAAAAGTGGCCGCCGGAAACAGACTTAGGCGCGGTGGCCGGCCAGCCCTAGGGGCGGCGCCGCCGCGCCGGAGGGTCAGAACCTCCTCTTTTTTTTAAAAAAAATTTTTTAAAAACCTTCTCCCCTCCCTCTTTTCAAAAATAAACTTGGTTTTTAGAGAAAAAATTGCACAAGGCCTAGATCTAAATTAGAAACTTTCGGAAAAAAGAAGACCACACTCTTCTCCTTCTTGTTTTTTTATTCCGGGTGTGTTGTGGGATTTGCGGGTTAGGAGAGGTGGAGGATGGTTGTGTGACCGTACGGCTTTGGTGAGGTGGGAGGTGGTTTGTGTGCTTGCGCGTTTGGATTGGGAGAAGGAGTGGCTGGTCGTGTGAGGCTAGGATGGGGTGCGAAAGTGGAGAGTGTGTATAGGAGGAAGGCTGGCGCGGTTTTGTGTGGTTGTGTGGCTTATGGCGGATCCGTGAGTGAGTGTGGTGAGGGAGGTGAGGGTTGGCGTGTTTTGTGTTGTGGTTGTGGTGAAGGGTGGTTTGGTGTGAGTGATGGTGAGGCCGTACGGTGAGAGTGAGTGGTGGATGCTGGGTTTTGTTATGAGAGAGGGGCCGTACGGTTTTGTTGTTTATGCTGGGTTGTTTTGTGTGTTTTTCTGGTGTTTTAGGGCGTGTGTGTGTTTTGTGGAGGAGGAGGAGCTGTTTGTGTTGTTGATTTCGTTTCTGATGAATTTTTCTCATTGGCCTCTGTGCGTTTTTTTCCTTTTGTAATTCTGATTGTTCTCTTTTAATCAACCATGCAGTGAATGACAATCAAGACAAATGATGACAATAAATCAGCTTAGTCAAACCAAAATCAAATAAACCAAACATTAAAAGGCTATTAGTACCCATTAACAAAATCAGTTAACTCTAAAATAAATTAAAGAAAGAAAGAAAAAAAGGTGTATATAAAAAACGAAAATAAAAATAAAATAAAAGAAAATGATAAAGATAATAAAAAAGATAATAAAATAAAAAAGGAAATAAATAAAAAATAAAAATAAAAATAAAAATTAACACAATAAAAAAAGATAAAAGACCGTCGCCTTCGGAACCCAAAAAAATGAGGTATTTTAAAATACCTCCCTGTCGAAATTTTGTCTGAAACGACGAACAAATTCCGACCTAAAAAGACAAATGAAACAGAAATTTTAGGTCAAAAATTGGGGTATGACAGATGCCCCTATTTAAGTCTCTTCGTCCGGAGATTTGGAGAGAAAACCTTGGATTCGACGGATCGAAGGGACTTAAATACAGAGTACGCCAATTTTGGACCTAACAAAAGAGTATGAAATGCTCGTGATGCAAAGGTGAATGCAAGACGGCGAAGATGACCTGACTGGGGGTAAAACCAAACGAAAGGATACCCGAGTTTGTTGAAGCAAGGGACCCGACTCCACTGGGGGATAATATAGTTCCACTGGGGAAGAGATCAACCATCGTATGGATAGCTGAAAAAGGAAGTATGGTATGGGAACGACACCGACCACAAGCTGCCCGTTTGTAGAGCTTGCCACTTGAGGTGAAGACGGAAACAAAAGTAATATGTTACTGACGACGAGAAACAAAGGTGAATGTCAGCTGTTCGGGATGTAGCCGAACTTGCCACTGACGACATGATAAGAGATAAAATGTCAGCTGCTCGGGATGTAGCCGAACTTGCCACTGACGACATGATAAGAGATAAAATGTCAGCTGCTCGGGATGTAGCCGAACTTGCCACTGACGACAGGATAGATGATAAAATGCCAGCTGCTCGGGATGTAGCCGAACTTGCCACTGACGACATGATAAGAGATAAAATGTCAGCTGCTCGGGATGTAGCCGAACTTGCCACTGACGACATGATAAGAGATAAAATGTCAGCTGCTCGGGATGTAGCCGAACTTGCCACTGACGACATGATAAGAGATAAAATGTCAGCTGCTCGGGATGTAGCCGAACTTGCCACTGACGACAGGATAGATGATAAAATGCCAGCTGCTCGGGATGTAGCCGAACTTGCCACTGACGACGTGATAGATGATAAAATGCCAGCTGCTCGGGATGTAGCCGAACTTGCCACTGACGACATGATAGATGATAAAATGCCAGCTGCTCGGGATGTAGCCGAACTTGCCACTGACGACGTGATAGATGATAAAATGCCAGCTGCTCGGGATGTAGCCGAACTTGCCACTGACGACATGATAGATGATAAAATGCCAGCTGCTCGGGATGTAGCCGAACTTGCCACTGACGACGGGATAGATGATAAAATGCCAGCTGCTCGGGATGTAGCCGAACTTGCCACTGACGACATGATAGATGATAAAATGCCAGCTGCTCGGGATGTAGCCGAACTTGCCACTGACGACGGGATAGATGATAAAATGCCAGCTGCTCGGGATGTAGCCGAACTTGCCACTGACGACAGGATAGATGATAAAATGCCAGCTGCTCGGGATGTAGCCGAACTTGCCACTGACGACATGATAGACGATAAAATGCCAGCTGCTCGGGATGTAGCCGAACTTGCCACTGACGACGTGATAGTAAAAAGGTATGCACAAGCTGTTCATTAAAGAACTGTCACTTGGCGAAAAGAGGGTGACATCTTTGGACCAGACACACTGGGGATGACACTTGGGGACAAAGAAAGTTAGAAATTGTTCATGACCGATTGATGTGAAAAACAAGACTCAGGGTGGTTAATGCAACCATGTATTGAATGATGTTACGTGTATGTTGTGTATGCATGAATGTGTATATGCATGAATGTATGAATGTATGTAAGACAATACGACTGGTATGGCTGTATGGAGGATTGACTTGTATGATGGTAAAACCGATGAACTTGATGAGACAAGACTGGACAGGTAAGATGGAAAGTGGACCGACGACGCAGTACAAACACTCAGCAATCTTCATTGGGGATGATGCCATTGGGGGCATATCAAGACATTGACGGGGTAAAGCCCGATGTATGCAACAACCGGTGGGGAGTAACTACTTCCTGGGGGAAACGTGTTAATCCATAGACCTGGCAGAAGAACTGGTGTTTCTATGGTCATGCTTTTTTGTTTTTTTCCTTTTTTGAGTCCCTAACTTTTGCCTGGACCGCCCTTTCGGGTTTTCAGTCCACCGGGAATATATTCTTTTTTGTATGCCCCTAATTTTTGCCTGGACCGCCCTTTCAGGTTTTCGATCCACCGGGACGCTCATTTTTGCCTAAGCCGCCCTTTCGGGTTTTCGACTTACCGAGCTCTTTTCTTTTTTCTTCTTTCTTTTTCAAGCAATTGACCATGTTTAACCTGCAGAGTTTGTCCGTTCTCAGGATAACTGTTGACGCACATTTCACTTATTCATGTGTTCAGAGAGAATGTGTTTGTTATTTATGTTTTCCAACGAAAAAAGATTTATGATTTTTTGAAAAATATTTTGCTTCAAGTACTACCATCAAAAATAGAAGAAATTTTATAAACAGATTAAATGGGAATTCCAAATAAAAAGCACAGGCTCAAATTTATTCAACAGAGTGGTGACCCGCCAATGGCGTGGCTCCACGGATCTCACAAAGTTTGGAAAATGGTAAATATATGGGGAAGGTACATTGAACACAAATAACCGCTATTCTCCCTAACAAACTTTGAATTCCACAGTTTAGATGCCTCGGATTCAGAGTCTCTTTGACTGCTAATGTGCCCCAAGTGAGTCATGGCCAACCTGATGCAGTTACTTTGTCTTTTGATCCTTAACTTTTGCATAGACCGCCCTTTCGGGTTTTCGATCTATCAGGATGATTATCTTCTGTTTCATGTCTCTAATTTTTGCCTGGACCGCCCTTTCGGGTTTTTAGTCCACCGAGACGCCCATTTTTGCCTAAGTCGCCCTTACGGGTTTTCGACTTACCGAGCTGTTCTTTTATTTTTTTAGACAAAGTATTTCTTGACTGCATCGGCGTTCACAGGACGGGGGAGCTCATCACCATCCATAGTTGTAAGAGTCATTGCTCCACCGGAGAACGCTCTTTTGACGACATATGGGCCTTCATAATTAGGCGTCCATTTGCCCCTGGAGTCCGGTTGGAAGGATAAAATCTTTTTGAGCACAAGGTCTCCTTCTTGAAATTCACGGGGACGAACCTTCTTGTCAAAGGCTTGTTTCATCCTCTTTTGATATAGTTGACCATGACACAAGGCAGCCATGCGTTTTTCTTCAATCAAGTTCAGCTGATCATACCTACTTTGACACCATTCAGCCTCAGACAATTTGGCTTCCATCAGAACTCTCATCGACGGGATTTCGACCTCCGCAGGGAGCACTGCTTCCATGCCGTAGACCAAAGAAAAAGGGGTTGCCCCTGTTGAAGTGCGCACTGAGGTACGGTACCCATGCAGAGCGAATGGTAACATCTCATGCCAGTCTTTGTAAGTGATTACCATTTTCTGGACAATCTTCTTGATGTTTTTATTTGCGGCTTCGACAGCACCATTCATCTGAGGTCTGTAAGGAGAAGAATTATGATGCTCGATCTTGAACTCTCTGCACAACTCCTTCATCATCTTGTTGTTCAAATTTGTTCCATTATCCGTGATGATTTTATTAGGCACACCGTAACGACAGATGATATGGTTCTTGATGAAACGGACTACAACTTGCTTGGTCACATTGGCGTAAGATGCTGCTTCGACCCATTTAGTGAAGTAATCAATGGCCACTAGAATAAAACGATGTCCGTTTGAAGCCTTTGGTTCGATCTTTCCAATCATATCAATGCCCCACATAGAGAAAGGCCATGGAGAGGAAAGGACGTTGAGGGTAGTTGGCGGAACATGAATCTTGTCGGCATAAATCTGACACTTGTGACATTTCCTGGCATGTTTATAACAGTCAGATTCCATCGTCATCCAGTAGTAACCCGCTCTCAACAACTTTTTAGCCATTGCATGCCCATTGGAGTGAGTTCCGAAGGAGCCCTCATGTATCTCACTCATCAACATCTCTGCTTCACGTTCGTCTACACATCTGAGTAATACCATGTCGAAGTTCCTCTTGTACAAAATATCTCCATTCAAAAAGAAATTACCAGACAATCTCCTCAGAGTCTTCTTGTCTTTACTGGAGGCTCCAGGTGGGTATTCTTGACTCTGGAGGAAACACTTAATATCATGAAACCACGGCTTATCGTCAATGACCTCTTCAACTGAAAACACATGTGCAGGCCTTTCAAGACGTTGGATTCTGACCGTTGGCAGGTCATTCTGATGGCTTACTTCATACATGGAAGACAAGGTTGCTAAGGCATCTGCCATCTGGTTCTCATCACGAGGAATGTGGTGCAGCTCAACCTTGTTGAAGAAGGTTAACAAACGCCTTGCATAATCTTTGTAAGGAATCAAGCCGGGGTGGCGAGTTTCCCATTCTCCTTTGATCTGATTGATAACGAGTGCTGAATCCCCGTAGATATCAAGGTTCTTGATTCTCAAGTCGATGGCTTCTTCGATGCCCAGGATACATGCTTCATACTCTGCCATATTGTTCGTGCAATCAAACTGTAACCTTGCAGCGAAAGGGAGATGATTACCTTCAGGAGTGATAATAACTGCCCCAATTCCATTACCGTAGACATTCACGGCCCCATCGAATATCAAACCCCATCTGGACTCGGGATCTGGACCCTCTCCAAGCAATGGTTCATCACAATCTTTCATCTTCAAATACATAATCTCTTCATCGGGAAAGTCAAACTTGATAGGTTGGTAATCTTCAACCGGTTGATGCGCCAAATGATCGGCCAGGACACTGCCTTTGATTGCTTTCTGGGTGCGGTATTCAATATCATACTCGGACAATAACATCTGCCAACGGGCAATTCTTCCTGTTAAGGCCGGCTTCTCAAAGATATACTTGATTGGGTCCATTTTGGATATCAACCAAGTGGTGTGGTTAATCATGTAATGGCGAAGGCGTTTGGCTGCCCAGGCTAGTGCACAACAAGTTTTCTCAAGTAGGGAGTATCGAGACTCACAATCTGTAAACTTCTTGCTCAGGTAATAAATAGCATGCTCCTTCCTTCCGGTTTCATCTTGTTGTCCGAGCACGCAACCCATGGAATCTTCTAACACAGTTAAGTACATGATCAGTGGTCTTCCATCGACTGGCGGGACAAGAATTGGAGGCTCTAGTAGATACTCTTTGATGCTGTCAAAGGCTTTCTGGCAGTCTTCTGTCCAAACAATCCCCTGGTCTTTACGGAGTAGTTTGAATATTGGCCCACAGGTGGCAGTCATGTGAGAGATGAATCTGGAGATGTAGTTCAGACGCCCCAGGAACCCTCTTACTTGTTTTTCTGTTTCTGGAGCTGGCATTTCTCTGATGGCTCTGACTTTATCGGGGTCTACTTCAATACCTTTCTGACTAACAATGAACCCCAAGAGTTTTCCAGATCTAACACCAAATGTACATTTGTTGGGATTCAGACGAAGTTGATACTTTCTCAGCCGTTGAAACATCTTCAGCAGGTACTCCACATGTTCTTCTTCAGTACCCGACTTAACAATCATATCATCCACGTACACTTCTATTTCTTTGTGCATCATGTCATGAAAGAGAGTGGTCATGCCTCTTTGGTAGGTGGCGCCTGCATTTATCAAACCAAAAGGCATTACTTTGTAGCAGAAAGTGCCCCAAGGCGTGATAAAAGACGTCTTTTCTCTGTCTTCGGGTGCCATTTTGATTTGATTGTAACCGGAGAAACCATCCATGAAGGAGAAAACTTTGGACTTAGCAGTACTATCAACCAATACATCGATGTGAGGTAAAGGGAAATCATCCTTTGGACTGGCCCTATTCAGATCTCGGTAGTCGACGCACATTCTGACCTTACCATCCTTCTTCGGGACCGGAACTATGTTGGCCAACCATTGAGGATACTCAGATGTAACGAGGAAGCCTGCGTCAATTTGCTTTTGCACTTCTTCTTTGATCTTGAGAGCCATATCGGGACGAGTCCTTCTCAACTTCTGCTTGATTGGTGGGCATTCAGGTTTCAAGGGCAAACGGTGCTCCACAATACGGGGGTCTAAACCTGGCATATCCTGGTATGACCATGCAAATACATCAGTATATTCTCTGAGCAGTTCTATCACCCTCTGTTTGACTGTCTCTTCAAGCAAAGCCCCGATCTTGATTTCCTTTTTAACTTCCTCAGATCCCAAGTTGATCACCTCCACCGCTTCTTCATGAGGCTGAATGGCTTTCTTCTCATGTTCTAGTAACCGGGCAATCTCATGTGGAATTTCCTCGTCCTCCTCCTCTTCGGCTTCATAGACAGGGAACTCAAAGTTGGGAGAGAGCGTAGGGTTATCGTGTTCAACGGGCTCATTGATGTTTAGTCTGCATATATGATTCATGATTGATTTTAGAGAATGAGTGAAAAATGCAGACCTTTCGAAATTGATTAAAAAACAAAAATATTTTGGGTTTTTTGTGTTACCATTTTCCGGAAAAAGCAATAAAAAGAATTGGAATAAGCAACATTCTTCATTAATGGTGAAAGTACTTGAAGCAAAATAGCCCTACATGATTACACTTTCGCTCGGGCAAACCGAAAGGATTTTATTGAAAAAAACAAAAACAAGAAACACATTACTTTGACACGTGAACGACTAAAGGCACGTCAACAGCATCCCAATTACGAACAAACCCTCCAGGTGTCACAAAAGTAGGTATCATCTCTTCAGACCCATCTAAGATAGCATTGGCTTCGGGCGGGGTATTGATAGACCCGGCACTATGAAAGGTACCACTAACAGAGTCCAAGCTAACACCGTACTTAGAGCCGCTTGCAGAGGAAGCAAAACCCAGTCCCTCGCGATTCTTGTTTTTTGGCAACTGCACAACCTTTCCCCATCCTACACCTGTTCCTTCCTCCACCACCTTCTGTGCGCTCTTCCAGGTGGCAAAAGACACTTCACTCTTCTCTGGCCCCTTACCTTCCACAGTCAGACCTTGGAAAGAGGTTCCTTCTGTTTCATCGGCACCAATAAAGGAAAAAGCTGACAAGTGGCTTATCAACATGGCTTCTTCACCGCTTACAGTTATTAGCTTCCCGTTCTTTACGAACTTCAACTTTTGATGCAGTGTAGACGTCACCGCTCCGGCTTCATGGATCCATGGTCGGCCCAACAAACAACTGTATGCCGCTTGGATATCCATCACTTGAAAGGTAATCTGAAATTGGTGTGGTCCAATCGTGATAGGCAAGTCTACTTCTCCGATCACCGACTTCCTTGAACCATCAAAAGCTTTCACTATTACTCCGCTTCTCCTTATGGGTGTACCCTTGTAGGAAAGTTGATCGAGAGTTGATTTGGCCATCACATTCAGAGACGAACCGGTGTCCACAAGTACATTCGACAGTGCATCAGACTTGCAGTTCACCGATATATGCAATGCCAGGTTGTGATTCCTACCTTCTGCTGGGAGTTCTTCATCACTGAAACTCAGATTGTTACATGCAGTGATATTACCCACTATTCCACCAAACTGATCAATCGTCACATCATGATCCACAAAAGCTTGGTCCAAGACCTTCATCAAGGCATCTCTATGAGCGTCAGAATTCAATAATAAGGACATCATAGATATCTTTGACGGAGTTTGCATCAACTGATCAATCACTTTGTACTCGCTTTTCTTGATCAACTTCAAAAGTTCGTCTTGATCAGAGTCTCCACTGGCCCCACTAGACTGGCCCATCTCCTTGCTTCCACTAGGACCAATTACTGGCAGTTGTTCAATCACCGGATCACTTACTTTCTTCGGGAGCGCTGCTGGGATGACACGCCCGTTCCTCAACATCTTGTTATCACTTGCAATGTTGTCGACAGAAGTTAGAGAGGGTAAGGGTACCTCTCGCCCATTTTCCAACATCGTGGCCTGGTATCTGTATGGGATGGCTTTTCGGGAAGTAAACGGCACAGGTCCCGGCAAACAAATCACCAGAGGAGTAGTAGTTGACCTTTCACTGTTGTATGCTATTTCCACCCGTTCTGGGATGTTGAACTCAGGTGTAATGACACACACCTCCTTCTCCTTCTTCGAGATGAGCAACTCCCTCCTGTCCATCAACCCTTGTATATCACCCTGCACTTTCTGACATCCTCTTGGGTCTACAAGGCACACTTCGCATGCTGTATGATCATGACTAAACAAATTCACCTCGCACATCTTGATGTGCATTGGAACCAGTGGGGTCTGAACATGTTGGACATTAAGAATGATACTATCTTTGCAACAGTCTTGTACCATATTAACAGACGATCCATGATTCGGTAGAGGGTTAGCCTGAACATTTGGGTCCTGGTCTCGGAAGGACAAGATGTTGGCTTGGATCAACTTTTGCACTTCTCTCTTTAAAGCAAAGCAGTGTTCAACGTCATGGCCTGGTGCCCCTTGGTGGAAGACACAGGTGCGGTCAGCTCGGTACCAACCAGGTAGCCTTTCGGGTATTTGAGGAGGCGGCCTTGTCTGTACCAGATTTTTCTCAAGCAAAGCTGGGAGCAACTCTGCGTATTTCATAGGGATTGGGTCAAACTGTTGGTTTCTTGGCATATGGCTTTGTGGATGAAGTGGTTGGGGGGCTTGAGGTCGGGGCGTTTGTTGGTAGTACTGGTTGTTGGTGAGGCTGTTGATAATGTTGATGGGGCTGTTGGTAAGGTAGTTGAGGTTGTTGATAAGGCCTTTGTGGGGTTTGTAGTTTGTAGTTTGAATTTTGGGCAGTATTGGTGGATGGTGAAATGGCAGCAATGTGTTGGTAGGATGGGTATCTTTGTTGTGGCCTCCCGTGAGCAACCATACTGACCTCCTGTTCCTTCTTTCTTGGGAAGTGATTCCCGAACTTCTTCCCACTGTTGGCGGGGGTACTCTCTTTAATCAGACGTCCTTCCCGGACTCCTTCCTCCAGGCGCATACCCATGTTTACCATCTCAGTGAAGTCACTGGGTGCACTCGCAATCATCCGCTCGTAATAAAATGAACCAAGAGTATTCAGGAAAATCTTGGTCATTTCTTTCTCCTCCAAAGGCGGGTTGATTTGAGCAGCAATTTCCCTCCATCTTTGAGCATACTCTTTGAAAGTCTCCTTGTCCTTTTGAGCCATGGCCCGGAGTTGATCTCTGTCCGGGGCCATGTCCAGGTTGTACTTGTACTGGCGGACGAAGGCTTCTCCCAAATCATTGAAAGTTTGGATCTTGGTGCTGTCCAAACTCATGTACCATTTTAAAGCTGCGCCAGTTAAGCTGTCCTGGAAGTAGTGGATGAGCAATTGGTGGTTATCAGTCTGGGTGGACATCTTCCGAGCATACATCACCAAGTGGCTTTGAGGGCAAGTGTTCCCCTTATATTTTTCGAATTCAGGGACCTTAAATTTGGGCGGGATCTTAACATTTGGCACCAAACAGAGGTCGTGGGCATTCTTCCCAAACAGATCCTTTCCCCGAAGGGCTTTGATTTCCCGTTGTAACTCTTCAAACTTCTCTTGGAAATCATCCATTCGATCCTGGGCCCCTACACTTTCCGTGTGAAAGATGGGTTCATTGTCGTACGGGGTTGTATGAATCATTGGAGCTGAAAAGGCCATAGTAGCCTGAGGAAAAGTAACACCGGGTTGAGGAGCAGAAGTTGCAACAGGAATAGGGATGAATCCTTCTCCGGAGCTAAAAGGCATGCCCCATGGATATCTGTCAGGCATTGTGTATTGTGGAGCACTGGTGTGCGCTGTCGGAGCCGAAGTAGTTGCAATTGTCGGCTGAGCTGAAGAGCTAGGGGAAGGAGGCGGTGGATGAACTTGTGCGGCTGCCAGCAGCTTTACCAACTCTGTCAATTCTTCCATCTTGGTCCGCATGGATGTCATTTCCTCCCGAAGTACCTGATTCTCTTGTTCCAAATGTTCCATTCTTTTGCTCTGATATGCCCTAGTGTTGTATGTGTAAGTCGGTTTCTGCTGAGGACGTCGGGCCACTTTCTTGGACTAGGCAGATGGACCTTTGGAAAAAACAAGACGTGAGACTCGGCTTGAGAAACTATGAATGCAATATGATGCATGATTATGCTTATGCAAAAAAAAGAAAAAATATTTTATCGAAGGACTCTGTTGAAGTAATTGTAAACATCATGGTTTGAACATTCCGTTTAAGCATTAAGATATTACAAAATAGTTTTTTTTTGACAAATTACAAGATTTTGGAAGCTAGAACATAAACATAAAGCCCTAAAGACTCAAGTTCCTGGAGTAGGTGGACTCTCAGAATCTGAATGTGATCCGGAGATCGAATCCATAAACCTCTTCTTTCTCCTGGCGTCCTTCCGAAGCCGGAAATCTTTTTGCTGAAGTAGATCGTCCTTCTCAATCATCCGTTGATTCTGGATGAAAAGCTCGTGATCCTTCTGTTCTAATTTTCCCTTCAAGGTCTCATGTTCACGTTCAAGCTCCTGGTATTTTCTCTTCCAAGTGTCCCTCTCAAGCCGCATTTGAATCAACTGCTCATTGTATTCCTCTTTGTTATCAAAGGGTATGGGTAAGGATGGCGGTGGGACGGTTGAGGATAGATGTCTGGGCAAAGGGTAGGGTAAACCAAAACTCGAAACTCTGTCGATGACCCACTGAGTATAAGATCCATGTACAAAGCCTGTCCTCCTTCCTAACTGATTTCTGTCAACCCTACGGATAGTATGCCAAGCTCGCACAAATCTTAATCTCAAATCTGTATGGTCTTCATGATTCAGGTAGAATTCACCGGTTAGGGAGAGGTTGTTAGGTTTCTCTTTCATGGGGTAACCGAACTGGCGTCTAGCGAGAGCAGGGCTGTAAGTAATTCCCCCTCGCGTACCGATGAGGGGTACGTTGGGAAACTCTCCACAACTGTCAATGATTACTCCAATGTCGGTGGCTGGTTGATACCAAATGATATCGGCTGGGGTGAGGGACATGATTCTTTGAGGCCATCGGGTTTTTTCTGGATTGGTTTTGAAGAGGTGGGTTTGAGGCAGATGTAAAGTAAACCACTTGTAGAGCAAAGGCGCACAACAAGTGATAACTCCACATCCCTTTTGAGTTCTGTGGTGAATGGAGTGGTAGGTATCTGCAAGTAGGGTAGGGACAGGATTTCCGGCTAGGAAGATTTGGATTGTGTTGATATCGACAAAATCGTCAATATTAGGGAAAAGTATGAGGCCATAAATGAGTAGGGCAAGGATAGATTCGAAGGCATCGGTATTGGAGGCTTCGGCGAAAGCGTAGGCTTTTTGGTAGAGGAATTTGGAAGTTAGGCCTTGGGAGCCCGCTTTGGTGGTGAGGTTAGTGGCTATTTCGGAGGTTTTGAGATGAAGGGCTGCTGCGATGGTTGGATGTTTAGGAGTTGGTTCAAGGCCGTTGAAGGGTATCTTGTCAGGTATTGGCAAACCAATCAGATAGGAATATTCTTCCAAAGTGGGGACAAGCTGGTAATCCGGGAACGTGAAACAGTGATAGAGAGGGTCATAGAACTGGACCAAGGTATTAAGGATCCCTTCTTCAATGTTTGTCTTGAGAATGCTGAGTAGATACCCATAACGATCTCGAAAGTTCTCTGGACTAGCTACCAAAGATCCTAGCTTCCTTAAGTTTGTCAAATCTGGGCTTTTGAAATTATATTTCTGAGTCTTCCTCATTGTGATGTTCATACCTACGATGTTTACAACAAAACTTGTCTAAGTCCTTCGATATTTGATGAAAAAACGTTTATGAATGGATGCATGGATGCATGATTATGTTAAAGAAGCGGAGAAAACATGGTGAGGTTAAGGCCATAATGTTGGAGTTGAGGGTAAACACGCCATTTTGGTAAGGACTATGGTTTCATATGTACATGTATCACGGGTTCTACCAAGTTCCCAAAGTCATTGACCACTTCCGAATATTGCCAGATTCCGGGACTACTCCCGGTCCAACAACGTTCGTAGGAAAGTCTCGTTTGAGTGTAGTATCGCGTATCGACCAACTCAAGACTACTCTTGATTAGCCACCGCACTACGTCCTAAAAGGCCAAGATGGGTTAAAGGTGACTAAAGGTCCTCAACTTCATAGGCCACTTAAAAATAACAATGTCAAACACGACTACTCATGATGACATGGTATTACCTTTAAGAGTCCTCCATTGAGCGGGGTTATATCACATGTACCAACACCCAAGACTACTCTTGGTATGGCACTTTGATTATACCACCATCCTATCTTATGTTTCTCTCAAGCCCGGGTGTAGGACTTATCTCACCACTCTCGTAAAAGGAAAAAAAACACATAGGCACATATTTACACATTTTTTGTTTTAAGCAAGTTATAGCACAAAAATAATTAAATAAAATCAAGTTAGGCTCAACCCTCTTAGGGATTTCCCCAGTGAAGTCGCCATTTCTGTCGCGGTGATTTTCGGAGATCAAGCTATTGATTAGCGTTGACTCACTAATTTTATTTCGCGACTGAACTTTTAATTTTTTTTTTTTAAATGAAAAAGTGGAAAAAAGTTCTAAATTACCACAATTTTTAAAATTAGGGTTCGGGGGTTAGTTACGTTTAGGGAAGGTGTTAGCACCCTAAACGTTCGTAGTACTCTACGAGAACCTCTTGATTTTATTTATTTATTTTGGCTATAACTTGCTTATTTTTTTTGTTTAGAAAGAAAAGAAAGAATGAATTAGAATAATGCGAAAGGAAAATAAAATGTTTTTTTTGTATTTTTTATGATTTGGAAGGACAGGGTCCTCTGCCTACGTACCCGTGAGGGATCAAAACCTCGTAGTTCGGGGTAAAAATGACGTTTGATTTGTTTGGTGTTTTTTATTAGTTTTAAAAAAAGTTTTAAAAATAAAAGCCAAGTGGCAAAATGGAATTGGTTTGTGTTTTTTATTTTGAAAATGGTTAAAGTGTAATTAAAGTGGATTAATGATTTTTTAAAGAAAATAAAAGAAAAAAAATGGACACTTGATTGAAAATCAAGGTTTATTAAGAAAAGATTTTTTTGTGATTTTTGTTATTTGAATGTTTTTGTTATTTTTTGATAATGGACTAAGACTAAAACGTAACTAAAAATTAAAGACGAGGAATTTCCGTGGTGACGTTGGATCACCACGAAATCCTTTTCGAAAGTAAACTACCAATTATTTTTGTATTTTTCTTTTTATAAAGCGAAATAAATAAAAAAACGTAAAGCAAAATAAATAAAGTGCGAGTGTCGGTGCATATTCTCATTTATGATTTACATTGCACCTAAATACATTCTAACAAAATGGAATAAAAATAACAAAATGATAAACAAAAAGAAAGAACAAAAAAACAAAATTACCAATAATAAATATGCTAAAAAGAAAAATAAGAATGCATGCAATAAAGGGAAAAATAACAAAATGAAAAAAAAATGCATGAAGTACTATGAGATAAATGCAACGAGATAAGATGCATGAAAATAAATAAGAATATTAACAAGATAAAATGCGAGAATGATAAAAAAAAATAAATAAAAGGGAAAAGGAGGGTGCAGTAAGCAAACAGGGGGGTGCGGATAGAAGCTGAGTAGAGAAGAAAGGAAGAAAGCCAGATGGGCCGCATGGGCCTGGTCCAAATGGGGGGAATAAAATAGGTTTTTTCAGATTTTTCCTTTCATTTTTTCATTGCTTTCTCTTTCTTCCTCTCTTTCTCTCTTTCTCTTGCTCTCTCTTCTCTGAAAAGTGGCCGCCGGAAACAGACTTAGGCGCGGTGGCCGGCCAGCCCTAGGGGCGGCGCCGCCGCGCCGGAGGGTCAGAACCTCCTCTTTTTTTTTAAAAAAATTTTTTAAAACCTTCTCCCCTCCCTCTTTTCAAAAATAAACTTGGTTTTTAGAGAAAAAATTGCACAAGGCCTAGATCTAAATTAGAAACTTTCGGAAAAAAGAAGACCACCTCTTCTCCTTCTTGTTTTTTTATTCCGGGTGTGTTGTGGGATTTGCGGGTTAGGAGAGGTGGAGGATGGTTGTGTGACCGTACGGCTTTGGTGAGGTGGGAGGTGGTTTTGTGTGCTTGCGCGTTTGGATTGGGAGAAGGAGTGGCTGGTCGTGTGAGGCTAGGATGGGGTGCGAAAGTGGAGAGTGTGTATAGGAGGAAGGCTGGCGCGGTTTTGTGTGGTTGTGTGGCTTATGGCGGATCCGTGAGTGAGTGTGGTGAGGGAGGTGAGGGTTGGCGTGTTTTGTGTTGTGGTTGTGGTGAAGGGTGGTTTGGTGTGAGTGATGGTGAGGCCGTACGGTGAGAGTGAGTGGTGGATGCTGGGTTTTGTTATGAGAGAGGGGCCGTACGGTTTTGTTGTTTATGCTGGGTTGTTTTGTGTGTTTTTCTGGTGTTTTAGGGCGTGTGTGTGTTTTGTGGAGGAGGAGGAGCTGTTTGTGTTGTTGATTTCGTTTCTGATGAATTTTTCTCATTGGCCTCTGTGCGTTTTTTTCCTTTTGTAATTCTGATTGTTCTCTTTTAATCAACCATGCAGTGAATGACAATCAAGACAAATGATGACAATAAATCAGCTTAGTCAAACCAAAATCAAATAAACCAAACATTAAAAGGCTATTAGTACCCATTAACAAAATCAGTCAACTCTAAAATAAATTAAAGAAAGAAAGAAAAAAAGGTGTATATAAAAAACGAAAATAAAAATAAAATAAAAGAAAATGATAAAGATAATAAAAAAGATAATAAAATAAAAAAGGAAATAAATAAAAAATAAAAATAAAAATAAAAATTAACACAATAAAAAAAAGATAAAAGACCGTCGCCTTCGGAACCCAAAAAAATGAGGTATTTTAAAATACCTCCCTGTCGAAATTTTGTCTGAAACGACGAACAAATTCCGACCTAAAAAGACAAATGAAACAGAAATTTTAGGTCAAAAATTGGGGTATGACAGTCTCCTTCGCCAAAATATGTAGCAAAAGGAGACGAAATACATTGGTTGGAAGATACCTTATGAGAAATGGATTAAGCTTAGTTATGATGGGGCATGTAAGGGGAATACAAAGATTTTAGGATATAGGGGTGATCTTTTGCAAGTCAAAGGGGCAATGGATCAAAGGTTACACTAACAAATGGTTCGTGAGATACATTGTAAGCCAGGATGTGGAGTGTGTAGCTTGGGTTGGATGTGGATGCATCCAAAAGGACAATTTTTTAATTCAAGAATTAATTAGTTATTTAAAGATCCATCCATAACAACGAATTTTAAGTTGAAAAAGAAAGCCTTGGATTATGTTCTAGTGGATGGAGACTTATACAAGAGGGAGGTAAACGATGTTCTCCTTAGGTGCATCTGAATGATGAAAGCCCTTAATATCATGAAATAAGTTCACAGAGGTTTATGTAGTTCTCAAAGAAGAGATCCCATGATGAAGTAGTTCATTTATAGCCTTGGATATATATGGCCCAGCATAACGACTGATTGTTTCTGATTCGCTAAAGGATGCAAGGTGTGCCAGTTAAATGGGTTGATGCAAATAGTACTGGTTGAGTTACTACTTTAGGTTATTAAGCCATGGCCTTTCGGAGGATGGGCAATGGATTTGTTCGGTAAAATACATCCTCCGTCGTCTAATAGGCATTGTTTCATCATCGTGGCTACTAATTATTTCATGAAGTGGGTGTAGGCGCAACCGATGATAAGTGTGGGGCAAGGAGACATTATTAGGTTTATATCACACCACATCGTGTACCAGTTTGGAATCCCGGAAACCATCACAACCGATTAGGGTACTATGTTCACAAGGGAGAAAGCAGTTTCCTTCATGTAGGAGTATAATATCAAACTTATACACTCATTCCCCTACAATGTTCAAGAAAATGGGCAAGCTGAGGTGACCAACCGAATTATCATCGACATTTCAAGAAAAACATTAAAGATTATACGAGGAAGTGGCATGAAACAATACAACATGTACTATGGTTTGTGAGAAATTCCAAAATGGGTGCCCCGTGCTTTACTCCTTATTGGTTGACTTATGGGCAAGATGTGGTCTTACCACTAGAGATTGATGTAGCCTCACTAAGATCAGTAGCCCATCAAAGTCAACTCACTCTTTACGAATACCAACATGATATACCTATGACGCTTAACTTCTTAGATAAGGATCAGCTAATGGAATTGGGAAAGATCAAGAAGTCCAAGCAAAAAATGGCCAGAGCATATAACAAGTGAGTCAAAGTTAAAAAGTCTACCAAGGGCAAACTAGTTTTGAAAAACATTATACCAACTGTAGGGGTGGGAATAGGTCATGCCGTCCGTCAGGGGCCTATGGCCCGACCTACTTAAAGCCTAGCTCGGCCTAACTCGTTTATTAAATAGGTTAGGCTCAAACTTTTTAAAAAACTCATTAATTTAAATAGGTCAGGCTAAGGCTTATAAAAAAGCCTACTATATACTACATTATATAATACACGCGTATTAGCCTCTACAAAATACATTATATAATGCACGCGTATTAACCTTTATAAAATGGATGTGGTAGCTCTACAAAATTTTATTGGATATATATATATATATATATATATATATATATATATATATGCTAATAAAGTTGGGGAAAATGGATGTACATGTTTTACAAAATTTTATTGACTTATTAGCATTTTAAAAAATATATGTTTATTAGCTTTTTTATAAATAGGTCAAATGTTATATTTAAAATTGTTAGTACAAGTAAGACTTTAGACAGGCTAATAGGCCAGACCGGGATTTTAAAAAGGTCAGACCAGACTTTATAATAAAGTCTTTGACAGGCTAATAGGTCATGCTTAGGCTTTAGTTTTTTCAACTAGACCCGATCTATTTGAGCAAAACCCAGCTCAGCCCAATCTATTTCCACCCTTAACCAACTGGAATGAAAGATACCAAATATTGAAAATGGTTGCCGATTTAGGAACGATCTCTTGTAGTCAACAAAATATACTGTGAGGGATCGTATCGGCTAACAAATATGGAAGGGGAGGAATATACCAGAGGAATAAATGGAAGATATCTAAGAAATATTATCCTACTATATGGGAAAATATTGAAGATCCAGAGAAAGAAAGTTCCATTAATAATGTAGGAGTGATAGCCACAAAGCCGACTACTTGGACAATTCCCTCAATATGGTAGAAAAGGAAAAAGAAATCGCCTAAAGGTTATACTCAGAAGGAAGCGTTCCTAGAGAAATCCCTCCTAGGATGATAACATCTTCATCACCGTCTGCCTGAGGAGATTAAGGATGTGTTTGGTAAGAACGAAAAGTTAGCTTATAGCTTATTGAATTAGCTTATAAGCTTGTTGGATGAAAACATGACGTGTTTGGTAACAACCTTTTCTCGTGAGCTTATAGTTTTTTCTGAGATGCTATTTCAAATAGCTTTTGAGCTTATAGCTTATAGCTTCTTATATTCTCTTCCAGTTTTAACCTTATTATTTTAATTTTACTATTTTTTAATTAAAAAACTATCCATATTCATACGTTACCCACTTTTATATCTTTTTTGCTAAAAAAAAACTATCAACTTTTTATATATTGGTGCAACCAACTTACGTGACTATCCATATGTATCACTCAAGTTGTAGTTCTTTTTACATTTTCTTTGTTCACTTTTTTTTACTTTGCTCTTATTTCATATAATATAATATATAATTTTAAATAAATATACAGTAAATATTGAAGCCATTTTAGTTAAATAAATATTTTTTAATTGAATTTATAAAACACATTTATCATTTTGGAGATGAAAGTAATTTGAAATAAATTTAAATATTTTAAAAAAATAAGTAAGTAAAAAAAATTATGTATATAATTTATGAAAAATATATTAAACAAACATGTCATTTTATATTTATCAGCCACTTCAACAGCTAATTTTACCAAACACATTATTTTTAATAAGCGAGTTTTTCAGCTATAAGCTATCAGCTAGCTTTTCAGCCATCAGCTAGATTATCAGCTATCAGCTAGCTTATAGCTTATTTTTACCAAACAGGGCCTAAGGAGTTGAAATCATAGGGTTTTTCCCACGAGGAACCAACAAACAATCCAAAAATTTGGTACAAAACAGCCTTCTTGAAAGCCCCCTTACCTCAACTTTTCTTTCTTATTCATACTTTTTGAAACAACGTTGGAGGGGATTATTGGTGGAGACTAAAAATAAACAGAATGAAGAGTAAATTAGTCAGACTGAGCAGAAAAGTTCAAGAAAAATTGCTAAGGCTAGCGATCTTACCTTCTATGGGAAATAGAATTCAAGTATTTTCCCCATTTTGTATTTGATTCGCGGATTAGCAACAGAGATGTGGCCTTCTAAAAAATAATCTTTGATAACATGAGGTTTCTTGTATTTGTCATAAAGTTCGAAATCAGAAGGAGGATTCATGGTGCAATGGTAACGATTAAGACGCTGGAGATGATACACTCAACATGGCAAACTCAGAGGGTTTTATAATGGGATTTCTTAGTTAGCCGCTGAGAGGTCATGTTTCTCACTGGGGGAGTTGAAATGATAGTAGAGTGATCAGTACGACAAGGCAATAAAAATAATTCATATTTATGTTTCACGGCGCAATGACGACACCGTTCACGTGCAACTTCAACTAATTGTATCACATCATATCATTTCTCAGAGATCAACCGATGATACAACAAAGGGAGTATTTGTTTACAACTAAAAATAATTGTCCTTTTAGCCGAACTAGGCAAGTAGGTGGTTATAACAATTAGGCGAGGAAGCCCATCAATCAAGTGGAGAGCAAACGATGATGGGACAACTAAGTGTGGGAGTTGATTCTTTCTCAAGACCAATAACTCAAAACACGGGTTGTTGGAAGCTCAAAACTAAGTCTCAGACATAGTGGGGATGGACAATGACACATAACCCTCAGAAGAACGATGGTAAAAATACGATCAGTGGTGGAGCTACGCATAAAGTTATTATGTCAATGGGTCAAGCCGAGGAGAGGAGAATGAAACCGAACGTGGGGCGCCACGATCCCATTAACATGGGAGTTATCACACACACCCACAAAAAATAGTTGAATAAGGGATACACATCGTAGGTTACGTCGTTTTGGCTAATAGACAATAGTTTGCTATAAATACTCAGGTCATTAATTGTAATTAACACATTCAATCAATCGAACAAACTTAACATTGCAATCTATCCCTTTATCTTTTTGCTTTTATTTATACATTTTTTAGTGTAGCTCATAAAACCCAAAACACAACCGTATCCAAAACACAATCAGGAATCCACAACCAGGGGACATAATTCCTTTCTTGTCGTTAATCACTTGAAGCAAGCCAATCACAGTTGATGAATCTCAGCCGACCTCGGCTAAATTCAGCTTCCCTCAATAAAGCCAATGAGCTTAGTTAGAGTTTCCCTCAATAATGTCCTTAGTTAGAGTCTTGGTGTGCATGACACTTGGTTGTTTTTGCAAATTCTTGATTTTGTTGGCAATGTTTCCAAAATCCTTAGAGCCTTAATTGTAAAGATTTTCAAGACGTAGTTGTGCCTTATTATGTGCTCCAAGGTTGCGGTTAGTTGTCCAAATATCATTAACAATCTATGTACATAAACCATGTTTGAGCCATATTTGCTCAAACCTTAAAAACTTTGACTTGTAGGACCTGCACATAGGAGAAGAGTTAAAATCTAGTAATGTAGGCATGCGGTTAGAGGCATACATGCTAAGGTGAGACGCTTTGTCACGGAAATTTACAACACCAATCTGTCCAGTAGATGAGGATTTTCTTGATTATTCAATCCAAGAGCAAGGATCATCTTTCCAACCAAGGTCTTCACAAATTTGAATACAAAGTCTAAAGCAATTTAAAAGGTTAGAATCTTTGGGGTTTCCCCACTTTATTTAGAGTTGGAAAGAATTAGATTAAAATCACAAAAAAATTCAACTTGTTATTATGGTTGTTTCTTATTAAATTATTAACGAGAGTATATTTGCTCTTTTTTGCCAAATTTAGGAACCCATACACATCGATAGTTCTCCCATAAGTGGTTCTCTTTGATCTTTTATGAAGTGTGCATCCTTTAATATACAATTTTTTATATAACGAAGCTAATATTATTTTGGCTAAATTACACCATAAGTCTTTTAACTTATTTAATTGTAACAAATTGGTCATTTAAGTTTTATTCGCGTCCTTTAAATTATTTAATTATAATATGTTAGTCCTTTAAGTATCTTTCGTAAGGCTTAGGTCCTTTAAGTTATTTAATTGTAACTTTTAGACCCCGAATAACTTACATTTCTAAGATCTAAAATACCCCAAATTGTTACTGTTAAATAACTTAAAAGACCTAATTGGTATGAAAAAAACTTAAAGAACCAACTTGTTACAATTAATTAACATAAAAAACCTAAATGATACGAAAAAAACTTAAAGAACCAATTTGTTACAATTAAATAACTTAAATGACCCTTAGTGTAATTTAGGCTATTATTTTTTTAGACAATGTCTAATAGACACGAGTAAATTAGTCTTGCACCGTATAAATTCATTTTTCACTATTATATGAATAGATATCATCATATTTCATTCACATTAGACTCTTACTTTTGAATGTAGTGTCTAAAGAAGCTTATAATTTTCGAATTCAGGTGATTTCCTCACTTTTTCTAACCTTTTAAATTATTATTTTGATAAGCCAGGAGAAAGGACAAGCATCAAGGAGAATCGTTGACATCCCAACTAGGTTGGCATCCCGAAGAGACTCCTATCCTCTACCGCCAATCTCGGAAATTTTTTATTAAAAAAAGATAAAAAGATATATACAAGAGGGGGGACCAAACCGAAACCCTCAGAAAATAAACATACAGAAATTGAAAGAAAACCATCTAAGGGAATCTATAGTTAGGCAAACCAAATCTATCCCTAAAGGCGGCAACTCAGTCAGCAGAACAGAGCCCTGAAGAGAGTGCCCCATGTTTGCAAGCTTATTTGCACAACAATTGCCTTCCCAGAATATATGCCAAGATATAATTTGAACACCAAGACGAATAACATTATGTCACCGATTCCGAAGGGAAATAGGAACCAAAGCGTCATTCTTAAAAATCATTAAAGCACTAGTTGAATCGCTTTCCAACCATATGTTACTCCACCCATTATGAGCCGCATATTCCAAAGCCAAAATATAAGCCAAGACTTCCGAATCAAACACCGAGGCGCTACTATATTACAAGAAAAAGCTCTAAGAAAAGTACCCAAGTGATCTCTGAAAATACCCCCACAAGCGGCATGAGAGCCAACAACCGAGCCATCCGTGTTGACCTTCAACCAAGGAGAAGTTGGAGGCTTCCAAAACACCGTCAAAATGTCCTTAGTTCTTCGGCGATGAGGAGACACCGAAAAAGAGTCAAGAAAAGGTGAATTGTATGTCATACAACAACCATAAGAGTTATTGCCACTCATAATAACTGAATAATCAATTTTCACCTTTGATGCATGAATGCTAGCTTTGTCGTCACTGAATCGTAAAGTGTTGCGCGTCATCCAGATAGCGTGCAAAGTATGAACAATTGCTGCAACAAACATATCTGACACCTGAGAAGAACACTGGGACGGTAAACAAGCAAAAATAGAGTGAACCGAGGAATAGTCGACTACACATCCAATCTAGTACCAAGCCAAAGCCATAACTCAGTAGTAAAAGGATGCTCCGAGTTTTCTTCGTCGCTCATACAAAGAATACAAACATAAACGATCAGACAACCACGACTCTGAAGATTCTCATCCATGGGCATCTTTTTATGCATAAGACGCCAAAAAGTGAATGAATGAGAAGGTGGTATACAAGGCTTCTAAATCCGATCAGCCTAAGATAAAGTAGTGGCCACTGGGCGTAAAAAAGAAAAAGCTTGCTTCGTAGATAAAAGACCATCTGAAGAGTGCGCCCAAGCAAGCTTATTCGATAGCGGCATGACATGCAAAATAATAGAAGTAAGACGAGTTGTAACCTCAGGGTCAGCTAATATCTTAGGGGGGAACATCCCAAGTCCCATGATCAATAACATAGGCCACTGTACCTTTAAAACGCGAATGATGAATTGGATCAATGTGAAGCTGCTCCACCAAAGGTTCACCAAGCCAATTGTCCGTTCAAAAATGAATATCATCACATGTACCCACAATCCTCAAAGAATTAGCAATGACAGTGTTCATATGAGTCTTAATACCCGACCAAACAAATGATTTAAAGTAATCAGTAACTGGCTTGCCTTGCTTAAAATAGCACTTTTTAAAAAGCGAAGACCATTGTGATTCCTCTGGAAGAAGCTTCCAACTAAGCTGTAAAATTAAAGATTCATTGATGAGCCGAGTGGGTTTGAGATCATGACCACCAACCCCCCTAAGGAGTGCAAAGGTCGCTCCAAGCTACTGTACAAACCTTTTTAGTAAGAACATCACCACTCCGTATGAAATTTTTAATCCATTTATCCAAAGCCTTTAGCAGCTTCGGCGACCACATATAAACATGGAATGAATATACAAGCATCCCGTAAATAATAGACTTAACCAACTGCACTCTTCCCATAATAGAAAGCAAAGTTCCTTTCCAAGTTGCGAGCTTGGTTTTAATTTCGTTTGTTATTGGTTGAAAATAGCAGCACTTTGGTTTTCCAACGAAAATCGGGCAGCTGAGATATTGAAAGGGAATGGAACCTGGGCTAACACCAAGCCAAGTAGCAATCATCTGAACCCTAGAATCAGTCATCGAACCAGTAAATAACCTGCTTTTAGAGTTAATAATCTTCTGACCTGACACTTCTGAATAAGAATGTAAAATACTGAGCAAGCAACAAATATTCTTCTTAGTTTCAGTGCAAAAAATCATAACATCATCAGCATATAAAATATGAGTTGGCAACACAACACCTCAAACATAAGACATATGAGCAAGCATCCCCGCCTGATGGGCAAGAGAGATGGCACGACTGAGCACATCCTCAACAAAGATAAATAACAATGGCGAGAGCGGGTCACCCTGACGAACACCACGCGTGCAGCTAAAGAACCCAACCACCTTAGCATTCACTAATATAGAAAGACGAGCGGAGTGCAGAATGGCCAAGATCCAAACAACAACAACAACAACATGAGAGAAACCAAACTGCTTCAGAACCGCAACTAAAAAATTCCAGTCCAAAGCATCGAACACTTTACTGATATCCACTTTAAGAGCTAAATTGCTCCCATGTTGTTTCTTTTCAAGTAAATTGAAAACTTCAGATGCCAAAATGACGCAATCAGATATATGCATGTCCCAAATAAAGCCTCTTTGCTCGATGGAAATAATACGCATAGTAATCGCGGCCAATCTATCAGCTAAAATTTTAGTAACAATTTTAAATTGAAAGTTAGTTAGAGTAATAGGCCGAAAATCACCCATGGTCTTCGCCCCTGACACTTTAGGAATAAGAACTAGTAAATTAGAGTTCAGGTTAGTAAGCAAAACACCTGTCACAAAGAACTCATGCACTGAGTTAACCACATCAACTACCACATTATCCCAAAACAACTGATAAAAATGTCCACAAAAACCATCTGGACCCGAAGCCCCGTCGCCATTGAGATCAAAAACCGCAACTTTGATCTCATATATTAGAGGAAGGCGCACCAACATTATATTATCCTCTTCAGTCACCATAAAAGGAATAGAGCCAACAACCATGTCATTCTGAACATATTTATTATTAACACTAAAAATAGCTTGAAAGTATGAAAGAACATGCGCCTCAATCTCAAAAGAAGCCGTAATAACCGAATCCCCATCATGCGAAACTGAGATATTTTTAGAAGCCGCTCTGGTTTTTGCCACTTTGTGAAAACATGCAGTGTTGAGATCCCCATGAATAAAATTCTGATCACTCGCCTTTTCCCTCCACAATTGGTCTTGACAAGTCAAAGCCTTGGTAAGAATTATTTGCGCTTGTAGGTCCTGAGCATACAAATCATCAGAAAAGCCTTATGTATTCAAAAGAAGTTGAATTTGGTTCACCTCCTCCATAGCTAATCTGACTTGTCTGTCAACATCACCAAAAACTGTACGGTTCCAATGCTTGAAAAATGCTTCAAATTTTGCAACTTGACTTGCAATCGAGCCATCCCCGCTCCTCGAACATTTTTGGCCCAAGATTCTGACACTAGTCTACGACAATCAACATGGGTAGTTCAAGATTTGAAGAATTTAAAAGGCGTAGCCTGGCGCATAGAAGAAAAATCCATAGACAATAACAAAAGGTGATGATCAGATTGGTGACGAACCAAGGCACAACAAGTTGAGTGACGCCAAAAATTCAACCAATTCTCATTACAAATAGCTCTATCAAGCCGAAGGGCCATGTTCTTTGTACCAAATCTGCCATTAAACAAAGTAAAGAAAGAGTTATTATAAGGAAGATGAGTGACCTAATTGGCATTAATCCGCTGCAAAAAAATCCAAAACAAGAAGTAGTTGGTGGCGGATAATGACCACGCTCCTCATGAGCACCCAAGACCACATTAAAATCACCAATAAACACCCAGGGACCACAGAAACAACCTTGAAGATTAGTGAGATCAGCCCAACGTTTCCGGCGATTTAAATAAGAGGTACTCGCATAGACAACCGCAATATAAACAATACTCTGATGACATGAAATTTCCAGAGCAATACATTGATCTGAAGCAAAAATAACAGTCGTCGTGACATTATTTCCCCAAAGATCCCAAAGATTAGGAAGAAGAAAATATCTAATATTGCTATAATATTTAGTTACATCAATGCTTTGCCAATACCGAAGAGGAATTTGAGCAAAAGAAATCACAGGCTCCGCAATAAACAACACAAAGGTTTACGAGACAGATAAAAATTCTTAAGCGCAGCTCTAGATTTAGAGTTACCAATACCTCAAATATTCCAATAAAATATATTCATTGTGGAGGTGGAGATGGCTCACCCATGGATTGGGTCTTGTATGCGGCTCTTCCAAGTTGTCGTTGCTGCTTCAATTGTTATATCTGTTTTTTAGTCACAACCGGAGAAAAAGGCTCCACAGTAACATTTGTCTCGCCTGCAAGAATCGTGCGTAACAATTCAATATCCTTTTGTATAACCGGGCAACGATGAGGAGGGAGAACATGACTAGCAGTACCCTCATGAATACCATGTGCATTCTGTCCCACTGTTTCTATAGCCACTGTTGAAGCACTATTAGTAACCAACTGAGCACATTCATCTAAATCCACATGTGCTTAAGATACTGATTTCATGACTATTGTCATTAGGAACATCCATGCTGCCAGAAATATTTGCATTGCGTTGACATGTTGCAGTTGTACCCGTGATTGATTCAATTTGCGTAACTGGATGTTTGGCAGGAAAGAGAACCCTTGGGTACGACTCAATGACCACATCACGGTCAATATCCTTCGCTACAACTTAAGTGGAAGCCCTTTCCCCTCGGTCAACACCAACAACTACGACTACCTTAGGGGAGAAATTCTGCACGTCAACGTGTGTTATAATTGGCTGCTGCAAGGTAGGAATTACTGCAGCAGAAAGCACCTCATGTGCTTCTATATTCTGTGAATCAGCCTGATGCACGTCATCGTGCTCTACCATATCCGAAGAAGTGACCAAATTATGTGCTACCTTTCCCGAAGAAGTAACCAATTCCAAAACAGGTCTCGAAGTATCTGACAAAGTTCCATAAGGAATCTCAGCCGAGACGTTATACAGTGCAAAGCTAAAAGAAATATTGTGATAGTCCCGCCTTCATTGCTGGTAGATATCAAATTCTGAGAATCAATAGAGGATACCAAAGCTTGTTCGTTGTTGACAGCAGTGATAAGTGCCAGAAATTAGTTAAAATACATATTTATTTTAAGCACTTTATGTTACTTGTTTCGCAAGTTATCATAGGAAAAGCTCAGAATCACTGATCAAATGCCAAATTATGCTTTTACTTCTTACCCCATCCATTTGTGCAGGAAAATGCAAGCCAGGACATGATTTGAGCAAAGAAACATGAAGAATTGTAAAGGCTGGCTCGCTACAGCGGAGGATTGGTCGCTACAGCGTGCCTAGGCAGGGAGAAATCAAGTTTCCATCGCAGCAGCGATGGAACTGGTCGCTATAGCGACCAAAGGCGGTTTGAACCCCGTTTGGCTGACGTGGAGCAAACCCAATGGCCAAGAAACCTTCCATCGCTACAGCGACCAGCTCATCGTTGTAGCGAGCCTATCAATCCAGATTATATATATAGCCTTTCAGCTCATTTTTAGCCAGATTATTGGATTATTATTATTACAGTTTAGTAATATTTTAGGTTATAATTTTAGACATAAAGTAGGGCTAAAGGAGGTGATCTTTATGGAGCAAGAGTGATTGAAGTGTGGAATCAACTAAGACTCTTTGGGAAATCAAGAACTTAGCATTGGATCTTCATCTTCCTTCCACTTTTGTATAATTGTCATGACAATGACCAACTAACCTTCCCTTGTTGGGATTGGAGGTACTCAATATAGCTTAGATGTAATCTTTGATTTTGCAAATATATGATTCTAGTAGTTTATGTAATAATTGAAGTTATTCTTGCTTTTCATTCTTATGCTTGATTTAATTGTTATTGACAAATACTTTTGAATCTAGGTTTAGAATAATCTTCTATCAAAATAAGAAATTCTAGACATGGAATTGGGTTTTGATAATCGCATAAAGTGTCGGAACGTAAAGATTTCGTATCGTTTAATAGATTGGGAAATCGTCGATTAAACGATACGATCGATCTCACGACGTCATTTGGACACGAATGATATTGTCGAGTGATATGTGATAATTTCGCTAAAAAGCTAGAATTCATATGCATGATCATTAGGATACTTTCGAGGCTAGATTGACGAACTCCGATCCCAACGCTTTTACGTCCTATTGCTTGTCGTCTTTATTTCCGCTTTTACATTCCAATAGTTTATAGCAAACAATCTTATAAACCCTTACTCAAAATGATAACGATTGTTGAACGGCTTGAGATATCGCACTAGTCCCTGTGGAGACGATATATAAAAATACTTACTTTTGTTGCTACCAACAAGCAGCTCTTAGAGGAGCTGAATTAGAAGTGCCTGTGACATCCAAAGGTTGGGTGTTCTGTTTGCGAATGTAAATTCGGGGCGCGGGGGCCCTGCATGGTAGAGAGCTGCTTCTTGCCATGTTCAACAGTTACCTTTTCCTTCTCCTTTCCCTTCTGAGGATGCAGCCAATTACAATTGGTAATATGATGGCCAATCGTAGAGCAGTGGTGTCAAAAGGTGGGTCTTCTTTCATAATGCACCTCGACCATAAACGCAAAACCTTCACGCTCAACTAGTATTTCATCAAACATTCTCTTGGACAAATCAATATCAACCAAGATCCTTGCATATTGTCCAAAGGCTCTATTCCTTGTGGGAGCATCTAAATCAATGGGAGTGCCAACCGCACTTGCAATTTCCCGTAACGTCCTTTCTCTCCAATATTCCTGGTGCAACTCAACTAGGCGGATCCAAAGTTAAGCATGTGTCTGCTTCTGTGAATGATAATGAAAATCCTTCAGCCATTGGGATAGTTGTAGAAGTCCTGGTCGTATATTAACAGTCCTTGCAGCCCATATCTTTCGCATGTTTTCCAAAGTATCAAAGTGGAAACCTTAAAAGCCTCTCCCCAAGATACCATCTTCCACTTACAAGTAGTCTTCCATAATTTACCTAATGTTGTCACCAAATCTCGTGTAGTGTATGGTTTGTCGCCTTTATTCAAGATTAGTCTTCCGCGAAGCGCATGTTGGCAGTTTGCAAGTCCCTTTTGATAGTCTTCCTGGCCAATTTGTATACACAAAGAATCACCCTTGATACAAGGAACCGGAAGAGGATTACTGTCATGATGTTTCCCTCTCCCAACACTTGTGCAAAGAACTTCTGAGGAGGAGCGGTTTGATGCATGGTGCCATCTACCACACACGGCCATGGACAGGCATAAGCCATGCCGCGTAAAAAGAAACCTCTGGTATCCAAAGAAAATGTTGTCAGTAGGGTTGTTGAGACAAAATCCTTATTTGATGTTTTAAAGATTACAAACATATTAAATTTATTTCATCTTGTTATCTACTAATCTATTTTGTGAGAATTGTTTCATGAGAACATTACGAGAACGTTCTGGTCACTGTTCTAGGAACCTTGTGGATACAATGAAACATTTACATCAAAAGACAAGAAAGCAAAAAGGAATGCATGGCATTAAAATATGAGAAGTTATCTTAGGCTCTGTTTGGATTGATGGAACATAACGGAGCGGGGCGGAAAGAGACATAACGGAATGAAGCGGAGCGGAATGGAATGGAATAGATAGTCCATTCCATTGTTTGGATATTTTATGATGGAGCGGAATAAATTTGTCGTTCCATTGTTTGGATTGTTCACGGAATGGAATGAATTATAATTTTCTATTCCAATTTTACCCTTCTTTAAAAATACAATTATATAAAATTAAAGCATATATCTTCCACTAAAATGATTACAAAATATATAATTATAATATAATATTAACATAATATAATATGATATGATGAAACGGAAAAAGCAAATGAACAATGATTATTAATTATTAATAATAGATGTTAAAAAGTGCAGCAAGCTATTTTCACTGAAACAAAAATGATGGTAGTTAGTAATAAATCACTATCAGAACTGTTTGTGTTTTTATGAAGATGAATTTTATAATCATGAACCAAGGCAGTGCATCTATCCTAGAAAAACAGAACCGGAAGTGAAGACTCAAGGACAAAACCGGACTCAAGGACAGAACCGGAAGTGAAGACTCAAGGGAACATACATAATTAATATAGAGAAGGTATGGATATATTTGTAATTTTGTAATTTGAAATAAATTAATTGAGGATTCCATCTCATTCCGCCCAAATTGGAGGGTAAGCAAAATGAGAGTAAGTGATGGAATGTGATGGAATACATGCAATTGAGTTCCATTCCATCCCACCCTTTTAATGACAATCCAAACAATGGAATCTTAATTTATTCCACTCCATCACATTCTATTCCATCACATACCATCAATCCAAACACAGCCTTAGGGCCTTGAAAGTTTCGATCCATTTGGAGAAAAGCCCATCAAAAGATAAATATCTCATGAATGTATTAAGTCACATATGAAATGGAATGACATCATTATATGACATCATGGTGACGTAAACATAAGTGACTTGCAAGTTATTATAGCAAGTAACATCTTACTACAGCAAGCCACAACTCATTACAGCTGTATACTTCACAAGTTAAAGCAACAAAAGCAAGTTAAACGTCCATAACGTTCTGGATGTACAAAAGGAACATTCTGGTTGAAGTGAAAAAGAAAAGTAAAATCAAATGAAGCTTTGACAGCTGCACAAACCGTGTCCAACAGCTCTAGTTTCACCCTTGGTCACCAAGTCACTCCTCACCAATAAATACAAGAGGCTTTGAAGGTTAAATGCAAGAGTTTTGAAAGCAAACATTCTCTTAAGTGAAAAATCATCACTACATACAAAAGCTCTTCACAAACAAGTCTCAAAGCTCTTTCTTTCTTTTGGATCATACTCTTTCGAGTTTTTTAGTAAAATCTCAAACATGTGTTGAGAATTTTATTCGATCCAAAATTCATCTCTCTCATACAAAGTGTATTGTAATTCTCAAGTTTATTCGTAACAATAGTTTGGGAAAGAAGTGTAACAACCTTTCTTGTGCGAAATCAAAGAATTGTAAAAGCCTGTTGAGGTTGATAATACAGGGTGTAACAGACTGATCTGGTGTGATCAAGACCTTATAGTGCTAGTCAGAAGTTTCTGTTAGCAGGATACTATAGTGGATAATCTCACACGAGGTGTGGGGACTGGAAGTAGCCGGGTTTGGTGAACTAGGATAAATCTTCTGTGTTTTTCTCTCTTCCCTCTCTCTATTATTTTTCGTTACACAAAAATCACACACTATCACTATCACAATAATATCTATTAATCTCTCTAGAATATTCTGGGCCTAAAATTAATCACTTACATTGTCTTATTAATTTATATAACTGCCTCCAGAACATTCTGGTCCAAGATAAAACAAACTGCTTAAAATTGAACTCACATTTAAAATCAACATATAACAGTGTTTTATCATTTTGCTCTTATATTAATCATTCTCCAGAACATTCTGGTCATTACATTATAATATTGTTTTATCATTCTGCTTTTATATTAATCATTCTCCAGAACATTCTGGTCCCCATTTAAGCAACTTTAATATTTGAATCCAGAACATTCTGGTCAAGATAAAACAAACATTTCTATTTAGAACCCATAATCTTGTTATACTAACATTTACCAAGAACTTTCTTGAGTATACAAACTTGTTTAGTTTTCAGGAATAATTTTAAAAGGGTCACAATTCAAACCCCCCATTTCTTGCGACGTTTATTTCTACTTCAATTGGTATCAGAGCCCGGTCTCTGAAAAAGGCAAAACACTTAACACGTGCTAGAGGGAAAGATTCAGAAAGAAGCAATGTCAAGAGAGACATACATACCACAAGGTATGTCATGTACAAGACCTCCATTTTTCGTTGGAAAAAACTATTACTTCTGGAAAGGAAAAATGGAACTATTCCTAAAGTCTCAAGATATAGACATGTGGAAAGTTGTCACCGAATGAAACTATGTACCAACAACCACCGATGTTGTCATAGCAGTAGTGAGCATCAAACCTGAAGCCTCATGGACTGATGAAGATAAAAAGAAGGTACTCATAAACTCTAAAGCTCAACTCTTTCTATCATGTGCCCTAAGCATGGAAGAAAGTGAAAGAGTATATTAATGTATAACTGCAAAAGTGTTTGGGGTACATTAAAAATTCATCATGAAGGAACAAGCCATGTAAAAGAAACAAGAATAGACATTGGGGTAAGAAAATTTGAAATCTTCGAAATGAATGAAGAGGAAAGCATTGATGAAATGTATTCCAGATTCACATCTATAGTAAATAAATTAAGATCCCTAGGAAAAATATATTCCGATCATGATAGAATCAGAAAAATACTAAGATGTCTTCCAAGTTCACGGAGACCTATGGTTACAGCAATCACTCAAGCAAAAGACTTAAATGTCTTTTCATTAGAAGATCTCATTGGATCACTAAGAGCTCATGAAGTCATACTTCAAGGAGACAAACCAATGAAAAAGGGAAAATGATTACTCTCGAAGCATCTCAAGATTCTCAAAATAATCAAGAGGAAGCATCCTCACAATATGAGGAAATCAAAGAAGATGAAGAAGAACAAATCGTCCAAGGAGAAGTAGAAGATGAACTAGCTCTCATCTCAAAGAAGATTCAAAGGATGATGAGAAGAAGAGATCAAATAAAAAGATACTTTCCAAACAGAAGAGACAATTCAAAAAATGAAACTGACAAAAGTCAGGTAACATGTTTTGGATGCAACAAGCAGGGACATTACAAAAATGAATGTCCATTAAACAAAAAGAATCAAAAGAAACCTCCCTACAAAAAATCACTAATTTCATGGGATGACCTTGACGAACCAAAAGAAGGAGAAGAAGAAACAGAAGCAAATTGGTGTCTGATGGCAAACAAAGACAACGAAGAGGTAATTCTATTCGACAAACATATCTTATATAAAGAATTAGAAAATAAATGTGATAGTCTTTTATTTGATTCTAATTTTCTTACAAATAAATGTTATTCCTTACAAAAGGAAATCATTGAATTAAAAGAGGAAAAAGAAAAACTTCAAACCTTGAATAACAATCAAAAGAAAATTATTCAAAATTTGCAAGACTCATATTTTCAAGCAACTGAAAAAATAAAGAATTTTGGCAAAAATAAACTTCCAGAAACCTCTAAGGTTACGGAAAATATTATGCTAAAAACTGAAGTTAAAGAACTAAGAAATGATCTCACTTGCTTTATAAAATCAACTGAAACATTTCAGAAAATTATGGGCTCTCATGTTGGAATACTTGATAAAGCCGGTTTAGGTTTTGATATCTCCAAAAAACCAAAAATTTATGAAAATTTCTTTGTACCTGAAAAGAAAAAAATGAAGTGTTCATTTTGTAATAAAAATGGATATCTTGAAGTATTTTGCTTTCATAAGAAAAGATTAACACACGCTAAACCAGAACATTCTCCTTCAATAAAACCAGAACATTCTTTTCAAAAGCAAGAACGTTCTCTCCAAACAAAGAGGAATAGATGCATGTATTGCAAAAGAATGGGTCATTTAGAAATAAACTGTTTTCTCAAGATTAAACATCTTGAGCTTAAGAACACTAACATAGAAGGACCCACAAAATCATGGGTACCTAAGGCACAAATAACTCAAAATGCAAGAATCTTCTCAAAATGCAAAGAAAAAGCCATGGTACTTGGGCAGTGGATGTTCAAGACACATGACAGGAGATAAGCAATGTTTCATCTCCTTCGTAAAAAAGGAAGGAGGACTAGTGACCTTTGGCAACAATGACAAAGGACAAATCAAAGGTAAATGTATTATTGGTAAGAATAACTCTGCTAAAATAGAGGATGTTCAATATGTTGAAGGTTTAAAACATAATCTACTTAGCATAAGTCAATCATGTGATAATGGTTTTGAGATTATTTTCAAACCCAACATATGTGAAGTAAAACAAGTATCCTTAGGAAAAATCTTGTTCTCTGGTTCTGGAAAGAAAAACATCTATGTTTTATACTTAGATGACATTCCAGCCGAATCATGTTTTATGTCTCTTGAAAAAGATAAATGGATTTGGCACAAGAGAGCTGGTCATGTAAGTATGAAAACTATTTCAAAACTTTCACAACTTGATCTAGTTAGAGGGCTTCCTAAAATAAGTTTTGAAAAAGATAAAGTATGTGAAGCATGTACAAGAGGGAAACAAGTCAAAATTAGTTTCAAACCAAAAGATGTTGTTTCTACTCAAAGACCTCTCAAACTTCTTCACATAGATTTATTTGGTCCAATGAGAACCACAAGTCTTGGTGGAAAACAATATGGTTTTGTTATAGTAGATGATTTTTCCAGATATACATGGGTCTTATTTTTAAAACATAAAGACGAAGCTTTTGAAGCATTTCAAAACTTTTGCAAACTTGTTCAAAATGAAAAGAATTCAAACATCATCTCTGTAAGAAGTTACCATGGAGGAGAATTTGAAAATTTATCCTTCAAAACCTTCTTTGATGAAAAAGGAATCTTTCACAATTTCTCATGTGCAAGAACTCCTCAACAAAATGGAGTCGTTGAAAGAAAAAATCTAACTCTACAAGAAATGGCAAGAACAATGTTAAATGAATCTAATGTTGAAAAATATTTTTGGGCTGAAGCTATTAACACATCTTGCTATATTGTAAACCGTGTTTCCATTAGAAAAATTCTAAATAAAACTCCATATGAACTCTGGAAAGGTAGGAAACCTAACATATCATATTTCCCTATTTTTGGGTGTTTTTGCTATATTTTAAATGATAAAGAAAATCTAGGAAAATTTGATTCAAAATCAGATAAAGGGATATTCCTGGGATATGCAACTAATTCCAAAGGATATAGAATCTTTAATCTAAAAATTCAAACCATGGAAATAAGCATGCATATTATCTTTGATGAATTTGATGATCTTATTACTAACAAAGAAGATGATGATGAAGTATTGAAAAATCAAGAACACGTAAGTGATGAAAATCACAATCAAGCATCATCCTCACAAACTCCTCCAAAAAGTTGGAAAATTGTCGGTGACCATCCTCCCGAACAAATCATTGGAAATACATTTGATGGGATTCGAACAAGACTATCATTTAAAGAAAATGATAACAACATGGCAATGATCTCACATATTGAACCAAAGAATATACAAGAAGCAATAAGTGAAGAATCATGGGTAATAGCTATGAAAGAAGAACTATCTAAATTTGAGAAGAATGAGGTATGGAATCTTGGCCCTAAACCTCAAAATCAATTCATCATTGGAACAAGATGGGTATTTAGGAACAAACTAGATGAAGAAGGAAAAGTCATCAGAAATAAAGCTAGATTTGTAGCACAAGGATATAATCAACAAGATGGTATTGATTACGATGAGACTTTTGCCCCGGTAGCAAGGTTAGAAGCTATTCGAATTCTTCTTGCATATGCATCACATAAAAATATTAAGTTATTTTAAATGGATGTCAAAAGTGCTTTTTTAAATGGATTCTTAAATCAGGAAGTTTATGTTCATCAACCTCCTAGTTTTGAAAATACAAATAAGCCTAATCATGTCTTTAAACTTACAAAAGCATTATATGGTCTTAAACAAGCTCCTCGTGCTTGGTATGAAAGGTTAAGTACATTCTTAATCAAAAATATTTTTTCTAGAGGAAAAATAGACACAACTCTTTTTAGAAAAGATGACAAAACAAATTTTTTTATTGTCCAAATCTATGTTGATGACATCATACTTGGATCAACAAATGAAAAAATGTGTGATGATTTTTCTAATCTCATGCAAAGTGAATTTGAAATGAGCATGATGGGAGAATTAAGATTCTTTCTTGGTTTACAAATCAAACAAGAAATAAATGGAATCTTTATTTGTCAAGAAAAATATATCAAAGATCTTCTCAAAAAATATAAAATGAGTGAAGCCAAAATAATGGTCACTCCCATGCATCCATCTTCAAATTTAGATAAATATGAAAATGGAAAAACTATTTCTGAAAAAGAATACAGAGGAATGATTGGGTCTCTGCTATACTTAACTGCCAGTAGACCAGATATTGTTTTTGCAGTTGGTTTATGTGCACGTTTTCAAACTTCTCCAAGAGAATCTCATTTAACTGCTGTAAAAAGGATCTTTAGATATCTAGTAGGTACTACTGATCTTGGCCTTTGGTATAACAAAGGTTTTTGTTTTGATCTTATAGCATACTGTGATGCTGACTATGCTTGAGACAAAATCGAAAGAAAAAGTACAAGTGGAGCATGTCAGTTTCTTGGAAATGCACTTATAAGTTGGTCATGCAGAAAGCAAAACACTATTGCTCTGTCAACTACAGAAACAGAATATGTGTCAGCAGCCAACTGTTGCTCTCAAGTTCTCTGGATCAAAAATCAACTTGAGGATTTCTCAATAAGGTACACAAATATTCCAGTATTTTGTGACAATACAAGTGCGATAAATTTATCAAAAAACCCCATTCAACATTCAAGATCAAAACATATTGAAATCAAACATCATTTTATTAGAGATCATGTTAATAAAAAGGAACTTGAATTAATTTTTGTTGACACTGAAAATCAATTAGCTGATATATTCACTAAACCTTTGGTTGAGGATCGTTTTAATTTCATTAAAGAAAAATTGCATATTATCCAAAATCCTTGCAAAAGGCTAAAATAGGAAAAGTATTTTTACTACCAGAATGTTCTGGAAACATTCTCAAAATTAACTCTTTCACAAACAAACTTGATACACACGCCTCAAGTAGGTGTTTTTTCAAGTTTTCTCTTTTTACAAAATATCAGTAAAAATACTTGTTTCAAGAAATTTTTTATAGCTAATAAATGCTTGTGTTTTTACCATCATTAAAACCACTATTGTCAAATCTTACTTTTCTCTTTCCTCCTCAAAAACCGGTTTTCACTTCTCTAAAAAAAAAACCACCCTTCTCTTAAAATTCTCTCAACCTTCTCAAAACCCAACTCTTCATCTTCTCCTTCCCACTCCTCCATTCTCACCACCGTCTGTCTCTAATGGCAGGAACGAAAGGCGCCAGATCCAAACCACAACCATCTCCACCACGTTCCCCTTCTCCGCCATCACCACCACCAACTGAACACAACTCTCCAACTCCTTCACCACCATCTTCATTCATCCTGTCACCAAACACTAAGGAACCTATGTCGTTCCAAACACCACCAGAATCACCGTCCAAGGGTTCTGAACCACCGCCCAACTTCTCTTCACCAACCAAGGATTCAAACATTGAAGAAAATCAGGTTGAATCAGAGGATGATTCATCCTCCTATCACCCTCTGGCTATGGTTATTTTTACTGGAACTCATGTCTCTCATTTTTCTGAAATTCAAACCGTTTCCCCTCTTTCAAAACCTAAATCAACTTTTTCCCTTCCAAAACAAAATATCTTCCATTCAGAAAAATCAAAACCCAAAAAGACCAAATCCACACCAAACATATGACCTCGTCACTCTCAAAGAGTGATTGCAGGAATTGGCACAAGAAAAACTAAGAGTGTTAATGACACTGTTTATCAAATTTCAGATTATGAGGATGAACTTAAAACTCCTCCATCTGAACAAACTCAACCTGTGTCTCAAATCAAAACCACTTCAAAAAAACCTACTCCAAAAAAGGTTGTATCAAAATCGTCTCCTACCAGAAAAGAAAAGGGAAAAGGGAAAACTTCTGCTCAACCAGAACGTTCTCCTAATACGCCCTCAAAAACTCCTAAACCTTCTTCTGAAAAACTGTTTGTCTCTAAACAGAAGAAGATTCCTCTTTTTGATAAGAGTCTTAAAGAGAAATTTGAAGAGAAATGGTCTACAAGACCAATAGGGATTGGAAGGTTCTTTAATTTTCCAAAACTAGAGAAAGAAAAGATAGCGTTGAAAGAATTCTCTAATGCTCTTGGATGGACGGAATTTTTGGAAATAAGGGAAAGACACTATCCAAAAGTCATCCAAGCTTTTTACTTCCATGCAGAAGTGTTCCCAGAAAAGAGTCTGATCGTATCAAAGATCAAAGATGTTGAAATACATCTTACTCCTAAGGTAATATCCGATCTTTTTGATCTCCCTCTGGATGGCCCCTCTGTATTTGGTGAATCATGGTATAATGATTTAGAGATTGACTTTGAAATTGTTCGTCAAGCTCTGTTTTTACCAAATACCCAAATTTTATGCTCTGCAAACCTTAAGCAAACACCGAAAATGCTCAATGCAATGAGTCAACATAGTCTTCTACCAAAAAATGGAAACTTTCAACAAGTCAATGATAATGACTTACTTCTCATTTATCACTTGTTCATGAAAGAAAGATTGAACCTTCCATATATTATCATTCAAAACATGATTTCCACCACCTTGTCTTACAACAAAAAATTCAACCTTCCATACGGCATGGCTTTAACAAAAGTCTTTCACAAATTCAAAGTCCCACTTGATGGAGAAGAATCAAGCTTTGAGTTTTCAAAGTTTACTCCAAAAAATGTGAGCCACATGAAAGCTGAGCCAAATGTTACTGAACCAAAACCACCAACTCAGAAGAGAAAGAGGGATGATTGCTCTTCTGTTCCTCTGAATCCATCCCCTCAGACTACCTCTGCTGCAGAATTTCAACCACCAGAACGTTCTCCTGTGCTAGAAGAAGATCAAGCTTTGCTTGAAAATTTTGGAAACAATCCAATCCTGTTAATCGTCCAAGCATCTCATGTGCTACAAAGCTTCACTTCTAAACCAACCACAACTTCAAGGGTAACAAAACCTTCAAATCTCTTCATTTCTCCACCCAAATCTAATTACTCTGCTCTATTTCAATCAGATTTTGTGAATGACTTATTTGTCTCACAACCCCATTTTGAGTCTTCCATTCAAAAGGAATCCTTTACGACTCTAAAAACTAATCCAAATCTGGATTTTGCTTCTTGTCCATCTAATCCCTCTCGTTTTGCTTCATCCATGGCACAAAGAATTGTTCAAAGCTATAACCGACCTTCAAAAAGGTCAAGGCCCTCAAGGGTTGAAAGAGATGTGAGTAAGACTCGTACTGACCTGCCTAGGTTGTTTGAAGGGAACAATGCAATCATGCATCATATCTCTTACAATACTTTAGAGCTTCAGCTTCAGAGGAAATGGATGGCTGAGGTATTATGCCTTAAGTTTGATGTTCCTCCTCCTGAACCTAATCCTTTTCCAATTCCTGTGTATACCATGCCTCTTCCTACAATTTCACCTTCATTTGATGCTTCTTCCCCAACCTTACCTCCAACTGCTGCTCCTGCCCCTTTTTGCGATGACAAAGGGGGAGATGATTTAGGGGGATACGACTTAGGGGGACCGGGAAAGAACATAGGATCAAAGGAAGGATAATATGTTGCTGCTACTGATGCCTATTATACTATTAAGTTTTAAATCATGTTGTATGGATTTTTGCTATTTTTGCTACTTTACTTTTTGCTATGTTATTATCTTTTGAACATGTCATCCAAAGGTTCAATGCTACTGCTAGTATTTGGATAAATCATGCTTATCGCATTTTCAATGTTTGAAATACTAGGATTGAAACCTTGTAATGATATCTATGAATGTTATCTTAATGAATTATTGTTTATGTTTAAAACCTCAATTTGCATATGAATCTTGAATTGAGGGGGAGTTAATTGATAAATTTATCAATCTCTAAACAAAACAAACATCTTGTGATATTCTCAAAATAGCATATAAGAATTAAATGCTAAAATTGAGGGGGAGTTTTCCACAAAGTTTTAAAACTCAAAATCAAAATCAAAATAAATTATAAATGTTTGTCATCATCAAAAAGGGAGAGATTGTTGAGACAAAATCCTTATTTGATGTTTTAAAGATTACAAACATATTAAATTTATTTCATCTTGTTATCTACTAATCTATTTTGTGAGAATTGTTTCATGAGAACATTACGAGAACATTCTGGTCACTGTTCCAAGAACCTTTTGGATACAATGAAACATTTACATCAAAAGACAAGAAAGCAAAAAGGAATGCATGACATTAAAATATGAGAAGTTATCTTAGGGCCTTGAAAGTTTCGATCCATTTGGAGAAAAGCTCATCAAAAGATAAATATATCATGAAATGTATTAAGTCACATATGAAATGGAATGACATCATCATATGACATCATGGTGACATAAACATAAGTGACTTGCAAGTTATTACAGCAAGCAACAACTTACTACAGCAAGCCACAACTCATTACAGCTGTATACTTAACACGTTAAAGCAACAAAAGCAAGCTGAACGTCCAGAACGTTCTGGATGTACAAAAGGAACATTCTGGTTGAAGTGAAAAAGAAAAGTGAAATCAAATGAAGCTTTGGACAGCTGCACAAACCGTGTCCAACAGCTCTAATTTCACCCTTGGTCACTAAATCATTCCTCACCTATAAATATAAGAGGCTTTGACGGTTAAATGCAAGAGTTTTGAAAGCAAACATTCTCTCAAGTGAAAAATCATCACTACATACAAAAGCTCTTCAAAAACAAGTCTCAAAGCTCTCTCTTTTGGATCATACTCTTTCGAGTTTTTTAGTAAAATCTCAAACATGTGTTGAGAATTTTATTCGATCCAAAATTCATCTCTCTCATACAAAGTGTATTGTAATTCTCAAGTCTATTCGTAACAATAGTTTGGGAAAGAAGTGTAACAACCTTTCTTGTGCGAAATCAAAGAATTGTAAAAGCCTGTTGAGGTTGATAATACAGGGTGTAACAGACTGATCTGGTGTGATCAAGACCTTATAGTGCTAGTCAGAAGTTTCTGTTAGCAGGATACTATAGTGGATAATCTCACACGAGGTGTGGGGACTGGAAGTAGCCGGGTTTGGTGAACCAGGATAAATCTCCTGTGTTTTTCTCTCTTCCCTCTCTCTATTATTTTTCGTTACACAAAAATCACACACTATCACTATATCACAATAATATCTATTAATCTCTCCAGAATATTCTGGTCCTAAAATTAATCACTTACATTGTCTTATTAATTTATATAACTGCCTCCAAAACATTCTGGTCCAAGACAAAACAAACTGCTTAAAATTGAACTCACATTTAAAATCAACATATAACATTGTTTTTTCATTTTGCTCTTATATTAATCATTCTCCAGAACATTCTGGTCATTACATTATAATATTGTTTTATCATTCTGCTTTTATATTAATCATTATCCAGAACATTCTGATCCCCATTTAAGCAACTTTAATATTTGAATCCAGAACATTCTGGTCAAGATAAAACAAACATTTCTATCTAGAACCCATAATCTTGTTATACTAACATTTACCAAGAACTTTCTTGAGTATACAAACTTGTTTAGTTTTCAGGAATAATTTTAAAAGGGTCACAATTCAAACGCCCCCTTTCTTGCGACGTTTATTGCTACTTCAGGGTTCAAAAGTATGGTAAAAACGTGAATCAATCTTTGTAATGCCCACAAGCATTAACGTGATTGCGCTTAACCAATTTTATTGATCCCTACTAACAGAAGAGGAGATTGCGAGAGAGGGTGGAAGAAACGCCGCCGTAGCAGCCGACGAATGAGAGATCAGCGTCACACCGTGGAAATCCTAGGAGGAAACCCTAGCAGAGCCGTGTAACAGTGTTGATATAATTTTTGTTTACTATATTTTGGTTTCTAACCTTTTAAATGATCTATGTGTATAAGTAAATTAGTCTCCTTTAAAAAATCTCATTATATTTTATTTAATTCAATGATGATGAGAGTTATTAATCAATCAAATGATCGAAACAACATTGTTCATGATGCAACACTCATTTCCTTTATGCGCTATAAACTTGGCCTATTTTTGAAGATAAATATCCAAACTAATGTTGGGATAAGGTAGTAAGGATTAAGGAAAATCAATCGTTATTTGTAAATGTGACTTTGATCATGATATTTCTTTGAGTCTTGTTAACGAGTGCCCCCGGGACACTCTTTAAGCATTCCAAAAGAAGAAATTATTCCATAAAAAAGTCAAATATTTCAATTTTCAATGCAATGATTACATAAATTTTCAAAAAAAATTACCATTTAAAGGTCTTAAAAGTGGCACTCGTTAACATTTCCCTATTTCTTTATCTGTTATACTACGCTTTGTGTATGCAAGCCCATATGCCATATTTCGAATTTCAAAGTTCCTACTTGTAAACGTGGCCCCATATGGATGCATGCATGGCCCATATTCCACATTTCCAATTTCCAATACCAATACACCTCATTTTCTTCATCCGGCCACAATATCTACAGACCAAACATTCTTGGTAAGCAAAAATCAAAGTTCTTACCACTTGTTTCCCTACCAAAAGTCAAGTTGAGGATAGATTCCCATGGTAACTAACAACTACTAACAAGAATTGCTTGGCTCGTATTGGTGAGCATAATCAGTTTAAGTAATTTTTCAATATAGTAACACAAATGCACCATACCATGGGGAGCACGGTCCAATTTTTTCGTTAGTGGGATGTTGGATTTGAATCCAAGCCTTCACACTTACGCTTATCTCAAGCAAACTTATGCTGAGTTTGATCAATTCAAACGTAAGTATTGGACATGACATCATAAGACATAATATCACAACATAAGATAAATTTTTATGATATTGAATAGTTTTGTCGATGTTTGATGAACAAAAGACTATTTGAGTATTTTAGACAACTTGCGAGACAAAAAGGTTTGTTGTGGTTTAACGAGTGACAACAATTTCAATCATTTGTCCCCCAATTTATCTTGTCCCTATAACAGTTTACGATCAAACACAATACAATTTGAGTTGTCACGTTTTGTCCCTTATGTTTTAGCAGAAGAAATTCGCCCTTATAATCTATCCATGTTCAATGCTTAAAAGTTGTTTGAAACTCTAACAACCGATGTCCTTCTCCACCTTCTCCACAAGTAGAAATTCATTGCAGTATTAATCATCTTAACAACTGAGATGATGATCCAATCAACGTCAATTAAAAAAGAGAACAGAAAATTCAATTCATATTCATTTTATCTTATTTTTCTCAATTCAACACTCATCAGGAACGTGTTTCTAAGGACACAAGACTAGGAACTATTACTTAGCATATGTTTAAATGTTCGGTTGCATCCTTTAAACGGATATTAGTGCCTTCAACTCGCATCTACTTGTGCTAGAAATGTGTTTGTTTTTTTCTTTAGAAAAAAACAATTTTTGTTTATAGAATTGATTTTACCTAACACGACAATTTGTAACTTCTATGTTTTTTTAAGAAGTTAAACTAACTCATTCAAATTGATACGATAATCGAACCTGAAACCTTAATTAATGCAACACAAGTCTTCAAGTTATTGACTCATGATACATATTTTGCAATTACTCCATCGACTATTAACTAAAATCAATTTTAGTAATTGCATATCTAACATCAATTTTGATCTAAACTATTAAAAAAAATTGTAAAGTTTTTATCAAAATTAATTACTCCATACTTAACGATAATCATCACCCAATCAATTTTAAAGCATCGCACAATCAAACATATACATACTTGATACTTAGGCTCTGTTTGGTGAAAATAGCGGATAACTGATAACTTATAGTTGATGACTGATGACTGATAGCTTATAGCGGATAATAGGGTTCATGGCTCATTAACTGAACTGAATTGCACTGCATTAACGGTTCAGTTCAGTTTTTAAAAACCACTTTAATAAAAAACGGTTATTTTCTCAAAGCAGTTCCAATTCAGTTTTGAACCGGTTTGTAATTATAAACTGGTTTAATCATTTAAACCATTTTTTTTAACAGTATTTTTTTTATAGAAGAACCATTGTTATTTTTTTGAAATGGATTATTGTTTATACCAACACATTCTTTAATCAAACTATGCATATAACGAGCAACAAAAAAAAAACTATGCATATAACGAGATTCAAATCGAACTATTTAGTCTCAAATCTCATATCCTCAAACGAACTAAGATGCAATTAAAATCAACAACAATCAAACAGATCTGGATTTTCAGAAACAAGCATCGTATAAAATAGGAGAAGACGATATTATGTTGCCGACACTGAATCGCGATGCCACTCGCTGGAAAATCGTTAAACACTCCGGCAACTCGTCATGGATTGGCAAACAACGATTCATACCCCTCCCTCCGGCAACCTCTTTGAATCGCTGAATCAATGGTGAGTTTGAAATTGAGATTAGTGGAGAAATCGACGATAACAACTGTGGAAGAAGAATGAGATTTCGGGAGAGAGAGAGAGGGGGAGAAAATAGCTGTCTTAGATTACTCAGTATTTCTTTGTTTGTTTGTTAAAAACTAATTCTGATTCTTCAGTTTTTTTATGCTTTTGATTTATTTTTATTGTCAAAATAAATGTGTTTTGGTGAAACGGTTTAAACCGGTTTTTTAATTAAGTTTGGTTATGTAATATCCCGTTTAAATGTATCAGTTATAAGCGTTAGAAACTTCGTATGCAAGCAATGGCAAAGTGGTAATTAAGAAGTGGCATAGTTGTAAATAAGAGGAAAAGGCTTTTTGGATATATATGAAATTTGGAAAGGTTTTTCTACTCATTTTTCTCATAAACAAAATCAGAATTTTTGCTCTTCTTTTCTTCTCATTTTCGCCCCATCCTCCCCACTATCTTCATCATCAAATCTTCATCCTTTAAGCTAGTAAACTCCTTCCTAAACATTTGTGAGGCAAGCAAGCTTTTGTTGGGAAATTTTGGAGCAAGAAGAAGAAGGAAAGCTAAGGAATAGAAGTAGTTTTGAGTAGAGGCTTTGGAGCTTGAAGCTAGGGTTTGGATTCAAAGTTTAGCAAGCAATCCTTTGATTTTGGGGTGAGCTCTTAGAGGGTTTTAGAAACTCACTTTGTTTAAGCTTGAAAGTTATAGTATTAAGAGTTAATTTGTTAGATTCATGCCTTGATCCCTTGTTGGTTTGTGAATACATGGATTAATATGTGATAACTTGTTCATATGTCATGGAAAAATCCATTCCCATAAGTTAATTGATGATTGGGGATGTTTGGGTTAGCCTAGGAAGTGAAATTTTGAGTGCTGCTGAAGCCAAAATCGTGCTCCGATTTATGGGCATCGTGCTACGATTTTATGTCCTGTCTTTCATAGAACTTTCGCATAAAATCGTGCTCCGATATTTTCATATCGTGCTACGATATTGGTCCTCTTCAGCATCATTTTTTTTGTGTGTTTTGGCTTGGAAATAGGGAAGGATAAGGGATAGGCATGGCATTAAGAGATGTATACATGTACTCCTAAGTTATATAGATGTGTTTAGGGATTGGTAATGGGATTATTTATTTGTAGGTGAAGTCCCTACATTCCCATAACTTGTACAACTTTAGAATAATGAAAGTATGAGTGAATCACCCATCATAGTTATAGACAAGTTAATAGAGTTGGATCTCCAACAATTATAGGAGGCTTATGAGAACGATAAGCCATGTACCATATGTCATAGGTTAAGAATTACAGGAAATGTTCATATGATCAAAGTTATAGACATGTATATATATATTATATACTTACTTATCAAAGTCAAAGAATAATAATAATTCAAAGTCATAGGCATGTTCAGCAGACTCCGGGATACGCCGGATGGGATTTCTCCGAGAGGGTTATCCACATGCAATTTCATAGGGAGTCCGGTGCTAGCCTGATTGTCAGGAGTTTCATCGGGTCATAGGGAGACGTACTTCGGGGTTACTCCACCCGGATGCCCTCCGTAAAAAGAACTCAGATTAATTGTTTGTTCAACGCTAACAGCTAACATAAAACACTTTATTGCTTTATGTTATACAGTCATAGTAAAAGTTATAGTTACAGGAAGTTTCACAGTTAAAGATAATTATAGATAAAGTCATAGGCAGGTTTAAAGACTTGGCGATTCTAGAATTCCCCTAAATTGCCAAGGTAGGCATGGCGACCCTAGGTTCCCTGTGGTTGCCAAACAGTAGGTTGGGTAGAGCTCACTGAGACATTATGTCTCATCCCATTCCTTCTGGTGCAGGTTCACAGGCAGGATCGCATTCAGCACGCAACAAGGGTAAGGAGAAGGCTACGGACTGATCGTGCTGATGTTATTTGTTTAAAGTTTGATTGTATTATATGTTGTGGTACTTGATGTACATATAACAAGAGAATTGTTTTAACTTTGGATGTAATATATGTATGAACTTTTATATTGTAAATTAATGTATCCAGTACGAAATTTTAATACTCGTATAAGATCCTAGGCAATCTTATTATGGGTGTTACAGGTTAGTTGAACTGTTTTATTTTTGTGGTTCAGTTTATGAACCATTTAATATGGTTTAGTTTTTTTATGGTTCAGTGTGGTTCAGTTTACATATATGGTTCAGTTAACCATATTTTTGCACACCCCTAGCGGATAGCTGATGACTGATGACTTATAACTGATAAGCTAATTAAAATGTTTGATAAAATTAGTGGTTCAACTAGCTAATAAATGTAAAATGACATAAAATGACAATCTTAATTCATTAATTTAATGTATCGTTTATATAATACTTTTTTTACAAAATATTTAAAATACTTAGAATTTATATATTTAATGCATCTTTTATATAATTATTTTAAATTTATTTTCATTAAAAAGTGCTATACTTTACAAAAAAAAGGAAAAAAACACTAAAATATGCTTCTATCCATTATTATTTTTTCTATGCATTCATTTTAAATTATAAACTTAACAATAAATGTATAAACTAACAACAAAAGTTATGAATCCCTAAAAAAAATATTATGAACGTACCAATATACGTATATATAAACATAACCCCCTGTCCTTTAAAAAAAATAATGTAACCCCCTCAAAAAAGAAATATATATAAACATTAAACGTAACATTTTTCATTAAAAAGTACTATACTTTACAAAAAAGAAAAAAAACACTAAAATATGCTTCTATCCATTATTATTTTTTCTATGCATTCATTTTAAATTATAAACCTAACAATAAATGTATAAACTAACAACAAAAGTTATGAATCTCTAAAAAAAATATTATGAACGTACCAATATATGTATATATAAACATAAACCCATGTCCTTTAAAAAAAATATAACGTAACCCCCTCAAAAAAAATATATATATAAACATTAAACGTAACATTTTTCATTAAAAAGTACTATACTTTACAAAAAAGAAAAAACACTAAATATGCTTCTATCCATTATTATTTTTTCTATGCATTCATTTAAATTATAAACCTAACGATAAATGTATAAACTAACAACAAAAGTTATGAATCCCTAAAAAAAAATATTATGAACTTACCAATATACGTATATATAAACATAACCCCCTGTCCTTTAAAAAAAATATAATGTAACCCCTTCAAAAAAGAAATATATATATATAAACATTAAACGTAACATTTTTCATTAAAAAGGACTATACTTTACAAAAAAGAAAAAAACACTAAAATATGCTTCTATCAATTATTATTTTTTCTATGCATTCATTTTAAATTATAAACCTAACAATAAAAGTATAAACTATAACAACAAAAGTTATCAATCCCTCAAAAAAAATATTAGGAACCTACCAATATTCGTATATATAAACGTAACCCCCCTGTCCTTTTAAAAAATATAACGTAACACCCTCAAAAAAGAAATATATATAAACATTAAAACAGTAACGCAACAACTTTTTTTTTTTGGACCGGAACAATATATATAAGTAAAACAATAAATCTATTTTATTTAAATTAAAATAAATTATAAAGGATAAAATGGATTTTAGATAAAATGATAAGGATATAATTGGAAGAAGATGATAAGCTATAAGCACAAACGCTACTTGAAATAACGTCTGGAAAATAAGTTGTAAGCTCGTGAAATAAGCTATAAACTCATGATAAAATGATCTTTATCAAACAGAGTTTTTTTTTGTCATACGAGCTTATTCGCTATAAGTTATCTGCTATAAGCTCGTTTCATGGTCTTGCCAAACAAACCCTTAATGATCTAGGGTATGTTTGGCAAAAATAGCGGATAGCTGATAGCTTATAGCTTATGACTGATGATTGATGGCTGATGGCTGATAGCTTATAGCTGATGACTGATGACTTATGACTGATAAGTTAATTGAAGTGTTTGGTAAAATTAGCGGTTCAACTAGCTGATAGATGAAAATGACATAAAAGGGCATTTTTATATCATTCAATTTTTTATGAAGACAAGAACAACATACATTAATAATAATAATAATAATAATAATAACAACAACAACAACAACAACAATATAATTGTCATTTAAAAATACACTAAAAATGACACATTGAGAATCGATAGTTTTTTTTTTATATAACACATAGCTCAAAAATGCTTTATAACAACTGAACCGTAGATCTCACCATTTAGGCCTTGAGATCCTAAAGACAAGGGTTTGAACCCTTGGAGTAAGGCTGGGCGCCCTCCAGGAGGGCGCATGGCCCACTTGACAGTGATAAATAACCCTAGGTGACCTCCCTAAAGGGCACCCTCTGGGGGCGTCCTCAGCAGCTTACGAGGGCGCCTTAGTCATGGTTTTGGCCCTTTACGATTTGGGCCCAAAACCATGGCCGGATAGGCCCAAGTCGAGGCTACAAATAGTAACCTTGGGATCATTCCCAAGGCATGACCTAAACAGACTCTGAAACCCTAGTTTTCATACATTGTACTCACAGCCAGTACAGTTGGCGCCCACCGTGGGGCTACGGTAAAACTGACCTAGCCACCATCTCTGAAAGAAAGGCGATCGATCCACGGCCTCTGAAAATCACCAGAACGCCGTGAATCCACCGTGTTTCTCAGGAGCAACCCTGAAACTTCCGAATCTGTCGCGATTCAACCCTAAATCCATCCCTAACTCTAATCAAACGTTCAACCTGTTCCTTGTTCAAAAAATCAATCCTCTCCCTGAGATTCGCGATCCTAACCGCTAATCTTCAACCACCAATCTTAATCTTCATAACCGACCCAAACGACCGTCATCGTCGCCATTGATGGCGGACCCGGCGGTCTTGGAAGCCCTACAACAACAAATCTAGCAGCTTCGCGACCACAACGAAGCCCTGCAAGCGACAATGGAGACAATCCAACAACAACAACACGCTGAGGGGAACGGGTCCCAGCAGGAGCTGTTCGTGGGTGCTTTGCAAAACGGCCTCTGCGCCGGACAGTTCAACGAATCGCTGGCGCAAAAACAGGCCGATTCCATGGAGGAGATCATGTCTAGGGCGGAATGTTACATAAAGGGAGAGGAGAGCAACGCTGAAAAGAAAGCGAGGGATTCCAGGGAGCGTGCCCCCAGCAACTACGACCATTGCCACAACTATTATCCACCCGCCCACAGAGACAAAGCGCCATACAAGCGTCACGTCCAAGATAGGCGCGCACCCCTGCCGGAATCCTTCACGACCCTCAACACTCGCCGTGAGCAGATCTGGAGAGATGTGTACCATTCTAGACTCATCCCCGAACCCCCACCACCGAGGGGAAACATCATGGGAAACGACAAGGAAGCATGGTGTAAGTATCACCGCATAAAAGGACATACCACAGATGATTACATCCACCTGAAGAGAGAGAATGAGAAGCTGATTCAGAATGGTAGGCTAAGAGGATACGTGAAGGAAAGCAGAGAAGGAGACAGGCGCCCCCCCCCCCCCCCCGAAGACCCCCAAAAGGAGAAAAATGTGGCGAAGGATGGTGATCGCCACACTTTGAACACCATATCCGGCGGTTTCGCAGGAGGAGGAGAATCCAGCACCTCCCGAAAAAGATATGTGAGGTAGGTAATGCTGGTCGATGACCACGCCACGACGGAGCCAGAGCGCCAGACAGATATCACCTTCTCAGGTGACGACCGCAAAAGAGTGATCCCCCACGATGACGATCCCATGGTCATTACTGTGCAAATCTTCAATTGGGATGTCAAGAGGGTGTTGATTGATCCTGGAAGCTCCACATACATCCTTTATTACTTTGCTTTTGAAAGAATGGGACTGGACGAGGACCAGTTGCAACCCTTCAAGGGAATCCTGACTGGCTTCACAGGGGAGCAGGTACACGTTCGTGGATACATCACCTTGAAGACAACCTTTGGCACAGGTAACAGCGCCAAAACCGTCAGGATTAAATATTTAGTGGTAAACTCGCCCTGTTCTTACAACATCATAATAGGCCGCCCGACCTTCAAAGTCCTTGACGCTTATCTTTCCACTAAGTTCCTCGTCATGAAATACCCGCTGGACAATGGACGGGTCGGCACCATCAGAGCTGATCAGAAAATTGCACGATAATGTTATCACAATAGCTTGAAGTTGCAGAGAGAAAGGAAAGGAACCAGCAACCCAAAAGCACACCAGGTGAACATCGTTAGCACAAATCCAGAAGAAGAGTTTCGGCAAGAACGCATAGAAGCAGCGAGAGGTCCAAAGGAAAGTTTGATGGATGAAGAGCTGAGCATAACAAAGCCCCTAAAGACAAATCTGAATCTTACCGCTCGTCAGCCGACAAATATGCTTAGGGTTCACCCCGCCAAAGTGTGTCGTCGCCTCGCTCTTTATCCAGTCCAGCAGACAGATGTATCCAAGCCAGTCAGCACGCCTGCCGGGCGTACCGGGAATTTCACAAAGAAAGCTAGCAAGACAGACCTACCAAAGGGAACAAACATGATTCTGGGATTTCACAAACCTAAGCACGTCCGTGATTCAACTACAAAGCAGGGAGAAGCTCGCCACAACAATTCAAAGGCGAACTAGAGGGTCAACAAAACCATTTGAATTTTTACTTTGTCTTTTATCATATGTATTGTGATATTTCTGTACAGCCTAAAAGAAAAGGAGCAAGGGGCACTCTTTTCCCCCGCAGTAGTGGAGGTTTTTTAATGAGGCCCCGTTTTCTTATTAACATATATATATATATCACTTGTTTTATATTACTCACATGGCCTGTAACAGATCAACAGCGCCAATCTTAAACGAGATCGCCATCTGATTCGGGAACCCCAGCGAGGGTTGTCACCTAATTCCTCAACCCCAATGAGGGCTCTAAGACGTCGTGAGCTTAAAAAGAGATCGCCACCTAATTCCTTAACCCCAATGAGGGCTCTAAGACGTCGTGAGCCGAAAATGAAATCGCCACCTAATTCCTTAACCCTAAAGAGGGCTCTAAGACGTCGTGAGCCGAAAATGAAATCGCCACCTAATTCCTTAACCCCAAAGAGGGCTCTAAGATGTCGTGAGCCGAAAGTGAAATCGCCACCTAATTCCTTAACCCCAAAGAGGGCTCTAAGACGTCGTGAGCCGAAAATGAAATCGCCACCTAATTCCTTAACCCCAAAGAGGGCTCTAAGACGTCGTGAGCTTAAAAAGAGATCGCCACCTAATTCCTCAACTCTCTAAAGAGGGCCCTAAGGCGTCGTGCGCCAAATGAAACAACCCGACAATTCTCAACATTGTTATAAAACGAACACAAGTAATGACCACCGCCCAGGAGGTGCTTTCTAAAATGAATAAATTCAAAGATAAAAGGAACAAACGAGAAGTTTAAGGAAAACGATGTATCATTACAAATTCAAAGAAGAATACCGAGTTCAAAATAAATCAAAATTACAACAAGTGAGATTATGGTTCGTCCACTAAGACGCCATCTACAATAACCTTAAAGGAATCAAGGGCAGAAAGATCGACGCCAGGGTACAGAAGGGCGACTTGAGATTTAGCCCGTTCAAAGCCATCATCGAAATTCAGAGCTAACTCGCCCTTCGCCTCGGAAACCTCAGCCTTAAGCTGATCCTCCCTTTCCGCTCCAGCCGCGACATCATTTTGCAGCTTAGCGATAACCCCGTCCTTCCCAGCAAGATCCGTTGCATAACCAATTTTCAGATCGGAGATGCACTTATCACACTCAAGCTTCACCGCCTCTCTGGCTTCCTTCACTTCTCTCTCCCTCGCGTCCTTGGCCTCCTTCACCTCTTTTTCCAATGCCCTCACCGTAGCTTGAAGGGCCTCCTCATTCTGCACCAATTCTTCATACTTCCGATCCACCGCGTCCAAGAGCATTATAGACCGCAAGCAATGAACTCCCACATCCCTCGTCATAAAGGGAACAGCGCCCTGGTTCCCGGCCTCCGCGTCTTCTGGATTAAAAACCAACCTCTCTTTGACATAGGCACCGTAGTCAAAACCTTTGTCCCATTAAGATTGCACCGATCCACTGGTCTTGATGGCGCTAATCGAGGAAGGGGAAGGTGTTTTCTTACCTTTTTTCTCAGTTACTGTCTTCCCTTTATCATCTTTCCCGGGCGACGCCTTATCATGCGTGGCCGCTGTGAGGGACTCAACCTGAAACTCGGGCGGATGATCAGCCTTCCTCTTCGGCTTGCGTGTGATGAGTCCAACAGGATCAGTGGCTGCCAACCCCTCAGCAGCCTTCTTGGCCTTCATTTCCTCGAGATATTTTTTCCTTTCCGCCGCAGTCATGGGCGCCATGTCCTCTACAGAAAATGAAAACAGAAAAGTTAAGAGGACAAGAAAATAGAAAATCACAGTATAGGCATAAATAAATAAATTCGACTCACGTAAGTACGCGTCTAAGCTATTCACATCCCCTTCCCTATTCAACAACTCCCGAATGTTCATGGGCAGCATTTTATCCAAAAAACAGACGACGCCCTAGTCGTATGCGTCCAGCTTCTCGTAGTCAAATCCCATGATAGACGCCGGAGCACTCGTCCAACATATGGGAAACCTCAGTTTACCATCAACCCACACAACAGCTGCCTCACAATCCTTTCGTCCCCGGGTCCTGAGGAACGTCTGTCTCCAATTTTTATAATGAGAGGCGTAGGGCGGGAACAACCTCTTGCCAGGATGCGCACTGATGGACACCCAAGACAGCTTATCTTCCCCCCTTCGTGCCATAAAACGTGAAGAAGGATCCAACTGAGGGCTGGAAACTCAGCCCCTCGCATAAAATCTCTAAAGCACGTATAAACTCCCAGCTGTTTGACTGCAGCTGAGAAGGCGCCACATTCAAACAATTGAGTACGTTAACCTCAAAGGGCGTGAAGGGATACTTCACATCCAGATCCTCAAAAATAGCCGTATACATGTGAAACATCTCACTCTTCACTCCCTTCGGTCTTTGTAAGCACACTTTCTCACCTGGGCGACAATGTTCCAAGACCACATCCTCTTCAAATCCCGTAGAGGACACGTGCAGCTTACTCCGAAAAAATGCCACTCGCTGGGGGATCCATGTACACAGACTCTGAACGAAGCACCTCGTCGGCGAAACTCTCCTGCTCTGATCCACTGGAGGACGCCAAGTAACAAATTCCTCTCCTACAAAACGGACCTGGGAGAACAGAATGAATAACACAGTCAGATGAATTCCCACTACTACTCCCTCCTTCACCCTAGTCTGAATCGCTCGAAAACTTTGTTAAAAGGGAGTGGTCCGTAGTCAGGCCTTATCGAACACCACCCAATCAGTGGTTCCATCTGACCGCTTCGCATGCCTAACACTCTCCCTCCACAACCTACATCTCTCCTCTGAATTCGCTGGGGATAACTCCCTACCCGCCTCATCGCACTCCCTAATTACCACCATACTCTGATTTAACTTAAAAAGAACAAGATCGAATAGGGTTACCTGGATTTAGACAAGCGAAGGATTGAGAACGAACACAGGGCTCCGAACGATCCGCAAACGGTAGGCGCAGCGATCCACAATGACTGTAACAGTTTGAACGACGAAAGACGATTTAGAGAGAAGAAAACGGCAGTAAGGGAAGTGAAAAGGTATGGGATAAACAGGGGAAAAGGAAAGTAGATCCGAAAATCAGTTTAAAGTACAAAAGCCTGGGAAAACGCGAAGATGACGTCACTTAAGTTGGCACGATTTCCAAGAACCGTTGCGATGCGAACACGTCAGCGAGAGCGAACGGTCGCCTCATGTCAACCGTCGGATTCCACTAAGGCGCGTCATCAACCTAAACCTTCAAAAGGAATCACTGCCCACGATGGGCTAGTTCCGGCGCGACGATCTAATCTACTCAAAGGAGCCATTTCGATACATAGTTTAATCACTTCGCCTTGTCCCAAGACTCGTGCTTGTTGGGCTATGAATACTCTTGTTGGGCTAGCACCCACTAAGGCCCCCAAAACAGAAACGTGAAACATGGAGCTAGTACCCATGTTGGGCTAGTATCCGTGTTGGGCTAGTACCCATGTTGGGTTAAGCACCCATGTTGGGCTAGCACCTATCGTGGGCTAGCGCCCATGATTGGGCTAGCATCCATGTTGGGCTAGTACTCATAAAATTTTTCACATAGCTTCATGATCAATAAGCCCCACCTGCTGGACAAAAGGTCATAGACAAACCCCCCCGTTAACTGTTTAATCACTTCGCCTTGTCCCAAGACTCGTGCTTGTTGGGCTGTGGACCGTCAATCTCAGCCATTTAGGCCTTAAGATCCTAAAGACAAGGTTTGAACCCTTGGAGTAAGGCTGGGCGCCCTCCAGGAGGGCGCAGGGCCCACTTGACAGTCATAAATAACCCTAGGTGACCTCCCTAAAGGGCACCCTCTGGGGGCGTCCTCAACAGCTTACGAGGGCGCCCTAGTCATGGTTTTGGCCCTTTATGATTTGGGTCCAAAACCATGGCCGGATAGGCCCAAGTCGAGGCTACAAATAGTAACCTTGGGATCATTCCCAAGGCATGACCTAAACAGACTCTGAAACCCTAGTTTTCATACATTGTACTCACAGCCAGTACAACAACCTACAAAGCTCAATGACCAATTAACTACCTATATATATAACCTACATAGCTCAAAAATACTTGCATATTCAATCCATAAGCTCAAACGAGGAAGAAAACATAAGGGGTAAAACCAGTATTTAAATAAATAGTAAGGGTAAAAGAGGAAGAAAAAACAATGGTCTGAAAAATTATTTTAAATTATTTATAAGAAAAATGCCTTTATTTTTTATTTTAAATTATAATAAAACATAAGGGGTAAAAATGATATTTAAATAAAATAGTAAGGGTAAAAGAGGAAGAAAAAAACAATAAGCTATAAGTTATAAGCTCAAACGCTACTTGAAATAGCGTCTGAAAAATAAGCTATAAGCTCCTGACGAAAAGACCGTTACCAAGCAGGTCTTTTTTTGCCAGACAAGCTTATAAGCTATAAACTATAAGACATAAGCTTGTTTTTGTGCCTTGTCAAAAGAGACTTCTAACATAATTTACTTTACTCAAATCCTTTAAAAAAAACATCAATTACTATCATCTAAATTTTGATAATTTTTCAAAAGTTAGTTCTTTGTCTTTTACCTCACATCAGTCCCCACTGTTTCCTCCCTCCTCCCTTTTCTTCTCTCATTAGTTACATCGTATTGCAAATTCAATTATTTTTATTACGATTCCAACTGTACTCTACCAAAATATTCGGAGAAAATGTTTCTTAGTATTAATTATTTTTTGTCATTTTATGAATGATAACGTATTTAATGAGTGGATATACGGAGTTACGGCAGCGTTTTATTTCGTCTTTTAAACCCATTTAATATTAAGCTTACCTAACTTGTATATTTGTCCATTAAAAAAAACCTGCTTGTATTTCCATATATATGAAAGCTGTAAAAGAATAGTCAGAAACAAAAACAACAAAAAAATCTGTAAAAGAAGAAACGAATACCCTTCATTATTATTCTTTCATATATATATATATATATATATATATATATATATATCATTCATAAGAAAAGGGAAGAGAAATGATATATTCACGATCATTTTAGAATAACCTAATGAAAAACTCTATACAGAGTAATTTTTGTCTTTTTATAATTTTTTTTATGAGAGCAAGTATTTGTCAATTATAAAAGTGATCCAATATTACATTGAATTTTTTTATATACAGAGAGTCATACTGAAACGAAAGACAAGTAGACAATAAGCTTGTGTAGACTTACTCTTTTTAGATGACAAAACCAATTCTTTTAAACATAACATCAATGTTTTTAGAAGATACAACATTGTTATGCATGACACTTTGAAATCTTTGTAAAAGGTCAACAACTTCTAGTGTTAAAAAATCAAAAGTGATAAACGCAAATGCTATAAAAATATGTTGATTGTGAGAATACCCTTTCTCATGTGTTGACCACTTTGCTTGAAGCGGCTTTGATGACCGTCTTTCCTACAATAGAAACCATGATCCCTTTCCCACAAGTGGAGAAGCAACTGGCTAGTTCACACATACAAGTTTCTCTCCTACCCAACCGTATACTAAAAACATCTGCTGACCTAAGTGTCAATCTTCCATTTTATGTGCTGGACAAGAAGTTCACAAACACATCATTCTTCATAGATACTCTAGTTCACCTAAATATATAAAAAAGGACATCCTTAACAAATCCTTGTAGTAGGTGCCTCCTCCTTCTTCACAAGTCCACACATTCCTGTATTTTTTGCTTGATTTGGTTTATCTGCTAATACTCACATTATTTTATATCTTTAGTTGTCCCATATATTATGAGAAAATAGTTGTTCAAATAACATATGTCTTAAAAATAAGTGAAACGCCATCTGCAGTCCTTTTAGCTAGATGTTTATACCAATTTAGTCCTTTAAGTCTTTTTTGTTACAACTTGGTTCTTTAAGTCATAAAAGATTTGCACAATTATCTTATTTTCATCAAACTCAGTTAAAAAGTGTTATGTGGTTTAAAGTTAAGTTGGTATATCCAAATTCATCGCTCTTAAAACTAGGGTTTATAGGTTTATTATTCAGTTTTGATTTGAAACAAAATTAACCGATTACTTAATTTTTAATATTGTTGATGAAATATTTACCTATAAAATTATGCTTGAATTCAAAAACAAAAATAAAATGTGTGTAAGTAATTATGTTTGATGTCATAAACACTTTTGGATTTAACATCTTAATGTTAAATGATCCATAAACAATTTTTAACGAAGTTGGTTTAAAAAATGTATAACATTGTAAATATTCTACGACTTAAAAAATCAATTTATAACAAAAGAAACTTAAATGATGAATTTATTAAAAAAAACTTAAAAAGTAACTTGTTAACTTGTTATAAACAAAAGATTGTGACAGGTGTTTGTCCCTAAAAAAATAATATTACTACTAATAGATATGGTTACTATGTTTTTTTGACAAAAGATATGGTTATTATGTTGGTGCTGACACATGATGAGCCCATAAGTTAAAGGCTTAAATGCACTTTTGGCCCTCTAACTTTGTCATAGTTGCGATTTTGGTCCCCTATTAAAAAAAATCACTTTTCAGCCCCCTAAGTTTTTCCCCTTTTGCAACCTTCAAGCCCCCCTTAATTTTGACCGGGTCAACGCCCACGTGGATTATTTTTTAATTAAATTTAAAAGAAAAAGCCACATGTGTATATTCTAATAAAAAAATAAAAAACAAAAATATAATTAGAAAGGGCACGTGATTCTTTAATTCCCCAATCTCATCATCACCACCATTCATCATCTTCACACATTCAAACCCAGCAACATCATCAACATTAACCATCATCAGCAACATCACTATTTTTTTTCTCTCTCAAACTACTCAATCTCCCACCAACTCTCTTTAGTTTCAATTTTTAGTCGCTACTTATGTATTGTTGATAGATATTTATGAAGGTTCAGATCTAGATATTTATGAATGCGGCGAGTCCTCGTTGAATTTTTAGTTACTGTCAGTGAGTCACTCATCTCACATCACTCGCATGAATTAAGTGATTACAAATGAGTTTCATTTTGTTTTGTTCAATGAGTTACTCTAAGTGAGTTTGTATAGGAATGGTTCTGGAATCTTTATCGAAAATGAGGGATTATGGAATTGATTTTAGAATTGGAAAATTGTTTTATGGATTTCTAACTAAATTTGAAAGAAGAAGATGAAGCATCGAAGGGAGAAGAAGCGATTGTGATTGTTGTTGGAGAGGGGAGGAGGAAGAGGGTGATGAAATTGGAGACACCATAGGAATCCATGGTGCTTGTGAAGAGAGAAAGAAACAATGTTTTGTTTAGGGGTTTCAAAATGATAACATGGGAGAGTTGAAGATGACGAGTTATGAAGGGTTTGGAATTGAAGGTTTTTGGGTTTGATTTTGTTCATGTTCATTGTAACTTGAAAACTACAATGAGCAACGTGCCCATCCTCTCTCCCTTTCCTTTTTTATTTTATTTTTTTAATTCATCAAATACACAATTGGATTTTTCCTTTTTTTTTTAATTAAAAAATTACCTATGTGGCATCCAACTCACTCAAGTGAGGAGCCACATAGGCATTGACCGGGTCTAAATTGAAACTTGCAAAAGGGGTAAAGTTAGGGGACTCAAATGTTGTTTTTTTAATAGGGGGCCAAAATCGCAACTAGTGCAAAATTAGGGGGTCAAAAATGAATTTAAGCCTAAGTTAAATCATCAATCAATACTTTATTTACAAAAGGGTCTTGTTAACGAGTGCTCCCGGACACTCTTTAAGCATTTCTAATGAAGAAATTATTCTTTAAAAAAAATAAACACTTCAATTTTCAATGCAATAAATGTACAAACTTTCATAAAATATTACCATTTTTGGTACTTAAAGAGTGTTCCGGAGACACTCGTTAACATTTCCCAAGAACACAAACTTTGAAAAGGGATATATTTTTTTGACAAGAACTTTGAAAAGGGATAATGAACTACAAGTTTGACTTGGTGCATTTTAGAATTATACTCACTTATGAACCCAAAAAAAAAAAATCATACAAGATAAATTGTGTCAAAATCTAAGATTTGGCAGTTTAGATTACATAACAAAACTCAGCAAAAATAGAATCTGGACTCTTAAATTCAAATCAGACGGTTAAATAGAAAAATTGTGTGACACTAGAACTACCCCAAATTCAAATCCACCAAACAATTAGCTCTAAATAAAAAATTATTATGTCCTTAAACATTGAAGCTTGTGAGGATATAAAATAAATTGTTAGAATATGCCAAAGACCTTAATTAAGTGTTTGTTACCTCTTATAAAAAAGAATAAAAAATTACACAAGAAACTCTCATATATGATTGATTCAAAACAGTTTTTTTTTTAAAGGAAAAAAGAAAATGACACATTGAAATTCAAAATTTGAATGACAACCAAATAATTAAATTATAAAATCCAATTAAGATAAAATTATAACATCAGCAACAATATAGGAGTATCACATGGTAGTATTAATTAGCTTTCAGTGGCAACAAAACCAACCAAATTTGGAGTATTCCAAAGATAGCCACTACTAGAAGTTCACCTAAGAATAGAATTTAATGCTATCATCAGTTATGCTAAAATCTCATTGACTGCTCTGCTCCTCCGTTTATTTCTCATCTGAGACTATTTGAAAAGCCACTTTTCACAAAGCTCTACTGTTACAGATTTTACTATCAGAAGAAAAAGAAAAATATTGTATCATCACTTGACAGTGATAAAGATATTTAAAAGGGTAAGCAAAAGCAATGGAATCAAATTCATCATGGTCAGAATCAGAAAAAAAAGTTTTTTATTTATTTTTTTGCAATTTTTTCTGAAAAAAATCATAACTGTTCTGCTGAAAGATCTTTTTATTTTTATTTCATTTTCAATGACCCTATTTTGGATTATTAGTGGGGACAAAGAAGCTTATATAAAGTAATTATTTTTGAGTTGGTATAAGACTTTTAATGTATAGTACAATTTCACAGCAAAATATGCAGTGTACTATATGTTCAGTGGTGTTATTATTATTTGGTTGCAGAACTTAACTCATAGTTATAGTGTCTTATTTTGGTTTGAAATCATAAAAGAAGAAACTTTTTGATAGTTTGAAATGTGAAGAAAATATACTCAAATGGGTTTTTGAAATGAAACTATACTCAATAACTTGTTTGAACTAGAAAACTCTAACTAGCTCACGGGTTTGTTTGTTTGTTAGTGGGTATCTTTCATACGTAATAGTACACATTGTTCCAGAAAGTTTTGCAATTGTTGTTGGAAGCATTTGACAGTGATTTTTGTAGGTTTGGAGAGATTGTTATTGGGTGAGTAGTGGAGAGTGCTTTTTGAATTTAAGATTAGATATCATATGAACCTGTTTTTTAGGAATTAGGGTCTTTAAGGTGCTTTTTCTTTTTCATTTTTCCTATGATTAATGTTATTATCACTTTTTTCATGAGATTTTACCTTTATGTTTTGTCTCTAATTCTTGTCTGTTTACTATGTAGGTGTTTTAGATTTTGAAAGTTTTAGCAAGTGTGGGATTTTTTACCTTTGTGTTTTGTCTCTAATTGTTGTCTCTATAATATGTAGGTGTTTTAGATTTTGAAGTTTTTTGCAAGTATTATTCTAATGGGTTTTGATTGATTTTTGAATCTATGATTTGAGGTTATTGTTATTTATTTTTTTGTTAATTTGAGCCTCTCTCTGATAACTTTCTGTGACATCTTTTTGTCATCTAATACAGTTCTTCACGAGCTAGTGTCAGAAGTTTTTTATATTCTTTTTTCAAAAAAAGTTCCATCTTTATCCAAATTTTAGTATTTTACCACCGTTTGTTTATTGAGCACTTATTTGGTATTGAATAATATTTTCCTTCATGTTTAGATTCTTTAGATGCTCTCTATTTTTGCACTAAACTCCACTTGTTTTGTCCTTCCATACACTCTTTTTAAATTTTACCAAATTCCCTCGTATTGCGTTTATTCAACATTTGACATAGTTTTTCTCATTCACTTACTTCAGATTCTTGACTCAAAAGTTTGTGAAGTAGTTATGGGAAAAGCTAGTAGGTGGTTCAAGAATTTGTTAGGAAACAAGAAGAAGGAGAAAGAGAAGGACCACAATGACATTAATTCAGGTTCATTGACACCTGACATCAAAAAGGAGAAGAGAAGATGGAGTTTTGCAAAACAAGGGAAGAATGTGGAACCTCCTAACATTACTCCAACTTCATCTTCTGATGGTTCCTGGCTCAGATCCTATATTGCTGATACAGAGAATCAACAGAACAAACATGCAATTGCTGTTGCAGCTGCTACTGCGGCCGCTGCTGATGCTGCAGTGGCCGCCGCGCAGGCTGCTGTGGCAGTTGTGAGGCTGACAAGTCAAGGTAGAGGTACATTGTTCAGTGGAAGTAGAGAGAAATGGGCTGCTGTAAAGATCCAAACTTTCTTCAGAGGCTATTTGGTATGTTTGTGTTTTTTTTTTTTGTCTCTTTTTGAATTTGTAATGGTTTTTCTCATTTGGGTATGTTTGTTTTTTCTTAGTTTTTGTAAATGTTTGTGATTTGATAAATTTGCATTGTTTTATGATTTCTGTGGTGATTGAGACAAAGATATTTTGGTTGGTATAAGTGAATAGCTTTGCTTGATTTCTACTTCTTTGTCTGCTCTCAAAAGGTGGGAAAGTGTTATTTTATATTCTCTGTTTTTTAAGATTCTTAATGAAACAGTGTTCCTCTATTTCTGTTTGGATCCTTGAAACAAGTGGCATATACTTTCCCTTTTTTCAACAATCTAGTTGACTTGACTTGTTTTTCAAGTCCTCATTTTCTGTTAAAGCTATTGGATTGGATCTTCTTTCAAACCATATAGAATATTTGACATGATTTGAATTTTTCAAACATTTGAGTAAGGCTTAAACTTTAATTTAATTACCTACCTCATCAGTTTCTTGCTTTCTAATGTATTGATTTTGTTATTTTGTTATGTTAATGTTATTTATGGTTTAGGCTTTATGGTCTTGATCTGTTTTGTGCTAGCATTTGATTTGAATCAAACTTATATGTTGCTTAATCAATTTTTCAGGCAAGGAAGGCTCTTAGAGCATTGAAAGGATTGGTTAAGATACAAGCTCTTGTTAGAGGCTATCTTGTTAGAAAAAGAGCTGCTGCAACTCTGCACAGTATGCAAGCTCTATTTAGAGCTCAAACTTCTGTCCGAACACAGAGAGCTCGTAGATCCATGAGCAAAGAAAGTAGATTTCTACCTGAAATTCTTGCAAGAAAATCTCTGGTAAAAAACTTAATTTTCCTTATCCTGTATGCTGCATTGCATACCAAACATGTACATGTTAGGATCCACAGTTAGTTCGGGGAAATCACGTGATTAAAACTTCAAAGTGTAACTTTTGCTAGAATCACAGTGATTTTGTCAAACTCACCGCCAATCCGAATATGCATGAATCAATTAACAAGTAGTGTCTAATTTGTTTGCTATTATGTTTCCTTTTTGTTACTTGCTTAGGAACGATATGATGAAACAAGGAGTGAATTCCACAGCAAAAGACTACCAACTTCTTATGAAACATCATTGAATGGATATGATGATCAAAGTCCAAAGATTGTTGAAATTGACACATGCAAAACTAGATCAAAATCTAGGAGATTTACCTCAACAATGTCTGAATGTGGTGAAGAATTACCACCTTTTCATGCAATTTCATCACCTATTCCTCCAGGTAGAATCTCAGTTCCTGATTGTAGAAATCATCATCAACAACAAGACTTTGATTGGTACTTCAACAATCTTGAAGAGTGTAGGTACCCTACAACACATAACACACCACGTTTCAGTAATTCTTCAATGCGTCCTCCAAACACACCATCAAAGAGTGTTTGTGGTGGTGACATCTTTAGGCCTTATTATTACTCAAATTTTCCTAACTATATGGCTAATACTCAGTCATTTAAGGCCAAATTAAGGTCTCATAGTGCTCCTAAACAAAGACCTGAAGTTAAGAAAAGGCTTTCACTCAATGAAATGATGGCTGCAAGAAACAGTATCAGTGGTGTTAGAATGCAAAAATCTTCATCCAATTTTCAGACACAACAAGAAGATGATGAATCATGGAATTCTTGACATTTTTAGTTGACACAGTATTGGAGAAATTTGAGAGGAAACTAAACTTGTAATGATGCCAGTTAGTGCTTTGGAATTTGTTTTTTTTTCATTTGTGTTTGTGTACATTCTTTTAAAGAGTTCTTTTTTCCTTCTTTCTTTTTCAATCATTCCCCTTTCTTTTGTAACCAAGTGGTTTACATCCAGTAAAGAATTTGGTTTGGTTTCTTTTAAAGAATACAACTTTGTACTCATAGCAATTGTTATCGGTACGTTACGATGCATGCGACTTGTATCTCATTTCAATGCAAAACTAGATCACAATATGAATTTCTAGTGTGTATCTTGATTTGCAATTGACTGTAATGCATTCCAGTTCACTAGGGTTGTCTCATGTCAACCACTTCTTTTTATCAATTTTGTATAGCCAAACTTTCTTTGTCATTAGATTTATGACTTGAATCTTGAGTTATTTTGAGGTTAGTAGATTATATATTATTAGCTTACAATTGTGATATGTAGTAAAAAAAGTTTATAATTGTACTGTATCACTTGTTTTTACTAAAAAATGTAATATTTTTTTGGTAATGTATCTTACAAAATTTTAAGTAAACTTCCAAACAGAATGGTTTCCTTTGTCAAGTTATTTCCTATGGAATGCACTAAGAACAAATGAGCAACAACTTGAAATGTTCAATGCTACATAAAAAGAAAAGCTTGTATAGTGAAATTTTATGGGTAAACTTCCAAACAAAGTGACAGTGTCTCTCTGGGACATCAAATTGCAGATTGGGAATAGTTTCAAATTACTTCTAAATAGTTGAATGTTTGACACTAGAACAACAGTTTGCTATTCCTAGTTTTTAGTGTATGTTTGATTTTACGGCCATAAAAATTAGTTTGAATATATGTTTTCTAAACGGTTTCTCTAATCAAAGCTCCATTTCGGAGTTAATCTACCTTGTTAGGAAATTATTTGTCAAGTAATCTAGAAAAGTTTAGGAGTGCGGGTCAATCCGACGAACCAAAGCAAGCCAAAGCGTTTGGTTTGGGTTTTATGTTTGAGTCGAACCGAACCGAACCAAGTTCGCCAAACACAATCTTGCCTCTAATTTACTACTGATATTGCCAGCTAATTGTGTGATGGCTTGGCAATTTCGAAAAAACTACAAGCTAGCTAGTGATCTTCAAGTTGGAAGAATCACTCAAAATTGCGTGAAATGTCATAGCATCAAGTTGCAACGAATCCAACGATAATGACACCATAAGATATTTAGATATGTTCCTTTCCCTTGTCTTTTCTCATGCTAGTAAGTAACCAATATTTATACCCTAAAATCAGTACCAAAGATTCTTTTGTATATACAATATAAATTTCTTATTCCCAAAAAGATTTAAGAATATTTTTCATTTTGATAAGTAACGATGTTTTTACAAAAACATGTAAACACATCTTAGGGATTTCATAATAACAAATTACTGAATGAATTGTAGTTTTCTTGTTTGTACGGAATTGTTGACTATTTTTTTTTTTTTTTTTATGAATTGTTAAATATTCCAACAACCTTTGACATATCATGCCTATTTCATTCATACTGTTTCCCCCCAACTTTTAAGCACTTCCATGTTGCACAATCATATAGCATATATGATTATATTTCGTTTCAAGTAGACATATACATTTTTAAAACTAAAAGACAATCATATCGACATTTTGAAAACATATATGTACACTACTAGAATTACTATTTACGCAAGCCCACTTGATGATTACTGCAAGGAACAAAACCCTTTGTTAAGGAACAAGACTCAATTGTGGATGTCATGAGCACATATGTTTTTAGCAAGAAGACATGAAAATGATTAGCTAAGTCAACTTTAAATCGAGATTCAAATTTGAACATTTGTCAAGAGGAATTAATTCAGTGATTAAAGTTTAACTTTTTAACTTTTAGGGATAAATTAAATCTTGTTTGTGTTGAAGTTGGTTTTGAGGTTGTTCGTATTTTGTTGTTAGTCTCACGTCGCTCAGATTCATATGCTTGAGTGCTATCATCCTTTGGATTAGCTTTTGGGATGAGATCCAAACTTGTTTAACATGCTATCAGAGCCTGGATTAAGGATCTCAATGTGAAAATTGGACCCAGACCCATGCTAGGCGTGAGGGTGAGTGTTCGTTATTTGTCTCACATTGCTCAGGTTGCGTTGTGGGAATTGGACCCAGGCCCATGCTAGACGTGAGGGTGGGTGTTCGTTATTTGTCTCATATTGCTCAGGTTGCGTTGTGGAAATTAGACTCAGATCCATGCTAGGCGTGACGGGTGAGTATTGAAGTTGGGACTGTTGTGTGGTGTCAAAACCGTTATTAATAATCTATTAATAATGATTTTAATTGTTTTTTTTTACATAATATATGAGTTTGATTGTTAGACATTGTCATGCGTATTTTTTACATATAGATCTAATTACCTCTTATTGTATAATTACTTTTGTAACTAACATTGCAAGTGACATGAAATATGATTTAATATAACTAATTTTTTTGTGTGAATAGAGTATCCTCCGTGCCCAATTGTAGAGATTAATTTTTTGAATCAAAGTGAACCACGATGTGGCAAAACTCTATCAAAAAATTTAACACTGATGCATTCTCAAAGTTAAGTTTGAACTTATAATCTCTGGTTAAGTTCTCTAGGTTAAGTTCGGAGAGATATAACTTAAAGATTTTTACCCCTGCATATCAATCAAATGTTGCATTTTTTTTAAGAGTAGTGATATTTGAACAACCATTTGAAACAACTTTTGTGACAACTTCTTTTTTCTCTATTTTTATTGGTCAATAACAATAAAGAGAAAAATAAAGAGAGAGAATAGAAACATAATGTGAGTATGAGAGACATAGTTGTCAAAAAGTTATCACAAAGTAATTGTACAAATACCATTTCTTTTTTTTAAATGAACAAAGAAAAAGAATAATAGTTGATAAATGAACAAAATCAAATCTCCTTAAAAAAAAAAATCTAAGTTTTGGCCGCGTGAACCCACGCGTGAAGGAAGTGCGTGGAAGCAGAATTGTGAAGGAGTCCAATCCAAAGGCAGAGTTTGAATCTTAAATTTCATATCGACAATGATTAGAGTTTCATTTGACTGTTCTGTTGGGTTTTGAAAACATTTTTGGTTGTTGAATTTCGAGTCAAATATTTCTTTTCTCATGATTCAGAGCTTAAACTGAACAAAAACATCATTCCAATTTCTAGCATGATTGAGGGGTAATATAGACAATGCATATTATTTGACAGAATAATAGGATTAACCTCATCCATACATCATCGTCACTATTTTTGGAATTTTTTTTCTGCCAAAAAAAATTTCAAATCAAACCGCCTTTGAACTTATTTACATAAATGACCCACTTTTAGATTTTGTTTTGTTTGTAATGGTTCATTACCCTAATGGGTATAGTGCCACATCTCAGTTTCTGACACCACCGCCACTTAAAATGGCGGTAACTTGAAATAGCGGTAATTAGGGATGAGAATAGGCCAGGCCGGCCTACAGGGGCTTACGACCTAGCCTACGACAGGCCAGGTCAGGCCAGGCTTTTTTCTTAAATAGAGAAGACCTAGACTTTTTTAGAAGCCTATTTAGCTTAAAAGGCCAGGCCACATGCCATTCAAAAAGCCTCTTAAGCCTATTAGGCCGGCCTATTTAAGTAAATATGATTAATATTATTTATTATTATAATATATTTTGTACTTTGAATTAAAATATAAATTTGTTAGTAATTTAAGTTTATTAATATACATTAATTTTCGCATTTACAAATGTATTATTATAAACTGAATTGAAATATGATGCAATATATAGTTAAATTTCCTAAAAACTCATGTTGATTACTAAAAGAGAGTTTAATCTAATTGATCTATTAGTTCGCTAGGTCTATTTAAACTTAGATCACATTGCTTACTTAAAGATGTTCATACGATATAGGCTTTTAAACAGGCTAGCAGGCCTTATCAAGCTTTCAGAAGGCCAGACTCAGGCCTCAAAAGTAAGTCTATGATAGGTCGCAGGCTAGACTTAGGCCTTTAAAAATTTGGCAGGCCAAGCTTAGGCCTTGCAAAGCCTAGCTCGGCCTAGCCTATTCCCACCCCTAGCGGTAATGAACCACTACAAGACAAAAAAAATCTAAAAAATGAGTCATTTGTATAAATAAATCTCAAAGGGAGTCAGACTTGGAATTTTTTTGCATTAGAGTCATATTTTTTTCTTCCTATTTTCGTGCAGTGTGTCGATAATATGGTTCTCTTTTTCATTGTAGAGTTCGAGTAACTTCAAATACTCCATCCTTCAATTTTTAGATTGATTAAATAACCTATATCTTTGTTTCTTTTACAAAGGAAAAATGCTACAGAAGTTAAGAATGAATATCATAACAAATTATAATTTTATTAAAGAAAAATGATAACAATTGTCCTAAGATATTAGTTAAAGAAATCAATATAATATAAATGTCTTAGAATTTGTGTAGTTTAACTTTTAGAAGTGTCCCCGTGAGCTTAGCTCAGTTGGTAGGGACAATGCATAATATATGCAAGGACCGGGGTTCGAACCCCAGACACCTCACTTCTCCACATTTAAAAATGTGTGAGCTCCAGTCACTAGGCTATTTGACAAAAAAAAAGAAGTGTAAAAAATAATGTTTTCAATGTAAATTTTTTCGTTTTTTATTTTGTTAACGAGTGTCTCAGGACCTTTATTCAAACTAAGCGAAAAAACGGGCACTTATGTGCCCGTCTTTCCGCTCCTTTATTATGCTAACACACGAAAATTATAAACGGTATTTTATATGAAATTTTAATTTTGATTAAAATTATAAGTAAAAATATTTGTGACTTTCAAATTGTTACAAACCCAAAAAACCATAGTTTATTTTTTTCAATAACAATAGTGATTTAACAAATATAATATAAATCCATATCATTTTTAATACCACCAGCAATATAACATTAATATAAAAATTTGTTTAAGGGTATAATTGGAATTATAAAAAGTTCAGCCCAAAATCTTTGTCCCCTTCATATATAATATTGATAATATTGTTCCTATTGTAGTTGAATATTTCCTATTTTAATGAGATTTCATTTTTTAATTAAAATTTAAAGGATAAAATAGTAAATAAATTAGTTTAAATGAAGAGTAAAATAGGTATTAAAAAAGTAAGCCCAAACTCATGTATTTTAAACATATTTTCTTTATATATACTAGCGAAAAGACGGGCACTCACGTGCCCGTCTTTTCACTTTTTTTATTGCGCTAAAGTTTGAAAATTATGAACGGTGTTTTTCTATGAAATTTTGATTTTGATTAAAAATATAAATATAAATGATTGTTGCTTTTGAATTATAACGAACCAAACTAACCTTGTTTATCTATTTCAATGACACCTACAATATAACAAAAAAATATAATGTAAATTCTTATCTTTTTAATGACACCAACAACAATCATTATTATAGAAAAAATTGGTTTAGAGTATTATTGGGATAATGAAAACGTCAGTCCAAAATCTTATATATACACTCGATCTAGTTTGTTACACTTTTTAAAGCATAAAAGGAAAAAAAAAAAGGACATATATTAATATTGTGTTTGTTACATTTTTTTATTTTGAATTCACTCTCATCAATTATTTTTTTTTTACAGAATAAAGGATTAGAAAAAAATTGATATATCGTGGATAATAAAGATTGAATTTGTTACACTTTTTTTAATATTTGAATTTACTCTTATCTATTTGTTATATGTGCTATTTGTATTTAAAGTTTAGAGTAATTTGAGAAAGAGAAAAAGTCAGTCCAAAAGAGCCGAAAGAGCTATTTTCTTTATATATAGTATAGATACTAGCGAAAAGACGGGAACTCACGTGCCAATCTTTCCGTTCTTTTTATTGCGCTAAAGTTTGAAAATTATGAATAATGTTTTTTATGAAATTTTGATTTTGATTAAAACTAAAAATATAAATGTTTGTTGCTTTCAAATAGTAACAAAGCAAACTAACCATGATTATCTATTTCAATGACACCAACAATATAACAAAACAATATAATCTAAATTTTTATTTTTTTAATGACACCAACAACAATCTTTATTATAGAAAAATTTGTTTAAGGGTATAATTGGTATATTTAAAAAGTAAGTATAGATATATTCATCTAGTTTGTTACACTTTTTAAAGGATAAAGGAAAAAACTTGACATATATACTCATATCGTGTTTGTTACACTTTTATATTAATTTTTGAATTTACGTTTATCCATTTGTTATATGTGCTATTTGTATTAAAAGTTTGGGTTAATTTTAGAAAGTGAAAAAGTTAACTCAAAAGAGCCTAAAGATGTTATTTTATTTATATATAGTATAGATATATAATATAGATAATAACTCAATCTTCTTTCACTTAATTTATAGTAGCCAAATTCATTGTATGTTGACGCATGAAACACTGAGATGCGATTGGAATGTTGTAATAGGAGTTCTTTTACTCGAGTAAATTTTAGAGATTATCCATACCTATGTGATAAGCCTTGGTGAAAACATCTTGTACTTTTTTGAAAGAAAAACATCTTGTACTAGTTTCCATGAACTTTGATTTTAATTTCTTTTTCCTTTAGTTAATTACTCAATATTCTCAATGTTTGACAGAAAGAGACGTTGAGAGAGGCCAAAATGGATTAATCTATTAAGTGCTCCTTAAACAATGATTATGTTAGTCCTGAACTTGTGATTCAAAGATTAAGAAAGAGGGTTAGTATTTTATACGATAGTCTGCATCAACACTTAGTTCAAGAAAATGGAGTCCAATTTGTTTGGGCTAGTGGCCTAATTGTGCTGCTGCTTTCGTCACTTGGTGGAGATATTGAGATTGATGCTCTATTAATCCATTTCTTTATACGCACACAGTTATATTAAAACCAATATTTTTTTTGGTTACATGAGAGAAGAAAAAAAAACAAAAGAGAAAAAAAACAAATAAAAAACTACGGCCTAATAAAGGACGCTCCTATAGTGTCAGCTAGTAAAGTTAAGGATAAACATGGTAATAGTTGATGCACTATCATAAAAGACTCTGAATGATTAGCTCCTAGTTGCGCAAGAGTTTCCTTCTCTAAAAATATGATGAATGAAAATATCTCACTCCTTAACCAAATATATCCGAATGAGCTCCAATAGATTCACATAGTGATGAAGTTTCGACACTTCTTTTGACACTAAATGCACTACTTGAAGAGAGTCCTATTAAAACCAATCTACATAAGGGAGTACTAGCAATCTCATTGGACTTTCTGACAATTAAAATTTGGCTCTTTTTTATAAGAGAGAAATAAGTCAACAAAAGTTGATGTATTTGATCTACATTATTAATCAAATACATCAAATTTGATTGACCCATTTGTCTCGTAGAAAAAAGACTAGAGGGAGTATTTTACAAAAATGATTAAAATATCATCAACTTTAAATGTATAAATTGGTTTTAATTTTTTAAAAAAGAATTAAGATATTCGTAATTTTTTTATTGAGATATATACATTAAATGATACGATAGCAATGACCCTAGATTACTTGAATGAGATGATAAATGATCTCTTTCAGATTAATTAGATTTCGTTAGTTCAAATCTAGCCATAAAAATATAGTAGTGTTAAAATACGGTTCTACCCGATCAAAATATTAATCTTTATAATTGCGCTCAAACGATACAACGAAAAAATTGATATGAGCCCTCTCATGGAAAAAGCCCCATGTTTGATATTTGAATTAGCTCATTTGGGAGGTAGTAGTAAACCCAAAAAATATAAGTCGTGAAAATACATTAAGGCACTTGCTGAGGCTAAAACATTCTAATAGTTTTTACACTAATAGTATATAAAATTCAAATAACAATTCTTAACTGTACCAAAAAAAAATTAATTTAGTTTTCCCCTTATGAGCAACTAGGTTTTGTATGTACTGAAATATAGTGGTCTTAAAATTGCTTCAGAATGACCTGGTGTTTTTTAAGAAATTAAATTAGCCCAATCAAATTATTGTCAGAGAAAATCCAATCTAATATTGAGTAAGAGTACGCTTCAAAGTCTCAAGCCAACATATCAGGCCAACCCAAGTGGATTCAGAATTGCCCAATTGATCGGGAGATTGAAATTTTTGTTTAGTATAAGGACCATTCCAATATTTTTGGGTGAAGGAACATTGCAAATTTTTAATTGGTTGTTTGATGTTAATGATATCCATTAACCCATTGTATTTTGTAGTATTGTACCTTTCGGTAGCATTATTGTCTGTAGTGTATATTATTAGTACATGATCTATGCCTCTATCTATCTAAGATCCTGTCACTCGATTTGGGGTGCACCAAAAAAAAGTTTTTGGATTCAATTTTATGTTTTTTTTCTTCAATAAGTTCTTTTAATTAACTCGTAAAAAAACCTTCTTTAATTAAAAAGTTTTTTCTTTTGTAAAAAAAGAGGGACAAAGACCAAAATCACAAAAATTACAATGGAATTGAACAAAGAGTAGAAACTCTTAACCTATCAGACAAAAATAAATTACTAACCTTTTCTTTAAGGCTAAAAGAAAATTACTAATTTTTTTTGAGAGGAAGAAAATTACTAACTTGAGTGGGACAAAACTTATAAAATCAAATTGACCAATACATATACATACTTACTTTATAACCCCAATCCATCTGAGTCAATTGAATCAATACGAAATTAGACACAACACCCAACTTAATGGACTAAATTAATTATAGAAGTTTTTATAGAAGTGCTAGCAACACACTCTTTCTAACATTCTTTTTAATACTCATTTTTTTTATTGAGTGAAGTCTTTGTGGGTTCTAAATTTTAAAAATAGATCTCACATAAAATGGTGAGACATACATAGATTCACCAAATAAGAGAAAGAGTGTTGATAACACTTCACTTCATAGGGCCAAAATGGTGTGATTCACTAATTTATAAGAGGTTGTGTGTTGAAAATATTATGTTAAAGAGACTACCTAGGTATTTCTGATAAAAAAGCTTACAAGTACATATTAGATAAATAATTTTATGGTTCAATATGTTTTTGGTCCCTATAAAATTTTTAAATTTCAAGTTTTAGTCCCTATAAAATTTTTCGTCAATTTTTGGTCCCTGAAAAATTTTCTACCCCCACTTATGGTCCCTGTTTTTAAATCAAATCATATGTCTACTTCACATTTTATCCGTTTCCAATTATCTGTATTCCCGGGACAAAATGAATTTTTATCGAGATGTTTATAATAATATAACAATCTCTTCTAAAAAAATTTGAATTTTTTAACGAGATATGAATTAAATAAGAATTTTTAAGCGCTATAAACTTAAAAATTCATATTTAATTCATCACTTGTTAAAAAAATTAAACTTTTTCAAGAAAGATTTCTATAACGTACTAAACATGACCACAAAAAATAATACAAAATTTCGAAGAATACACATGATTTTAATTAAATGCAGGGACCAAAAATTGATGAAAAAATTTATAGGGACTAAAACTTGAAGTTTGAAAATTTTATAGGGACCAAAAACATATTTAACCCATAATTTTATAACTAACTTATTTAATAAGAGAATCATTTTAATTATGATCAAAAGATAAATAAAAATATACACATGTTTGCAAAACTTTAGAAAATCTACAAGATTTAACAAAATATTAGTTTAATGATGGTAAGTAAATATTTTAATTATGATTCCGATTGTTATAATTTTTTTAATCATTAAAACTACTTTTAAAAGTTTTCATTCACTTGCTATAGATTCTTAAAAAAATTAAGAATCTAAAAAAAATCTAAAATTTATTTTAAATGAGAAGTTATTTCGAATAGTTTCTCTAAAAAGTTATTTTTGATAGCAAATGTTTAAAAGAAAAAGTGATTTTCATTTTCATGAACAAACACAAAACAACATTTTTTTTTTAAAGAACAACCTCTAAAAATTAATCTATGTATTATTGAATATATTTTTTTTTTATAATCTGTAACAAAACGTTCTTATGTCTAATTTTGATTTTAGTTTTTTTAGTCCATAGTGCCAACTTTAGGTAAGAGCTTAGTCTTGTAGTCTCTATTGAACTATAATTTAAATATAGATGTTTGGACTTGAAAAAAATCATTTTGAAGGTTCAAAGGTTCTGGAGGTCCAGAGGATGTTCTGGTGTACTAATCCAATGTATAGATGTTATGATGTATATATTTTAGATTAACACAAGTTTGTTAGTTAATTAGTATTAAAGAAATTACTTATTATGCAAGTAACAAACTATATGAGTTTGTTATATAGTATTGGGCCTATGTGTGGTATACAAAGCCCATCAATGTTGTATAAATGAAAATTAATTTTCCCACATCAAAGGTTGCTGTGAAACACCACAAAATTACCAATATAACTTCATCGGCAGTTAACTGTCGAAGGATTTTTTACCGACTGTAGTTAACTACCGATAAAATTTGGGATTAAATTTTTTATTTCATGGTGTTTCTTAACGTCGAGTGAAGTGTGAAAAACAATTCTCTCGATAAATAGTATCATGTTCAAGGAATTAAATATAGATGAGCAGCAATTGCATATTCCAGATTTCTCACTTCTCCCTCTCCCTCTCCCTCTCCCTCTCCCTCACTTTCGCTTTTCCTTTCTCTACTCTCACTAAACCCTAACCGTCTCAAGAGACAAAATCCAAATTCCATTGGGGACGGTCATACAATAAGCATTATTATCACATCAATTAATAAACATTTCCACTCCCTCAATTTAAAAAACAAAATAAAATTAAAGCATTCATTTAAAAATCTAGAAAATAGAAAAATACTCTCTAATTGAATAACTTTTAAAAAAAATTGGGGAAGGAGATATATTAAATTTAATCCGTAAATATTTACTCAAAAAAATGTATATGCATTAATTTTGGTTTGTATGCCCTGTTAGTGTAAAATGTTTTTTAGATTCATTCAATCACAATTATCTTTGAAGATACAAAATAATCAATATTTGTACATATTTTAGACCAACAAAGTAACTTTTGTTGTTGTTTATATTTGAGATAAGAGAGAGTAACTATAGTGTTCTTGTATAGCCAGCCACAAAAACAAATCTACCGTGCTCACAAAAACTATACTTCTTTTAGTCATTACAAAAATTGTTGATCTAACATTTTGAGGAAAAGTATCTTTTTATGTAGGCAAAATTACACAATTCGTCCCTTAACTTTATTTTATGTAACATTTTCGTCCTTTATCTTTTTTTTGTCCCGATTTAGTCCTTTATGTTATAAAATGTCAACATAGTCATCCTTTATTATCAAAACAAAAAAAATCAAAAACTCCAAAAAAATTCATCAAACTTATAAACAAACTCAAACCTTCATCATACAAACTAAGAAACCCATATTTCATTGTAAAAATCTCATAAAAAATTACAAAATATTGTCATTTTATAACGTAATGGACTAAATCGGGAAAAAAAGATAAATGACGAAAGTGTTATCTAAAATAAAGTTAAGGGACGAATTGTGTAATTTTGCCTTTTATGTACGTGTGTCTAAGCACTATAGAGTATAAATTTCTATCCTTTATCCAATTTTAAATACAAAAAATAAATCAAGGTTAGAAAATATTAATTACCTTTACTTTATTAGATAATATCATTCTCAAAATTTCTTTTAATTATTTTATATTTTATTTTCCTAGAATTTTTTTTTCTACGAAACAAGTCTATGCGAAAGGATTTCAGGGAATTCAATTTCTTTAAAATTAAATTGGATTAACTATTAATCCCTAACTATAATAATATTTGAAAGGATGAATAAAATAAATTACATTCTCAAACAATATGTTCTAAAGCAAACATAGACCTCATGGAAAGCAATTTTTGTTTAAAATCATCAGTTCCTAGAGAAAATGAGTGTCAATAATATAGTGTTCAGTCAAAAAAATAAATAAAACTTAACTAATAATTGATCCATACAAGTTTCATACTTGGATTGTCGTGAACCATTTATGTTTAAACGAGCTCATTAACTTATTGAGCCAAATCAAATTCTTATATAACATAGAAAGCATAAGGCATCACAATATATATGTTGTTTAAAAAACTTAATATCTGCAATAGTACACTTAATTCATGATGATTAGCATTTTACATAATTTGACAATAACACACAATGGTTGAATTTTTCAAAATAAAATGAAGAAAATTGCTCTTTCCACAAACAAATTTGCTTTCTCTCAAAGAAAAAGACGAAAATACCCCTGCGTGACTTAAGTCACACTCGGAATCTTCTACGTGACTTAAGTCACGCTGAAGGCGGCGTGAGTTAAGTCACGTTGTTTTCCAGCGTGAGTTAACTCACGCTGTGTGGATTACTGTTTTGAGACAAAACCCAACAGTTCCAACTTCAAAACACCATTTATTTCCTTCTTCACCACTAAAAAAACACAAAAGTGGGAATTTTTGAAGCATAATCTTGATCCAAAATCATTGCAAATCGTCAGGAAACAAGTTTCTACGCTTATCAAACGTCAAAGATCAGATAATGTACCAACTAACCTCTCTTGATTTTGCTGTTTTTTGAGCTATGTTTAGCAGTCTGGTACACGACCTGGGCGTGACTTAACTCACGCAGGTGTTAGTTCAGCGTGACTTAAGTCACGTTGGTGCCCAGAATTTGAATTTTTGCGCCAATTTTATTTTTCTTTCTTAGCTTCTTGCGCAAGTTATTTATATTTTTTTCCTTGTTATTTTTCTATTCAATAGACATAGTGATGGTTGATAATATGGTGGATGATGGAGTTGAGCCAAAACCGGGCATAATTGAAGCTTCCGGCGAAGCTTCCGTTGATGTCAAACCAACCGTTGATGTGAAGCTTAAAGTCAAACTTCCATTTCAATCTCACATTGAAGAAAAACCTAAACTGGTACCTACCTGTGTTGCGAAGCCTCACGGTTATGAAGTAAACACCGCCTCATTTTTTTTTACAAACGAAAGATGGCGAGAGCGAGATGAGTTGCTTGGTTGAGTTCGTCGACAAGCGGCAAGGGCTAGATTTACTATATCTATAGATAAATCTAGTCTAAAGAAGCCAATGGTGACGTTGCAATGTGAAAGGAGTTGTGTATACAAACCACCGAAGATGAAGAAGAAGTTGAAGCTTGAAGGCACATGCTCAAGAAAATGTGATTGTCCGTTTAGATTGCGTGGTTACTTTGAGAAGAATTCAAGTGATTGGTGGTTGGCCATGCTTTGCAGAATTCACAACCATGAGTTGGAGCCAAAATTAGGCGGTCACCTTCTTGCGGGAATACTTAAAGAGGATCAGAAGAAGAGGCTAATCGACATGACAAAGAGTTTGACGTTGCCTAGGAATATTTTAACGGATTTAAAGGAAAAATAAAGAAAGTGTGACGACTATCAAACAAGTGTACAATGCGCGTACTAGATGGCGAAATGGGACAAGAGGTGACAAGACAGAGATGCAATTCTTGATATCGAAGTTGGAGGAGCATAAATACGTCTATTTCACAAGAGCAAATAGTGAGGAAACAAATCTTGAAGACATATTTTTTGCTCATCCGGAGTCAATTAATATGCTTAACACTTTTCTGACCGTTTTGGTCATGGATTTCACTTACAAAACCAACTTGTATAGAATGCCATTATTTGAGATTGTTGGTGTCACCTCTACCACCATGACATATTCGGTTGGTTTTGCCTTTCTTGCCTCCGAAAAAGAGGACAACTTTACTTGGGCACTTGAGATGTTGGTTAGTCTTTTATCGTCAAAACTCAACATGCATAAGAGGACAATGCTTTGTTGAATGCCGTTGCCAAAGTTCTCCCTGAAACAACCGCTTTACTTTGTTATTTTCATATTGGGAAGAATGTAAGGGCTAAGTGCATCATGGGTTGTAGAGTCAAAGCGAAGCGGAAGGATGTCAAAGTTGATGGCAAAGAAGTGAAGGAAGTGAAAGAGGCAAAGGCAAGTGAAATTGTTGACAAAATCATGGATGCTTGGAAAGATTTGGTTGAATCTCCTACGAAGGATGCATATGCAAGTGCGGTAATGCGATTCAAATATGTATGCAAACCATATCCAAAATTCCTTTACTATGTTCAAACCACAATATTGAACACCGTTAAGGAAAAAGTTGTGAGGGCATGGACGGATAAAGTCTTGCATCTTGGTTGTAGAACCACCAATATTGTTGAATCGGCTCATGGAAAATTGAAAAAATATTTGAGGAGTAGTGTGGGAGATTTGGCATCATGTTGGGATGAAATAAACAAGATGTTGGCTATCCAATTGTCCGAGATACAAGCAAGTTTTGGGAGGAGTCGTGCCGTCTTAGAACATAGATACAAAGGAGACTTTTTGTACTCCGAGTTGGAGGGTTATGTATCTAGAGACGCATTATGCTTTATCTTTGACGAACTAAACCGTTCCAAGACATTCGGCTTTGCCAAGTGGTTGTGTTCAAAAGACATCGTACGGGTTGCCTTGTGCATGTATTATTGTCATGAAGAGAAAAGAAAAATTTCCTATTCGATTGAATGAAATAGAGCCTCATTGGCAAAGGTTAAGTGTATGCGGAGAAGAGGTTGATGATGACTTTTCGATGATGGAGGAGTGGAATGACATTCAAGAAAGGCTCAAAAAAGCCCCTTACAAGATGAAACTCCACATCAAAGAGGTGATGCGTCAACTTGCATTTTCGGAAGACACAATGTTGTCTCACCTCCAAGAAAGGTGGTAACCAAAGGAGCACCTAAAAGGGCGAGGTCTACACCGAAAGAGTCATCCACAGGTCGAATCCTGTCTACATGGGAGCGTGTTGATTCTCAAAATCCCGATAGTCAATCTTCACATTCTAAGACAACATTTCCAAAGAGGAAAAATGCATGTTTAGGCAATTCATCCCGCTCACATGCTTCAACCTCTACTAGACACCCGAATCCGTATATTCCGGATTTACCATACATAACACATTTCCCAAAGATCATGAAACCTTTCATCGAACATATTGTGAATGTTAAAGGAGATGATAATTGTGGATTCTGGGTCATAGCTAGACACATAGGTATGGATGAGGAAAATCATGTATTGATTCGTAGTGCACTTATTCAAGAGTTGAAAACAATAAGAGTGACTATTTGCCGTTATTTGGTTCGAAGAAGCGTTTTCAATATAGCTTGAATGGTTTACTCCCTCCAACAAATAGTGGTGGAATTGCATACGAAGATAAGTGGTTGACATTACCGGATATGGGTCACATTTTTGCAACTTGCTACAATAGAGTCGTTGTTCAATTGGTTTTGGCCGAAAGAGGTATATGCGAGACATATTTCCCAATCCGAGGTGCTCCGCCACTTAACCCACATGGCCACATCATGTGTCTTGGCTTAATTCCCGACTACTTTCTTCATATTTATTTGAAATACGGTTGCCCATTACCACCGTCTTGTATGGAGTGGAAGATTCACAAGATTGGTTTGGCAGAGCAATGAGAGTTTGCATTTATGGATAGACAAGCTTTGTTCAAAGATCTCATGTCTAAGGAGCCGAAGCCGCCAAAAACACCAACAAATCAACTCAATCTAATATATTACGACACTTCCACTCCGGAAAAACCAAGGAGAATTTGAAGTAATTGAAGAATATGAAGATTATGCACTATCACTAGCTAGTTAGATAGGCTACAACAATTTTTAGTGGGTGTTCGTCCTTTTTTTGTCGATATTACACCGACATATTTTTTTATGGTCGGTCGATTATGTAATGCCAATTTTTGTGGCCAATATGTAAATAAGATTATATAAATATATAACATTTTTTGTGATGGATAAAACATTTTTATTCGTTATTTTTATTGCTCGCATTTTATAAATTTATATGTCTCTAATTATTCAACTATTTATTTATTTATTTTGTGAAGTGAAACATGTCCCAAGATAAAGTTGAAGCTCATGTCTGATACTCCCACATGAAGAAGACGGTTAGGGTCTATTTAACCCCAACCGACAAGTTGGATGATTTGAAGGCACAACTTGACACATACTTTGTCCATCTATGTGAAAATCAAAGAACATCATGTTGAGTATTTAGAAGTTGGCTGCATGTTTTGGTAAAAGCAATGTGTTCAAGCAAAGCATCTCCATGTGTTTAAGAAGTCTTCAGAAGCAAGTATTCGGATTTGAAGTGGTTCAGAAGCTGAAAAAGCCTTCAGACGCACTTTGGACCTTCAGACGCAGGAACAGTGCTTCAGACGCTGAATGGCCTTCAGATGCACTATTCCTAAGTTGACCAGCATTGACTTCTTCAGAAGCTGGGTTTTTTATGAGTTATTTCTGTGCGAATCTTTGTAAGATTTATCAAGGATTTATTATGGCTGAAGGTTTCTAGAATGCTGATTAAATTGATGAAGATCTTATGAAGATTGGCCTCGTGTTTATGCTCAATTATATTTACTGAAGCAATCTTTGAGAGATACATTGAAGAATTATTTGTTTCCTTATTGAGCCATTCATATTTCAGAATCATATCAAATTCAGAAGATTGGATTCAGATTAATGCTGCTGGCTGAAGTCTATAAATGGAGTTGTGCTGCTATTGTTGAAGACTTACGAATCAGAGATTATTATTCAGAGAAATAGAGTCTTTGTGTTTTAAACTTAGGCTTATTTGTACACCACTCATCTGAGTTGGTTTAGAGTTTTATTGAGTTGTAATTCATTCTAAGTCTTTAGGTACGAATGAAGTCTTTGATGTATTGAAGTGTGTTCTTCAAAACTGGGTAGATTTCAGAGTTTTTAAGTAACTGGATTGTTGTTACTTGAATAGGAAGTAAGAAGGGGGTTTCTTATACTCAGGTGTTGGGTAGAAATCAGACTAGTGGAGATTAAGTCAGAAGACTAGGAACAGGGGGTCTGTGTCTTGAGTCTTAGGATTAATTCCAATAGTGGATTTCCTTCCTGGATTGGTATCCGCCAGACGTAGGTGGTATTTACACCGAACTGGGTTAACAAATATCTGTGTGCCTTTTACTTTCTGCACCTTTATTACTGCTTCTGAACTGATTTTAATTGTGCCCTGTTTTGCAAAATTCGTACTCTGTTTTACTGTCTGTATCCTTAACTGCCAGAATTTCAATTGGTATCAGAGCAGGCACCCTGCCCGTGATTGGGTGAGCTCCAGGGAAGTGTTTTCTAGCAAGCATGGACAGAGAGGGAGGTTATGTGAACAGACCACCATTGCTGGATGGCACGAACTATGAATACTGGAAGTCCATAATGTGTGCATTCCTTAAATCCATTGACAACAGAACTTGGAAAGCTGTGCTAAAAGGTTGGGATCATCCAGTTGTTTTAGACAAAGATGGGAACAAAACTGAGATTCTGAAACCAGAAGAAGAGTGGACAAAGGCTGAAGATGATCTGTCTCCTGGAAACTCCAAAGCTTTGAATGCAATATTCAATGGTGTGGACATGAGCATGTTCAGACTCATCAAGCAGTGTACTGTTGCAAAGGATGCTTGGGAAATACTGAAAACCACTCATGAAGGAACCTCTAAGGTCAAGATGTTCAGACTCCAGTTACTTACCACTAAGTTTGAGAACCTGAAGATGATGGAGGATGAAAGCATACAAGATTTCTATATGAATGTGCTGGATATGGCTAATTCCTTTGAGTCTCTTGGAGAAAAGATGTCAGATGAGAAGATAGTCAGAAAAATTCTCAGATCACTTCCTAAAAGGTTTGACATGAAGGTGACTGCTATAGAGGAGGCTCATGACATCTCTGCTATGAAGATTGAGGAGCTTATTGGATCCCTTGAAGGTGAGAAAAACACACACACAAGAAGGGGGGGTTGAATTGTGTGACTCTAAAAACTTGTTCTTTTCTTTTTCAAAGACTTAAAACAAGTTCAGAACCAGGTTCTGAACTGTTATCAGAATGTATGCAGCGGATTAAACAAGTAAAAGAGATAAGGGAAGAGAGGCACACAGAAATTATACAGGTTCCTTCTCAATGTGAGAAGTAGTCCTGTCCCCTTGTATCCAACAAGAGAGTTTCACTATAATCTGAAGATTACATAATGCTCAACCACACAGGAAGAGACTTCCAGTTGCTCAATCACAAAGAAAGAGGCTTCTATGCTCAACCACCAAGGAAGAGGCTTCCAATGCTCAAGTCACTAAGACAAGAGACTTCTGACTCAGACCACAAAGGAATGAGGTTACAATTGCTTAGTATACAGACTAAGACTTGAGGGACCAAACTGGTTTACAAGTAAAGGAGTTTGGGATGAACACTTGATCAAATATCAGAGGTGTTCCCTTAATACAACACAGGTTAAGACTCTTAACCTTAAGAAATTCTAAGTTACAAAAACTGAAGAATTTCTAAGAGATTTGAACTTTGACAGTTTTTACACAGAAAACAGAGCAAGGTTTCAGCAATACGTTTCAAAGAGTCTTCAACATTTTTCTTCTTCAAATCTTCCTCCTTTTATAGATGAAAATAGAGCTGTTGAAGATTTGCTTGAATTGAGGAAATTAGCCGTTGCAATTTGACTAGGTTACTGCAATTGTGTGCTGCACTTTATCAGTCAGAACAGGGCAGGTGCCATTTTTGAATTGGCCCACCTTAAAAACTGGAGAATGTTTGGGTCAGGGAGACAACTGTTCCATTGAGTTGTTCTGACACATCCAGGCATTAAATGCGCACAGTACTGGTTGCTTTTCCATGCCACATCAGCTTCAGAAGCTTCTCAGTGAATAGTGATCAGAAGCTGCTTCAGTTGTACGGATCAGAAGCTGGCTTCAGGAGTTGACTGTTGCGTTGACTTCATCAGAGGCACTCAGACTTCAGAAGCTGCACTTCAGGAGCACCACTTCAGGAGTACTTCAGAGGCTTCACTTCAGTAGCACTTCTTCAGAGGCATTTCTTCAGGACCAGTTTTCCTTTTAGCTTTGCAACCATGCTTCTTGGCTTTCCTTCTTGCTCTTTAGCTTGTTCTTCATAACCATTATCAATCAATACTTATTAAGCATGTGGTTCTGAAACACTTGAACAAAGCATTAGCAAATAACCAATTTTCTCTTTAATACTTTGTTATCATCAAAACTATAAAGAGAGATATGTTTACACATAAATGTTTCAACAATCTCCCCCTTTATACATAAGAGAATTGTTAAACACATTTTGTTCCAACAATCTCCCCCTTTTTGATGATGACAAACATAAGTATTAAAACAGAAAATTGTTGTTAACTTAATTAACAGGTTAACTGCAGGGTGTGAGGTTTGTAAGCTCCCCCTGAGTTTGATCCAAGTTAATTAAGTTTAGTTAAAAACACAACTGTGAAAATTTTAGAATTGCTGTTAAGTTTAATTAACAATCTGACTTCAGGAGAGGTTTGTAAGCTCCCCCTAGGTCTGACAATCCTCAAGGTTAGGTTTGTAAGCTCCCCTTGATTCTTATCATTGTTAATTAATCTTAACTTAAAACAATATAGTGAAATTTACACTCAGAATTTAAAATGACTTGTTGACTTCAGGTTCTGAGGTTTGTAAGCTCTCCCCCTAAGTCTGATAATCCACAGGATGAGTTTTGTAAGCTCCCTGAGTCTTATCCAAGTTATTTTAAATTCATCTTAACTCACTAAGAGTTATATATCTCACAGAATATATCAGAGCCAGAAATTCATTTCAGAGGCTAAGAGTTAAAGAGCAGTTCTCATAAGTTAAATTTAGTCAGAATTGTATCAGAGTTTAACTTAGCTAAACTGATCAGAATCAGAGCTACCTTAACAATTGTATCAGAGCTTAACCCTAACAATTGTATCAGAGCTTAATAAACTTAGCTAAACTTAGCTTCTGACAATTTTAACTTATTTGAGCTCAGTTGCTTTAATACTTGTTTTACTTTCTCCCCCTTTTGTCATCAACAAAAAGTCTTACTTTCTTCCCTCAACACAGAAAATCTCTCCTCCTTTTACAAGAGAGTTTGAAAATATCTGTATCAGAGCAGAAAAGAATTTTGAAAGAGTTTGAAAGCATATATCAAAGCAGTTTAGTTTCCCCTTTTTAAAAGAGTTTGAAGGCAGTTCTGACACCAAGTTTGAAAAGATTTCAAAAGGATTCAGAATTTGGGGGGGTTGAACTAACCAAGATTGTGAGATATTTGTGCAATCATATGGATAACCAAGTAGCAAGGATAATCATCAGAGCCTACTTGATTTTCAATTAGTATATGACTTGCAGAAAAATTAGAATACTGTTCAGAAGCAGAAAAAGTTTGGAGCTTCTGATCAGGTCATTCTGTGTTCAGACATTACTTGTTCAGTATAAACTGGTTCAGCATCAGAGCAAAACAACCAGTTGTGTTCAGTATTAGAGCAAAACTTCTCAAGAAGCGTTCAGTATCAGAGCAATTCTGAGTTTGTTTTAAAGAAATATATCAGAATCTGATACCAGCTAAAAGGTTTTAATTCAGAGTCTGATACCAAAGAAGAATATTTCTAAAGACTGAACATTGTCTGATACACTTTGGGCTTTTAAAATGTGTCTGTGCTAAATATTTTTGAATACAAACTGATATCAACTGAAAATTGTTTGTTAAGCAGTTTTAACATTGAATATCAGAGCAGAAAATCACATTTTTATTTGATGACTGTGGGAGGATTTTAGTATAAACTTTCAAAGCTTTAATCATCATTGCCCATAGCTATACTTATCAGATTCTGACCAACATCAGATTTTTATCAGATTCAGAAGTCAGAAAATCCAGGTTCTGATCCTTCAGACTCTGAAATTTTTCAGGCTGAACTTTAATCAAACTCTCAGAAGATGAGTGTTTGATAAGTCTTAGCTTATGATAAACTCAGGATCAAGGAATACATTTAGATTCAAGCACATCTTTCAAGAGACAAAATGCATGTTCAGATTCTTTTTAATAAAATTGAATCTTTCTTCTGTTAGGGGTTTTGTGAATATGTCAGCCCATTGATGATCAGTATCAATGAACTGAATATCTAAAACACCCTTCTGAACATAATCTCTTATAAAATGATGTTTTATTTCTATGTGCTTGGCTCTAGAATGCAGAATTGGATTTTTAGACAAACATATAGCAGCAGTATTATCACAATAAATTGGAATATTATCTGCATGAATCTGATAATCCTCTAATTGATGTTTCATCCAGAGCAGTTGTGTGCTACAACTTGCAGCTGAGATGTATTCTGCTTCTGCTGTTGACAAAGCAATGGTTGCTTGTCTCTTGCTGGCCCAGGATATCAGATTCTCACCAAGAAACTGACAGTTTCCACTGGTGGATTTTCTTTCAATCCTGTCCCCAGCATAGTCAGCATCACAGAATCCAACTAGCTTATAATTTAAAGATTTCTTATACAGAAGTCCCAAATTAGTTGTTCCTTTCAGATACCTGAAGATCCTCTTGACAGCAGTCATATGAGATTCTCTAGGATCTGATTGGAATCTAGCACACAGACATACACTAAATAAAATATCTGGCCTAGAAGCAGTTAAGTATAGGAGAGAACCTATCATACCTCTGTACAGCTTCTGATCTACCTTAGTGCCATTGTCCTCTTTGCTTAAGGTGCAGGTGGGATGCATTGGTGTTGTCATCAGCTTGCAATCATCCAGCTGGAACTTCTTCAGAAGCTCCTTGGTGTATTTTGACTGATGAACATAAACACCTTCTTTGCATTGGTTGATTTGAATTCCCAAGAAGAATTTCAGCTCACCCATCATGCTCATTTCAAATTCATCCTGCATTAACTTAGAAAATTCCTTGCAAAGGGAGGCATTAGTAGAACCAAATATGATATCATCAACATAAATTTGTACAATTAAGATTTCTTTCTTAACAGTTTTTCTAAAGAGTGTATTGTCAACTTGACCTCTTACAAAACCATTTTTAATTAAGAAGTTGCTTAGCCTTTCATACCAAGCTCTGGGAGCTTGTTTCAGACCATACAAAGACTTCTTCAGTTTAAAAACATGATTTGGATATTTAACATCTTCAAAACCAGGAGGTTGTTTGACATACACTTCTTCAGAAATCACACCATTTAAGAAGGCACTCTTAACATCCATTTGATATAAGATGATATCATGATTAATAGCATAAGAAAGAAGTAACCTGATTGCTTCCAATCTTGCAACTGGAGCAAATGTCTCGGTGTAGTCAATTCCTTCTTGCTGGCTGTACCCTTGAGCTACCAATCTAGCCTTGTTTCTGATCACTTCTCCTTGTTCATTGAGCTTGTTCCTGAACACCCATTTTGTTCCAATGATGTTCTTCTGATCAGGTCTTGCCACAAGATCCCATACATCATTCCTCTGAAACTGGTTCAGCTCTTCTTGCATTGCTACAATCCAACCATCATCACCAAGTGCTTCATCAGTAGTTGTAGGCTCAATCATGGATAACAGGCCAAGCATGGACTCATTCTGAGTGAATGCTGATCTTGTCTTCCTTGGACTGTTCTTGTTTCCAATGATTAACTCCTCAGGATGTGAAGACTTGTACTTGAATGAGGTTCTGGGTGGATTAGCTTCTGAAGGGCCATCAGGGATTTGTTCAGAACCATGCTGGTCTTGATTAGCATCAGGAGTAGTGTCATTGCTGGAGAGTTTCTCAGAGTCTTCATTGTTTTCAGCTTCTGAACCTTCATCAGAACCTGAACTGGGTTCAGCTTCTGAAGGTTCTTCTGAGATTCTGACATCTGCAAAACTCTCAACCAGCTCTGGTATTTCACTACCAGGCTTCTTATCATCAAACCTAATATGTATAGCTTCTTCAACAACATGTGTTTCAGAATTATACACTCTGTATGCCTTGGATCTCTCTGAGTAACCTAAAAAGGTACCCTTTTGAGCCTTGGCATCAAATTTCTTTAGGTAGACCTTATTGTTTAGTATGTAACATGTACAACCAAACTGATGAAAATAAGAAATACTTGGTTTTCTTCCTTTAAATAATTCATATGAAGTTTTATTCAGAATGGGTCTGATATAGATCCTGTTCTGAATATAACATGCTGTGTTTACAGCTTCTGCCCAAAAGTACTTAGCAATTTTTGATTCATGGATCATGGTTCTGGCCATCTCTTGTAAAGACCTGTTCTTTCTCTCTACAACTCCATTTTGTTGTGGAGTTCTAGGAGATGAGAACTCATGGAAAATTCCATGGTCTTCACAAAAGTTTTCAAAAGGTTCATTTTCAAACTCACCACCAAGATCACTTCTGATTTTCAAAATTTTCAAATCAGTTTCAGTTTGTACTTGTTTGCAGAATTTGAAAAACACATCATATGTTTCATTTTTGGTTCTGAGGAATTTAACCCAAGTCCACCTACTATAATCATCAACAATAACAAGTCCATACTTCTTCCCATTGATTGAAGCTGTTCCAACAGGACCAAACAAATCAATGTGAAGGAGTTCTAGAGGTTTTGAGGTGGAAACAATGTTCTTTGACCTGAAAGAAGTTTTAGAAAATTTTCCTATTTGGCATGCTGAGCACAAAGCATCTGAGTGATAATCAATACTGGGTAAGCCTCTGACCAGCTGTAACTTGCTAAGCTTGGAGATGAGTCTCCAGTTAGCATGTCCCAGCCTTTTGTGCCAGACCCATTTCTCATCACTCACAGACAGAAGGCAAACTACCTTCTGCTGAACCAATTCAGAAAAATTAATTTTATAAACATTGTTTTTCCTGCTGCCTCTGAACACTACAGACTTGTCTTTGCTACTGATTACAGTGCAAGTGTTCTTATTAAACAGGACTTCATAATTACTATCACATAATTGACTTATGCTAAGTAAATTATGTCTAAGTCCATCTACCAGCCAAACATTATCAATGTACAGGGAAGAATTACCTATCTTACCAGTACCAATGATCTTTCCTTTCTGACTTCCTCCAAATCCCACAGTTCCTCCCTCTTTCAGAGTCAGGGTTTGGAACATAGATTTGTCCCCTGTCATATGATGCGAGCATCCACTGTCCAGGTACCAGGACCTTTTCTTTTCTTTGGATGACAAGCATATCTGCAATTGTAATAATCTCAGACTTAGGTACCCAGATTTTCATGGGTCCTTTGGGGTTAGTCCTGAAAGGTTTGGCTTCTTGTGTCTGAAGTTTTGATATTCAGACTTGTTCTGATACTTAGGATATGGATCCTTGTATCTTGAATTAGTCTGAGTTTCAGAACCTGAATACTTCAGAACCTGAGTTCTCAAAGGTTTGGACTCAGACTTCTTCAGAACCTGAGACTTGAAGATCTTTGGTTCTGATTTGTTCAGAGTCTGACCTTTTGAGTACTTTGATTCTGATCTCTTCAGAATTCTATCCTTGTTTACTTCAGGCACAAGGCAAGCTTCAGTTTTGCCTTTCTTAAAATAGTTTGAAGCAGAAAACTGATTGGTTTGCTTTGGCTTGCTTTGCCTAACATTCTGAGATTGAAAATGTTTTGCATTGATTGGTTTAACAGATTTTGAAGTTTTAATAAACCCAGTCTTAGAGAAATTTGAATCAGATTTATTCAGATTCTGAGACTTACTAGTTCCAGGTTCTGAACACTTCAGATTCTGAACAGGTTTAAGTTCAGAGTCTGATTTCCTCTTACTCTTAGGCTTAGGACCTTTTGGCTTAGATTTAGGCAAGGTTTTAACAGTTGCCTTCATCTTACCCTTAGGCTCAGAAGCTTCAGAGTCTGAGTTGTTCAGAACTTCTGACTTAGTCTCAGATTCTGATACTTTCAATTTCTTAGAATTATCAGAAGCAGGCACAAAGCAAATACCATTGCCTTTTAAAATATTTTCAGAACATGAAGGTGAGTTTAAATCATTAGAAGGTTTGAATAAATCATAGCCAATGCCTTCACCTTTGTTTCTGATCATATTATACATCATGGAGGCAATTTTAGTTCTATTGAATCCAGTTAACATGAAATCCTGAAGAGCTATTTCCTGATCATTAGGAACCTCTTCAGATCTCTCATGAGCCTCTTTTCTGAGTTCCTCAACTTCCTCATCATATTCAAAAATTTGATTCTGAAGTTTAAGGTTTTCCTCAGACAGCAAGTTTGTTTGATTTTTCAAAGATTTAATTTCTTTTAACTTGCTTTTAAGATGACTCATAAGATCATTAACTGTTTCAATTAAATCAGATCTAGAGAGTTCAGAATATACCTCATCTTCTTCATCAGAATCTGAACATGATTCTGCATCAGAAGATGCAATTGCCATCAGGGCCAGGTTTGCTTCATCCTCATCAGATTCTGACTCATTGTCCAGATCATCCCATGTAGCCATGAGACTCTTCTTGAGCTTATTTCTGAAACTGCTGGACTTTGAGCTGGACTTCTTTGCTTTTTCCTTTGATTTTTCCTTCTGAAGATCAGGACAATCAGCAATGAAGTGGCCAGGCTTTTTGCAGTTGTAGCAGCTTTCTTTCTGGATATCCCTCTTTGAATTTGAACCAGATCCTCTGAAGTTACTGCTTCTGTTAGAGAGCTTTTTCTTTCTGTTCATCAGATACTGAAGTCTTTTAGAAATCATTGCAAGCTCATCAGCATCTGAATCTTCATCAGAATTTCCCTCAGGAAACTCTTCTTCAGATTCAATTGCTTTCAAAGCTTTAGCAGGTTTTCTTTTAGACTTCAGAGCCAATGTTTTTGGTTCTCTAACAGGTTCATCCTCATTGAGTCCCAGTTCATGCACCTTGAGTGAGCTTATAAGATCTTCAATACTTAAAGTATTTAGATCCTTAGCTTCCTCAATGGCAGTCACTTTAGGTCTCCATTTGGATGGCAGACTTCTAAGGATTTTATTCACATGGTCAGCTGTGGTATAACTCTTCTTCAAAATCTGAAGTCCAGAAACCAGAGTCTGAAACCTTGAGAACATAGTCTCAATATTTTCATCCTCTTTCATTCTGAACAATTCATATTGCTGAACAAGTATGTTTGCCTTAGCTTCTCTAACCTTCTGATTACCTTCATAGTTAGAGCAGAGGATGTGAATATTGCCTTTGCAGTGGACTTGTCACTCAGCTTCTGATACTCAGTGTGAGGCAATGAGTCCACAATGATACCTCTGACATGATGATGCTTCCTATAGATTTTTCTTTCTGCATCACTCAGAGATCTTCTGTTGACAGCAACACCTTCTTCATCTACAGGTATTGAGATTCCATCTTCAATAATGTCCCATAGAGTATCATCAATCCCAATAATGTCACTATACATTTTACTCTTCCACCAAGAGAATTTTTCTGGGTCACCAGTAAACATAGGAGGTTTATTGTGTGACCTAGACTTCTTTTCTTCAGTACTATAGTCATATTGAACATTTCTTTGATTTCTGCGAGATGGTGGATTTCTGGGAGAGGGTGGAGGTGAATCACTAGTTGAGGCCATGTTTTTCTCAGGATCCTACTGACACACTGTTAAGTGTTAATATCAGAACCGGAGCTCTGATACCAACTGAAGGTGAGAAAAACACACACACAAGAAGGGGGGGTTGAATTGTGTGACTCTAAAAACTTGTTCTTTTCTTTTTCAAAGACTTAAAACAAGTTCAGAACCAGGTTCTGAACTGTTATCAGAATGTATGCAGCGGATTAAACAAGTAAAAGAGATAAGAGAAGAGAGGCACACAAAAATTATACAGGTTCCTTCTCAATGTGAGAAGTAGTCCTGTCCCCTTGTATCCAACAAGAGAGTTTCACTATAATCTGAAGATTACACAATGCTCAACCACACAGGAAGAGACTTCCAGTTGCTCAATCACAAAGAAAGAGGCTTCTATGCTCAACCACCAAGGAAGAGGCTTCCAATGCTCAAGTCACTAAGACAAGAGACTTCCCAATGCTTAAGTCACTAAGACAAGAGACTTCTGACTCAGACCACAAAGGAATGAGGTTACAATTGCTTAGTATACAGACTAAGACTTGAGGGACCAAACTGGTTTACAAGTAAAGGAGTTTGGGATGAACACTTGATCAAATATCAGAGGTGTTCCCTTAATACAACACAGGTTAAGACTCTTAACCTTAAGAAATTCTAAGTTACAAAAACTGAAGAATTTCTAAGAGATTTGAACTTTGACAGTTTTTACACAGAAAACAGAGCAAGGTTTCAGCAATACGTTTCAAAGAGTCTTCAACATTTTTCTTCTTCAAATCTTCCTCCTTTTATAGATGAAAATAGAGCTGTTGAAGATTTGCTTGAATTGAGGAAATTAGCCGTTGCAATTTGACTAGGTTACTGCAATTGTGTGCTGCACTTTATCAGTCAGAACAGGGCAGGTGCCATTTTTGAATTGGCCCACCTTAAAAACTGGAGAATGTTTGGGTCAGGGAGACAACTGTTCCATTGAGTTGTTCTGACACATCCAGGCATTAAATGCGCACAGTACTGGTTGCTTTTCCATGCCACATCAGCTTCAGAAGCTTCTCAGTGAACAGTGATCAGAAGCTGCTTCAGTTGTACGGATCAGAAGCTGGCTTCAGGAGTTGACTGTTGCGTTGACTTCATCAGAGGCACTCAGACTTCAGAAGCTGCACTTCAGGAGCACCACTTCAGGAGTACTTCAGAGGCTTCACTTCAGTAGCACTTCTTCAGAGGCATTTCTTCAGGACCAGTTTTCCTTTTAGCTTTGCAACCATGCTTCTTGGCTTTCCTTCTTGCTCTTTAGCTTGTTCTTCATAACCATTATCAATCAATACTTATTAAGCATGTGGTTCTGAAACACTTGAACAAAGCATTAGCAAATAACCAATTTTCTCTTTAATACTTTGTTATCATCAAAACCATAAAGAGAGATATGTTTACACATAAATGTTTCAACAATCTCCCCCTTTATACATAAGAGAATTGTTAAACACATTTTGTTCCAACATCCCTGTTGAATTTTGAAACTGCTTTCTGCAAACAGCCTGACAAGAAAGGGAAAGGAATATCTTTTGCTGTTAATTCTGAAGTTGATGATCAACAAGAGTCTGATGAGGATGATAGTGATTTATCAGAAGCTCTAGTGTTGCTGGGAAAACAATTCAACAAAATTCTGAAGAATGTTGACAGAAAATACAAAACCAAAGGTCAGAACTTCAGATTCAACAACAAGAAGCAACATAGTGATGTGAAGAAGACCAAGACTGAGGAGAAGAGTAATCAAGCTAAAGGTGAGCAGTGCTTTGAGTGTGAGGGTTATGGACATATCAAGTCAGAATGTCCTACTTTTCTTAAGAAGCAGAAGAAGAAGAGCCTAGCTGTTTCATGGTCTGATGATGATTCTGAAGAAGATGCTGCTAGTGAATCAGCTAAGTGTGATACAAGTCTGATGGTAAAGTTAATATCTCAGAAGTCAGTAGCTAATTCAAAGACTGAAGCAGTTTTAGAGTCTGAGACTTTTTCAGAGTCTGACTCAGAGTCTGAAGCTTCATCTGTGTCTGAAGTTTCTAAAACCTCATATGATGAACTGGCTGACAACTACAGGAAGCTATACACCAGAAGTGCAAAAGTTTGCAAGCAAGTTCTGGATCAGAAGGAGACAATATGTCAACTAGAGGCTGAGAAAGGTGAACTTTTAGTGCAGAATTCAGAACTGAAAGAAGAAGTAAGCCAGCTAAATTCCCAGCTTGAGAATATGAAAAAGCAGGTCAGAATGATGAATACTGCTACTGATGTGCTGGATGAGATTCTGGAGAATCAGAAACAAGGAAAACAAGCTGGTTTAGGTTTTGTTGATCAGACTCAGAACCCCAAACAGATGAATCCAGTTAAAAAGTTTGTTCCTGCCACTAAAACTTATAATCATATGATTGGGACATCTAAGATGAGAACTCAGAAGCAACCCCAGAAGTTTAACAGAAACAAAAGAAGAAATCATCCATGGATCTGTCACCATTGTGGAAAGAAGGGGCATATTAAACCTTTTGTTTTAAGTTATATGGCTATCCTGAACATTTTCAGTATAGAATGTTGGAACAAAATGGATTAAACAACTCTCTTCTGAATTAAGGGAGAGATTGTTGAAACATTATCTCTCTTTATGGTTTTGATGATAACAAAAGTGTTAAATAGAAAATTGGTTATTTGCTAATGCTTTGTTCAAGTGATTTCAGAACCACGTGTTTAGTGATTGGAAATTAAGAATGGTTATGAAAGAACAAGCTTAGAGCAAGAAAGGAAAGCTAAGAAGCAAGTTGCAAAGCTGAAGAAAACTGGGTGCTTCTGAAGAGTGCTCCTGAAGTGGTGCCTCTGAAGTGAGAGTCTGAAGCCTGCGTCTGAAGGCAGCTTCTGAAGGGTGCGTCTGAAGAAGTCAACGAAAGTCAACGTCTGAAGACCTGCTTCTGAAGTCTGAGTCTGAAGGTGTGCTTCTGATGTACTGTTCATGCAGAAGCTTCTGAAGGCTGATGTGGCAAGAAAAGCAACTGGTACTGTGCGCATTTAATGCCTGCATATGTCAGAGCAACCCAATGGAACATTTGTCTCCCTGACTCAAACATTCCCCAGCTTTTAAGGTAGGCAAGTTCAAAAATGGCTGCTGCTCTGTTTTCTGCAAAAAGCTCAGCACACATTTTCAGTCTATCCTAGCTCAACTTGCAACGACTCTTTCCTCAAATCAAGCAAATCTTCAACAGCTCTAATTTCCTCTATAAAAGGAAGAAGATTTGAAGAAGAATTTTGTCTAAGACTCTTGAAACTAAATTGTTGAACCTGTGCTCTGTTTTGCTGTCAAGTTCAAAATCTCTTAGAAATTCTTTAGCCTTTGTAACTTAGAATTTCTTAAGGTTAAGAGTCTTAACCTGTGTTGTATTAAGAGAACACCTCTGATATTTTATCAAGTGTTCAACCCAAACTCATTTATTTGTAAACCAGTTTGGTCCCTAAGTCTCAGTCTGTATACTGAGCAATTGTAACCTCATTCCTTTGTGGTCTGAGTCAGAAGTCTCTTGACTTAGTGTCTTGAGCATTGGGAAGTCTCTTGACTTAGTGTCTTGAGCATTGGAAGCCTATTCCTTTGTGATTGAGCATTAGAAGCCTCTTCCTTTGTGGTTGAGCAACTGGAAGTCTCTTCCTTAGTGGTTGAGCATTTGTAATCAGCTGATTATAGTGGAACTCTCTTGTTGGAAAACAAGGGGACTGGACTACTTCTCACATTGAGAAGGAACCAGTATAAATCTTGTGTGCATCTCTTCCCTTCTCTATTTACTCTTTATAACCGCTGCATAACTCTGAGAAATAGTTCAGAACTGATTCATATCAGATTCTGAACTTGACTTAAGTATTTGAGAAGAAAAGATCCAAGTTTTTGAGTCACACAATTCAACCCCCCCTTCTTATGTGTGTTTTTCTCACCTTCAGTTGGTATCAGAGCTCCGGTTCTGATATTAACACTTAACAGTGTGTCAGTCTTGATCCTGAGAAAAACATGTCATCTGATAATGAAGATTCAACTCCTCCTCCTCCTCCTCCTAGACATACTTCTGTACAATATGATTATGGCACTGATGAGAGAAAATCCAGGTCACACAATAAACCTCCAATGTTTACTGGTGATCCTGAGAAGTTCTCATGGTGGAAGAGTAAAATGTACAGCCATATCATTGGTATAGATGATTCTCTATGGGATATTATTGAAGATGGAATCTCAATACCAGTTGATGAAGAAGGTGTTGCTGTCAACAGAAGAGCTTTAAGTGATGCAGAAAGAAAGATCTATAGGAAGCATCACAATGTCAGAGGTATCATTGTGGATTCATTACCTCACAATGAATATCAGAAGTTGAGTGACAAGTCAACAGCCAAAGCAATATTCACATCCCTCTGCTCTAACTATGAAGGTAATAAAAAGGTTAGAGAAGCTAAGGCTAACATTCTTGTTCAGCAATATGAATTGTTCAGAATGAAAGAGGATGAAAATATTGAGACAATGTTCTCAAGATTTCAGACTCTGGTTTCTGGGCTTCAGATTCTGAAGAAGAGTTATACCACAGCTGATCATGTGAATAAAATCCTTAGAAGTCTGCCATCCAAATGGAGACCTAAAGTGACTGCCATTGAGGAAGCTAGGGATCTGAGTACTTTAAGTATTGAGGATCTTATAAGCTCCCTCAAGGTGCATGAGCTGGGACTCAATGAGGATGAGTCTGTTAAAGAATCAAAAACATTAGCTCTGAAGTCTAAAAGAAAGCCTGCTAAAGCTTTGAAAGCTATTGAATCTAAAGAAGAGTTTCCTGAGGGAAATTCTGATGAAGATTCAGATGCTGATGAGCTTGCAATGCTTTCTAAAAGAATTCAGTATCTAATGAATAGAAAGAAAAAATTCTCTAACAGAAGCAGTAACTTTAGAGGATCTGGTTCAAAGAGGGATAACCAGAAGGAAAGCTGTTACAACTGCAAGAAGCCTGGGCACTTCATTGCTGACTGTCCTGATCTTCAGAAGGAAAAGTCCAAAGAGAAAGCAAAGAAGTCCAGCTCAAAGTCCAGCATAAAAGTGTGAAAAACACACACACAAGAAGGGGGGGTTGAATTGTGTGACTCAAAAACTTGTTATCTTTTCTTTTCAGACTTAAGGTTAAGTTCAGAAGCTGATATGAATCAGTTCTGAACTGTTATCAAGAGTTATGCAGCGGATTAAACAAGTTAAGGAGAGAATGAAAGAGAGACACACAGAATTTATACTGGTTCCTTCTCAATGTGAGAAGTAGTCCAGTCCCCTTGTTTTCCAACAAGAGAGTTTCACTATAATCTGAAGATTACACTTGCTCAATCACTTAAGAAAGAGACTTCCAGTTGCTCAATCACAAAGAAAGAGGCTTCCAGTTGCTCAATCACAAAGAAAGAGGCTTCAATGCTCAACCACCAAGGAAGAGGCTTCCAATGCTCAATCACTAAGAAAGAGGCTTCCAATGCTCAAGACACTCAGTCAAGAGACTTCTCAATGCTCAAGACACTAAGTCAAGAGGCTTCTGACTCAGACCACAAAGGAATGAGGTTACAAATGCTCAGTATACAGACTGAGACTTTAGGGACCAAACTGGTTTACAAATGAAATAGTTTGGGATGAACACTTGATCAAATATCAGAGGTGTTCTCTTAATACAACACAGGTTAAGACTCTTAACCTTAAGAAATTCTAAGTTACAAAGACTATGAGAATTTCTAAGAGTTTTGAACTTGACAATTTTACACAGAAAACAGAGCACAGGTTCAGCAATGTAGTTTCAAGAGTCTTAGCATTTTTCTTCTTCAAATCTTCTTCCTTTTATAGAGAGAAAATAGCTGTTGAAGATTGCCTATAAAGTTAGGAAAGAGCCGTTGCAAAAGAGAGGCTATACCAGCTGAAAGTTGTGTGCTAAAACTGAACAGAAAACAGAGTAGCACGCAATATTCAAATTTCTTTTCCTTAAAAGCTGGGGAATGTTTGGGTCAGGGAGACAACTGTTCCATTGAGTTGTTCTGACACATCCAGGCATTAAATACGCACAGTACTGGTCACTTTCCATGCCACATCAGCTTCAGAAGCTTCTCTATGAACAGTGCATCAGAAGCTGCTTCAATTGTACGGATCAGAGGCTGCCTTGTACGGATCAGAAGCTGACTTCAGGAGTTGACTTTGCGTTGACTTCTTCAGAAGCACCCAGACTTCAGAAGCTGCCTTCAGACTCAGAAGCTGCACTTCAGGAGTACCACTTCAGGACCACTTCAGAAGCTCTTACTTCAGGAGCACTTCTTCAGGAGTACTTCTTCAGACCCAGTTTCCTTCTAGCTTTGCAACCTTGCTTCTTAGCTTTCCTTCCTTGCTCTAAGCTTGTTCTTCCATAACCATTCTTAATAATTGATCATAAAGCACATGGTTCTGAAAACACTTGAACAAAGCATTAGCAAATAACTAATTTTCTCTTTAACACTTTGTTATCATCAAAACCATAAAGAGAGATATGTTTACACATAATGTTTCAACAATCTCCCCCTTACTTTATGAGAGACTTGTTAAACACATTTTGTTCCATCAATCTCCCCCTTTTTGATGATGACAAACATAAGTATTAAATCAGAAAATTGTTGTTAACTTTATTAACAAGTTAACTGCAGGGTTTGAGGTTTGTAAGCTCCCCCTGAGTCTGATCCAAGTTAATTAAGTTCAGTTAAAACCACAAATGTGAAAATTTCAGAATTGTTGTTAAGTTTAATTAACAATCTGACTTCAGGAGAGGTTTGTAAGCTCCCCCTAGGTCTGACAGTCCTCAAGGTTAGGTTTGTAAGCTCCCCTTGATTCTTATCCAAGTTATTTTAAATTCAATTTACTCACAAAGAGTAATGTATCTCACAGAAATGTATCAGAGCCAGAATTTCACTTCAGAGGCTAAGAGTTAAAATCTGTTCTCATAAGTTAAATTCAATCAGAATTGTATCAGAGCTTAATGAGCTTAACTTCTGACAAGTTTAACTTATTTTTGAGCTCAGGTGCTTTAATACTTGTTTTACTTTCTCCCCCTTTTGTCATCAACAAAAAGTTTTACTTACTCCCCAACACAGAAAATTTCTCCCCCTTTGTCAAGAGAGTTTGAAAATATCTGTATCAGAGCAGAAAAGGATTTTAAAGGAGTTTGAAAGCATGTATCAAAGTAGTTCAGTCTCCCCCTTTTTGAAAGAGTTTGAAAAATATTTCAAAGAAAAAGGTTCAGAGTATATAGGAGGGGGTTGAACAAAAGTTTGTGAGATATTTATGCAATCATATGGATGATCAAGTAGCAAAGATGAGTATCAGAGCATACTTGACTTTCAATGAGTATATGACTTGCATTAAAATTAGAATGCTGTTCAGAAGCAGAAAAAGGTTTAGAGCTTCTGATCAGGTCATTCTGTGTTCAGACATGACTTGTTCAGTACAAATTGGTTCAGTATCAGAGCAAAACAACCAAATTGTGTTCAGTATCAGAGCAAAACTTCTCAAGAATGTATCAGAGCAAATCTTGCAAGAAAGTATCAGAGCAAATCTGAGCTGGTTTAAAGAAAATAGTTCAAATCAGAGCAGGTCTTACTCATTTTTCAAAACAAATTAGTTTAGATTATAGACCAACTGAAAAGATCTCTCAGAGCTTGATACCAATTGAGGATTTTATCTCAGAGTCTGATACCAAAATACAGTTTAAGACTACTGAACTTGTATCAGAGCCTGATTTAAAAAAAATGAAGGTTTGTCTCAGAGTCTGATACCAAATTGACATTTCAGTGCTGATACCAAGATAAAATGAGTTCTTAAGACTGAACATGTCTGAAACACTTTGAGCATTTAAAAAAAAATGTGTCTGTGCTGAACAATTTGAAAACAAACTGATACCAAATGAAAATTGTTTGTCAAGCAATTTGATCATTGAATATCAGAGCAGAAAATCACATTTTTAAATTGATGACTTTGGGAGGATTAGAGTATAAACTTTCAAAGCTTTAATCATCATTGCCCATAGCTATACTTATCAGATTCTGACCAACATTAGATTCCTATCAGATTCAGAAGTCAGAAAATCCAGGTTCTGATCCTTCCTTCAGACTCTGAAGTTTTTCAGGCTTAACTTTATTCAAACTCTCAGAAGATGAATGTTTGATAAGTCTTAGCTTATGATAAACTCAGAATCAAGGAATACATTCAGATTCAAGCACATTTTCAAGAGATAAAATGCATGTTCAGATTCTTTTTAATAAAATTGAATCTTTCTTCTGTTAGGGGTTTTGTGAATATGTCAGCCCATTGATGATCAGTATCAATGAACTGAATATCTAAAACACCCTTCTGAACATAATCTCTTATAAAATGATGTTTTATTTCTATGTGCTTGGCTCTAGAATGCAGAATTGGATTTTTAGACAGACATATAACAGCAGTATTATCACAATAAATAGGAATGTTGTCTGCATGAATCTGATAATCCTCTAATTGATGTTTCATCCAGAGCAGTTGTGTGCTACAACTTGCAGCTGAGATGTATTCTGCTTCTGCTGTTGACAAAGCAATGGTTGCTTGTCTCTTGCTGGCCCAGGATATCAGATTCTCACCAAGAAACTGACAGTTTCCACTGGTGGATTTTCTTTCAATCCTGTCCCCAGCATAGTCAGCATCACAGAATCCAACTAGCTTATAATTTAGAGATCTCTTATACAGAAGTCCCAAATTAGTTGTTCCTTTCAGATACCTGAAGATTCTCTTGACAGCAGTCATATGAGATTCTCTAGGATCTGATTGGAATCTGGCACACAGACATACACTAAATAAAATATCTGGCCTAGAAGCAGTCAAGTATAGGAGAGAACCTATCATACCTCTGTACAACTTCTGATCTACTTTAGAGCCATTGTCCTCTTTGCTTAAGGTGCAGGTGGGATGCATTGGTGTTGTCATCAGCTTGCAGTCATCCAGCTGGAACTTCTTCAGAAGCTCCTTGGTGTATTTGGACTGATGAACATAGACACCATCTTTGCATTGGTTGATTTGAATTCCCAAAAAGAATTTCAGCTCACCCATCATGCTCATTTCAAATTCATCCTGCATTAACTTAGAGAATTCCTTGCAAAGGGAGGCATTAGTAGAACCAAATATGATATCATCAACATAGATTTGCACAATTAGGATTTCTTTCTTAGCAGTTTTCCTGAAAAGTGTATTATCAACTTGACTTCTTGCAAAATTATTTTTAATTAAGAAGTTGCTTAGCCTTTCATACCAAGCTCTGGGTGCTTGTTTCAGACCATACAAAGACTTCTTAAGTTTAAAAACATGATTTGGATATTTAACATCTTCAAAACCAGGAGGTTGTTTTACATACACTTCTTCAGAAATTACACCATTTAAGAAAGCACTCTTAACATCCATTTGATATAAGATGATATCATGATTAATAGCATAAGAAAGAAGTAACCTGATTGCTTCCAGTCTTGCTACTGGAGCAAAAGTCTCAGTGTAGTCAATTCCTTCTTGCTGGCTGTACCCTTGAGCTACTAATCTAGCCTTGTTTCTGATCACTTCTCCTTGTTCATTGAGCTTGTTCCTGAACACCCATTTTGTTCCAATGATGTTTTTATGATCAGGTCTTGCAACAAGATCCCAGACATCATTCCTTTGAAACTGGTTCAGTTCTTCTTGCATTGCTACAATCCAGCCATCATTAGCAAGTGCTTCATCAGCAGTTGTGGGTTCAATCATGGATAGCAGGCCAAGCACAGACTCATTCTGACAGAATGCTGATCTTGTCTTCCTTGGACTGTTCTTGTTTCCAATGATTAACTCCTCAGGATGTGAAGACTTGTACTTGAATGAGGTTCTGGGAGGATTAGCTTCTGAAGAACCATCAAGGATTTGTTCAGATCCATGCTGGTCTTGATTAGCATCAGGAGTAGTGTCATTGCTGGAGAGTTTCTCAGATTCTTCATTGTTTTCAGCTTCTGAACCTTCATCAGAACCTGAACTGGGTTCAGCTTCTGAAGGTTCTTCTGAGATTCTGACATCTGCAAAACTCTCAACCAACTCTGGTATTTCACTACCAGGCTTCTTGTCATCAAACCTAATGTGTATAGCTTCTTCAACAACATGTGTTTCAGAATTATACACCCTGTATGCCTTAGATCTCTCTGAGTATCCTAAGAAGGTACCCTTTTGAGCCTTGGCATCAAATTTCTTTAGGTAGATTTTATTGTTGAGTATGTAACATGTACAACCAAACTGATGAAAATAAGAAATACTTGGTTTTCTTCCTTTAAACAATTCATATGCTGTTTTATTCAGAATGGGTCTGATATAGATCCTGTTCTGAATATAACATGCTGTGTTTACAGCTTCTGCCCAAAAGTACTTAGCAATTTTAGATTCATGGATCATGGTTCTTGCCATTTCTTGTAAAGACCTGTTCTTTCTCTCTACAACTCCATTTTGCTGTGGAGTTCTAGGAGATGAGAACTCATGGAGAATTCCATGGTCTTCACAAAAATTTTCAAAAGGTTCATTTTCAAATTCACCACCATGATCACTTCTGATTTTTAAAATTTTCAAATCAGTTTCTGTTTGTACTTGTTTGCAGAATTTGAAAAACACATCATATGTTTCATTTTTGGTTCTGAGGAATTTAACCCAAGTCCACCTACTGTAATCATCAACAATCATAAGTCCATACTTCTTCCCATTGATTGAAGCTGTTCCAACAGGACCAAACAAATCAATGTGAAGGAGTTCTAGAGGTTTAGAGGTGGAAACAATGTTCTTAGCTTTAAAAGAGGTTTTAGAAAATTTTCCAATTTGGCATGCTGAACACAGAGCATCTGACTGATAATCAATACTGGGTAAGCCTCTGACCAGCTGTAACTTGCTAAGCTTAGAGATGAGTCTCCAGTTAGCATGTCCCAGCCTTTTGTGCCAGACCCATTTCTCATTACTCACAGACAGAAGGCAAACTACCTTCTGCTGAACCAAATCAGAAAAGTTTATTTTGTAAACATTGTTTTTCCTACAGCCTCTGAACACTACAGACTTATTTTCATTGTTGATTACAGTGCAAGTGTTCTTATTAAACAAGACTTCATAATTACTATCACATAATTGACTTATGCTAAGTAAATTATGTCTAAGTCCATCTACCAGCCAAACATTATCAATGTACAGGGAAGAATTACCTATCTTACCAGTACCAATGATCTTTCCTTTCTGACTTCCTCCAAATCCCACAGTTCCTCCCTCTTTCAGAGTTAGGGTTTGGAACATAGACTTGTCCCCTGTCATATGATGCGAGCATCCACTGTCCAGGTACCAGAACCTTTCCTTTTCTTTGGATGACAAGCATATCTGCAATTGAAATAATCTCAGACTTAGGTACCCAGATTTTCATGGGTCCTTTGGGGTTAGTCCTGAAAGGTTTTGGCTTTTTAAACTTGTGTCTGAAGTTATGATGTTCAGTCTTGTTCTGATATTTAGGATATGAATCCTTAAATCTTGAATAAGTCTGAGTTTCAGAACCTGAATACTTCAGAACCTGAGTTCTCAAAGGTTTGAACTTAGAATTCTTCAGAACCTGAGACTTGAAGATCTTTGGTTCTGAATCCTTTAGAGTTTGAGCCTTTGAGCACTTTTGTTTTGATCTCTTCAGAATTCACACTTTGTTTACTTCAGGCACAAGGCAAGCTTCAGTTTTGCCTTTCTTAAAACAGTTTGAAGCAGAAAACTGATTGGTTTGCTTTTGCTTGCTTCTCTTAACATTCTGAGATTGAAAATGTTTTGTGTTGACTGGTTTAACAGATTTTGAAGTTTTAATAAACTCAGTCTTAGAAAAATTTGAATCAGATTTATTCAGATTCTGAGACTTGCTAGTTTCAGGTTCTGAACACTTCAGATTCTGAACTTTTTCAGGTTCAGAGTTTGATTTCCTCTTACTCTTAGGCTTAGGACCTTTTGGCTTAGGTTTAGGCAGGGTTTTAACATCTGCCTTAATCCTATCCTTTGGTTCAGAAGCTTCAGAGTCTGAGTTGTTCAGAACTTCAGACTTAGTCTCAGATTCTGATACTTTCAACTTCTCAGAATTATCAGAAGCAGACACAAAACATATACCATTGCCTTTTAAAATATCTTCAGAACAGGGAGGTGAGTTTAATTCATATGAAGGTTTGAATGAATCATAGCCAATGCCTTCACCTTTGTTTCTGATCATATTATACATCATGGAGGCAATTTTTGTTCTATTGAATCCAGTTAACATGAAATCCTGAAGAGCTATTTCCTGTTCATTAGGAACCTCGTCAGATTTCTTATGAGCCTCTTTTCTGAGTTCTTCAACTTCTTCATCATATTCAAAAATTTGATTTTGAAGTTTAAGATTTTCCTCAGACAGCAAGTTTGTTTGAGTTTTCAAAGATTTAATTTCTTTTAACTTGCTTTTAAGATGACTCATAAGATCATTAACTGTTTCAATTAATTCAGATCTAGAGAATTCAGAGTATACCTCATCTTCTTCATCAGAATCTGAGCATGATTCTGTATCAGAAGATGCAGTTGCCATCAGGGCCAGGTTTGCTTCTTCTTCATCAGATTCTGACTCATTATCCAGATCATCCCATGTTGCCATGAGACTCTTTTTGAGCTTATTTCTGAAACTGCTGGATTTAGAGCTGAACTTCTTTTCTTTTTCCTTTGATTTTTCCTTCTGAAGATCAGGACAATCAGCAATGAAGTGGCCAGGCTTCTTGCAGTTGTAGCAGCTTTCCTTCTGGATATCCCTCTTTGAACTAGATCCTCTAAAGTTGCTGCTTCTGTTAGGGAATTTTTTCTTTCTATTCATCAGATACTGAAGCCTTTTAGAAAGCATTGCAAGCTCATCAGCATCTCAATCTTCATCAGAATTTCCCTCAGGAAATTCTTCTTCAGATTCAATAGCTTTCAGAGCTTTAGCAGACTTTCTTTTAGACTTTAGAGCTAATGTTTTTGGTTCTCTAACAGACTCATCCTCATTGAGTCCCAGTTCATGCACCTTGAGGGAGCTTATTAGATCCTCAATACTCAAAGTATTCAGATCCTTAGCTTCCTCAATAGCAGTCACTTTAGGTCTCCATTTGGATGGCCGACTTCTTAAGAGTTTGTTCACATGGTCAGCTGTGGTACAACTCTTCTTCAGAATCTGAAGTCCAGAAACCAGAGTCTGAAATCTTGAGAACATAGTCTCAATATTTTCATCCTCTTTCATTCTGAACAGTTCATATTGCTGAACAAGAATGTTTGCCTTAGCTTCTCTAACTTTCTTATTACCTTCATAGTTAGAGCAAAGGGATGTGAAGATGGCATTTGCTGTGGATTTGTCACTCAGCTTCTGGTACTCAGTGTGAGGTAATGAGTCCACAATGATTCCTCTGACATGGTGATGCTTCCTATAGATCTTTCTTTCTGCATCACTCAGAGCTCTTCTGTTGACAGCAACACCTTCTTCATCAACTGGAATGGTGATTCCATCTTCTATGATGTCCCATAGTGAATCATCAACCCCAATAATATGACTGTACATTTTACTCTTCCACCAAGAGAATTTTTCTGGGTCACCAGTAAACATAGGAGGTTTATTGTGTGACCTAGACTTCTTTTCTTCAGTACTATAGTCATAAGATACAGATCTTTGATTTCTGGGAGAGGGTGGAGGTGAACCACTAGTTGAGGTCATGTTTTTCTCAGGATCCTACTGACACACTGTTAAGTGTTAATATCAGAACCGGAGCTCTGATACCAACTGAAGGTGAGAAAAACACACACACAAGAAGGGGGGGTTGAATTGTGTGACTCAAAAACTTGTTATCTTTTCTTTTCAGACTTAAGGTTAAGTTCAGAAGCTGATATGAATCAGTTCTGAACTGTTATCAAGAGTTATGCAGCGGATTAAACAAGTTAAGGAGAGAATGAAAGAGAGACACATAGAATTTATACTGGTTCCTTCTCAATGTGAGAAGTAGTCCAGTCCCCTTGTTTTCCAACAAGAGAGTTTCACTATAATCTGAAGATTACACTTGCTCAATCACTTAAGAAAGAGACTTCCAGTTGCTCAATCACAAAGAAAGAGGCTTCCATTTGCTCAATCACAAAGAAAGAGGCTTCCATTTGCTCAATCACAAAGAAAGAGGCTTCTATGCTCAACCACCAAGGAAGAGGCTTCCAATGCTCAATCACTAAGAAAGAGGCTTCCAATGCTCAAGACACTCAGTCAAGAGACTTCTCAATGCTCAAGACACTAAGTCAAGAGGCTTCTGACTCAGACCACAAAGGAATGAGGTTACAAATGCTCAGTATACAGACTGAGACTTTAGGGACCAAACTGGTTTACAAATGAAATAGTTTGGGATGAACACTTGATCAAATATCAGAGGTGTTCTCTTAATACAACACAGGTTAAGACTCTTAACCTTAAGAAATTCTAAGTTACAAAGACTATGAGAATTTCTAAGAGTTTTGAACTTGACAATTTTACACAAAAAACAGAGCACAGGTTCAGCAATGTAGTTTCAAGAGTCTTAGCATTTTTCTTCTTCAAATCTTCTTCCTTTTATAGAGAGAAAATAGCTGTTGAAGATTGCCCATAAAGTTAGGAAAGAGCCGTTGCAAAAGAGAGGCTATACCAGCTGAAAGTTGTGTGCTAAAACTGAACAGAAAACAGAGTAGCACACAATATTCAAATTTCTTTTCCTTAAAAGCTGGGGAATGTTTGGGTCAGGGAGACAACTGTTCCATTGAGTTGTTCTGACACATCCAGGCATTAAATGCGCACAGTACTGGTCACTTTCCATGCCACATCAGCTTCAGAAGCTTCTCTATGAACAGTGCATCAGAAGCTGCTTCAGTTGTACGGATCAGAGGCTGCCTTGTACGGATCAGAAGCTGACTTCAGGAGTTGACTTTGCGTTGACTTCTTCAGAAACACCCAGACTTCAGAAGCTGCCTTCAGACTCAGAAGCTGCACTTCAGGAGTACCACTTCAGGACCACTTCAGAAGCTCTTACTTCAGGAGCACTTCTTCAGGAGTACTTCTTCAGACCCAGTTTCCTTCTAGCTTTGCAACCTTGCTTCTTAGCTTTCCTTCCTTGCTCTAAGGTTGTTCTTCCATAACCATTCTTAATAATTGATCATAAAGCACATGGTTCTGAAAACACTTGAACAAAGCATTAGCAAATAACTAATTTTCTCTTTAACACTTTGTTATCATCAAAACCATAAAGAGAGATATGTTTACACATAATGTTTCAACAATCTCCCCCTTACTTTATGAGAGACTTGTTAAACACATTTTGTTCCAACACAGCAGTTTCAGAAACAAGCTTAAAAAGAGTCTCATGGCTACATGGGATGATCTGGACAATGAGTCAAAATCTGATGAGGAAGAAGCAAACATGGCCTTGATGGCAACTGCATTTTCTGATGCAGAATCATGCTCAGATTCTGATGAAGAAGATGAGGTATATTCTGAACTCACTAGATCTGAATTAATTGAAACAGTTAATGATCTTATGAGTCATCTCAAAAGCAAGTTAGGAGAAATAAAAGCTTTGAAAAATAAAACTAACTTGCTGTCTGAGGAAAATCTTAAACTTCAGAATCAAATATTTGAATATGATGAAGAAGTTGAAGAACTCAGAAAAGAGGCTCATAAGAAATCTGAAGAGATTCCTAATGAACAAGAAATAGCTCTTCTAGATTTCATTTTAACTGGATTCAATAGAACTAAAATTGCCTCTATGATGTATAATATGATCAGAAACAAAGGTGAAGGCATTGGCTATGATTCATTCAAACCTTCAAATGAATCAAACTCACCTTCCTGTTCTGAGAATATTTTAAAAGGCAATGGTATATGCTTTGTGCCTGCTTCTGATAGCTCTGAGAAATTGAAAAGGTCAGAAACTGAGACTAAGTTTGAAGTTCTGAACAGCTCAGACTCTAAAGCTTCTGAACCTAAGGATAAGATGAAGGCAGATGTTAAAACCTTGCCTAAATCTAAGTCAAAAGGTCCTAAGCCTAAGAGTAAGAGAAAATCAGACTCTGAACCTGAAAATGTTCAGAATCTGAAGAGTTCAGAACCTGGAACTAGTAGGTCTCAGAACCTGAATAATTCAAATTCAAGTTTTTCAAAGACTGGGTTTATTAAAACTTCAAAATCTATTAAACCAGTCAAAACAAAACATTTTCAATCTCAGAATATTGAGCAAAGCAAGCAAAACTGAAGCTTGCCTTGTGCCTGAAGCCAACAAAGTTAGGATTCTGAGGAAATCAGAACCAAAGTACTCAAAGGGTCAGACTTTAAACAAATCAGAACCAAAGACCTTCAAGTCTAAGGTTTTGAAGAAATCTGAGTCCAAACCTTTGAGAACTCAGGTTCTGAAGAACTCAGGTTCTGAAACTCAGACTTATTCAAGATACAAGGATTCATATCCAAAGTATCAGAACAAGTCTGAATATCATAACTTCAGACACAAGATGAAAAAGCCAAAACCTTTCAGGACTAACCCCAAAGGACCCATGAAAATCTGGGTACCTAAGTCTGAGATCATTTCAATTGCAGATATGCTTAACATCCAGAGAAAAGGAAAGGTCCTGGTACCTGGACAGTGGATGCTCGCATCATATGACAGGGGACAAGTCTATGTTCCAAACCCTGACTCTGAAAGAGGGAGGAACTGTGGGGTTTGGAGGAAGTCAGAAAGGAAAGATCATTGGTACTGGTAAGATAGGTAATTCTTCCCTGTACATTGATAATGTTTGGCTGGTAGATGGACTTAGACATAATTTACTTAGCATAAGTCAATTATGTGATAGTAATTATGAAGTCCTGTTTAATAAGAACACTTGTACTGTAATCAACAATGAAAATAAGTCTGTAGTGTTCAGAGGTAGCAGGAAAAACAATGTTTACAAAATAAATTTTTCTGAATTGGTTCACCAGAAGGTAGTTTGCCTTCTGTCTGTGAGTGATGAGAAATGGGTCTGGCACAAAAGGCTGGGACATGCTAACTGGAGACTCATCTCTAAGCTTAGCAAGTTACAGCTGGTCAGAGGCCTACCTCAGATTGATTATCACTCAGATGCTCTGTGTTCAGCATGCCAAATTGGAAAATTTTCTAAAACCTCTTTTAAAGCTAAGAACATTGTTTCCACCTCGAAACCTTTAGAACTTCTTCACATTGATTTGTTTGGTCCTGTTGGAACAACTTCAATCAATGGGAAGAAGTATGGACTTGTAATTGTTGATGATTACAGTAGGTGGACTTGGGTTAAATTCCTCAGAACCAAAAATGAAACATATGATGTGTTTTTCAAATTCTGCAAACAAGTACAAAATGAAACTGATTTGAAAATTTTAAAAATCAGAAGTGATCATGGTAGGGAATTTGAAAATGAACCTTTTGAAAATTTTTGTGAAGATCATGGAATTCTCCATGAGTTCTCATCTCCTAGAACTCCACAACAAAATGGAGTTGTAGAGAGAAAGAACATATCTTTACAGGAAATGGCCAGAACCATGATCCATGAATCCAAAATTGCTAAGTACTTTTGGGCAGAAGCTGTAAACACAGCATGTTATATTCAGAACAGGATCTATATCAGACCTATTTTGAATAAAACAGCATATGAATTGTTTAAAGGAAGAAAACCAAGTATTTCTTATTTTCATCAGTTTGGTTGTATATGTTACATACTAAACAATAAAATCTACCTAAAGAAATTTGATGCCAAGGCTCAAAAGGGTACCTTTTTAGGATACTAAGAGAGATCTAAGGCATACATGGTGTATAATTCTGAAACACATGTTGTTGAAGAAGCTATACACATTAGGTTTGATGATAAGAAGCCTGGTAATGAAATACCAGTGCTGGTTGAGAGTTTTGCAGATGTCAGAATCTCAGAAGAACCTTCAGAAGGTGAACCCAGTTCAGAGTCTGAAGAAGGTTCAGAAGCTGAAAACAATGAAGAATCTGAGAAACTCTCTGATAAAGACACTACTCCTGAAGCAAATCAAGACCAGCATGGTTCTGAACACATCCCTGATGGTTCTTCAGAAGCTAATCCACCCAGAACCTCATTCAAGTACAAGTCTTCACATCCTGAGGAGTTAATCATTGGAAACAAGAACAGTCCAAGGAAGACAAGATCAGCATTTTGTCAGAATGAGTCTGTGCTTGGTCTGCTATCCATGATTGAACCCACAACTGCTGATGAAGCACTTGCTGATGATGGCTGGATTGTAGCAATGCAAGAAGAACTGAACCAGTTTCAAAGGAATGATGTCTGGGATCTTGTTGCAAGACCTGATCATAAAAACATCATTGGAACAAAATGGGTGTTCAGGAACAAGCTCAATGAACAAGGAGAAGTGATCAGAAACAAGGCTAGATTAGTAGCTCAAGGGTACAGCCAGCAAGAAGGAATTGACTACACTGAGACTTTTGCTCCAGTAGCAAGACTGGAAGCAATCAGGTTACTTCTTTCTTATGCTATTAATCATGATATCATCTTATATCAAATGGATGTTAAGAGTGCTTTCTTAAATGGTGTAATTTCTGAATAAGTGTATGTAAAACAACCTCCTGGTTTTGAAGATGTTAAATATCCAAATCATGTTTTTAAACTAAAGAAGTCTTTGTATGGTCTGAAACAAGCACCCAGAGCTTGGTATGAAAGGCTAAGCAACTTCTTGATTAAAAATGGTTTTGAAAGAGGTCAAGTTGACAATACACTCTTTAGAAAAACTGTTAAGAAAGAAATCTTAATTGTGCAAATATATGTTGATGATATCATATTTGGTTCTACTAATGCCTCCCTTTGCAAAGAGTTTTCAAAGTTAATGCAAGATGAATTTGAAATGAGCATGATGGGTGAGCTGAAATTCTTCTTGGGAATTTAAATCAACCAATGCAAAGATGGTGTTTATGTTCATCAGTCAAAATACATTAAGGAGCTTCTGCAGAAGTTCCAGCTGGATGATTGCAAGCTGATGACAACACCAATGCATCCCACCTGCACCTTAAGAAAAGAGGACAATGGCTCTAAAGTAGATCATAAGTTGTACAGAGGTATGATAGGTTCTCTCTTATACTTAACTGCTTCTAGGCCAGATATTTTATTTAGTGTATGTCTGTGTGCTAGATTCCAGTCAGATCCTAGAGAATCTCATATGACTGCTGTCAAGAGAATCTTTAGGTATCTGAAAGGAACAACTAATTTGGGACTTCTGTATAAGAAATCTCTGAATTATAAGCTAGTTGGATTCTGTGATGCTGACTATGCTGGGGACAGGATTGAAAGAAAGTCCACCAGTGGAAACTGTTAGTTTCTTGGTGAAAATCTGATATCCTGGGCCAGCAAGAGACAAGCAACCATTGCTTTGTCAACAGCAGAAGCAGAATACATCTCAGCTGCAAGTTGTAGCACACAACTACTCTGGATGAAACATCAATTAGAGGATTATCAGATTCATGCAGATAATATTCATATTTATTGTGATAATACTGTTGCAATATGTCTGTCTAAAAATCCAATTCTGCATTCTAGAGCCAAGCACATAGAAATAAAACATCATTTTATAAGAGATTATGTTCAGAAGGGTGTTTTAGATATTCAGTTCATTGATACTGATCATCAATGGGCTGACATATTCACAAAACCCCTAACAGAAGAAAGATTCAATTTTATTAAAAAGAATCTGAACATGCACTTTATCTCTTGAAAATGTGCTTGAATCTGAATGAAAACCTTGATTATAAGTTTATCATAAGCTAAGACTTATCAAACACTCATTTTCTGAGAGTCTGAATAAAGTTAAGCCTGAAAAACTTCAGAGTCTGAAGGATCAGAACCTGGATTTTCTGACTTCTGAATCTGATAGGAATCTAATGTTTGGTCAGAATCTGATAAGTATAACCCTGGGCAATGATGATTAAAGCTTTGAAAGTTATATTCTATCCCTCCCAATGTCATCAATTTAAAAAATGTGGTTTTCTGTTTTGATATCATCTGCTAAATTTGCTTTAATTTCAATTGGTATCAGTTTGTTCTTAAACTGTTTAGCACAGACACATTTTTCAAATGCCCAAAGTGTATCAGACATGTTCAGCTTTTAGAACTTATTTTCAAATTTGGTATCAGCACTGAACCATATTTTGGTATCAGGTTCTGATATAAGTTCTGTAGTTCTAAAACCTTAATTTGGTATCAGGCTCTGAGATAAACCTTCAGTTGGTATATGAACTGAACATTCTTTGTTTAAAATAGCTCAGATTTGCTCTGATATTGAACAAAATATACTGAACAACCATGTCTGATCAAAGAATGCTCTGATCAGAAGCTCTGAACTATCTTTTTCTGCTTCTGACCAACATTTTATTTTCAATGCAATGTCATATATTCATTGAAAATCAAGTATGCTCTGATGCTCATCTTTGCTGCTTGATTATCTATATGATTGCATAATTATCTCACATGTTTTTTTCTAACCCCCCCCCCCCCCCACTTCTGACCCTTTTTGAAATGTTCTCAAAACTTTTTTAAAAAGGGGGAGATTAAAATGCTCTAATACACATGTTTTCAAAACTTTTTTATAAACTTTTTGTTGATGACAAAAGGGGGAGTAAGTAAAACAAGTATTAAAGCTCCTGAGCTCTAAATAAGTTAAATTCTGTCAGTAATTTGCTTATGAAAGGGGAGTAAAAGGTATTAAAACCTGAGGCTCTGAACATAAGTTAAGGTTCTGATTGAATTTAACTTATGAGAACTGATTTTAACTCTCAGCCTCTGAATTTAATTTTGTGAGATATAAATTACTCTTAGTGAGTAAAATGAATTTAAAATAACTTGGATAAGACTCAGGGAGCTTACAAAACTCATCCTGTGGATTATCAGACTTAGGGGGAGAGCTTACAAACCTCAGAACCTGAAGTCAACAAGTTATTTATAATTCTGAGTGTCAATTTCACTTGATTGTTTTTAGTTGAGTTTAATTAAATTAGATAAGAATCAAGGGGAGCTTACAAAACTAACCTTGAGGATTGTCAGACCTAGGGGGAGCTTACAAACCTCTCCTGAAGTCAGATTGTTAATTAAACCTAACAACAATTCTGAAATTTTCACATTTGTGATTTAAACTGAACTTAATTAACTTGGATCAAACTCAGGGGGAGCTTACAAACCTCACACCCTGCAGTTAACTTGTTAATTAAGTTAACAACAATTTTCTGATTTAATACTTATGTTTGTCATCATCAAAAAGGGGGAGATTGTTGGAACAAAATGGATTAAACAACTCTCTTCTGAATTAAGGGAGAGATTGTTGAAACATTATCTCTCTTTATGGTTTTGATGATAACAAAAGTGTTAAATAGAAAATTGGTTATTTGCTAATGCTTTGTTCAAGTGATTTCAGAACCACGTGTTTAGTGATTGGAAATTAAGAATGGTTATGAAAGAACAAGCTTAGAGCAAGAAAGGAAAGCTAAGAAGCAAGTTGCAAAGCTGAAGAAAACTGGGTGCTTCTGAAGAGTGCTCCTGAAGTGGTGCCTCTGAAGTGAGAGTCTGAAGCCTGCGTCTGAAGGCAGCTTCTGAAGGGTGCGTCTGAAGAAGTCAACGAAAGTCAACGTCTGAAGACCTGCTTCTGAAGTCTGAGTCTGAAGGTGTGCTTCTGATGTACTGTTCACGCAGAAGCTTCTGAAGGCTGATGTGGCAAGAAAAGCAACTGGTACTGTGCGCATTTAATGCCTGCATATGTCAGAGCAACCCAATGGAACAGTTGTCTCCCTGACTCAAACATCCCCAACTTTTAAGGTAGGCAAGTTCAAAAATGGCTGCTGCTCTGTTTTCTGCAAAAAGCTCAGCACACATTTTCAGTCTATCCTAGCTCAACTTGCAACGGCTCTTTCCTCAAATCAAGCAAATCTTCAACAACTCTAATTTCCTCTATAAAAGGAAGAAGATTTGAAGAAGAATTTTGTCTAAGACTCTTGAAACTAAATTGTTGAACCTGTGCTCTGTTTTGCTGTCAAGTTCAAAATCTCTTAGAAATTCTTTAGCCTTTGTAACTTAGAATTTCTTAAGGTTAAGAGTCTTAACCTGTGTTGTATTAAGAGAACACCTCTGATATTTTATCAAGTGTTCAACCCAAACTCATTTATTTGTAAACCAGTTTGGTCCCTAAGTCTCAGTCTGTATACTGAGCAATTGTAACCTCATTCCTTTGTGGTCTGAGTCAGAAGTCTCTTGACTTAGTGTCTTGAGCATTGGGAAGTCTCTTGACTTAGTGTCTTGAGCATTGGAAGCCTCTTCCTTTGTGGTTGAGCATTAAAAGCCTCTTCCTTTGTGGTTGAGCAACTGGAAGTCTCTTCCTTAGTGGTTGAGCATTTGTAATCAGCTGATTATAGTGGAACTCTCTTGTTGGAAAACAAGGGGACTGGACTACTTCTCACATTGAGAAGGAACCAGTATAAATCTTGTGTGCATCTCTTCCCTTCTCTATTTACTCTTTATAACCGCTGCATAACTCTGAGAAATAGTTCAGAACTGATTCATATCAGATTCTGAACTTGACTTAAGTATTTGAGAAGAAAAGATCCAAGTTTTTGAGTCACACAATTCAACCCCCCCTCTTGTGTGTGTTTTTCTCACCTTCATAGAAGAGTGGAACCAGCTGTAACAAGAAATTATGTTCAGAAGGTGTGGAAACCCAAAGTCAAGAATGTTGGCCTCATAGCTCATACATCATTGAGAGCCACCTCTAAAGAAGACTGGTACTTTGATAGTGGGTGTTCAAGACACATGACTGGTGTGAAGAAGTTGATGAGTAATATAAAGCCTTATTCTAGAAGCTATGTGACATTTGGTGATGGAGCAAAATGTGAGATTCTGGGTATTGGTGACTTAATCAGTGAAGGTTTGCCTAGGCTTAATGATGTGTTGTTGGTGAAAGGATTAACTTCTAATCTGATCAGTATTAGCCAGCTTTGTGATCAAGACTCAAAGGTGAATTTCAACAAAGAAGAATGTGTGGTAACTGATTAAGAAAATAAGATTCTGATGAGGGGATGCAGATCTAAAGATAACTGTTATTTATGGGTGTCTGAAGAAGAAAGAAGCCTGACTTTCTGTCTCATGAGTTCAGAAGAAGAAGTCAGACTCTGGCACCAGAAACTGGGTCATCTGCATCTGAAAGGCATGAAGAAAATCCTGAGTACTAAAGCTATCAGAGGTATACCTAATCTGAAGATCAATGAGGACAATGTTTGTGGTGATTGACAAATTGGAAAACAAACAAGAAAGTCTCATCCCAGATTAGTACACCAGGTAACTATTAAAGTACTAGAACTGTTACATATGGATTTAATGGGGCCTATGCAAGTTGAGAGTATTGGAGGTAAAAGATATGCTTTTGTAATGGTTGATGACTATTCAAGATTCACATGGGTTAGCTTTGTTAGAGAGAAGTCACATACATTTGAAGTGTTTAAAGAGTTGTGCGTTCAGTTACAAAGAGAGAAGGATTGTGGTATTGTCAGAATCAGAAGTGATCATGGCAAGGAATTTGAAAACAAGAAATTTTCTGAGTTCTGTGCATTTGAAGGGATCAAGCATGAGTTCTATGCACCTATAACACCTCAACAAAATGGTGTAGTTGAGAGGAAGAACAGAACATTAGCTGAATCTGCAAGAGTCATGCTCATGCTAAGAAGCTACCTTACATGTTCTGGGCTGAAGCAATGAACACAGCATGTTACATTCACAACAGGGTGACTTTAAAGAAGGGTACTGGATCTACTTTGTATAAATTGTGGAAAGGAAGAAAGCCTACAGTCAAATATTTTCATGTGTTTGGCAGTAAATGTTACATTTTGGCTGATAGAGAAAATAGAAGAAAGCTGGATCCTAAGTCTGATGAAGGAATATTTCTGGGTTATTCAGTGAACATCAGAACTTATAGGGTGTTTAATTCTAGAACCAAGGTTGTGATGGAGTCCATTAATGTTGTGATTGATGATCTGTCTGCTGAGAAAGATAGAGATGAGTTTGAAGTAGTTCCAGAGTCTGAAACATCAGAAGAACAACTGTCAGAAGCAGAAAATCAAGTAGAGTCTGAAGAAGCAGAAGTTCATCCAGATCATGTTCCTACTGGTAAAGGACCATCAATTAGAGTTCAGAAGGATCATCCTAGAGATTTAATCATTGGAAGCTTAGATCAAGGTGTCAGAACAAGAAGATCAGACTCAGTTGCCACTGATTCATGTTTTGTGTCAAAATTTGAACCCAAAAATGTGAAAGAAGCCCTAACTGATGAATTTTGGATTGAAGCCATGCAAGATGAGTTGAATCAATTCAAAAGAAGTGAAGTGTGGGATCTTATTCCAAGACCTGAAGGGTTAAATGTGATTGGCAGTAAGTGGATTTACAAGAACAAAACAGATGAACATGGTACTGTGGTCAGAAACAAGGCAAGGTTAGTTGCTCAAGGTTATACTCAAGTAGAGGGACTTGATTTTGATGAAACCTTTGCACCTGTGGCCAGATTAGAGTCCATAAGATTACTGTTGGGAGTATCATGCATTCTCAAGTTCAAACTGTTCCAGATGGATGTGAAGAGTGATTTTCTGAATGGTTATCTACAAGAAGAAGTCTATGTTGAACAGCCTAAGGGGTTTGTGGATCCTAAGTTTCCTGATCATGTTTATAAATTGAAGAAGGCCTTGTATGGATTGAAGCAAGCACCTAGAGCATGGTATGACAAACTTACTCAATTTCTTGAGACTCAAGGATACAGAAAAGGAGGATCTGACAAGACTTTGTTTGTGAAAGATGAAGATGGAAGTCTGATGATTGCTCAAATATATGTAGATGATATTGTGTTTGGTGGGATGTCAAAGAAAATGGTTCAGTTGTTTGTTCAGCTGATGCAATCTGAGTTTGAAATGAGTCTAGTTGGTGAACTTACATATTTTCTTGGACTGCAAGTCAAGCAAATGGAAGATACAATTTTCATTTCTCAGAGTAAATATGCCAAGAATATTGTGAAGAAATTTGGAATGGAAACTGCCAACCATAAGAGAACACCTGTTACTACACATCTGAAACTAACTAAAGATGAACAGGGAGTTTCAGTAGACCAAAGCCAGTACAGAAGTATGATTGGGAGTTTACTGTACTTAACTGCAAGCAGACCTGATATTACTTTTGTTGTTGGAGTGTGTGTAAGATATCAAGCTGATCCTAAGATGAGTCATTTAACACAAGTTAAGAGGATCTTGAAATATGTCAACAGTACAAGTGATTATGGAATCATGTACTCACACAGTTCAAGTTCTGAATTGATGGGATATTGTGATGCTGATTAGGCTGGAAGTGCATATGACAGGAAGAGCACTTCTGGAGGATGTTTCTTTTTGGGGAACAACTTGATTTCTTGGTTTAGTAAGAAGCAGAACTGTGTCTCTTTGTCTACAGTTGAAGCTGAATATATAGCAGTTGGGAGTAGTTATTCACAATTGGTATGGATGAAGCAGATGCTGGAGGAATACAACATAGAACAAGGTGTTATGACATTGTTTTGTGATAATTTAAGTGCAATCAACATTTCTAAGAACCCCATACAGCACAGCAGAACTAAACACATAGATATCAGACATCATTTTATCAGAAATCTTGTGGAAGAAAAGATTCTTCAGCTTGAACATGTGGATACTGAGAACCAGATTGCTGATATTTTCACAAAAGCCTTGGATGCTAAACAATTTGAGAATCTGAGAAGCAAGTTGGGTGTGTGTCTGCATGAGGATTTATAGCAATTACAACAAACTGGATGTGAGGAAGATAGAGTACCTGCCAGTTTTGCATATGTTAAGTGTGATCCTGTATCTGAGTCTGAGTATGATACTGGGATTGATTTTGAAACACATTGTGTAGTTTTTATTCCCTATGTGAAGTCTGAGGTTTGTCATAATTTTGTGGCTAAAAAGGGGGAGAAAAACCTATGTTTAAGTTCAGACTGGAGCTATTCAGAGTGTGTTTCCTCAGAATGTACTGTGTTTCAGAAGCTGACTAGTTTTATTCAGAATTACAACAAGAGCTGTTCAGAATCAGAATGTGCCTATTCAGAATATGTTCAGAGTTCAGATTTAATCTTGTTCAGAGTTCATGTGGTTCAGAAATTGATTGTTTTGTTCAGAGTTCAGAACCAATGCAAGAAGTGCTGTGATGATCTGTTTGAGGGGGAGTGTGTGTCTCAGGGGGAGTGCATGAGTGATAACATCCTGAGTGTTTACTAGATAACAAGAGCTGTTTGTTTTTAGTGTTCCTGAAGTGTTTACTGGTGTTTCAGTTTCAGAAGCCCTTGTCTCAGAATTTACAAAAGTTCAGAATTAAGGGGGAGTTTGTATGTGTGCTGAGTTGCAGGGGGAGAGTTGTGAAGTTTGTGTTCATGTGTTTGTTGGTTTGTGAAGCTTCAGGGAGTGTTATCAGAAGATGTTCAGTAGTTTTGTTTGTTATCAGAAGCTGAAGTGCTGAGTTGAAGAACTGAAGCTGTTACATAGTATTTGTTGGTTTAACATGGTTTAACATAGCACATTTTGTATTTGTCCGCTGCTTATCTCTGTGTTATGTTTGAATTTTGTGGAGTTCTTCATTGCTGAATTTGTCTATGTTGAATTGAAGAACTTGTTATTTGTGAAACATTGATTTTAGCCAAAAATTTGCCAAAGGGGGAGATTGTTGAGTATTTAGAAGTTGGCTGCATGTTTTGGTAAAAGCAATGTGTTCAAGCAAAGCATCTCCATGTGTTTAAGAAGTCTTCAGAAGCAAGTATTCGGATTTGAAGTGGTTCAGAAGCTGAAAAAGCCTTCAGACGCACTTTGGACCTTCAGACGCAGGAACAGTGCTTCAGACGCTGAATGGCCTTCAGACGCACTACAGTGCTTCAGACGCACTATTCCTAAGTTGACCAGCGTTGACTTCTTCAGAAGCTGGGTTTTTTATGAGTTATTTCTGTGTGAATCTATGTAAGATTTATCAAGGATTTATTATAGCTGAAGGTTTCTAGAATGTTGATTAAATTGATAAAGATCTTATGAAGATTGGCCTCGTGTTTATGCTCAATTATATTTACTGAAGCAATCTTTGAGAGATACATTGAAGAATTATTTGTTTCCTTATTGAGCCATTCATATTTCAGAATCATATCAAATTCAGAAGATTGGATTCAGATTAATGCTACTGGCTGAAGTCTATAAATGGAGTTGTGCTGCTATTGTTGAAGACTTACGAATCAGAGATTATTATTCAGAGAAATAGAGTCTTTGTGTTTTAAACTTAGGTTTATTTGTACACCACTCATCTGAGTTGGTTTAGAGTTTTATTGAGTTGTAATTGATTCTAAGCCTTTAGGTACGAATGAAGTCTTTGATGTATTGAAGTGTGTTCTTCAAAACTGGGTAGATTTCAGAGTTTTTAAGTAACTGGATTGTTGTTACTTGAATAGGAAGTAAGAAGGGGGTTTCTTATACTCAGGTGTTGGGTAGAAATCAGACTAGTGGAGATTAAGTCAGAAGACTAGGAACAGGGGGTCTGTGTCTTGAGTCTTAGGATTAATTCCAATAGTGGATTTCCTTCCTGGATTGGTATCCGCCAGACGTAGGTGGTATTTACACCGAACTGGGTTAATAAATATCTGTGTGCCTTTTACTTTCTGCACCTTTATTATTGCTTCTGAACTGATTTTAATTGTGCCCTGTTTTGCAAAATTCGTACTCTGTTTTACTGTCTGTATCCTTAACTGCCAGAATTTCACATCAAATGTATTTGTACAAGTGCCATGCGTGGACTTGGGGGAGGAAGGAGGAAGACTTTTGGAAGACGGTTTATTATCCAGATATTATCCATGATGATTTCGATGTAGGTCATGTCTAGGCTACTGGTTGAAAATAAAATTTTACATCTTTGTGTCTGATCCATTGAAGTGTAATATTTATTAATGTGTAATAGTGTAATGTGTTCGAATTTGTGTCTGTAATGTTGCATTTTAATGACGTTGTGTCGAATTTATGGATTGTGTATTTAACGACGAATTTGGATCGTTTACGTCTAATTTGGATCGTTAACGACGAATTTGGATCGTTTATGTGTAATTTGGATGAATTATGTATGATTAAGTGATTATGTGTGATTAACGACGAATTTGTGTAATTTGGATCGATTATGTGTAATTTGGATCGATTATGTGTAATTTGGATCAATTGTTTGTAATTTGTATCGATTGTGTTATTGTGTGATTAACAACAAATTTGTGTAATTTGGATCGATAATGTGCGATTATGCGATAATGTGTGATTATGTCGTTGAAATAGTGTAATTTGGATCAATTATGAGTGTGTATCGATTTGGGGTCATTAATGGCTTCTTTGACATCATTGAATGTTATTTCCTGCTACACCAGAAGCCAATGTGACTTAAGTCACGCTGGTGGACGGTGGACAACATGAGTTAACTCACGCAGGTTAAAGGCCAGCGTGAGTTAACTCACGTAGGTTGGACGGTGGCTAATCAGGGAGGAGCAGTTACTTCTTTCGACCAATAGAATTCAAGCAAAAAACCTATAAATTGAAACTTTTTCTTTTATTTTTTCTCATTCTCATTTCTTCTCATTCATTCTCCCATCTCTCATCTCTTCTCAAATTTTTTTTTTAAGTTTTGTTACTATATGCGTAAACGGCCTCAAATTCCTTCGTCGATTAATCATAATGATCTTATGCTGTTTTTTTATGACGGCGATTGAGATCATTATATTAATCGACGAGGGAATTTTTGAGTCTTGTTAGGATCATTATGATTAATCAATTTTACCGCTAGCGGTAAAGGTGGTTATGGTGGGTTCGTCTAGCGGCCCCCTACCCCAAGAAGACAGGTCATTATGATTAATCGATTTTTTTTTTAAAATTCGTTTAATTTATGTAATGAATTGCAATGTAATGTAATAATAAATCTATTGTGTAATAGTATTTATGTTTTGTAATTTGTAATTTTTTTGTTTTTGTAATTACTCAGAGTGACTTAAGTCACGTTGGAGGTATTTTCGTCAGTTTGTATGAGAGTGAACAATTTTCTAAAATTACTCATGTTGGGCTTCAGCCCAACATAAACATGAGAAGAAGAAAAAGAAGAACTTGAAGATTGCTGTTTACACTGAAAGTTTTGCTATCACACACCAAAAAATGACCAAAATACATCAAACGGCAGTCAGCTTTCGCTCGTTCCAAAAGAAAAATTAAACAACAAACACAGTTAACTGTTGTTGGGGGTATTTTGGTCATTTTTAGGTGTGTAATAGCAATCTTTGAAGTCTAAAGAGCATTCTTCAAAGAACTATGTAGGCCCACTATCTAAAACTTGTACGCATGCTTTGTTTTCAGGAAATTTTCAAATTACCATTTCTCACTGCCTCTTCTCTATCCACACCCCCAAATATATAATTTAGTTAGGCAAAATTACTCCAAGGGTCCTTTATTTAATTGTAACATATCCGTACTTTATCTTTTATTTTGTGACATATAGATCCTTTATCTTTATAAACACACACAAGTTAATCTTTTTTTTATATTAAAAATAACCAAACCCAAAAATCTTATGAATATTCATCTTCTTCATCATGTTCATCATCTTCTTCCTTAAACAAAAAAAATTCATTAAATCCATCTTAAAGTTACATGAATCTTTGTGTTCCGTCACTTCCATCTTCTCATAAACTCCAAAAACAATGTCGCAGTAGCAATTTTTTCACATGCCCATTATACCAAATGAAGAAAACATTAAATTGATGAAGAAAACATTGGATATAAAGAAACATCAACAATGTTCGCTCCAAATCTTGCCAAACCCATACTTTAATGTTCAAAATCTCCAAAATTTGAAACATAAAAAATCTCAAATTTGTAACTAAAAATAATCCTCCAAATTTTCAGAAAGAAATTCAAATGTTCATCATGTTAATGGTAAAAACCCAACAACAGATGAAGTCTAAAATAATACCAAGCCACATTCATCCTACTAAAAATTAGATACATAAAAAACTCAAACCCAAATTAATGAAGTGCTAAGAAATCATCAAAATTAGTTTTCACCTCTTATTCTTTCCTTCCATATTATATGTTTGAACATTTTCCCATAAACCCAAATTAACAAAATTAGTTTCATCCATAAATTCTAACAAGACATCAAAAGAATAATTCATGAACAGGTTCAATGAAGTTGGGAACAAATTTTAGGGGAATTTAGACAACGATAATTGAATTGAATGAGAATTTGAAACTTTGATTTTACAGTTTAGAAGAAGATGGAAGGGACAAAACACAAATTCATGTAATTTTGAGGTGGATTTGGGTGATTTTTTTTTTTGTTTAAGGAACAAGATGATGAACATGAGGATGAAGAAGATGAATTTTCACAAGGTCTTTTGGGTTTTGTTATTTTCAATATAAAAAAATAAAAAATTAATAAGATATCCTATGAGGCATGCCACCTCATCAATATTTTCATAGAAAAAGTAAAAAAAAAAAATTAACTTATGCATGTTTATAAAGATAAAGGACCTATATAGAACAAAAAATATATAAAAGACATATATATTACAATTAAATACGATAAAGAACCCCTAGTGTATTTTTGCCATTTAGTTACAATATACACGTGTTTAGGTTCATAAGGGCCAAATATGTCATGCAGTCTTTTGAGTTATTTAATTAAGGAAGTTGCTCTTTAGGAACCTAATATTTCTTCATAAACACCTCAATTTATCTCAAATACCCCAACGACAATTAACTATTGATCACAATTGAGCTATAGTTAGAAACCATTTTCAGGAACAATAGTTAGAATGGAGTGACATGAATAAACACATTAGCAGGGATGGAATGCAAAACCAAGACACAAAACAACCCGTCTAGACACACTCAACACACAATCAATTCAACAACTAGTAATTTTTCCAACAACAATTAAATTGCTTAGGGTAGGACATCAATCGGTTTTGGCTGGTTTCGGGTGGAAAAAGCCAAAACCGATGGACAATTGATGACAATATTTGTGGACCGTTTCCTACCATAACATGTGCTCGGATTCTTCGGGTGCGGGTTGTGTTGAATGACGGGTTAACATGGATATAAATACGGGTAACGAAGAGAGCAACATAGAAGAAGATGAAGTATTTATAATTGTGTGAACTGTGAAGTAGTAGGATTTCTCGCTGTCGCACCTTCATAAGATAACAGCACTGCAGAAGAAGGTTGAAGAAGAAAGAAAACAAGCAACACTAATAAAGTAGGGGCAACCATGAATATAAAATTATAAATATATTACTAGTACCCAATTTAATTTAAAGTAAAATCATACTTTCTTGAACTTTTCAAACTTGAAGACAACTCATGCTCAATTTTCATGAATGGACTAGTAATAATGTGTGTCGTGTTCCATAGAGTTATCAAAAATGAGTCGGGCTAACGGACCAGACCCATTAGCCCATTATTTAGGCCGGGCTGGGCCAAAAAAATTTGGACCAAAAAACAATCGGGCCTTTTTGGCCAAGCCCATTCAGCCCAATTTAAAAAACGGGTCAGGCTGGGTTGGTCCATTGGGCTTCGGGCCGGCACATTTAAAATAAATATATAAAAAATTAATTAAAAAAATATTTTGGTATGTGTTTATTTTTTTTTATAGAAAAAAGCCCACTTATTTTTTAGGTCCACTCCAAGTCCAACAAAACCCTAATCTATCTTACGCTCTCGCCTAAGCCAAAGCCAGATGTGGTTAACTTTATTTGAGAAAATACAAGATAGCTAGCTTGGAATGAATTTCATCATCATAGGAATTATATTTTTTGAAAGACAAATCAATACAACACATATGTGAAGTACAATGGATATTTCACCCCATATTTGAATGGATTACATGATTTGAATATTTCATATAGAATAAAAGATCATTAATCCATAAGGCAAGTAGCTAATTATTAATTAAGCATAGAAAGTGGTTAATTAGGCAATGTAGTAGAGGGGATCAGGGAGCTTGAAAGTCCTTTCACCAGTGTTGGTTCCAAGAATATCACTCCATTGGTCTCCAATGTTTCCAACAATTCTGTATCCTTCTTCCTCCAATTTCTTTCTCTCAGATGATTTGTATGTAACTGCTGTTTTACCATGATATATGGTTGTATCCCTGCAACCAAAAAAATTAAGTATATTTTTTAATGTACATACAAATTAATATTATTTTGGTGTGTGTGTGTGTGTATATATATATAGGAAAGTTTAATTTATATAATTAATATTGGAACATGCAAAACCTGATGCCATAACGTTGATTGTTTTTTTGCTCTACTTAAGAAGGATAATATAGTAATTTTTTTTCTCTCTTTATCTTATTCAATTTTGTTTTGGTTAAAACTTATTCAATTTTTTTAATATATGTAAAATGATCAAACATGTCATATATGTGTGTGTGTGTATATATAATGTTTACAATAATTTGCAGAGTAAACCAGCAATATCATTATCCATTTGATAATTTGATTTCATTTTCTTTTGACTGGACAATAGATTTCATGAATCCCAAACTAACAAACCTATTTTATTTATTTATTTATTTTATAATCGAACCTATTTATTTATTTAGACGTCAATATCAGTAGTGTGTATTTTAGTTATACTGTATAATATGTAGTGCTGGATTCACGACGATGAATAAATTGTGAAAAAAGTTAAGCTATATGATACGACTGATTAGTTTATTGGTAAGAAATCACACACAATCACAAACATATGTATAGAGGACCAATAATTCCAACAGTGAAGTCCTTGAATTATTATCATTCTTTTAACTAATCAAACGTAAAATTAATCTACTATTAATGGATCTCTAGCTAGTTAGCTCATGATAATTCAATTTAATTATTATTATTTTTTAGAAAACTTACTTGAGAATTAACTTTTCCCATTTGTTGTAGCCAGCACGTCTCAAGTTCTTAGCTGTAATTTCTTTCTGATTGAGTGGTCTACCTGTTAAGAATGCAATCTTGATACCAAGAGACAACAATTTCTTGTACAATTTTTTAGATTCAGGCAGTGTTGGTGCTGTTCCAAGATTAACCCATTCATTAAACGATGTATCGTTGTATGGCTCCACCCTATCAATCAATTCATTATAGATTTGTCAAAAGAAAGAAAAAAAAAATATTCATCACGGATAAACCGAATGCCAAAGAGTGTGTATGAGTGTACAAATTAAAGAGTGAAACATATTTGTTACTAATGTTTAAAAAACATATTTTTCGTCTCCAATGTCTCAAAAATACTACAATTAATTACAGTTGTTTTACTTTTCTTTATTAAGTTACAATAATATCACCTTTTCATTTTAGTCCCTATCATACAAAGAACAATTCTACATAAATAAAGTTCTAAAATTACCAAAAAACTATTATTAAAGGAACTAAACAATATCAATGGGGACTAATTAGGGTGTGTTAAAACTGAACATTAGCACAAAATTGAGGTAAAAAAATATAATAAATCCTAATATAAATTGTTATATATTTCAATTATATAACAAAATTTTGCTTTTATAGGCCAAAAATGAAATTCAATATACCAAAGTTAAGTAGTTGATTCAATGTGTTTTTTTTTTCGAGAGGTTGGTCAAATATGTGTTTTTTTTTTTTTGAGTAATGATCTAATATGTGTTAAATAGCATATATAAACAAAAAATAAAATAAAATGCAAAGTTAGAGTATGAAAACAAAAGATAAAGATCATACCCAAATCCATGTTTAGCATAATATGGAAGATTTGATAGTGAAGTTTCATCAATGTCAAACACCCATATGTCTTTACCAGTTATATTGAGAGTCTTAGCATAGAAATAACCTTCACGGTTAACTGCTTTAGAGTCAGCTCTATATTGATCACCTAACATATAGTTCCCAACATATTTCTCACATTCTTGTGGTATAGTTTTCCAATTTATGATGTTGTGTGCTTCAACACCAAGTCTCCAACTAGCACATGATACTTCTGGTATGTAGTGTCCACCTGGGCCAGATTTCACTCGGAGTGGGAAAATTTGGTTATTTGAACCATGCTCTTCGTTTAGAACATTACCATGACATGTTGCTAAGAGTGTGACAAAAAAGAAAAGGAGGATCTTCATTCTTATGAATGTTCAATTGTTAACTGAATTGCTTATTGTGTTGTGGATGGTTTTGTTCTTTATATAAACCATTTCTCTAGTTAAGAGAAACATGGTTGGCTATATAATAATAGGACAATGAAAAACGTGTACAAATTATTTATTATATATTTCTTATCCTTGAAAATTAAAATAAATATATACGTGTTCCTACAAACTTCCTGCAAATAAAATATATTTAAAAAAAATGGACTCGATTGAAATGAGGGATTAAATATTTCAAGACTACTCCTTAGTATGAATAGCCCTATCGTAAAAGGGTCTAAAGGTAAATCAAACCTTTCAATTTAATTGGGTATTACCGATTTAATCATTTTTGTGGTCAAAATCTGGAACCCATATGTTATGCACACTACAAGAAACTCTCGATTTTCCTGCGGATTCTAGTGTAAATTCCGTATGAAATCAGTTTCCTGCGGATTTTGTCAAGGATTTAGGTTTCCAGGTAATTGTTTCCTGAGGATTTTAGGATCCGCTTGACATATTCCTACGGATGTACTCCAAGGAAAATCCGCAGGAAACTTCTGGGCAGTGTAAATGAGGATTTCCTGCCCGTGTGTATGTTTTCTGGAACATATCCGCAGGTATTTCCGCAGCACACAACACAAGAAAATCCGCAGGAAAAGGTATTCCCTAGGAAATGGATTTATTTATTAAAAAAAATTAGTGCACTTTAATGCATTGAAGAACAATGAAAATATAATATAAATTATGTATTTAAAACCATTTAATTTATTTTACAGTAAGATTTCATCAACTAGGACAAATTAGAGTGTGTGGGAGCAGACACATAACAAACTACTTGTACTATACAACCTTATCATAATCATAGGCATAACCTTTAAAAACACTGAAATTTCTAAAGAATGTTTACACTAACACCACCTTAGTGGCTTACAGATTCAAAGCAACTCAACTTATCATTAAAACTGTTCATAGACTTAACGGCCTCGTCTAGGGTAGAGAAACACTATTGTGCCACATGCGCTAGACTGATACCGCAGTTCTTCAGCACTAACACTATGATCAATGTTCTTCACATAAATGTTTGATCCCTGAAACTTTAATGGTGACATACTAAGAAAGTTGAAATTAGTTAGTCAACTATCTATTGGTGAAAGGGCATGAAATTACCTTGTATTTCAAGTTTTGTTCCTTGCATTTTCCTCAAACAAGTGAGGCAATATACTGCATAAGTGTTGATCCATTCAGGTTCTCTGAACCTATTTATGACCAATCAAAACCAGACATGTACATAGAATCAACATCCAGGAAAGTACAATTTTGTTCACAAAAGACCTATTTACAAAACCAATAAATAAATCATCAAGTTGTGATCCATTCATTGCTTCCATTGCTCGTTTAGATCATGTAGTCCCACATTATCTATAGACTTAGCAATAGCTCAACATGAAATTACAAGATAAAAAGATAGGAACAAGGATCAAATGTATCTGAGCAATGCTATTTAGTAATAATTATTTACGCAAGAAAGAGAAGAATCCACAAAAATAGGGGATTTGACCAATTAGGTTATGGCTAACCATACATGGGGTAGGGGTGGTTATTATTTGAAAGAGTTACATGATGCCACGTAAGATTCTTGCGTTTCTTGTATACAATCTATGGTAAGATTTAGCAATTTCCAATCTTATATAAGCTCTTCTATCTTCGCCATCTGATTTCGATCTCACGGGTGCTTTTCCTTTCTTCTTTGAGTGTTGGACATTCTCTCTTGATGTGACTAGCTTTACCACACTCGAGGCATGTGATGAAACATCATTCCTTTTTAGTTGATCTTGTAAATTTGATTAAATTCTTGTCAATGTGGTTTACTCCTTTCAGTCTTAAGAGCTTGTTATATCTTTTAATGAAGAGACTCATCTCTTTATCACTTGAGAGATCATCATCATTATAACTATTTATCATCAATACTTTTCTTGTTAGTCTCCTTGTCCTTGTCCATTTTCTTCATGCTTAGTTAATTGAATGAGCTCCTTCTCATGTTCTTCTAGTTTATCAAAGAGTATATTAACCATCATTGTAGTCAAGTTTGTGGATTACTTTATGGTTGTGACCTTAGGATTGTCATTCCCCAATTAAACATATAATCACTTTGTTCATTAAACCCTCGTTTGGTACGTTTTTACCCAAACCGTTTAATTTGTTCACAAGATGTGTGCAGTGCTTATGCGTTTCCTCAATGATTTTTCGTTGCTTCATGCGAAATAGCCCAAAGTACTCTTCTGTGCGTGTGTATGTTTTACCTTGCTCGTTCTGTTATGAGCGACTTACAAGACATCTCACATCACTTGGGTAGTTTTACAATGCGAAACTCTATGATCCTCATCAACTCCTACAGTAGAGATGAGAATATTTCTCACTTTTCAATCATACTACACATTTTTCTTATCAAGCTCCTAAAGCAGAGGGGTTGAAAACTTAACATTACTATAATCTCCCGTTTTTCCTGTGGATTTTCATGCGGAAAATAATATGCAGGAATACTTGAGGATTTTGCTAGCCGGACGAAGTTTCCTACGGATCCAGATGCCGCAGGTAACTTTTATCTTGCTGAGGATTTTCCTGCGGAATTATTATCAAATATTATTTCTGCGTTTCCTTAGGAAATTCCGCAGGTATTGCTGCGGATTTTACTGCGATTTTTCATATGGCCTTTCCTGCGGTTTGTTTCTTTTGTTTTTTCTTTTTTCATTGAATTTTGAAATTTGTAAGATTCTGAATTTCTTAATTTTAGATATTGAATATGAACCCTATAATATTAAATTTCATTTTCATTAAGAAAAAAAATTTAGATATTAAACATGGACTCTATAATATTAAATTTTAGTCTTAATCAAAATATTTCTAAATAAAATTTCAAACTATTTTTTAGATTGAAATTATTTTTTTAATACATATTTAATGCTAAAATGTTTTGTAAATAATATTAGAGCACATATGTTGACAAAAATACTTGGAGATCTGAGTTCCTAACTTTGCCATACAGACAACAATGGTTTTTTAAACATTATTTATTTATTCTTTTATAACAACAAAAAGTTAAATATAGTAACAAAAATTAATTTTTATTTTTTTAATAGATAGACGAAATGACAATAATTATTTGAGAATTCACACGTATAGTATAGAAGCTTAGGTGCGTCGTTGCTGCGGAAATACCTGCGAGTATGTTCGCAGGAACGTGCTTACGGACATGAAGACTTCTCAAACACTGACTGAATGTTTCTTGCAGGTTTTTAAACATTTCCCGTGGATCCTAAAATCTAAGAAAACAATTACTCACAAAGGTATTACCTGGAAACCTAAGTCCTTGGCAAAATCCGCAGGAAACTCACACAAATCCGCATGTAATTCCGCAGAGAAATCGAGAGTTTTTAGTGGTGTAACCATGGATTGTTAGAGTTTGAATTTGGGTAGATTTGTACGTAGTGAAGCGAATTAATTGACCTACATCATTAAGTTAATAAAGAGTATTTCTATTCTATCACAAATGCATCTTTAGAACTATAGTTTATGCAATTTTCCAATTAACACTAAATTAAGATAGCACGTGATCCATGCATTTTTTTATTTATATACGCCAGAGCCCAGAAAAGATATGAATCCGAAATGTACGTTTTTTGTCCATTTGTCATTGTCATGACAAGTGGAATTTAAAACTGTAGTGTGATTCTTTGTTCTTTGTTGGCCCTCGACAAGGATGCTATTGGAATTTTGTAAAATCATATTAAATCCAGTTCACAATTATTGAAACATATTCAACCATTCATATGCTTCATTTTAATGTCTTTCTATGTCTTTTAGTGGTATTTGTAACACACAAAAGAAACCATAAAAGGGACCGGTTCCTAGGAAATAGAAAACCTAGGAATCCAGAGTTAAGCCGTAAGGTAAAGATAGTCTGACCAACAATTGTTTCACTAAGGATTTGAACTCGGGTTCTCCCAACCGATCCGTCCTTAGTGAAGTTCATTTACCACTTGAGTTTAATTGCTTGGTTAAAATACTAATTTTCTTGAACGGAATAAGAACATACATTCAATTTATAATTAAAACCACAAAATTAAGAGAAATCTATCTCTTATGTAACATGATTAATTTTATTCAAGAACATAAAAGTTAGCTAGCTTGAAATGGATTACATGATAGGAATATTTCCATATAGAATAAAAGATCAATGATCCATTAGGCAAATAGCTAGCTAATTATTCTTTAAGCATAGAGAGATTAATCAGGCAATGTAGTAGAGAGGATCAGGGAGCTTGAAAGTCCTATCACCAGTGTTGGTTCCAAGAATATCACTCCATTGGTCTCCACTGTTTCCAATAATTCTGTATCCTTCTTCTTCAAGCTTCTTTCTCTCAGATGATTTGTATGTAACTGCTGTTTTACCATGATATAATTCTGTATCCCTGAAACCATAAATTTGAAATTAGTATTTTTTTTATGTGCCAACAAAACCTACGTGTTAATAATTGACATGTCCCTCACATCACCTAATATGTCCCTTTTTTTTTTTGTAGTTACCTAGCTAATATATCCTTTTCAAGTTGTATATGTCAGCAATAATTCACCTAGCTTATTTATTTTTACTGAAATAATTCACATAGTTTATTGTTTATCATATTAATTTATTTTGATTATTACTATATTTAATGTCAAATTATCATGATATTGATTATTTTTCTTTTTTGACTAGATCATGACATTGAATATATTGTAAATATAGAAGGTCATATGAGTGATGCTAACTAGTGCTCTCGGTACTAGTTAATAAGAAACAAAAAAAAAGTAAATTTTACATTGAAGACAACATTTTTTACACTTTTTAATACTAGTACTTGATTACACAAGTTTGTCTTCAATGCAAAATTTACTTTTTTCATTATGGGGACACTGCTTAGTATTTTTCTTTATTTATCGGACATGTGAAATCATACACTAATTTACCGCGGATGACTCATAATTCCAATTGCAAAGTCCTTGAATTATTATTATTAATTTAATAAATCAAAAGTAACAAATAAACTACTATGAATGACTCTCTAGCAAGCTCTCTTATGTTGTTTCAATTTTTTAAATTAAGGACAAACAAGGATCTATATGTACAATTAATGTTAGGAAACTTACTTCAAAATTAGCTTTTCCCATGTGTGGTAGCCAGCTTGTTTCAAGTTCTTAGCTGTAATGTCCTTCTGTTTGAGTGGTCTTCCTGTTAAGAATACAATCTTGACACCAAGATTTAACAGTTTGTTGTACAATTTTTGAGTCTCTGGTAGTGCTGGTGCTGCTCCAAGATCAACCCATTCATTAAACAATGTTTCGTTGTATGGGTTCACCCTATCAATTCATTAATTGGTCAAAGGAAAAATAAATAAATATTGTTAGAAAATATATTAACAATGTTGAACAAGAAAAAATTATGTACGTGCAAATTACATAACATTAACATGGATGCACCCTAACATTTCGGGTCCTTAAAAGTTTATAAATACATTTTTTGGTCTCCAATGACTTGAAATATACTACAATTATTTACAATTGCTTTAAATTTCTCTATGTAACATTAATTTTATGTAGCCACAATAATACCACTTTTTTTTAAGCCCCTCAGACAAAGACTAATTGTTTTTAGTTAAAACTCAATCTGAATATAAATATTTTCAAGTGGACATCTCTCCACAGGGTTCTTAATAGGATTCTCCTACTTTAATAGTTTATTGTATAATTCAACTCTATTTTTGTTATTTAAGGCTATGTTTGGTAACACAAATAAGCTAGCTTATAGCTTATTGTACTAGCTTATAAGCTAGTTTGATAAATTTACTAGCTTACTAGCTTTTGAGCTTATAGCTTATAGCTTTTTATACATATTGCCATTTTTAACCTTTAGTTTTATTTTATTATTTTTTATAAAAGAAAAAACTACCCACTATTAAGAAAAAAACAGCCCATGTTTCACAATGCCTCTTTTTATATTTCTTTTCTTTTACTGTGCATCTCTCGGTTCAATTTATAAACCAATTTTTTTTTACAGATTGATATAAACCATGTTGTTATTTATGTTGCACTCATTCTTTCAAAATATATATATATATATATATATATATATATATATATATATATATATATATATATATATATATATATATATATATATATATATTGCACTCATAAATCATATTTATTACAACTCGTTTAAATAAAAAGATATAATTTTCCATCAAAAATTAAAAATAAAAAGATACGATAATGGAATTTAATTAAACAAACTATATAAATTGAATTCATATAATTTTTTTTTTAAAGAATATCACATAGCAAAGATAAAAATATACTTTGAAATAAATTAAAATGTTTATAAATATATTTTATATAAAGAGTAAACATACATGTATTTTTATGTCATTTTATATTAATCAGTCACTTCAATAACTAATTTTACCAAACACTTTAATTTTAATAAGCTAGCTTTTCAGCTATAAGCTTTCAGCTATCAGCCATCAGTTATAAACTTGTTTTTCAGCTATCAGCTAACTTATCAGCTATAAGTTAGCTTATAGCTTATTTTTACCAAACAGACCCTAAATCTTAGAGATACCAAAATTTTTATGGCCAATTTTATATTTTTCATCTCTAATGCCCGTCGTTATTTCAATTATTGTGACTAAAACTGAACATTAGTATAAATTTGAAGACTGAAAATATAATCAATCTTGATAAAAATTGTTATATTTTTCAAATAACTAACAAAAATATACTTTTTTTAGGCCAAACTAAAGTTCAATATACCAAAATTAACTAGTTGAATATGTGGTATATAATGCTAAGTTAGAGTATGAAAACAAAAAAGATTAGCATACCCAAATCCATGTGTAGCATAATATGGAAGGTTAGAAAGTGTAGTTTCATCAATGTCAAACACCCAAATGTCTTTACCATCTTTCTTTAGATTGAGAGTTCTAGCATAGAAAAAACCTTCACGGTTAACAAATTTAGAGTCAGCTCTATATTGGTCACCAAGCATATAGTTACCAACATATTGTTCACATTCTTGAGGAACAGTTTTCCAGTTAATGATGTTACGTGCTTCAACAGCAACTCTCCAACTAGCACATGTCACTTCTGGAATGTATTTTCCACCTGGACCAGTTTTCATTCGGAGAGGGAAAATGTTGAAGGTTGATTCATGTTCATGGTTTAGAACATTACCATGACATGTTGCTAAGAGGGTAACAACAAAGAAAAGGAGGATCTTCATTCTTATGTGTATGTTTCTTGCAACTTAATTTGCTTATTGTTGTTGAGGGTTTGGTTCTTTATATAGACAGTATCTCTATAGTTTTGGGACTACAAGATTGTGAAAATAATAATAGGAAATTAATGAAAAAGATAAACTTTTTCTTTTTTTTTTTTTTACAAAAAGATATACGTGGTCCTACAAAATTTCTGGAAAATATATTTTATTGAAAACAAAAAATTCAACTCGTTTTAAAATGGAATTCAAATATGGGAATTGGTTATCTCATATGTAATTTATAAATGAGAGAGATAATCTTTCACCATTCATCAAGAGAGAAAAATATAACAAGAATTTAAATGAAAATAGGTTGAATCGTTATATATAGATCACATCTTCATCTCTCATGCGTATATTACACATAGAAAATCTATTCATGGGTTTCAATATTTCAAAACTCCTCGTAGTATGGATGATATTATGTCAAAACTGGCAGTTTATAACAATTTTTGTGGTCAATATTATGTGATGCCCATATTTTGTCAAAAAAAATTATCTGATGCCCATACGTTATGCATGGATACTGTTATGGATAATATGATATAAACAAAACAAAATTTAGTATATATTATTTAATGGGAGCTCATAAGGTGCATCTTTCGATCGTTTTTTGAACAGGGTAATAACATCTTTCGATCATTATTTTTTTTTGATCAAGTAGTTTAGTGGTTAAAAACATTTTCACTTATAAAAATATTCTTTCTTGTATTTTTTTCTTGTATGTTTTGACAACCTTGAATTTTCTATAATGTTTTTAAAAAATACATACACAACAATTTTCTATACGTTTTCTTCACTATATTATTTTCAATATATTTAATTACCAGACGAAAAAATATATTAAGGTACTACAATGTTTAAAATCATGTCACATAATTTTTTATTAAATGATAACTCATTTAAGCATTGCTCTAGACAATACTTTTTATTTTTATTTTTTGAAGTATTGTTCAAGAACAACTTTAACAATTTTGCCTCAAAACAAAAGAAAACAATTGTAACAAAAGTGTTAATATTTTTCGAAAGTACAATAAGAATTCTTCTTATTAAGTTTGAAGCGTGTTCCATGCGTTGTCAGCTTTTGAATGCTAAGATGTGAGAGGGAGGGGCAAGGGTCGCTCTTTGCCCACATGTCCATATAAACACCTTGTAATGGAAAAATAAATGAAAAAGGGTACAATTTTCAAAATATTTTATGACTTAAATGATCAATTCATTACTAAAAAACAGTTTAACTTATGATAAACATATGATTTCTAATACTGCATGTATTTGGTCTATACGAAAACAAAACAAGTTATAATTAAGTGTTGAGTACATGGTCGATGAATTGCTACGGAGTCAGAAAAAATGTTCGGATAGATCACCAAAATAAACCATACTCAAAATTTATGGTTTTTTTTTATACAATACACAAAATTTATGTTTTAATAAATATTATACATTGCTCAAAAAAATAAATATTATACATAACGTTGACCATAAATATTATACATAACGTTGAAAATAATTATCTGCGTATTTTGAATGACTTGAAAGTATAGTAAAGCGTATTGAGATGGATAAAATAGTGTACCCTATGGTGATTTTATTTAAAAGTCAAAGATATTCTTAGTAATTTACCCTACAAAATTTAAATATTTTTAGTGAGGTGGACCGTGGCTCTCCCGAGCCTTAAAGGGTCTCGGCCACTCTTGTTAATGATGATATAGGGGCACAAACGCGAAAACCATTTGTTGTGGTGATTTTTGGTTCAAAAATGTTTTTTTTTTGGTATTGTTTCTTCAAATTAAAAATTTTAGCAAAAATTCACCACCATTAGATTAAAAAATTACCATTTTCTAGGTCAAAATTTTAGATTCATAAAAATTGCAACAATTTGTGATACTGTGGAATCAAAATCCCTTATTTTAAAATGATGGAATTAGAATCATATTTCATACCATATAAAATAGGAGAATCAATAGTATATTTATGCTAAAATATTTCTTTCTTTGCTATGTCCTTTATTTTTTGGGTAGAAACTCTGCAATGTCTTTTTCATGCATGAGAAACGTGGTCTTTTTACTCAATAATACAGTAGGAGAGATATCATTTTACCCATACTGTCCAGAAATATACAAAATTATATTTGTGGTCTTTTTAATCGATCCTTTGATTTTTTTATCTTTTTAAGTAGGTTGTTTAAATCTCGAAAGGTGAACGTCGAGTCTTTTTTTTTTGTCAAGGTCGTGGTCTTTTATTTTAACTTCCATCAAACTATGTTAAAAAAATGTTAGATGTTCATATGGGAAGGCAAAATCAGTAAATAAATTTTAATAACTAAATAAAAAATTAGTGTCTTCTTTAAAAATATCTGAAATCCATCTTCATCTTCCTCTATCTTCATTAAGAAAATTTAGCTTCTTCCAACCCATGAACCACAAAACCCTTGACATGTTTTTTTTTTTGAAAAGGAAAACCCTCAACATGTTCTATCAAGAACACATTAACTCTAGAAACCAAAAAAATATATTCTTACATTTTGCTTACAAGAAAAGTATTCGTACATCATCCATGACCATGAGTAATACTTATAATATTATGGAGTGATTAACCGACGACGACGACAATTGCAACAACAATAATAATAATAGTAGTAGTAGTAATTCACACCAAGTCTCAAACTAGGACATGATACATCAGGACTAATGTAGAGGCCAGATTTCATTCAGAGAGGGAAATTTTGGTCATGGTTGTGAACATGGCCATGACATGTTGCTAACATTAGTGTTTTTTTTAAATGACAAATGGTAATAATTAGTTTGTTAAATTTATATTTATTTACTTATTTGTTTGGATTTGAACATATGACCTCCAACTCTTTTGATCCTTAACTTAAACTATTTGAGGTACCCTACCCAGCTAGTGTAGCAACTAACAACAAATAAAAAGAGTAATATCTTCATTCATATGAATGATTCTAGCTACCTGAAACCTATTCAACGTAATTGTTTATTGTTTTGGAGGGTTTTGTTTTTTAAGTAGACAATATCTTTAGTTTGGGGCCAACAAATTGTGAAATGTGTATATATTAGAATGGTGTGTGAGCTGGTAATAAGTAAGACAACGAAGAAAAAGTTGATGTACAATTTTTTTTTTGAAAGAACGATTTATTTATTATATTGTCCCTGAAAACTTTAATGCATATATATGTGGTCCTACAAAATTAATTCCTTGAAAAATATATTTTGTAATTAAAAGTAAAATCAACTCAATTAACACGAGGGATTCAATATTTCAAGACTTCCAAAGATAAATTAAACTTTTTTTGTGGTCAATATTTATATGGAGCCCATGTCCAATTATTTTTTTTTATATAGAGCCCATGTGCTATGCATGGGTGATAATTATACCACGACTGCTTCTTATCTCACCCTACGAGCTTTTCGTGAGCCTTATGCGCAGTTTGAATTATAGAATTCGAACGACATTAACACCCCATAAAAACCTCCAAAAACACGTTGAAACATTTCAAATTTTAAAATTCAAATAGGACGCGCGAGAAACACAAAGGGTGGAAAAATGGTGGGTTTGATTTGGATAGAGAACCAATAAAAAATGGTGGGTTTGATTTGGTTCGATTTTTCAACTATTTTTCTTATAAAAAATATTAAACCAAACCGATTAAAAATGAATTTGCACTAAATCAGCCTTTAGAGTAGTTAGAGTAGTTTATTTCTGGATTTGACTTCTTTCTTAGTAATGTGAGAAAAAAACAATTGATATTATAAGCACACATAATTTGTAATTCATGTTCATACAATATCAATGATTTGATTTGTTTATCAATTTTCTTATAATACCAATGATTGATTTGTTTATCATTTTTTTTAATAATAAATGTTAGTTGTTAGATTAATATTTACCCATAGTCCGGATTTAAATACAAGACTTCCAATTCTTTATTCCTTAGTATAAACCAGTTGAATTACTCAACCTTTCTTATTTACGAATGGTTGATATTATTTGCTCACTATATAGTAGCTCTGTCGATTTTTTTTTCTACTCTCTAACTTTAATGCTTCCTTCAAGCCAAATAAAAATCTATTGTTTCCTTTGTGATGTGCTCCTTTCGCTTATCATAGGTGTTTCATTTGAATTGTGCACGACTTTTATGAAGATGATTAATTGTGTTTATTTGATGATAAAATAAGTTTAGGTTGAAAATTAAAATACAATAAATAAAATTGTATCAGTGAACAAAATATTTAATGCTTTATTGATATTTTAAAATAAAAATTAATATAAAAAAGATAAATATTAAAAATGAGACACTTATAATGGGAAGAAGTATTTTTCATCATTGCAATGACAAAAGAAACATGTTCATCGTAGTCATTGTCGTAAGAGACGAACTTCTACCATTTAAAAATATCCAAGTTTTGTCTGTAAGACTTAGGTCAACTAATAGTGTCAATGTTATTATACTAAACATTTTATGTGATTACCGACGTTCGAACCTTAACTATCTCCTTTGTGTGCGTGAATTATCAGGTGATATTTGTCACTCCGTTAACAAACAAAAAAAAATCTACCTTGTTGTACCATTAATAGCCTCACGTCCACGCCCATAAAACATATTCAATACTTTATCTGACTATCTTTAATATTGATCTTTCTTTCTGGTTTCAAACTGTGTGTACATTCTTCATCTTAAAAACACTAATTGATATTAAAATCAAACAAAAGTTTGGTTGATTTGGGTCGGATATATCTATAAGGTTGTGTTTGCGAGTTGATTTTTAGAGGGTTTTCGAAGTGGGGGCTTTGAAGGACTAATTATGTATTTTGATATATATTTAATATCTAAAAAAATTACAAGATCAACATGATATCATATGGCCATTATTGTCAAAATCCACAGAAAAAATTAAATAAAAAGCGTGCATGGCCAATATTGTCAAATATTCACTAATTTTCTACTCACAGAAAATCACATGTTAATATAAACATGAAATTATTTATAATTCACCCGTGGATCAAACCTACTAAACTACCCCATTAAAAATAGATATAAATATGTTTGAAATAAATCAACACTGATTCAAGTATTCAACGTACCAAAAGATAATTAGAAAAAAGTACGATAAGACTGAACAAAATTTGGTTCGGTAGTTCACTACTTAAATTAATTTGTTTCTGCTAGTCTCGCTGATCTTAAATACTACTCCGTCCCAAAATATAAGCAAAAATGAGTCAACATAAGTTGATGTATTTGGTACAAATTTTGAACCAAATACATTAACTTTTGTTGACCAATTTTTGCTTATATTTTGAGACGGAGGGAGTACAAGGAAAAAAAAGTCAATTATTTTGCTGTCAAGTGATGAATTTGGAGTTTAATACACATAATTGGAAAGAAGGTAAATTTCTTGAATATAGTATAGTCATTATATTGAAAAAAGGAAATAGCCAACAACATTTCTGAATCAATTATTGATGATTATTTGATTATTGATTAATTCAAACATTTAAATGAACAAAACAAAAATCTTCAAACAAATGCAATTGTTGAATAGCGTTATGTACTTTTACACTCGCACACAAACATTTGACATCAGAAATTTTCAAAAATTGAATCCCGAGTATTACACGGGCTACTGATTAGTAAAAGAGAGATCGTCAAAAACAGATTAGTTAATCGCTTATGCGCTCTGTTAAGCAAAGAAATGAGAGAAAATTCACTCATAAACAAACAAAAATTGGCGTATTCATAAGACAACCATGGGACCTCAATAATGGTTCCTCTTATCCGCACAAAAATTTCTCTGGATTTATTTTCAGCATTTCTCTTGAAAATTTGAAGTATGCATGTATGTGATCCAGAAAACACTGTCATATTGTTCATTTATCATGGAACATGCGGCTCACAGTTTCATAACTCGGCACATTTATAACTGTCACAAGAAAATGATCTCACGTTAATCATAAGTTAAGATTAGGTATTAGTAAAAGTAATGAAATACTTATGAAAGGGTAAAACAAAAATCAATTACCATCTCCATACGATGCCATAGTCAAAGGTGAGGAAATAATCCTTTGAGATATTTTAGTGATATCATCCAAAGTGATTTCATCTACAGCCTTCAGGAACTCTTCCACAGGCTTCCTGAAAATGGATCACCAATTCTTCCATTAACAAATAATTACATTTCCATTCAAGACTTCAAAGGAATAATTTTTGAAACAACTAATCACTTTTGAGCTGTGAACAGATGGTTTTTTACCTTTCTCCATAAGTCAAAATCTGCCTTCCTATATCTTCTGAGGCAATCATCTGAAAAATATGATTATTAGTAGTTTATAAGAGCCATAATGAAACAAGTTAAATAAGACTACATGGTAATATTTTTTGAGTTAAAGGTGAGAGCTTACTCTAGATTCCAGATTCATAAGAACTGCAGTTTTTGTGGATTTCTTGGCACGGTCAAGCTGTACCTGCGGAACTGTAATTGAAAGTGTTAGTTTAATTTAATCTGGCTGAAATCAAAATTAATATACTACGGAAACAAAAGAGGGAAGCAAAATAAAACCTTTTTCAGGCGATGCAATTGCTATAAGTTCTTTGGCTGCTAAATCTACAGCTTTTGGTACAAAATCAGGGCTCTACATCCACAGATTAGAAAAACGTGTCAACCGAATTATCCATGTAACTGAGAAAGCCCAGAAACTGCAAAAAGGTTTCCTTACAGTGCTCGCATAAATGCCGAATAGTCCTGTATTGTTGAAGATACTGTTGAATGCAGAAAAGGATTGAATCTGCTGATATTCATTCAACACGCGAAGAACTGGATTCAATTGTTCATTCAAAACAAGTCAGTATTAGAGAAGATACTTGAAGACTCTGTTGTCAAAGCGGAAATGCGGCGCGGAGCGGCCACCCTAAAAATTGAAGCGGCGCAAGATGCGGGCGCGTATCGGGCGCTATTTCGGTGACACGGACACCAATATATTTAATACTAAAATACTGTAATGTTGAAAAAGAAATACTAAAACACCTTAAATATTACTCAAAATTCATAATGTATTCATAATTTGAAATAAAACAAGTCTTAAGCAAAACATAAGAACATACTTGCAAGAAATACTAATAAAATTTAAGGTAGCCAACACTTTAAGCCTCTAAAGGTTAAAGTAACAAAAGTACTAAACATGAAATACTAAAAGTACTAAACATGAAATAAAAGTTCAATAATCATGAAAATCTTCATCATCACTTCCACCATCACTCATGTGCTCTTCCTCATCCTCTTTCTCTTAAATATCTTCCTCTTCATCCTCTTTTTCTTCATCCCCCCAATCATTAACAAATTCTGGATCATATTCGTCAACTACTGCCACTTGCTTTCCTTTTCCCTTAGAAACTTCTGCCCCTTGCTTTGCTTTTGGAGTAAGATGAAATGAAGAGATGAAGAACAGAGCAGAAAAAAAACCCTCTTCCAGTTTGTACAATGAAGAGAAGAGGGTTGTGTTGGATTGTGTTGTGGGGCTGCGTGGGTTGTTTCTGATGGGAGAAGAGTGATGTTGGGGTTTTGAAAATTACTAAATTGACCCTCCAAACAATTTTAAGTGAAGGGCAATCTCGTATTTTAAATACGACCCGAATAATGCCCGCTTTGACCCGCTTTTGGCCGCCCCGCTCCACCCAATATCGGCCGCTTCAGCCGCTTTCTCCAAATGCTCCGCCTTGGAGCGCTGCATCGCGTTTTACTGTTTTTGGCCGCGATAGCGCCGGTAGCGGCCGCTATTGACAACAGAGCTTGAAGATTTTTTTGTAAGAGCAAATAAAGAATCATAACAGAGGAAGCGATCCCAACTCAATTGACACTGCTATTACTAACAATTATTTGCTAGCACATTATATACATACATACATACATACACACACACACACATATGAGAGAGAGAGAGAGAGAGAGTACAAAAACATAGGGGGCAAGACCCAACTCATGAGGGCAAAAAATACCAACAAATTCAATAACTAGGAAGTCCTAGCCTATTATGGTCAAAGTCATTGCAAATAAACCCAAGAATGAGAAGAAAAAAGGAAATACAAATATAAAACACAATATCAAGAAACATTGACCAAACTAAACCGTACAAAGAGGACATAGGCAAAACTTACATAGCCTTGAGTGCATCCCTTTACCGGGGCCCCCAGCTGAGAATGAACCACCTCCTCCCATAAGCATCTACATGACTCAAAATTATTACTTGCATTCAATTATTACTTGAAATCAGAAAATCAGACACAAGATGAATACCTGTAGAACAGTCAAAACTATAGCATCTTTCTCCTTTTGCCAGCCACCAGGAACTTCAAAAGCAATAGCAACATGTGTAGCCTGCCTTGCAATATATTTTAGCAGGTAAATAACAGCATTTATTTTTTGTAACGGAATAAGTTAAAAAATAAAAGAGATACAAGATACTATAAATGGTGTTATGTAAAAATTGAAACACACCCCTTCTTCACCGTGGCGACGGAAATCACCTCCAACATAGGTAGATTTTGGTTCTTCAGAACGGGGAACACTTGGTAGGTCAGCGAGAAGTGGCTCAGCAACAGATAGAAGCTCTTCATGATCTACACCAGATGCAGCAAGTACCATTCTAGGAGCCGTGTAATTTTCCTGATTTTTCACACGTAGAAAAATTAGATTCTCAAATAGATTGTGAGAAAAAAACACAAAGAAGAAAGTGTAAGTTTGGCATTAAATGATACCAGTAATACTCATGCAGTATCAGAAAGGATAACAGATCTTACAGCAACAAATTCCTCTAAACTGGGGCCATCTAATCTGTTCAGTGCTTCTTCAGGAGCCAAAAGAGGATAAGCCAATGCACCAGAATAACCAGCAGAGTGAATTGCTTCCAAAAGCAAGCCCTGTGGATTGTTTTTGAGTTCTCCTAACTCTGCTTTCACCTTACGAAGCTGCAAATACAGATGGTTCAACAGGTTCAGAAGGAATGTCATAGCAGCTATAATAAAAAATACTATATTTTCAAATGGGAAAGTATGCTTTTATCACAAGCTCAATAGCAACGAATGGGACTTGAACTTCACGCTGGAAAATATAGGATGTTATCACAAGGTTTAAACTTTGCATGAACTTGGGCTATAGAACTACAACGGCTAGTCTTTGCAGTTCAGTTAGCAGTTTCCCTGAGGTTCATCATATCAATTGTTATCAATGTTTTCCAACGGAGTGAGTATCGGGGTTGCTGAGCTAGGGCCTAAGTGATATGATAGTAATTGATTACATAGGGGAGTTGAGACCAAAGATTGGCAGTGCAAGATTTGATGTTTGGTTTATATGGCCATGAGGCTAGCTTTTCTGTTATTGTGGTGCCTAGGTTTGTACCAGCTTCTCAGTACACGAAAGGGAAACTTTAAATAGACATAATGCTCAAAGCTTAAAGTCACCAAGATGTAACTTAGCATGAGTTGGTGCCGCTGGAACTTAAAAGTTAACAAGATGTAACTAAAGAAAATAAGGAATAGCTTTGTCTCCCATTCATTTACTTATATATATATATATATATATATATATATATATATAAGAAAGGAATATCCTATATAAAAAAAACTTCTAGTGTTTCATTTCCTAAAGTTTTTACTTACAGCAACAAAGCATTATATAAGTTGATGGAGCCTATATTATTATTTTTTAAATAAAAATGCCTCCTATTACAAAGAAAAGAAATGCCCATTTGCTGCAGAGAATGATGCATGAGCTTTAGAACATAAAAGTTGAATGCCGGACCACGAGAAAAGAGAATAACACATTATAAATACCTCTTCATTGACCTCCCAGTCCAAGAAGGCCGGGTTCCTTACACAGTCAACCAGTAATTCAATCATTTGTGGAACATAGGTCTTTAAAGCATCAAATGTGTAACCCATTTGTTCTCGAGAGGCCGAGGCTCCTATATTACCACCAATTGCTTCTATTTCCCTTACAATACGAAAGTGGCTACGGTTAACCGTGCTCTTGAAAGCCATTCTCTCTAGCAAGTGTGAAGCCCCGCTTGTCAATGGCGTCTCATAGATAGAACCACAATCGAGATATAACCCAATTGAGGCTGCAGGGTTCTAATAAAAAATCAGAATAGAAGACAAATCAATAATATGCTATCCAAACAAGTCAAAACCTCATTCAATCTTAACATTAGCATTTGTCACTGAACATATATCAACACAAAGAATACTAGAAACACACACATACCGACGAAGTCTCTGATGCTATTTTGAGTCCATTGGAAAGAGTTGTGATCTTGGTCTTGCTTGGTTCAATATAATCTGGTAGGGGATCAGGAAGAACAACAGAACTAAGTGGTGTATCAAGAGGGGGAAGTGAACTAGAACGCTCCCCGGTAAGCCAGCTAAACAAACCACCAGAGGAAACCTTTGCAGCAATAGCACTCGAAGTTGCAAATCTAGTTGCTCCCAAGTTGCCAACAACACGGCCCTAAATAACACACATTCATTCATTACACAACATGATACAAACATCCCATGAAACATTGACACAAACATGGAAGTAAAAATATTTGAACGTAACTACATTAGTTAGTGTCGGACACTGAGACATGACAGACACCAGACACATGACGTGCTTTTTTTCAATCTGAAGTATTGGTACAACATATCAAGCAGTAGCATTCACCACACCATGAATTAAACATTGCACAACATTATAAAAACAGCCTATGAAGCATTGACACATACACCAGATACGACACTGATAATAATTTGATTAACTGTATGTTTGGTATGCGGTGACAAGAATTGATTTTGAGTGAATTGATTCTGACAAAAAGTGATTTGGGTTTGGATACATTCATGTAAAAGTGAGTTGAAATATAAATTTGTATAAAAATCAATTCTAGAATCAAAAGCTACAAATCCTAGCTTTATGTAGAATAAATTCTGGATGCAAAGTCAATTCTACCCGAAAGCAACCAAAATGCTGGAATTAATTCTACACCTCCAAAATCAATTTTATCCCCCTCTATAAGTGGAACTAAACATACATTAAGTGAAATATTTGAATGTAACCACATGTATCAATGTTGTGTTGGGCACCAAAACACACCTTCAATCTGAAGTAGCAGCATTCACCACAACATCAGTAAAACAAAAGCTAAAAGGAATAAATAGAAAAACAATCCAAAACATGAACAAAAATAATCAATAAAATTTCAAAATCGGTAAAATGGGAATTAAATTCATATAATTAATAATAAATAGATGCAGAAATAACAGGTCCAATATCCAAAGTCCTAACTCCTAACCTACCCACCAAACTATTTACCCAGAAAATCAATAATAAAACATTTTTTCCTAGCAAACACAAATTTTGTTATCTGGGTCTGTTCCAAAAAAATAAAAAGAATAAAATTTATGGTCCTAAACATGATTAATAATAATAATAATAACAGGTCCAATACAATATACTAAGTCCTAACCTACCCATCAAACTAATTCCCCACAAAACCAATTAAAGTACAATTTTTTCATAGAAGAATCAAATTTTGTTATCTCGGTCAGCTTCAAAAAAATTTAAAAACAAAAAAAAAATTACTGATCCTAAACATGAATAAAAAGGGGTTGGGATTTGAAAAGGGACCTTGAGATGGCGTTTGAGTGATGAAGCTGTAGCTCTATACATGACGAGTGAAGAAGAAGAAGAAGAGGAGGAAAATGAAACCCTAAATCAGAATCAAAGATTTGTTTGTGTCTGCCGAGAAACATATGATGATTCTATGAAGCAGGGTAACACAAACCAGAAATGGTCAATTTTTTTTATTGAAAAAAACCAGAAACTTGGGCCGGTTAAAACCGAACAAGGCCCATATTTAAGTTGGCTGAAAATAATCAAAATATTCAATTTATTAAACTAGATTTTTTGTAAGGAAAAAAAAACACTAAGGAGAAATTGATTAGATTACACTCACTAATCACAATCACTTTCTCTATTGTGTGTGTCATTTAAACATATAATAAAAGAAGAGATGAGTGCAATTTCTCTTTTTATTTTGTCTTCATCCGATTCTTAGGATCAGGATCTTGATAATGCGAATCGTAAGTAAAGTTTGACGAATATTTATTTAGTCATATTCAAATTCATGTTTTTTCCGAATGATTTGTCATTAATTGAAAATCATTTACCACTTAACCAGCCACTTTTTTTTTTAAATGTTACAAGGCGGAAGAACAAGGAAAAAATCAACAGAAAAGAAACTACAATCTCAGTAAGAAGGTCCAATAATTGCAAGAGTTTCCTCGAGCACCGATGACGGCGAACCGTGCACCAAAACATATGGATCAGAAGAAGCAACAAGAACCATGAAGTCTTCGCAATAGTTGCCTTTATGAAGGATATGTATGTAACGAGAACCATCATATCAGTATGTATCTAACGATATGTAACCTATACATAAGTTACGTCACACCAAAAAGAAGAAACACTACGTGCATATTAATTAATGAATCATATTTTACATAACACATTTAAAAATTTATATAGGTATCTCCACAATACAAACACCCTAGTGTAACAATTTACTTGCTTCTTCTCATCACATTAGGAAATATAGTGTTGATAACGTCTTTCAGATTCCTGCAACCAACAACTATGATCTTTTCTAGACCTTCGGTTCCCAAAACTTTTTCAGCTGCCTTTGGTACTATACACATTCTGTAACCTAATTTCGCCACTGTGTGTACCCTTTTTTCCATTCTAGTAACCTGTATCATCACATAAATAGTAATGTGATCATGACATAAAAGACACCAGGCATGAAATCTAACAAGAAGATGAGTTATCTGAAATATAAAGCTTTCATATCTGGGTACATTAAGCACTTCAATATTGTATTTAGAGTTGGTACACAGTTATGCTACTGGATACTCTAAATTGGCCTTAAAGTAATGAATATCATAATAAGACCATTAACAATATGAAGAGTATCCTCACCATTCGAAGCTCACCACCAAGACCAATTTCACCAATGAATGCAATGTCATTTGGAATAGGGAGCTCCAAGCAACTGGGAAAAAGGAAAAGACAAAAGGGATAGTAATAAATAGAAGTGAATTTATAAATTTAAGCCTATTCACCTTTAAAAAAACTTGAGTCTATAACTTTTGTGTTGTAACAAATTTTAAAAACTTATTATTAAAGTGAAAGTTCAGAGAACATTTGATATTGTGAAAATCTTAATCAAAGAGATCAAGATGCAATTATTTTTTTTTAATGACAAATTGATAGGAACCAGGGGATCCCATAATTGAATAACAGAAACACGGCAAAAGCAAGATGAAGAAACAAATGGTAATTAAACAAATAGGATGCTTTATTGATACGAATGAAAATAGTAGTAGAGGGTTTCTCTAACTACTCCGAGAGCAAAGGTCCAACACAACTCAGAGAGGAATCCTACTTTGGGCCTAAACAGAAAACTTATTCTGTCATACCCTAGAACTCCTACGAATTCCTCTTTATATATACAAATAAAGAGAACATTCTAGTATTTGGCCACTTACTAATAATCTACTTAAACATTATTAAGTACCTACTAATCACTTAAAACACCCTCTCACATTGGATCCTAACACAAATGTTAGTAATTAGTTGTTAGATTAATATTTACTCTTTCGTCCGAATTTGAACCCATGAACTTCAATTCCTTAGCCCTTAGCTCAAACCAGTTGAGCTACCCAACCCCACCCCCCCGATCAAGCTACAATTGTTTATACCCATGCTAATCCTGCACCAACAAACAATGGTGTTTATCCTACACCACTGATAACCAACTTGATGCAGTTACAAATCAGTTTAAGCTGATGTGGCAGTTTAAGTAACTTGTGTGTATTGTGAGACACACTACCCGGGCTGCTGATGTGACAGCCATTCTAAGTTCTAACTAACTCTTATGCTGGCAAAGGACAGCTCCACAGTAATAAAGCTGGTATGCTCACATTATGAAGCATAAATTTTGTTTGGCCTATTTGTCCTTAAGCTTATTTTGATACAGGTCAAATGTCGGGCCTTTCAACAGACTAACATACCTTATCAAGATTTCGAAAAGGTCAGATCAAGCCTAAAAGAGTATTCAACAAGTAATACCAAACTTGGGTCTCGAGTTTTTAGAACAGGCTAAGCCTATTTAACGAAAGCCTTATGAGATCCAGGTTTCTTCCAACCCCCTTCTCAATCCTCACAAGACATTGACCAAGTCAGGTCAGGAATATTTTACGTCATTTGAAAAGCACTTTTAACACAAACCTGCTACTAATTGCAGCTGCTATTGCAAGATCTCCTGCAGTCTCGGTCAGTGTCAATCCACTGACAACATTTAAAAACACAGCCTGTTCGACAAAGGCACAAGAAAGTACAACATAATCAGTACAAATATCAACATGAGAAAAATATTTGCTGGTTTAAATATAAGCACCGAACATGCGATGGACTTCATAACTATTTACACAATAATTTGATGTGATTAAAAAGTGTTTTAAAATGACAAGTTAATTCACATGAAATTATTTGACAATAATTTTTCTTTGTTATATTTCCAACTTTATCTATTTATTTAGGGAAATTAGTCCTCTAAATATTTCAATATTGACAGAATGTATGACAAACTTTGAATAGAAAGACAAAAACATCAAAGGATAAATCAAATTTATAAAACATCTTACATGTTCTTGGAGACGAAGGCCTGCTTGCTTGATAAGAACCTATAGTTCAAGGGACAGAAAGATGATCAATGAACAACTTCACACAATTCATTTCAGCTGATATGAAATATGGTATGAAAGCAGAGACAAGAATGTTAATGAAATCTTTGACAATAACTCACAGATATGATCATATCAGCTCTATTTGCTTGGATACCATTAAATTGCCTTGATCCTGTTGAACCAGAGAGACAAAGCGCCTGCAAGGTACAGTTCAAAATTAGCCTAAATAATTCTTCTGAAGGATGTCAAAGTAGAAAAAGTCAGACGGCTGCTGATAATATTGCATTAGTGTGTTCAAAACTATCTCTGAAATGTTTTGTTTTAATTTATATTTTTTCATTACAAAAACAGTGTAGTGCCCATGAATCGTGATGCTTACTAATTGATCCAAAATACAGACACAAAATAGTTTATTATTGGCAATCACTCGATGCTCTCTAAGAAATCATTAATTTCTTACAATGGCTTGCAACTTGCAAGATATCACGATCAAAATAGTACCAATAACGAGGGTGATAGTCGTCATTTTTCTCATAAAAGAACTGTCCAATATAGTAGGATACCCATACTAGGCTTGACATTTTAACATATTTAAATACATACACAACAAAAGAACAGAAGAAAATATACCTGAATTTCAATAAGAAATGTTCGGGATCCATCCATTATTACAGCTACAGCTAATCCAGCTAAAATATCTGAATCTAGGTCTTGCTCACTAAGAAACATTTCACTGGCATTTGAAACAGCCTGAAGTCCCGAATGTGACATCTCAAAAACTCCAAGCTGACCACATAAATCAAAGAAAACGCAAATCGAACATTAAATTTCTCTAGATCACAATAGTAGATCCATGGTATAATTATTGTGGCATACCTCATCAGTGGATCCAAATCGATTTTTCACAGCTCGAAGCATACGATGGGAAGTGTACTTCTCTCCCTGAGCATTAAAGTGAACAATCAACACAAATGTGGTGCTTTAAAAAAGGTAATAAATGCAAGGGGTACAAACAAAACTTCCAGATTTTAATTTAAAAAACATTGTAAAACTAATTTTTAAAATGGAATGGGAAGAACAATGTCCTGCAATCAAATCAAACGTTTTAATGTAAAAAATGAAATTATGGTGAACAACTATTTCTTTAAAGCTTGTTTTGATCAATGAGAAGAATTGAGCACTTTTGTAATCGAATGTCGTTATTGTTCCACTTCAGCCCATCTTCTTTACAATGTTTTGTGACGTTTTGTTTTTATTCTCCAAACATGGTTATCAATACTCGTGTATGTTAACACTAAGCTGAAAAAGCACAATAAAAAAACAATGTTTACTATGAAAATAAATTGTGGGTGATACTAGTAGCACTGTTAAGCTTCCAGGAAAGCAGGTAGAATTTGCAAATGTCAGAATGAGATCATCTATTCTCTTTGAAACATTGGCAATAGTTTTCTTCCTCTCCCGAACACTCAATTATATGCTGTGCAGCGGTATGCTATTATGCATTCAAGATATAGAATCAATATTTATTTAGGCTATTATATATAAAGGGGTAAAAACCCAAAAAATAATGCTGAGTAGTTGACAGTAGAAAATGTAACAATAAGCATGAATCAGCTTCACCAACTAGAAAGAAAGATGTAAGAAGGTACGGACTTCCATATACAAAACAACATCAACGATATGCTCCAAGACACGAGGTCCTGCTATGTCTCCAGATTTTGTCACGTGTCCAATCTGAAATAAAGAAAAAACAAACTGAGGTTAAGAATGTTTGGCCAATATAACATAAATGCACATAGATAATCCATAATTTAAATGCATACAAGTAACACCAATCATTTATTAAATAATACATACAAGTTTTGCTGTATTAAGCTCATAGAATAGGAAAGGTTTCCAACATTTACAATAACAATGAATGTCAATAGGTGTTGATTGATTAGGGAGACTAAATAAACAATGAGAAGGAAGAATGAAAATAATTGCAGGCTTGTCTTTCTTAAAAAAGTACATACAATAAAAAATATGATAGTTCATATAATGGTAAAAGATCAACCACTTAAGTATAATTCATTGAATCCATCAAAAAAAGGGTACATTCATGAAATTGACAGACATATGTATGCTCACCAATAGAATCGGGATGTTTGTTGTCTTTGCAAATCGCAGTAAAGCCGAAGTACATTCCTTAACCTGTTTCACACCTATTACATATCAGAAACCATGGAACCAACATTTCTTTTCACCATAAAAAAGGTATAGCTTATGCATTTTTAACAGATTTGGTAGAGGAGGCAACTAAACCTATCTTATTCATGACTTTAACTATGAACAGTAAGTGGTGCATGGGATGGTAAACTAAATCAACAAATTAAATAATTTAAAGCAACAGAAGACTGCTACATTGTGAATGATTTTAACTTAGATTAAAAACTTCATCTGGCTATGATCATTATTAGGATGATGCGAATCAATATGGAAATTGAACATGGAGGATTCCTCTCCCACCTGCATAATCCCTCCAGGACTCCCCATTATTCCTTTCAAATAAACAGTCTGTACAGAATCAACAACTAGAGCCCGAGGCGTGAGATACTGAACTTTCCTCAATATGTCCTGACACAAGAAAAACAATTATTTAGACTTCAGTAATATTTTCTACTCAACCCAGTTAAGAATTTAAGTCAAACTCAAACCAACTTTTTGATAGTAATAATAAATATAAATCAATAAAATTCATGTAAAAGAAGTAATAATGTAGGAAAATGCCAGAACCTCAATATCATTACTTGAATATAAATAAATATCTGATCCAATTGTTAGGCGGTCAGCTCTGTTACCAATTTGCTCTACACTCTGACACATGAAAGAGATAAAACACATTGACATAAATGCAAGCTACATCAAAGTATATAAAATAACAGGCCCAAATAACACATAAATTATATAAATTTCATATATTAAAAACATTCGAAGATTCAATAAATCCAAACCTCTTCACCAGAGACATACACAACTGGAGATGCTTCACCATCTTCGTGGCCTTCGGCGAGTATGGCAGCAATCTTCCAACGAAATGTTTACAAATAAAGCAAGTATTAATGGGGATGACCACGTGCACAAGAGAAAGATAATCGTCTAACTTTTATACACAGTTTTATCATCCAAAATAACTGATACCTGCAACAACAGAGTACTCTTCCCAACACCAGGATCCCCGCCAACTAAAGTCAATGAACCTTCAAACCCAAAATTATAAATAAAGTTACCATTAACACTCAATACGCTTTGTAGTGCGTGTATTAGTGAACTGCAATTAATAAAGACATGATAATGTGTACATGGAAGCATTTATACAAGCATTAAAATGAATTTAATTTTGATTTGTCAGTGTAAAAAGTTTTACATGGTCAACAAATCACAACCAATCATACGTGGGACTTTAAAAGTAGTTATGATTGAAGTCAATGTTTTTCAGGATATGACGATTACGATTGATTGACAATGTATAAATTTTTATACTGACAGTGTATATGAATTAAATCTTTAAAATATTAGGATCATGGGAAAAAAAGCACAAGAAATAATGTACCCATCACTAAAAGCACCAGAAATAATATACAAATCAAACACGTTCGAGCAAAAAAAATTGTATAAACAATAGAAGAACCACATTGGATGGAAATAGATAAGAGTGGTATGTGGTTCTTCTATTGTTTATAATCAAGAGACTATGTTGTTAGACTTAGGCACCTACACTGCATCATGCATCTGATACTTTTGAGTTGCAAAATCTATCACACAGAGAAACAAAAAGCAAAAAAACAACCTGAATGAATTTGGTTTCTGGCATATTAATATAGATAAGAAAATGGATTAAACCTGGTACAAGACCACCACCAAGCACTCTAGAAACTTCATTTCCAAAAGGACCAGACCTGAAATCAAAGCCAAGTATACAGTATAAAAATTAAGGCACCATATCTACTCAGACTAGAAGTTTGGAAGATGCTCTAACACACTAATGCAGAGAATAATACATCCTTCTAATCTTAATCCAGATGGTAATATTCTATTTAACATGCTAATGAAGAAGATATGTTTTCATAGAAAAGTCTAATTTTGTCATTTTGTGTGTAGGCTCTACATGAAAAACTAACACATTTACACATGAAGAAAAAATCAACTAAGAATGGGATGAACTCAAGAAATAAAGAATGGAACATTGGAATGACTACACATGTTCTGAAATAGATAAAAGTAAATATTTGTTTCAAAGATGCAACCAAGGTTGTGAAACTTGAGAATCTACGTAGACTAGTGGAATCCCGGTAAACCCAACTCGTAAAATCGCAAGAGTTTACTTAATAGAAAAAACGTTTTTAAAACATATACCATAATATATTTTGTTTGTCTTAACCCTCCGGGGTTCTCAAGGGAAGGGACCCTGGTAATCCGGAATTCGCTGGAACTTAAGTATAATCTGCCCAAGGATTTGCCAGTCACGATTTGAACTCAGGTTCGCCTGAACAATTCGTCTATTATTGGAGCTCAATCACTTGATTACGTCTACAATAGCATCTAAACACAATTTAATACTACATGCATAGTAAATATTCAACATTCCAACTTAGTAATAAAGAAAATCTCAATAATAAAATTGTTAGAACTGCAAATCCGATTCTAAATAAGACAGACAAAACAAGATTGATCACGTAATTTGGTCGATTGTTCCTACACGTCTCTAAAAGCATACTGGCAGCTATAGTTTTCTATTATGTAATACTTAAGAGTTACATAGTAGTATAAAACTATGATTAAATACTACATTCCAGATTACAAGATTATTCCTGAATCGTCCGGCAAAGGGCTCCACCCTCCACTCCCCAACCTTCTTTGTCACGACCTAACAAACGAATGAGTAAGGCTCAAAGGGCAGACACTCCAGTGTCTGGCTACCTCTATAGCCCCTACACATGTCTGTGTCAGTGTTCGACACAACAGGAAACCAACACATCTGATTACATTCAATTATGCCCCTTTTCAAACTATTACCCATGTCGACGTGCCAGTCTCCTATACGGTGTTCATGTCTGTGATTCATAGCTGGCTACTTATCACGGAATATGAGTCATGCTCAACAAAAACTTCAATATTCTATAAGCAATCATTTAAATAAACTACCAAATTACACCTGTAAAATAGCTAGAAACACATGTAAGAAATCAAACTTACAAGGGAATTCTCCAATGAAGATGATCAACTCCTCTATTAACCTCAGACAATCTCAAAGGCCGCAACTCGCCACTCTTCTCCGGAAGCCAAGACCCCAACCCATCTTCCAAAACTGAAAACCCACTAACCTTATCACTACTTTTCACTTCATGAAACTCTTTCATAGTACCAGAAACACTACACGATCTACAAACACCCCACCATTGTCCAGTACTATACCCACAATTGCTACAAACCCAGTAAACTTTTTCCTTCCCCTTTTTCTTCTTTCTTCCAAATACAACCTCGTTTCCATTACCCTCAATTGGGTTTACTCTGTTAGTGGCTCTTTGGTTGAGAAAGTTTTCAGCTTTGTTATCGTTGCTAGAAGATGAAGCGTTTTGGTGTGGTGGGTTGGTGTGAAAAGTTGCGTTTGTTGTTGCTGTTGATGTTGGTGACGGGTTATTGAGTGACAATGATTGTGTTGAAGGGAAACGAGAGACAGAAAACGAAAACATTTGTGTTATGTTACGTTATGGTTTGTGTTTGTATGAATGATGACTATGAAGACGGAGCACTAAGGTTATAGTTTATGGAACATTGAATAAAAAACACTAAACCACCAAATTGATCGTAATTTACTCAAACTAGTTCATTACTATATTAATATATCAAAATAGTTAATGTATTTGTCAAATGTTTTTGAATTTGGTCCATCCGTTATCTAATACAGTTAATTGTGCTATCGTGGCACCTTAACACCTTGATAGTCAATAACTTTATCCACTTTGTACCAAATTATTCAATTTCTATCAAAATCGTCCCTCCACAAATGAACAACAACTCTGAGTCTGAGTCTGGATAACATTCATTCGTCTAAAACATGGAGTAAATCATCAAATTCGTCCCTGAATTTTCAAGGACCAATCAAATTCATCCCCCAATTTTGCGAAATATCAATTTAATCTCTGAATTTGTCAAGTGTCAATCAATTTTGCCCCTCGATCCAATTGTGGTGTTAACGGTGCTGACGTGGGACGTTAACCACACACATGGGTTGTCATGTCATATGCCACGCAAACAGGGACTCATATGATGGAATCTGCACATAATTTCCAGGGACGAATTTGATTGATTTGCAGAAAATTTGTGGCATGTTTTCAACCATTTTCCAATGGCTATTTTTCCCCCAAATCCATAAAATTGGAACCCTAATTCTATCAATCTCTCATATACAGTCCAAAATCCCCAAAATTTCTTCAATTAATCTATTACAAAGTTCTTCCCCAATTCTAAAAACGTAAAACCCTAATTTGTTTTGACTCAATTCGAAATCAAAAATCCCTAAAATTTGTTCAAGCAAAATTGTTCATCCTGAATCTGAAATCATGGGTGGTTGGCATATGGGCAAAAACAGTTTCAAACGAGTGAATCATCTTCAAGCTCTATGTTTAATGGTGATGTCAAAGTGCTTGAATGTTGGTGTCCTAGAATTTGTGTTGTAAGAAAAGCCATTACTCTTAAAAATCCATGAAGGCCCTTCTATGCTTGCCCTTTGCCAAAGGTATGTTTAACAACAGTTATGTGATGTCATAATGGTTTGTTTAATGGTGATTGAATTTGAATTTCCTTTGTACAGGATGATGAAGATAATTGTGAATTTTTTGTATGGGTTGATGAAGCTGAAGAACTGGGATACTTTAAAAACAATGGAATTGGTGCTGGTCAGGGAAGAAAGGCAAGATTGATGGAGAAGGTTCGGTCTATGGTTAAGGCTGAGGAAAGTGGCAATGAAGAGTTTTGGAGGGCAAGGTTCATGGACAAAATTGATTGTGTAGGAAGTGAGCTTAAGTTGATTAAGTATTTGATAGTCATAGTTTGCTTGTTTGAGTTTTTTAACATGTTATTGTATTGTAATAGGAGTGTGTGATACCCTTAATGATAAGAGGTTGAAGATGATTGAATGTAACCCTTCTGTCATAATATTACCATCTAATTAGTCCATGAATTATTTAACAATCCATCAAATCGGTCCATTTATTATGTGAATAACCATCAAATTGGTCCATGAATTTTATAACCAGATATCAATTTGATCCTTCATACATATATGTTCAGAACAAGTTAAAAACACAATGGGCATGAAACATTAATAAGTCATAATTAATTAATTTCACTGCAAGTGCAGGAACGATACATAGCAATAAGCAACCCAACATTGGGGTATAATTAATAAGTCGGAAGTCATAGTACATAGACCAAAAAAGAAACCTAACTAGGGGGCATAATTTAAATAAGCCTAAATATTACATAGTCCAAAAGCACTTGTGAACAGTTGATTAAGCATCACTTCTTTGGAAATCCTGGGGTTGAGATAAACTTCATGAATTGGGGTTGAGTAGAACTGGATGGGCCATAACTAGGAAATGGTACTCTAATAAGTCCAGGAGCAGTCGGATGTGAAGGAGCAGGACCCTTCACTGGTGTTTACTTAGACCTATCAGTTGAAATAACTGGTCCTCTCATGCCATATCTCCTTGTACCAACACCCTGCAATAACATTTTCAATCAAATCAGTCCCCAAAAATATAAAATTTTCAATCAAATCAGTCCCTGAATTATGTAACTAACTATCAAATCGATACTTGTCCATGCACTACTTCATTTGTAGCAACATTGATGACATTTTCATTTCCTACAACAACATTTTCATTTCTAGGCACTACCTCATCAGCAACAACATTTTCATTTTCATTTTCAGCATTTTCTTCTTCTAGTTGTTCAGGCTCAGTATCAATCCAGACAGTTGGTCTCCTATCCACTCCTTGCTTCATACAACTTCTTGAGTTATGACCAAGCAATCCACACCTGCCACATTGAGTGTCATTGTAAGTCTTCTTCATATTACCCCCACGAATAGGTTCCTCATTGCCATCCTTTCTCCTGTTCTTTTTTGGTCTTCCTGCATCCCTTCTCATCTTTGGTGGCACTGGTTTGTCATAAGGAGTTGGTTCCTAATGTAATTGAAAATTGACTGGATGAATGAAGTAGTTGTAAGTTGCCCTATATGATCCAAGGGTTAACCAAGCATGACAATGTTCTTATGGCTTTAAACTTATTTTTTTGGATGTTGTTGGATGTTGTTTAAAAAAACAAAATTTACCTGTTAACTGCCAAAATCTGCAGGTGTAAGTATGCTTAAACAGATCAACATCCACCCTGATTCTGCAATTGTTTTCAATCTGATACCTATGCATTGGGGTATCACCACTCCATAATGGTGTCCAATTGTGGTTGACAATCTTCTCTTTCTCTAGCCTGCTTTGCTGCCAAGGACACAATGGTCCAGTTCTCCCATCAAGTTTCATTTTGTTATGACTCATTTTTCTCATAACATAACATCTAACTTCCTCAGCCAAAGTCAGTATTGGTTTCCCTCTATAGTTCACAATCTTTGCATTGAAAACCTCACAAGCATTGTTCACTATGAAGGATTAGCGTAATATTTTCTTCCATCCTATGAATTTTGGCAACATTAGTCAACATTAGTCATAATCACTCACAAACAACAACATACAAACATTACAATAATTTGATGTTAATCAAACTGTCCCTAAACATCAAACTATGTTAAAAACAACAAATGTAATACTTTTCATCAATTTTACTAACCAAATCATAAAAACAACAAATGTTCAAGTCTTAAACAAAAAACCCTAAAATGGTTAATCTGATTAACGAAAATTAAGGTTTAAAAATGGATAATCTGTTCAAGTCTCAAACTAAGGTTTAAAAATGGAAAGGAAAACGAAAATGAAAACAACAAAGAAAAAAATGAAAACGCAAACAAAAAAGAAAAAAAGAATGTCTATTTTCCACCAAAATCAAAACGAAAACGCAAAAGATTTGGAGAAATCTTACCTTCACGTCGAAATCGTCCTTCAAATCGTTCTCCACCTTGGTTTGTTCCCCTTGCGTTTACGTTTGGAGAGGATGAAGATTGTGGAGTTTTTAGCGGGAAGGAGAAGAGTCAGGGATGAGTTGTGTCATGGACAACTATATCAAAGAAGGATGAAACAAGCTTTTGACAAGAAGGTTCGTCCCCGCGAATTCAAAGAAGGATACCTTGTTCTCAAAAAGATCTTATCTTTTCAACTGGATTCCAGGGGCAAATGGACACCTAACTATGAAGGCCCATATGTCGTCAAGAGAGCCTTCTCCGGTGGTGCAATGACTCTTACGACTATGGATGGTGATGAGCTTCCCCGTCCTGTGAACGTCGATGCAGTCAAGAAATACTTTGTCTAAAAAAATAATAGAACAACTCGGTAAGTCGAAAACCCAAAAGGGCGGCTTAGGCAAAAATGAGCGTCTCGGTGGACTGAAAACCCGAAAGGGCGGTCCAGGCAAAAATTAGATAGGTCGAAAACCCAAAAGGGCGATCTATGCAAAAATTAAGGATCAAAAGACAAAGTAACTGCATCGGGTTGGCCATAACTCACTTGGGGCACGTTAGCTGTCAAAGAGACTCTGAATCTGAAGCATCCAAACAGTTGGATTCAAAGTTGTTAGGGAGAATTGCGGTTATTGTGTTCAATATACCTTTCCCATATATAATATTTGACATTTTTTCCAAACTTTGTGAGATCCGTGGAGCTACGCCATTGGCGGGCCACCACTCTATTAAATAAATTTGAGCATGTGCCTTTTATTTGGAATTCTCATTTATTCTGTTTATAAAAATTTCTTCCATTCTTGATGGTAATACTTGAAGCAAAATATTTTTCAAAATCATAAATCTTTTTTCATATCTTTTGGAAATCATAAATAACAAGCACATTCTCTCTGAACTCATGAATGAGTGAAACGTGCGTCAACATCTGTCCTGAGAACCGATAAAATCTGCAGTTTGAACATGGTCAATTGCTTTTAAAAAATGGGGGGAAAGAGAAAAAAGAGTTCGATAAGTCGAAAACCTGAAAGGGCGACTTAGGCAAAAATGAGCGTCCCGGTGGATCGAAAACCTGAAAAAGCGGTCCAGGCAAAAATTAGGGGCATACAAATAATATATTCCCGGTGGACTGAAAACCTGAAAGGGCGGTCCAGGCAAAAGTTAAGAATTCAAAAAAAAAAAGAAACAAAAGATAAGCATGACCACAGAAACACCAGTCCTTCTGCCAAGGTTTTTGGATTAGCACGCTCTCCCCAGGAAGTGTTTACTTCCCATCAGTTGTTGCATATGTCGGGCTTTACCCCGTCAACATTTTAATATGTCCCCAATGGCGTCATCCCCAACGAAGATTGCCGAGTGTTTGTTTTGAGACGTCGGTCCACTTTCCACTTTACCTGTCCAATCTTGTCTCATCTAATTCATCAGTTATACAATCACACAAGTCAATCTTTCATACAATCATACAAGTCGTACTATCATACGTACATTCATACATTCATACATATACAGATTCATGCATATACAATATTCAAACAACAGCATGCATACATGGTTGCATTAACCACCCTGAGTCTTGCTTTAATTATCTTTTCATATCAATCAATCATGAGCAATTTGTAACCTTCTTTTACCCCCAAGTGTCATCCCCAGTGCGTCTTGTCCAGAGATGTCACCCACTTTTCGCCAAGTGGCAGTTCTTTAACGAACAGTTTGTGCGTACTTTTATCTTGTCTTTTTGCCAAGTGGCAGTTCTTTAACGAACAACTTGTGTGAACTTTTATCATGTCTTTATGCCAAGTGGCAGTTCTTTAACGAACAATGCATCCTTCATTTTGTCCTCTTGCCAATTGGCAGTTCTTTAACGAACAGCTTGTGCATCCTTTATTTTGTCTTCTTGCCAAGTGGCAGTTCTTTAACGAACAGTTTGTGCATCATTTATCTTTGTTTCTTGTCGTCAGTGGCTAGTTCGGCAATATCCCGAACAAATGACATTTGTCTTTGTTTCTTGTCGTCAGTGGCTAGTTCGGCAATATCCCGAACAGCTGACATTTGTCTTTGTTTCCTTGTCGTTAGTGGCTAGTTCGACAATAACCCGAACATCTGACATTTAGCTTTGTTTCTTGTCGTCAATGGCTAGTTTGGCAATATCCCGAACAGCTGACATTCGTCTTTGTTTCTTGTCGTCAGTGGCTAGTTCGGCAATATCCCGAACAGCTGACATTTTTCTTTGTTTCTTGTCGTCAGTGGCTAGTTCGGCAATATCCCGAACAGCTGACATTTATCTTTGTTTCTTGTCGTCAGTGGCTAGCTCGGCAATATCCCGAACAGCTGACATTTGTCTTTGTTTCTTGTCATCAGTGGCTAGTTCGACAATATCCCGAACAACTGACATTTATCTTTGTTTCTGGTCGTCAGTGGCTAGCTCGGCAATATCCCGAACAGCTGACATTTATCTTTGTTTCTGGTCGTCAGTGGCTAGCTCGGCAATATCCCGAACAACTGACATTCATCTTTGTTTCTTGTCGTCAGTGGCTAGTTCGGCAATATCCCGAACAGCTGACATTCATCTTTGTTTCTGGTCGTCAGTGGCTAGTTCGGCAATATCCCGAACAGCTGACATTTATCTTTATTTCTTGCCGTCAGTGGCTAGTTCAGCAAAATCCCGAACAGCTGACATTTACATTTTACCTTCATTAAGCTACCCCAAAACGGTAGTAGGTAAAATATTTTGTCAGTCTTCATTAAGCTATCCTCACAACGATAGTAGATCGTATTTTTTCCCCTTTACATTTTACCTTCATTAAGCTACTCCACAACGGTAGTAGGTAAAATTTTTTGTCTGTCTTCATTAAGCTATCCACACACCGATAGTAGGCAAGATCTTTTCTTTTTTATATTACCTTTTTTAAGCTATCAATACACGATAGTAGGTAATACATGCCATCTGTCTTCTTTAAGCTATCATCTTTGTTGGTAGTAGACAATGTCTCCTTCTTTTACCTTATTTAAGCTATCATTTACACGATAGTAGGTAACCTCGGTCTTTGTCTTTGTTAAGCTATCGTTCTGAATCAATGCGATAGTAGACAATCCCTTCCCTAGTGAAACCATGTTATCGCCAGTGGAGTCAGATCTCTTTCTTTAACGAGCTCGGGTATCCTCTTTGTCGTTTCTTTACCTATTTGAATCATCTTCGCCGTCTTGCATCCATATTTGCATCAGGAGCATTTCACATTTCTTCTTTGGTCCAAAATTGGCGTACTCTGTATTTAAGTCCCTTCGGCCCGCCGAATCAAAGATTTTTATCTTAAAGTCTCCGGACGAAGAGACTTAAATAGGGGCATCTGTCATACCCCAATTTTTGACCTAAAATTTCTTTTTACTCGTCCATTGGTTCGGAATTTTTTCGTCGTCTCAGACAAAATTTCGGCAGAGAGGTATTCTAAAGTACCTCATTTTTAATTTGTTTTAGGGCCACTTTTTATCTTTGTCTATTTTATTTTATTATATTTACTTTATTTTCATTTTTTGTATTTTTGTTATTCTTCTTTCATTATTATTATTATTATTATTTATTTATCTTTCTTTTTTATTACTATTATTTTTTTTGTTATCTTTCTTTTTTATTACTATTATTTTTTTTGATTTTTTTTTAAATAGTAGATATGAAAAGAGAGTGAGGAGAAGAGTAAGAAAAACTTTTTTTTAAAAAAATGGTGGAGTTTTAAAGCTATTCAAGGAAGCTCTGAATGACCAGCCTCTGTATGATCACCAGAGTCTGAAGCATCAGACGCTGGATCACCAGAGTCTGAAGCATCAGACGCTGTATCACCAGAGTCTGAACGATCAGACGATCCAGATCTATTCCTCAATACATTTGGGTCTGTCTTTTTAAAATCTGATCTTTTTCTTGCTTCCCACACCCCTTTTTTATTTTTTGCACCTCCCTGTTATTTCTTTTATTTTTTTTCTTTGCATTGTTATTATTATTTTTTTATTGTTTCTTTTATTTCTTAGCATCTTATTTACTCATATTTAGTATCATCTCATGCATTTTATTTTATTCGTCAATTTATTTTCATTTGTCATTTTATTTATTTATTTACGCCATTAGAATGTATTTTAGGATGAATGTAAAATATAAATGAGAGTATGCATTGCATTCATTTTCATGCCGAATAGTTTAGTTCTTAATCCAAGGAAAAGGGGACTTTCATTTTGATCCAACGTCATTATGAAATCCCTCGCGTCTAGTTTATTTTATTACACTTAACCTTTTTTTTAACTCCAAGTAAAAAATCATAAAAATCAAAAACATTCAAATATTTAAAAACTTCATCAAAAATATATTTTATCAACAAACCTTGGATTTCAAACCAAGCAGTTTTCTTTTAATCAAACCTTAATCAATCTTAATCATATTAGACTCTATTTTCTACATTTAAAATCAATCAACTTCACTCTTTAGCCACTTTGGCTCATTTTATCTTTAACAACATTTTCAAACTTTAAAATCAATCAAACAAATCACTCGGTTTTTTACCCCAAACTACGTGATTTTGATCCCGCTCGGGTACGTAGGCAAAAGACTCTGTCTTTCCAAATCAATAAAAATAACAAAAACATTTTCCTCTTCAACAAAATAACAAAAAAATTTCCTTTCTTTTAAACTCATCACTTTAATCCTTTTACACTTAGGCCTTTATTTACAAAACAAATAATCAATTTTAGCATAAAGATAAATAAAAACAAGAGGTTCCTATAGAGTACTATAGACGTTTAGGGGTGCTAATACCTTCCCTTTGCGTAACCAACCCCCGGACCTTGATCTCTAAAAAATATAGGGTTTTTTTCGAACTTTCCCCTTTTCCTTGGAAAAATAAAAGATCGGTGGTGAATCTTAAATTTGTGAGTCAACGCTAACCAATAGCTTGATATCCAAAAATCATCGCGACAGTAGTTTATAGAATGTTATGAATTCATGTACATGTCTAGATTTCTCTAGAAAAGTTTTGTATATTTTAGATTTAATTAATACTACACATGAAGTAGGAAATGTCAAGAAGAATCTAGAAAGAAGTATCTAGAATATGACATCCACACTATAAATAGGCAAGCATGTATTCATTTGTAAGCAATCCAATTTGGAGAGCAATACAATCTATTCTTGCTCCAAGTCCTCACACTACTTACTACTATATTCCAACTATCAACTAAAACCTTCTACACTGTACAACTACACTCTCAACTAACACTATTAACTAAAACACTAACACTTTGCAATTTGTACTTGAAGGAGTCGTTTCATGGCTGAATAGGTGAATAAAAATGGTCGAGGCCTTTAATTATAGGAATATTTCATGCTTTTAGATAGGAGAATATGGGATTGTGTGTCTGATAATGGTGGTTAAAAAAAAGCTGCTTTTGGTAAGAAAGTAAAATTATGGATTGGTTCTAGAAATTGGATTGATTGCGAGAAAAAAAAAAGTGAAGTCTTCTTAATTTTTGTGTTGATCAATTTAACCTTTGATAACAATAAAATTTAAAGTAGTTGGTCAGTTTAGGACAGACATATAGATAATGATAGTGAATTTAGTTGTATTATAACCTTTTATAAACAATGGTTTCAAAATAATTTTCAAAACTCTTGTTCAATACGAGACAAGTTAATTGGGTCGTCCTTGAATTGACACATGTAGCTCCAAGTAACGCTATCTCCAATATTTACACCGATGAATCATTATGTATTTGGTCTATTTTAGCTAATGAAATGCAATGAATTCTTTCAAAAAAAAAAGTAAAAAATTTAAAATAGTCTTTAACTTTTTTATAATGGACCTAAATTAGTCCCTATATTATTTTGAGTTGCAACTAGTTTGTCTTCGATATAAGAATGTCATGAATTATTTGTATTTTTTTTTTTCAAAAACTAAATTTGCGTGAACAAAAATGTGAATGTTCAAAATGAGTATTCACTGAAATAAAATAAAAAAAAGTAATAATTGGAATGTATTATTGTTTGACGTGTTGAATAGTATGGCTCTTTAGGTAGTAGTTTCGTGATAGGAATTCCTAAGCAGATGTCTTTTGCGTCATATCAATCTGGAATTAAGGTTGAAAATGTTATAAAAAAGAATTAAGGTTGAAGCAGTTGTTGTTTATCTCGTTAATGACAATTGGAGGAAACAGAGCTGATTAAGGCTTGGAGGGCCGGTAGAGTAAACGTCTTTATTTTAACCATAAATCTGAGATCATTGATATTCACATTTCGTTTAGGTATACTTTTTGTTTTGGTCAAGATGTTTAGTTATACTTTATCCAAATAAAAAATGTGCTAGAAAATATTAAAAAAAATGAATATGATAGCACCGTTCCTCATTTTTTTTTTGAAATTATTATTATGAGAGACCATCTACGTGTGAGGGTGTGACAGGTTGAGTACTTTGATTTTCTTTTCTGACAGAGAGTACTTTGATATTAAGCAACGTCTTTTAAATATAACCGTTACATCTGCAATCAACTAGAATATAAATATATTAGAAATTACACCATTGAATTAGTAAATTATTCATGAATTAAGATACGACTTACTTGCAAATTACATCATTGAATTCGTAAAAATATGGTCGAATTGTTTAGTTATGATATATTATTGTGCGAGTCACTCAATTCTTGATCAACTTTACTTACTCGCAATCGAACTATAGACTGCTAGCGACGCCTTCTTTTAAAAGCTGAAGAGTTAACGCAAAAAAAAAAAATCACAATAGTACCAATAAATTCCAAAAACAATGGTCAAACAAATAATAAAATGGAAATACAACTTTTAGTTTCTTATAAAAAACAACTTTTAGTATAAACCGGACCTACATAACTCCTAGCTCAACAAACAAAAATACTAAAATTGTTAGGTCAGACACCGTGATTGAGTTCAAAATTGGACCCTATCATTTGTGTGTGTGAGTTTTAGCAGTTATTTATCATTTTGTTTATCTATGTAATAATAATAATAATAAACTATACTAAAAATATTTTGATTTTTTTTTTTTGCTCATTAGTATTTTGAAAAAATAATTCAAAAACCGGGATATATTATAATAAAATTGAAGAGGAATGCGACACTCTAGTAGTATATAAATTCTTGCTTGTATAGGATTATCACTCATCATTATTTGTATTTCAAATAATGAAGCAAACAATGATGAGAATGTTACTGCATTTTCTTTTGGTATTGTTTGGTGTTCTTACTACTATTTCGGTTTTGATACAAGCTCAGGATCAATCAGGTTTGGGTTATTTATTTGTAATTAGTAATTGTTGTTGTAGCTGAAGTTATCTTAATTTGTTCCCTTATTTATATATATCAGGATTCATAAGCTTAGATTGTGGTCTACCTGAACATTTGAACTATTCTACGTTGGAGACAGACATAAATTACATTTCAGATGCCAAATTTGTAGATACAGGTGTAAGTAAGAGTGTAGCAGAGCAGACTGGTATTATACAGGAACTACAATATGTGAGAAGCTTTCCTAGTGGAGTGAGAAATTGTTACAAAATAAATGTAACAAGTGGTACTAAATATTTAATCAGAGCTTCTTTCTATTATGGAAATTATGATAATCTAAACAAGCCACCACAATTTGATCTTCATTTTGGAGTTAATGTTTGGGATACAGTGAAGTTCAGTACCAATCTATCACACATCACAGATAGTGAGATCATATACACTCCATCACAAGATTACATACAACCATGTCTTGTTAACATAGGCAAAGGGACTCCATTCATTTCAGTTATAGAATTGAGGACTTTGAACAATAAAGTTTATGTCACAAATTCAGCTAAATCTGCATTATCACCCTTGAGATGATCTGATGTAGGTTCCATCACAAACATCGAATACAGGTAAGATGTAGTCAGCTAGCTAGCAGCACATCAATTAGCCAACTTTAATATCTAGAGTTTAAGTTTTTGTCCCTATAAAATTTACAAATTTCGCTTTTAGTCCCTTTGTTTTTTTTTGTGGCCATCCAAATATTTTCTACCACCACTTTTGGTCCATATTTTTAGGTTAATTCATGATATCATTCAAAATTTTGATTTTTTCTTTTTTGCAGTCATATTTACTACATTATTAAATTCTCGTTTGCAAAATTTTAGAATTTTTTAACAATTTAGTACATTATAGAATTCTCGTTTGCATTATAGAATTCATGTTTAGTACATTATAACTTTTTTTATGTTGTTGACTCTTAAAAATATATATTTGATTCAAATTTTGTTGAAAAATTATAATTTTTTTAGAGATTTATATACTAATATTCTAAACATTCTTGAAAAAAATCCAAAAACATGAAGGGTATATGTAACACCCTAAGCCCCACATATTATTTTCTAATAGAAATTCAATAATTAATAAAGCACGTAAGGATGTCAAACATCTCCATCAACTCCAAAGTACTTCATTCAAAATTAAAAATGCCGCAGCGGAATAGTTTTCAAAACATCAAAGTACACATCTCATCACAATTTCAACATCAAAACTGAATTCAAAAGAATTATAAAACAAAGTCTGAAAATAACGATAAATTCGCAATCCCTAGTGTTACAAATCAGAGCATCGACTTGATAAAACTCCCAAAGAAAGAAACAAAGCGAGAAGGCTCCAACGCCATTCTTCGAGACTCACTTTAATCTAAGCTTCCTCTTCCTGCGAATCTATACCAAACAAGGATATATGCGTACAATCCGCAATCGAGGAGAGAATATATTCAACATAACAATTACATGTATGGTTTCCATATAAAGAATACATCATTTCCACTTAAACATATATTCATCAAAGTTAAACACTATTAACATTTAAGCATATACATTCATGTGATAAAGTCAATAGGCCTCAATCAACATCTTATAATAATATGCAACATCAATAGCAATTAAGAACGTCAAGTTGACATTTAGCGAAGTATACATCATTCACACATTTTTTCATATAACCCATATGTGAATAGAGACTCCCCTTTACCTCAAAAATCACAAAATCACCAAGTTATCTCTTACTTGCAAGTCATCTACCTGAATCACATGTGACGGATCGTAGACATACTTCCGAAGTTGTGACACATGAAACACAATATGAAGATTCGACAACGACGGTGGTAACGCGATCCGATAAGCCACCTCTCCTACCCTTTCTATAATCTGGCACAAACCAATAAAACACAGCGTCAGCTTCTTGGACTTCAATGCACGACCAACACCGGTCACCTGGTTAACTCTCAAGAACACATGAACTCCTGCATGAAACTCAATATCCTTCCTCCGTTTATCATGATAACTCTTTTGTTTACTCTGTGATGCTTTCATCTTCACTTAAATCATCTTAGCCTTCTCAGTAGTCTGCTGAACAATTTCTGGTCCAAGCATAGAACTCTCACCCGACTCATACCAACACAAAGGTGTTCTACATCTCCTCCCATAGAATGCTTCAAAAGGTGTCATATCAATACTTGAATGAAAATTGTTGTTGAAAGTGAAATCAATCAACGGTAGACACTCACTCCTTGCTCCAAAACACATGCCCTCAACAAATCTTCTAAGGACTGAATGGTCCTATCCGTCTGACCGTCAGTTTGAGGATGGTAGGTTGAACTCAACCTCAACCTCGTCCCCAAAGCTTCTTGCAAACTCTCTCAGATCTTTGATGTAAACCTCAGATCCCTGTCTAACACAATGCTGGATGGAATACCATGTAACCTGATTATCTGCTCAATGTAAATCTCTGCCAACGTCGTTACGAACATGCCGGTCTTGATAGGAATAAAATGTGTTGACTTCGTCAACCTTTCCATAACCACCCAAATTGAATCACTCCCCTTCACAATCCTCATCAAACCCCCTATAAAATCCATTGAAATATTATCCCACTTCCATTCGGGAACAAACAAAGGTTGCATCACTCCAAATGGCTTCTGATGCTCAAAAATTATGCTATATCCCTCTTCATTCCTTGCCACCAAAATAACTTCTTATGGCCCTGATACATCTTCGTTGCTTCAGGATGAATACTCAAGTTGCTCTTGTGTCCTTCTTCTAAGATCCTCCTCTTAAGTTCAGGTACATCCGTCACAGAAACTCGATCACAAAACTTCATAACTCCGTTCTCATCTACTCTAAAGTCTTCCTCCTTACCTTGATTAATCAACACTAAACGATCCACTAGTTCCAAGTCCACTTTCTGTCCTTCTTTGATTTCCTCTAGAATGTTACTCATTAACTTCAACATTCTCAACCTCACACCACCATGTGTCAACTCACATATCAAACTTAATTCTCTGAATTTCTCAATTAACTCTAATTCCCTCACCATAAGTGCCGACATATGCAACGACTTCCTACTCAATGCATCTGTTACCACATTAGTCTTACCCGGATGATAATTCAACTCAAAATCGTAATCCTTAAGAAATTCCAACCACCTCCTCTGCCTCATATAAAACTATTTCTGATCAAACAAATGCTTCAAACTTTTGTGGTCGCTGGAAACTTCAAACTTCGAGCCATACAAATAGTGCCTCCAAACTTTAAGCACAAACACTACTGCTGCCAATTCCAAATCATGGGTTGGGTAATTCCTCTCATGTACCTTCAACTGTCTTGAAGTATACGCCACAACTTGTCCATTCTGCATAAGCACTCCGCCCAATCTCATCTTAGATGCGTCAAAATACACTACAAATGACTCATTCCCGTTCGGCAAAACCAGAACTGGCGTTGATGTCAACCTCTTCTTCAGCTCTTGAAAACTCTTCTCTTACTGAGCATCCCAAACATACACTTGTCCTTTTCGAGTTAACTGCATCAAAGGCAGAGCCACTTTGAGAAACCTTCTATGAACCTCTTGTAGCAACCAGCCAAACCCAGAAAACTTATGATCTCAGAACTGACTTAGGCGTCTCCCACTGCTACACTGCATCTACCTTAGATGGATCAGCTGCTATTCCACCTCTAGATATTACATGACCAAGAAAACTCACTTCTCGCATCTAGAACTCACACTTCAACATCTTAGCATACAACTTCTTCTCCTTCAAGGTATGCAATACAATCCTCAGATGCTCTGCATGTTCCTTCTCCGACTTGGAATACACCAAGATATATATCGTCTATAAACACCACCACAAACTGATCCAAATAATGATGGAAAATCCTATTCATGTACTCCATAAATACGCCTGGCGCATTGGTCACACCAAATGGCATTACAGAATACTCATAGTGACCATACCTAGTTCTGAACGCAGTCTTTGGTATATCTTTCGACTTCACCCGTATCTGATGATATCCTGATCTCAAATCAATCTTGCTAAACACTTGTGCACCAACCAACTGATCCATAAGATCGTCTAAACTTGGAAGAGGATATTTGTTCTTAATGGTAACCTTATTCAACTGTCGATAGTCCAGACACAACCTCATACTACCATCCTTCTTCTTAACCAACAACACCGACGCTCCCCACGACGAAACACTAGGCCTGATAAACTTCTTCTTCAACTGCCTCTTCAACTCACCCAATTCTGATGTAGACATCCTATACGACATCGTCGATATAGGACTAGTACCAGGTACCAAATCAATTGCAAACTCTACTTCTCTTTCTGGTGGTAGGTCGATAATGTCGTCCGGAAATACATCGAGAAACTCGTTCACTACTTGCAAGTCACCAACTCCCGTCTCACCTTCAACCTTCAATGAAGCAAAGATCATAAACACCTGAGCTTCTTTGTTCAAGGATGCCTTTACTTGTCCTGCAGTCAAAAACTTCCCTTCGGTTCGCTCCTCCGGATTTGGGAATGAAACAATCTTGGTACAACAATTGATGTTAACACCGTTGAACAACAAACAATTCATTCCTAGAATGACATCCATATGTTGTAGTGGTAAACAAACTAAATCCAAACCAAAGTCCCTCCCACCAGAAGTCATAGGACAATTCACACAAACTAAGGAAGTTGCCACTGAGCCATTGGTTGGGGTATCAATGACCATCCTACCCGACATCGGAGATCAACTAGATTCAATCTTTTAACACAATCGAGAGAAATAAATGAATGTGTCGCACGAATGTTATTAACAAATCAAGTTGTCTGGTTCTGAATTCTCTTCAGCGCTCAAAGCAATCACCTTCCCATCTGACTTCTCCTTCTTCGGCTTCGGACACTTAGAACTGATATGACCAGGTTCCCTACAATTGTAACAAACCACCTCCTTACTCTAGCACTCATTTGCACGATGTTCAGTCTTCCTAAACTTGAAACAAGTCACTGTAGGATTCTTGCAATCAACAAAATGATGTCATGTTCCACCACACTTGAAGCATCTTGCTTCTCCCCCACTTTAACTAGACCCACCAGTCGCCTTCTTCTTCCCCTTATCAGCTGGAGCTGTTAATTGCTTAACAAAAGTAAGTATTTTTAAATTATCGTCTCCTCAGGGATTGGTGCGCTATTTTGAACCGTTCAACAATCGTTATCGTTTTGAGTGAGGGGTTTGTAACTTGGTTGCATAAAAACTAAAGTAATGTAAAAGCGGAAATAAAACGACAAGTAATAGGGAATAAAAGCGTTGGAATAGGAGTTCATCAATCTTGCATCGAATATAATCTAAAAATCATGCATATGAATTCTAGCGTTTTAGTGAAAATATCACGTATCACTCGACAACGTCATTCGTGTCCAAATGACGTCGTGAGATCGATCGTATCGTTTAATCGACGATTTCCCAATCGATCAAACGATCCGAAAGCATTACGTTCCGACACTTTATGCGATTATCAAAACCAAATTCCATGTCTAGAATTTCTTATTTTGATAGAAGATTATTCTAAACCTAGATTCAAAAGTATTTGTCAATAACAATTAAATCAAGCATGAGAATGAAAAGCAAGAATAACTTCAATAACACATAAATTGCTAAAATCATATATTTGCATAATCAAAAATTACATCTAAGCTAGATAAAGTACCTCCAATCCCAACAAAGGGAAGTTAGTTGTTCATTTTCATGACAACTATACAAAAGTTTAGAGAAAAGATGAAGATCATAGCCTAAGTCTTGATTTCCCAAAGTCTTAGTTGATTCCACAATCCCTTCACTCTTGCTCCTTGAAGATCATAGCTTCTAGCCCTAAAAACTGTCTAAAAACTAAATCCTAAAATATTACTAAACTGTAAAAATAAGCTATATCTCAAAAATTCAGCTTTTGAACCTATTTATAAGTGTTCTGTAATTCTGGATTTTGCTCTGCGAAGTCCTTTCTTCACAAATGGGCTTATGCCACCTCAGCCTTGAGCAGTTCAAACCGCCCTGCTTCGCTCTGCGACCAAACCTCGCTCTGCGAAATCACTCATTTTCTGATCTTCAGAAAATCCCTGCCTGAACTCGCCAATCACTCGCCAAGATCTCGCTGGGCGAGATTCTTCATTCTTCTCTTAATGATTTCTTGCTATTTTCAAGTCCTGGCTTGCTTTTTCCTGCACAAATGGGGAAGAATAAGGTATACAAAGAATAATTGGCATTTATTCATAAATTCCATGCTTTTCCTAAGATAACTTGCAAAACAAGTAACTAAAAAGCCTTATAAAAGACATGAATTTATTCATTTCTTGCCACTTATTAAATACTCCCCAACTTAAATCTTTGTTTGTCCTCAAACAAAGGACGCTAAAAATAAGGATACAAGCTTTAAACAACGAGTAAGACGCAAAACAGCAAAAGCAGAGATTTAAACAAAATTTCAGATTGCATGATTCATATGAGATTTGCACAGGCAATTCTGATGTTCCCATTAATCTAAGATTGCACTAAAAATTTGAAATAATACTAAACACAAAATTTATATCATACAGCTCAAGTCAATAACATATTTATCAATGAACCACACCTAACACACTTCTTTAAAAGTAAATGAAACAAATTGAACTCAAGTTGTGCGGATTTTGAACATTCATCCGGCAGATCCGCTAATATTCCGATCAAGTTATGCGTCCATCTAATTATCGTTTCTAAAAGCACAAAAGCATCGATCACAAGGTCTTTGAGGGTTGTAATTTGGCTTGGTTTCAAAAGAAATGTCATATGTGGGAAAAATTGAAATCAAAAGGCCAAGCATAGAGGAACAATCTTTCTAATTATACACTTCCTCCTTATTCAAAAACAACTCTTGGTGATTTACAAATATTTCTTTGATCTTGACAACTTTTTGATTTATTGCATTTATCTCTTTTTCTCTTTTCTTTTTCTTGGTTTGCTTTTCCTTCTTTTTTCTTTTCTTTTTCTTTTTATTTCTTTTTCTTTTTCTTTCTTTCTCTTTTTCTTGTTGTCAAGATCAATTTTTCAAAGCTCACCAATTACATGACATACACTACCTCCCTTTTCTCCCCAACTTATTCACAATGATACCCTAATTGAATGTTCCTTTATCATTAGGCAAAGAACAAATAAACATGATGGATAAGGGTTCAAAATGAAAGTAAAATATCAGAATCCAATGTGATTTTACTATGAACTGGATTTTTTTTTTTTACAAACTCTTGCAATTTCACTAAGCATTGTGCTTATGAAAATTGGCAGTTCATAGTTAACGATTCTGATTCATTAGGCTCAATGGGGTTATCAAATACTCACTTCTCACAGGGTAGGCTTTTTGTGGTCAAGTGTTTATACTCATATTCAAAAAATGCCTTGATCATTTCAGTGCTTTCATACAATTTAAAACAACTTTCAGATTTAACATAAAAAAATCGAGTTAAACAAAAATGCCGGTCTCCTGCATATATACATTGACTTTGAGGATTCCTCACATTTTGGCTAGTTCTAATTGGTTCAAACATAAATATATTAACAAAGCAAACTGTATGGTGTAACTTTTGTACAAAGTACATATTCTCATTCCAAGTTTAATCCTAGAAAAACAAGAAACATGTACCTTAGCTTTGCGCAAATCAATCAAATTCGATCATTACCATACATCTGTGGCTGAATCATTCAGCTTTGGATCAATCCGTATTTGAGAAGATTTGTCATTTTTACTAATGATCCATAGCGAAAGCAGAATTTTTGACATTTAAAGCATATTCAGAAATTAAAAAAATAACAGTCACTAATTATGATTCAAAAGCCAAATAATAAAAGAGTGATAATACAATTAACATAAAAAGAGAGTACAAATACAAATAACAGTAAACACATAAAGTCTTAAAGTACAACGAAAACATAATAATAATAAAAAAAAAGAACATCAAAAGCATCAAAAAGGAGCGACTCAAGGAGTGTGAGCTTCATCATCCTCAGTGTCCTCATCATCACCATCATCATCACCATGTCCTCCAGCAGCTGCACTGCTACCACCCCCCTCTGAGTAAACAGGCCTGTCCCCAGGCCAAGCAACATGAGATGTAAACATCTCAGGAGTCATGATCTGAAGCGCAGGATCCTCCGGTCTGCCCATCTGCATCTGAAGCCTGTACATAGAGTCATGCAAAGTAGCCATGGCCCTATGGTTGGACGCATTCTGGTCCCATGTATAAGTGCAAGTATGGTGGCCCTGTGGTGCAGGTGGGGCTCGGAGTCATGGTTGTTGTGCTCTAGATGCTCTCTTCCCTGTGCAGTGCCTCCCAATGTAGTCATCCGTAATAGGATTTTTTATCGTTTCAGAGATGTGGGGAGGGATCACTACGCGTGCATCCCGGCAGAGACCCATGATTAGGCCCGGAAATGCAAGAGGGCACATTTTTTTAGCTGGTGGCTTTATTCCACTCTCCACCACAATCTTAAGCTCTTGTGCTATCACCCTTGCAACATCCACTTGTTTGTTGGCGAGGATGTAGTAAATCAATGGGGTGACATCTAATGTCGTGGAGGAGGTGTGGCTCTTAGGTTTGATATTGTGGACGATGAGATGAAATATGACCTGGGCAGGTGTGGTGAGATTGTTTTTTATGGCTTTGGTGGGTTGGCCAGAGGAGTTAAGCTCATAATTCTTCCCGGGTTGAAAGATGGTTTGGGCAATAAGTTGATGATTCCAGTTTCCTCTGTTTTGGTGCCTATGAAAGGCACACAATTCATCTTGGTCCAGCTGGAGGGGGTTTTGGAGGTAATTGTTTATGGCCTCGCGGTCGAATCTAATGACATGACCACGAACCATAGTCTGATATGTGAACTCCCCCTCAGGATCAGTAGGGATGTCATTTGCGTAAAACTCCCTAATAATGTCATAGTTGAGGTTTAAGGGAGGGTTAACCAAAATTCCCCAGTTGCGGGAATTGATCAAATGCACGATCTCCCGGTATGTGCCATGCTCGTTTATGATAAATTGCCTCTCGGTCCAAAATGTCCGCTTGAGCAGCTCTGCATACCTCTCCTGGTTGCGGAGGCTTAGGAATCTCGATGCGTCATAGGCCCCTTGTGGCCTTGATCCTGACGATTCGGTATTCACTCTTGGTCGTTTTCCTGTTGCTTGCTTTGGTGCCATCTATGAGAAAAGAAAATAAAACAGCAAACATAAGAATAAACATAGGCAAGATGAGATTAAACAAACTGAATTGAAAAAGAAGCATGAAAAAAATTAATTCTGTTCTGTTCTGTCATGGTCGCTCTGCGAAGTTGAGTTCGCAGAGCAAAGTTGAACGCAGTGTTCTGGGTTTTCCAGAACAATGGTCGCACTGCGACCATGAACTTTGCTCTGCGAAGTTCAGAAAATGAATTTTCACAGAATCTAACCCTAAACCTTTGGCTGTGTTTCATTTTAAACATTCAATGTGTTTTCAGATAGATGATGTAGAATCATACAGGGTACAAAATCACTAAACAAACCCATTTATTTCAATTTACAAATGGGTATTTTTCCAAAAGAAAGAAAGTGAAATTGCATTTTTGAAACTTGCATGCTTATGATTCTGTTTCATATACCCACATTGAATGTTTAAACTGAAATGTTACTTAACACAAAACTTAACCCTAAATTGAAATTGTGAGATATTGGAACGAACTCTAGGGTAGCTTCTGGTTCGACAGGGAATAAGCATGAGGTCGAAGATTGTTCGCATGCTGCTGTCGAAGTAGTGCGTGTTGTAGTCAAAGTTGTTCTAACATGCATTAGTGGATATTGCTAGGTTTGTTAGCATATCGAATTGGGCCTGTTTGTTATGTCCAATTGTTTAAGTTAGCTTGTACCCTAAGTTAGCTTGTAATGGGTAATTGTGAAAAAGCCCATTAGTTAGTATGTTAGGTTTATTATAAATAGCATACTAGTCTCTCATCTTAGACGACGGCAAATCCTAATTTAGGGTGAGAGGGTTATTTGTTATTCTTGTAACGCTTGTAATCTTGTTTTAAAGAGAAAGTAAAGAATAGCAGTTATAACCAATCTTTGTTGTTCTTCTTGTTTTTTCCCATTCCTTTTCCATTATACTTTGTTCTTGACATCGTTTTTCACAACAAATTGGTGCGGTGAGCGTGGAGAAGATGCCTTCAACAAAGTATGAGATTGAAAAGTTCACCGGAGTGAACGATTTTGGTCTGTGGCGCTTGAAGATGAAAGCCCTACTGGTTCAGCAGGGTTGTTTAGAAGCTTTGAAGGGAGTCGCAGCCATGGATGCTGCGTTAACGGAGAAGGAGAAGACGGCCATGATAGAGAAAGCCCACAGCGCAATCTTGCTGAGCCTTGGTGATAAGGTTCTACGACAGGTATCAAAGGAGACGACGGCAGCAGGGTTATGGGTGAAACTTGAAAGTTTGTACATGACCAAATCGCTGGTAAATCGACTCTACCTGAAGCAGGCTTTGTATTCATTCAAGATGAGTGAAGACAAAGTGTTGGCTTTGTACATGTTCAATAAGCTGATTCTTGATCTGGAAAATATTGATGTGAAGATCGATGATGAAGATCAAGCGCTGTTGCTGTTGTGCGCTTTGCCCAGAACACATGCTCACTTCAAAGAAACTCTCTTGTATGGAAGGGAGTCCCTGACCTTTGAAGAAGTTCAATCAGCCTTGTATTCGAAGGACTTGAACGAACGAAAGGAGCATAAACCTTCGACTGTTGTGAAGGTTTGGCCGTCAAGGGAAAATTCTTGCGAAAGGATGGTAAGTTCGACAAGAAGAAAGGTAAAAGTCAGCAGAAGTCTTACAGTAGCGAGGCATCTGGTATTCGATGCTATCATTGTAAGAAGGAGGGTCACACAAGAAAGGTGTGCCCTGAACGCCTGAAGGATCATGGAGGTAAGGATAATGGCAACGTAGCCATTGCACAAGATGATTTCGACTCATCTGATGTTCTTGTGGTTTCAAGCAGCGACTCAACGAAGGAGTGGATTATGGATTCAGGTTGTACTTGGCACATGACTCCAAACAAAGACGTGTTCGAGGAACTATGTGAGCAAGATGGTGGATCTGTATTGCTGGGAAACAACAAAGCTTGCAAGATTGCTGGTGTTGGATCTGTGAGATTCAAGCTCCATGATGAGTCAATAAGGTTATTGACTGAAGTTAGGTATGTACCTGATTTGAAGAGGAATTTGATTTCTCTTGGTGAATTCGACAAGAAAGGATATGTTTTCCAAGGAGAGAAAAGTATCCTTAGAGTCATGAAGGGGTCGAAGGAAGTCTTGAGAGGCGTGAAGAAACAAGGCTTGTATGCCCTTGAGGCTGAAGTTGTAAGTGGTTCGACAAATGTTGCATCCACGAAACCTTTGTCGAAGACAGAAATTTGGCACATGAGATTGGGCCATGTCAGTGAAAGGGGTCTGGTCGAACTAGGGAAACAAAATCTGCTTGGTGGAGACAAAGTCGAAAAGCTGAAGTTTTGTGAACCCTGTGTACTTGGAAAATCTTGTAGAGTGAAGTTCAACAAAGGTAAACAAAGAACACATGGATCCCTTGATTACATCCATGCTGATCTTTGGGGGCCTGCAAGGTGTCCATCACATTCAGGAGCAAGGTACTTTCTATCCATAGTTGATGATTATTCCAGAAAGTTATGGGTATTCATCCAGAAGACTAAGGATGAAACTTTTGAGAATTTCAAAAGTTGGAAGACTCTGGTCGAAAATCAAACTGGCAGGAAGGTTAAGAGGTTGAGAACCGACAATGGCCTTGAATTTTGCAATGAGGCGTTCGACAGTTTTTGTGCTGCCTCTGGTATTGCAAGGCACAGAACTACTGCAGGTACTCCACAACAAAACGGTTTGGCTGAAAGGTTTAATCGAACTATTTTGGAAAGAGTTAGATGCATGTTGACTAGTGCTGGGTTAAAGAAGGTGTTTTGGGCTGAGGCTGTTTCGACAGCGGCATATCTGATAAATAGATGTCCTTCGACTGCGTTAGATATGAAGACACCTGAAGAAGTTTGGTCGGGACATCCACCAGATCTCGACAAACTGAGAGTATTTGGCTGCGTAGCCTATGCTCACATTAGGCAAGACAAGGTCGAACCTAGAGCTCTAAAATGCATGTTCATGGGATACCCTGAAGGAGTCAAAGCTTATAGGCTATGGTGCCTAGAGCCAGGTCACAGGAGGTGTATCACCAGTCGAGATGTAGTTTTCAATGAAGCTGAAATGGCTTTTAAGAAAACTGATGATGTTGATCGAAGTGCAGAAATTTCTGACGAAGAGCTGGAACAGGGAGAGATTCCTGTTGAGGTGGAGCATGTTGATGCTGAATTGTGTATCCCAGATGAAGTCGAAGAAGAAGTAGATACTGAGGAAGTTGAGGAAACTGTTGATGACTACTTGTTGGCAATAGATAGGCAGAGAAGAGTCATCAAGCCACCTCAGAGACTTGGATATGCAGATCTTATAGCTTATGACTTAATCTCTGCAAGTGAGGTTCTAGACGAAGAACCTAGAGACTATAAGGAAGTTCTGAGGAGTCGAAATAAGACTGAATGGCTGAAGGCCATGGATGATGAGATGAAATCTCTTCATGATAATAACACTTGGGAACTGATCGAGAAACCTGTTGGAGCAAGGTTAGTCAGCTGTAAATGGATTTTCAAAGTTAAGGAAGGAATTGAAGGAGTGGCGTCGAAAAGATACAAGGCAAGGTTGGTCGCTAGGGGTTTCACTCAGAAAGAAGGTGTCGATTTCAATGATGTGTTTTCTCCTGTTGTGAAGCACAGATCCATTCGAATGTTGCTTGCCATGGTGGCACAGTTCGACCTTGAACTGGAACAAATGGATGTAAAGACTGTGTTCTTGTATGGTGATCTAGATGAAACAATCCTTATGAGGCAACCTGAAGGGTATGTCGAAAAGGGGAAGGAAGATTATGTGTGCAAACTACAGAGATCTTTATATGGACTGAAACAATCTCCTCGACAGTGGAATAGGAGGTTCGACAAGTTCATGACACGGATAAGTTTCATCAGAAGTCAGTTCGACCACTGTGTTTACTTCAGATTTCGACCTGGTAATTCATTTGTTATTTTGTTGCTTTATGTGGATGATATTCTCATAGCAAGCAACAATGTCGAAGATGTAATGAGGGTGAAGGCTGAACTCAATAAGGAATTCGACATGAAGGATCTGGGAGCTGCATCCAGGATTCTTGGGATTGACATTCAAAGAGATAGAAAGCAGTCGAAATTATGCTTATCTCAAGAAGCATACCTACGGAAGATTCTCTACAAGTTTGGTATGTCGAATTCAAAGCCTGTTGTGACTCCGACAAACCCTCAATTCAAGCTGAGTATAGATCAGTGTCCCAGTACTGATGACGAAAGAGCTTATATGAATAGCATTCCATATGCTAATATAGTAGGTTCTTTGATGTATGCTATGGTTTGTACTAGACCTGACATAGCATATGCAGTAAGTCTTGTAAGCAGGTACATGTCGAATCCTGGAAAGGCTCACTGGCAAGCATTGAAGTGGATTCTAAGGTACATAAATGGGTCTCTGAACAGAGTCCTGATTTATGGTGGAGCCTTGGGTGAAGATAGTAAAGCAGTAATCGAAGGATATGTCGACTCTGATTATGCAGGTTGTATGGATTCCAGGAAATCTATTTCTGGATATGTTTTCACTATGTTTGGCACGGCAATTAGTTGGAAAGCAACACTTCAGAAGGTTGTAGCATTGTCAACTACTGAAGCAGAGTATATTGCCCTCACTGAAGCTGTGAAAGAAGCACTGTGGCTTGAAGGTTTTGCTAAGGAGCTGAAACTTCAAGGTCGAATTATCACTGTTAAATGTGATAGTCAAAGTGCAATACATCTGTCGAAGAATTCAGCCTATCATGAGCGAACGAAGCACATTGATGTGAGGCTGCATTTCGTCAGAGGAGTAATCGAGCGTGGAGAAGTCCAAGTGCTGAAGGTTTCGACAGATCACAATGCTGCTGATATGATCACCAAGACATTGCCAAGTTGCAAGTTTTTCCACTGTATGCAGTTGGTAAAGCTGCATGAAGAAAGCTAGCTGGTTCTTTGATATTAGAGTTTGTTCCAAGGTGGAGATTTGTGAGATATTGGAACGAACTCTAGGGTAGCTTCTGGTTCGACAGGGAATAAGCATGAGGTCGAAGATTGTTCGCATGCTGCTGTCGAAGTAGTGCGTGTTGTAGTCAAAGTTGTTCTAACATGCATTAGTGGATATTGCTAGGTTTGTTAGCATATCGAATTGGGCCTGTTTGTTATGTCCAATTGTTTAAGTTAGCTTGTACCCTAAGTTAGCTTGTAATGGGTAATTGTGAAAAAGCCCATTAGTTAGTATGTTAGGTTTATTATAAATAGCATACTAGTCTCTCATCTTAGACGACGGCAAATCCTAATTTAGGGTGAGAGGGTTATTTGTTATTCTTGTAACGCTTGTAATCTTGTTTTAAAGAGAAAGTAAAGAATAGCAGTTATAACCAATCTTTGTTGTTCTTCTTGTTTTTTCCCATTCCTTTTCCATTATACTTTGTTCTTGACATCGTTTTTCACAACAGAAATTAAAAAAAAAACAAAACCCTAAGTCACATGTTATCCTACCATTTTGAATCAGAAAAGAAAAGAGAAAAATGGAGAATTCGTACCTTGTGTGCTTGCACAAATAGAAAGAATTAGAAGACACAAATTTAATGGGGAATGGAAGGATTAGTGCAAATGTGTATGTGTTAAAAATTTAGGGTTGTTTTGAAAAGTTAATAGAAAATGAAGGTTTTTTGGGTTTTTGGAAGTAACTGTCAGGTTTTAGGTTTGAAGTTGAATGGGTGGTTGGGGGGAGTAAAGGATGGGTAGTGGCTTTGAAAATTGCACTGACAGAATTCGCATACTTCGCACTGCGAAGTACCTTGGCTCTGCAAACTTGAGAGTTAGCTTCGCAGTGCGATGTAAACTTGGCTCTGCGAAGTTATCAGACTCTGTAATATTCGCAGTGCGAAGGGACTTTTCTCTGCGAAGTTATCAGACTCTATAATATTCGCAGTGTGAAGGGACTTTGCTCTGCGAACATGACAGGTTCTGGAATTTTTAAAATTGCAACTTTTCAACAAATTTGTCATTTTATCTTCATCTATGGTTTCTAAAAGGCAGTAATAAAACAAAAATACTTACAAAATTGGGTTGCCTCCCAACAAGCGCTTGTTTTAAGTCGTTAGCTCGACGCCTGATTCGTTAGGGTGGCCAAAATGAGACGGAACGCACATCAGCCTTTGTATTCCTTTGTTTTGGGAGAAATTCCATGAACTTGAAACAGAGCTGATGTGAAGTCCATAACCTCCCTATCCAGAGTTTGATGAACAAGGAACACATACTATCTTTTACAAACTCAAGTTCTGCCTTGCTCACTTTCATCCTCTTCTTTTTACAAGTTTCTTCCTTGTTAAGAAACTGTTCTATTTTCTCAATATCCATCACTTCTTCACTATCAACAATTCTCGCCTCTTCAGTATCTGACCTTTCCTGAGGAAGTTCTAATTTGTGTGGTATCTCTAATTCTTCCACTAATTTCCTTATACCACATCCTTCAAACATTATCTCTTCCTCACTCTCATCAACATCGTCTTCAACAATCTCTCCGAATTCCAAAGTGGACTGATTGTTGATTTGAACATCCATGATTCTTGATGAAAAATTTAATTGAACTTGCAAAAGTTCCAATTGGATTGATAACGCTCTCAATCTTTGGTTGGTATTTTGCATGTTGATCATGGATTGTTGCATGAACATATTCAAAGTATTTTCCGTTCTTGACATTTGTTCATCTTCAGACGGATATTGTTGATATTGTTGATACGATTCATACTTGAATGGAGTGTAGAAGTTGAAATAATCATGATGATCAGCCATGATTTCCTTTATGTTGAGAATCTGAAACGAGTGTAACTAACAAGAAAATTTTATTTGTATAACAAATAGGGTTAATGCACACGCAATTTTATAATGTACAAAAGATAAGAAAAATATTAACAAGATATATACAAATGCTCAAAACAATACAAATTATTGCGATGCTCAAAATATCTAAACACTAATCCCCGGCAACGGCGCCATTTTGTTAATTGCTTAACAAAAGTAAGTATTTTTAAATTATCGTCTCCTCAGGGATTGGTGCGCTATTTTGAACCGTTCAACAATCGTTATCGTTTTGAGTGAGGGGTTTGTAACTTGGTTGCATAAAAACTAAAGTAATGTAAAAGCGGAAATAAAACGACAAGTAATAGGGAATAAAAGCGTTGGAATAGGAGTTCATCAATCTTGCATCGAATATAATCTAAAAATCATGCATATGAATTCTAGCGTTTTAGTGAAAATATCACGTATCACTCGACAACGTCATTCGTGTCCAAATGACGTCGTGAGATCGATCGTATCGTTTAATCGACGATTTCCCAATCGATCAAACGATCGGAAAGCATTACGTTCCGACACTTTATGCGATTATCAAAACCAAATTCCATGTCTAGAATTTCTTATTTTGATAGAAGATTATTCTAAACCTAGATTCAAAAGTATTTGTCAATAACAATTAAATCAAGCATGAGAATGAAAAGCAAGAATAACTTCAATAACACATAAATTGCTAAAATCATATATTTGCATAATCAAAAATTACATCTAAGCTAGATAAAGTACCTCCAATCCCAACAAAGGGAAGTTAGTTGTTCATTTTCATGACAACTATACATCTAAGTCTTGATTTCCCAAAGTCTTAGTTGATTCCACAATCCCTTCACTCTTGCTCCTTGAAGATCATAGCTTCTAGCCCTAAAACTATCTAAAAACTAAATCCTAAAATATTACTGAACTGTAAAAATAAGCTATATCTAAAAAATTCAGCTTTTGAACCTATTTATAAGTGTTCTGTAATTCTGGATTTTGCTCTGCGAAGTCCTTTCTTCACAAATGGGCTTCTGCCACCTCAGCCTTGAGCAGTTCAAACCGCCCTGCTTCGCTCTGCGACCAAACCTCGCTCTGCGAAATCACTCATTTTCTGATCTTCAGAAAATCCCTGCCTGAACTCGCCAATCACTCGCCAAGAGCTCGCTGGGCGAGATTCTTCATTCTTCTCTTAATGATTTCTTGCTATTTTCAAGTCCTGGCTTAATTTTTCCTGCACAAATGGGGAAGAATAAGGTATACAAAGAATAATTGGCATTTATTCATAAATTCCATGCTTTTCCTAAGATAACTTGCAAAACAAGTAACTAAAAAACCTTATAAAAGACATGAATTTATTCATTTCTTGTCACTTATCAAGAGCCACTTAAGGTTTGCCACGATCCTGACCCTTAGCCTTCTTGTCACTAATACTCTTGTAATGATTCGATTTGGCCTTGTTATCCTCGTCATAGATCCTACACTTGTTAACCAGCACCAGAAACACTCGAATCTCCTGATAACCAATGAATTGCTTGATCTCCGGGTGCAATCCACTCTCAAACTGTACACACTTGGAGGCCTCAGCTCCTATAACATTGTAATGTGGACAAAAACGGGAAAGTTCCTCGAGCTTAGTAGCATAATCATCAACTAACATACTTCCTTGCTTCAACTCAAGACACTCTATCTTCTTCTTGCTATGGACATCAACTGGAAAATACTTTCCCAAGAACTCCTCCTTAACCACTTCCCAATTGATTGCAGTACCTGCAGCTTCGAATCTCTGACGAGTATTTGCCCACCAATACTCAGCTTCTTACGCCAACATGTGTGTGCCAATCTGACCTTCTTCTCATCAGTAGTTGCCATAGCCCTGAAAATCCTCTCAATCCCTTGCAGCCAAACTTGTGCACCTTCCGGATCATACCTTCCCTTGAAAGTAGGCGGATTGTTCCTCATGAACCTGTTCGATCGATGTTCATCAGCTTCTCCATGTTGATTCTATTGTCCCACCATAGCATTGTTCGCATGCATCAAAGCTTGCGCCACTGCAGTCATAGCGTTGGCAATCGCCTGATCATTCCTCTCAGCCATCTCGTTCTGCACACCCATGAATCACCTATTAAGTATCGACAATATTTTCATACTTGCCGCATACACAGAAAAAGAAAGAGTTTTGGCCTGACTGGACCAACCAGGCTCTGATACCAAATTGTAACACCCTAACCCCACATATTATTTTCTAATAGAAATTCAATAATTAATAAAGCACACAAGCGTGTCACACATCTCCATCAACTCAAAAGTACTTCATTCAAAATTAAAAACGTCACAGCGAAATAGTTTTCAAAACATCAAAGTACACATCTCATCACAGTTTCAACATCAAAACTGAATTCAAAAGAATTCTAAAACAAAGTCTAAAAATAACGATAAATTCCAATCCCAAGTGTCACAGATCAGAGCATCGACTCGATAAAACTCCCAAAGCAATAAACAAAGTGAGAAGGCTCCAACGCCATTCTCCGAGACCCACTGCAATCTAAGCTTCATCTTCCTGCGAATCTATACAAAACAAGGGTATATGTTTCCAATCCGCAATCGGGGAGAGAATATATTCAACATAAGAATTAAATAAACACATGTATAGTTTCCATGTAAAGAATACATCATTTACACTTAAACATATATTCATCACAATCAGATAGTATTAACATTTAAGCATATACATTCATGTAAAGTCAATAGGCCTCAATCAACATCTTATAATAATATGCAACATTAATAGCAATTAAGAACGTCAAGTTCACATTTAGCGAAGTATACATCATTCACACATGACAATAATAGAAGCACATCATTGAATATCACATCTTCAAATATTCACATCTTCGTATAACACATCGTCAAATTTCCCATCTTCAAATACACTTGCAGTTATGTATGCAATATACCTAACTCGACTCTATATGCATGTGGTACCGGTTTTTGGATATCAGAGTTATGTTACTAATTAATCCCCCATCGTCAAGTCACATGGTCAAATCAGACTGACCATGAATGCATGAACACTAAGTAACGACTCAACAGTGCATATCTTTGTATGACACAACAACTACACGTCTTTAGATAACTCATCATCATATCATCACATCGTCATATTCATCACATATTTATATCAACACATCTATATATCCACACATCTTTATATCAACACATCTTCATATATCACAACTTTACATACACATTTCCAATTTCTACATCTTACAACTATCCATCATATTCACATCATTAAATAATCATCACAGCCCATCATTTACTAATTCGCCAATTCAATTCATCATCTAATTTCTAACATTCATATTTGCCAAGTTTCCATGTTCATACATACTCATTAACCATATATATTATTCATATATCCATTATCTTACTAATTTCAATCACTATTATCAATCAAAAACATTCCAAAGTTTATTCATCTTGTTGTACTAGTTCAATCTAACAAATCAAGTTCATTTTCAAGTTTCATAACCAACCACATTTTACCTCAAAGTAACTCAATATAATCAATTCATTGCAAGCACTTATTATTCATCAATAAATCATCAAAACAATGTCAAAGGAATGCCCAAGAATGCCCGAACACCACCCCTTAGCACCGAACGCGCCAAAACAACAATTGTTGTCCTGACTCTGGGCGCCTGGCGCCAGGAATTGGCACCCTGGGGCGCCAACTTTCTGTAAGCAAGGCGTTGGGCGGCCCAGTTGCAGCGCTGCGACTGATACACAAACCAAGATTTGGCCCTCAGATTACTCCTAAATTGTTCGAAAATCCCCTTTTCGATCCCCATTGAACCCAAATGGTTGAAAACATTACCCAAGATCATTACACTTTAATTAAGCAGTTATAACACATCAAAACATCAATTATGCATCAAATTTCATGATTTTTACTCACTTTAACATAAAACTCAAAAACACAACATAGCCACAATTGGAACATGAATTTAGCATATCAACATCATGAATTCAGAAATAATCACATACCCAAAATCACAACAAATTAGAGCATGAATTTAACATCAATTCATCATAAGATCATGAAAATAAGAAAGAATTACACAAACTCTTTTGTACTGGCAGTGAGTACAATACTTCTAGAAACTAGGGTTTCTGTGCTGTGTTTCGGTCCTCCTCGGGAATGATCCCAAGGTTACTATTTGTAGTCTTTCTTGGGCCTACCCGGTCATGGTTTTGGGCCTAGATCGTAAAAGGGCCAAAACCATGACTTGGGCGCCCTCGTAAGCTGCTGAGGGCGCCCCCAAAGGGCTATTTGTGATTGTCAAGTGGGCCCTCTGCCCTCTTGGAGGACGTCCAGCCTTATTCCAAGGGTTCACACCCTTGGCTTTGGGGTCTCAAGTCCTAGATAGTGAGATCTACGGTCCACAGCCCAACAAGCACGAGTCTTGGTACAAGGCGAAGTGATTAAACTGTTTACAGGGGATTTGTCTATGACCTTTTGCCCAGCAAGTGGGGCTTACTAGTCACGAAGCCATGTGAAAAAATTTTATGAGTACTAGCCCAACGTGGGTGTTTAAACCCTGCGTGGGCACTAGCCCACATGGGTGTTTAAACCCTGCGTGGGTACTAGCCCAACACGGATACTAGCCCAACATGGGTACTAGCTCCATGTTTTGTTTTGAGTACCTTAGTGGGCGGCACTAGCCCTACGAGAGTGTGGGCGCCAGCCCAACAGGAATATTTATGCTAGCCCAACAAGCACAAGTCTTGGTACAAGGCGAAGTGATTAAACTGCGTGTAGCTCGCCGCGTCCTTTGGACCACGTGTTGAGGACGCCTCTTACTGAGATCCTACGGCTGGCGTGAGGCGACCGTTCGCTCTTGCTGACGTGTCCGAATCGTAGCGGTTCTCGGAAATCGTGCCAACTTAAGTGACGTCATCTGCGCGTTTCCCCAGGCTTTTTCGCTTTAAACTGAAACAGATCTATTTTATCCTTGTACTTTCAGATTCTCCTTATCCTTTTCTCCTCCTTTGTCTCCGTCTTTTCCTTCCTACTCGTTCTCTTTTTCTCGTTCAAGCGGTTGCGGTGTTCGTGGAGAAATTGCAGCTTACTGTTTTACGGATCGTCCGGAGTACTCGTTCGCTTCTCAAGCCCTCCATTTGTCTAGATCCAGGTACCCTTACTTGATCTCGTTCTTTTTACTTTAACATCCGTAGTATGGTGAGGATTAGAGAGTGCGATGCGGCGGGTAGGGAGTTATCACCAGCTAATTCGGAGGAGAGGTGTAGGTTGTGGGGGGGACGGTGACGCTTGAATTTGAGAAACGCATCTCCGATCTGAAGATTGGTTATGCGGCAGATCTTGCTGGAAAGGACGGTGTCATCGCCAAGCTACAAAACGATGTCGCGGCTGGAGCAGAAAGGGAGGCTCAGCTCAAGGCTGAAGTTTCTGAAGCGAAGGGCGAGCTGGCTCTGAACTTTGATGCTGGTTTTGAAAGAGCCAAGGCACAATTCGCCCTCCTCCATCCTGGCGCCGATACTTCCGCTCTTGATCCTTTTAAAATTATTGTAGATGGCGTCCTAGTGGACGAACCCTAATTTTGTTTGTTGTAATTTTAACTTCCTTGACTATTTTTAAATTCATTACTCTGCTTGAATTTCTGTTCGTGATGTATCATCTCCGCTTTTAAGCTTTTTATTTTCCTGCAAATTTAAGCATTTCGGAAGGTCTCTCCTGGGTGGTGATTCCATTTGTTTCGTAACGGCGTCGACCGTTGTAGGCGTGTTTCTTTTAGCGCTTGATGCTACAGGGTTCCTTTATAAGGTTTCCCGACGTCTTGTTTTCTGCTCGCGACGTCTTAGAGCCCTCTTTGGGGTTAAGGAATTTGGCGGCGATCTTATTTTCGTCTCGCGACGTCTTAGAGCCCTGTATTTTAGGGTTAAGGAATTTGGCGGCGATCTTATTTTCGTCTCGCGACGTCTTAGAGCCCTCTTTGGGGTTAAGGAATTAGGCGGCGATCTCTTTTAAAGCTCACGACGTCTTAGAGCCCTGTCTTTTAGGGTTAAGGAATTAGGTGGCAATTTCTTTTTAAGCTCACGACGTCTTAGAGCCCTGTATTTTAGGGTTAAGGAATTAGGTGGCAATTTCTCTTTTTTTAAGCTCACGACGTCTTAGAGCCCTGTATTTTAGGGTTAAGGAATTAGGTGGCCCTTTCTTTGTGGTGAACGTATCATACGGCGAGCTCATTTGAGATTCGGCAATGGCGATCTGCTAAATGCAATGAGAGTAAGATAAACAAGCAATATATACATAACATCAATAATAAACCGGTGCCTCGTTAAAAACCCCCATTACTGCGGGGGGAAAAGAGTGCCCCTTACTGTCTTACTACTTAACTGTACAAAAGCAAATTTATAAGATAAAAAACGGTAGGAACTAAAATGGCTTTGTCTTCCCTCTAGCTCGCCCTTGAGTTGTCATGGCGAGTTCTTTCTTGCACTGTGCTCAACTTTTTCATCATACTGCGGTTAGCTGGTTCTGCCTGTAGTATCAACCCCTTCTTGATTTCATCGGATTCTACTTCTTCCTTCCTGGTCCTGAGAATTGGATTGGCCGGCTTTGGGCGAAGCGTCAGGAAAGGAGTACTCGTTTCCTCAACCTTCCTGGCCTCTCCGTGTTCTGCATCTTCTTCCTCAGCATTGGCTCTCGAATTGACTGGCTTCAAGTGGGGTACCAAGAAGGGAGTACTTTCTTCCTCGACCCTCTCGATCTCCTCGGGTTCCGTATCTTCTTCTTCAACATTAGTACTTGAATTGGCTGACTTCAACTGGAGTATCAAGAAGGGAGTACTTTCTTCCTCGACCTTCTTGATTTCCTGGACATGAATCTCCTCTTCTAGGCTGGAGACAATGAGGTTCACTCGGTGCGCTTTTAGGTTACTGCTTCCTTTCTTCTCCTTCTGAATCTTCAAGCTGTTGTGGTAACACTCTCGGGCTGCTCGCTGGTCTGCTCTAATGGTACCAACCCGCCCATCATCCAGCGGGTATTTCATGACGAGGAATTTGGTGGAAAGGTAGGCATCGAGGGCGTTAAAGGCTGGGCGGCCTACGATGACATTGTAGGAACAGGGCGAGTTGACTACCAAGTATCTAATCCTGATGGTCTTAGCATTATTACCTGTACCGAATGTTGTTTTCAGCGTGACGTATCCCCGGACGTGCACCTGTTCCCCTGTAAAGCCGGCCAGTATCCCTTTAAAAGGCTGCAACTGCTCCTCGTCTAGACCCATCTTCTCAAACGCGGAATAATAGAGGATGTCCGCAGAACTGCCGGGATCAATCAATACCCTCTTGACATCCCAGTTGAAGATTTGGACGGTGATGACCATGGGATCGTCATCGTGGGGAATTACCCCCCCACGGTCTTCACCTGAGAAAGTGATATCCACCTGGCGTTCTGGTCCCTTTCTGGTGTGGTCATCAAGCAACATTATTTGTCTGACATACTTCTTCCGGGAGGTGCTGGACTCCCCGCCTCCTGCAAAACCGCCAGATATGGTGTTCAAGGTGTGGCGCTCTCCTTCTTTCGCCACATCTTTTTCTCTCTGGTGGCCTTCGGGGGGACGCCTGTCTTCTCCTCTACCTTCCTTCACATATCCCCTCAATCTGCCATTCTGAATCAGCTTCTCTATTTCCCTTTTCAGATGTATACAATCGTCTGTAGTGTGTCCCTTGATGCGGTGATATTTGCACCAGGCGTCCTTATCGTTCCCCATGATTGTTCCTCTCGGCGGCTGAGGCTCAGGGATGATTCTGGAATGGCAAACCTCTCTCCAGATTTGTTCACGGCGGGTGTTGAGGGCCGTGAAGGATTCTGGGGGGGGTGCGCGCCTATCCTGACCCTGGCGTTTGTATGGCGCTCGGTCTCTGCTACTGGATGGGTAATAATTGCGTCGATGATCATATCCGTAGGGAGCACGCTCCCTGGAATCTCTTGCCTTCTTCTCGGCGTTGCTTTCTTCCCCCTTTATATAACACTCTGCTCTAGACATGATTTCTTCCATGGAGTCTGCTGGTTTTTGTGCCAACGACTCGTTGAACTGGCCAGCGCGGAGACCGTTCTGGAAGGCTCCCACAAACAACTCTTGGTTAGGGTTAATGACCTTGATGGTGGCGTCATTGTAGCGCGCGAGATACTCGCGGAGAGTCTCGTTGGGTCCTTGACGGACGTTGAAAAGGCTGGTAGACGAGACTTTGCGGTGGCGGCTTGCTGAGAACTGGTGCGTTAACTTGCGCGTCATATCCTGGTAGCTGACGACGGAAAATCGAGGCAGGTTCATATACCACCTCAGGGCGGCGTCTTTAAGGGTCCCTGCCAACAACTTGCACTTGAGAGAATCGGCAGCACCGATGACGGCCATTTGAGTGTTGAAGGCGGTCACATGCTCCACTGGGTCGCTTTTTCCATCGAAGGAGGAAAGAGATGGTGGCTTGAAATTCTCTGGCACTGGCGCGTTCCAAACTTCGGCGGAAAGTGGTTGAGGATCGGGGTCGGCCGATTCATCTTGCTGAGACCCATTTCCTTCGGCGTGTTGCTGCTGTTGGATGGTTTCCATGGTTGCTTGCAAGGCTTCGTTGTGGTCGCGAAGCTGCTGGATCTGTTGTTGTAGAGCCTCTAAGGCCGCTGGGTCTGCCATCACGCCGGCGACGACGGTGGTTTGAGTTTGTATGTTGAGTTTATGACTGGTGGTTAGAGATTCGCACCCTAAACCTCGAATCCCAGGTTTAGATTAGGGTTTTCCGAACAGATGTGGGTCAGTCGCTTGATGGGAGTTAGGGGTAGGTCTAGGGTTGAATCACGACGGATTCGAAGGTTTTGAGGTTGCTTCTGGGAGATATGGTGGATACACGGCGCTCTGATGACTCTCAGGGGCCGTGGATCGATCGTTTTTCTCTTGGAGACGGTGGCTAGGTCAGTTTTACCGTAGCCCCACGGTGGGCGCCAACTGTACTGGCAGTGAGTACAATACTTCTAGAAACTAGGGTTTCTGTGCTGTGTTTCGGTCCTCCTCGGGAATGATCCCAAGGTTACTATTTGTAGCCTTTCTTGGGCCTACCCGGTCATGGTTTTGGGCCTAGATCGTAAAAGGGCCAAAACCATGACTTGGGCGCCCTCGTAAGCTGCTGAGGGCGCCCCCAAAGGGCTATTTGTGATTGTCAAGTGGGCCCTCTGCCCTCTTGGAGGATGTCCAGCCTTATTCCAAGGGTTCACACCCTTGGCTTTGGGGTCTCAAGTCCTAGATAGTGAGATCTACGGTCCATCTTTACTACTCATTTGTTCATATAACCCATATGGGAATAGAGACTCCACCTTTACCTCAAAAATCACCAAAGCTAGCCTCTCCTATGGATAGGTCTCTCTCCAATCTTCTCTTCTAGCCTCCTTGAGTTCTTCTGTTCACAACTCTAGCTCCCCTCTTGCCTTTTCTCTCAAATTGCTCCTTGTGTATTCTAACCCTCATTCTCTTAAGACTTCACTCTATTTATATCCCCTTAATGGGCTGGTTTTCTCACATCCACTTATTGTGCTTGGTTTTCTCATAACTTTCTATCATGTTTACTCTCCACTATTAAAACACTACTCAATTACTCACTTTAACCTCCTATTTACTAATACATCTCTATTTTCCTTAATTTCTCATAATCTCTTATTTTCCAATAACTGAATAACCCTTCTATTCAACCACATTATAATGAAATAATAAACAATTAAATTTCTAAATAATACTAATATCATTAATAATATTAATAAACTAATAATAAAAATCGGGGTGTTACAATATACATGATCTGACTTAAATATTTGAATGACCAAAAATTGAAGAGAAATTTTAGACGAACTAAAAATGAAATTTGAAAATTTTATAGGGATCAAAAACTTATTTAATATAAGGTTAAATATGTTATAAGTCCCTACAAAATTACAAGTTTTCAAGTTTAGTTCTTATAAAAAATTTATTCACTTTTAGTTTCTATTTTAATTTTATAGGGACTATTTTGGAAGACTAAAGATATCCATTTTTTGTAATTTTTTTTCAAAATATGGACTATTCTTACAAACTAGAGTATTATGGAGGACTAAAATTACCATTAAAATTTTATATGCATGGACTAAACTTAAAAACTCATGATTTTGTCGGGACTGAAAACATATTTAACCCTTTAATATAATACTCTAAATATATATAAGTAACATCAAAGTCAATTACTGATTATTGTCCTGGTCATGTACAAACAACAGGTACAAAAATGATGTATATGACCGGATCTGGTTTCCTTTTAATTCTAGTTTTAAACGATTACACATCTCACCTGGCACTGCTAGTCTATTACTTCAAAATAATTATGAACTACCAGCAATTGTGATGGACACTGCTGTTACATCAGTAACTCCCAATGCCCCTTTAAATTTTTCATGGGAAGCAGATAATGTAAATGACCAATACTACCTCTACATGCACTTTAAAGAGATTGAAAAGCTGGCAGCAAATGAAACTAGATCATTCAATATCACAGTGAATGACAAGTTTTGGTATGGAAATGTGACGCCAAAATCACTATATACTACCGCATATAGTACAAAACCTTTGTCTGGAGCCACAAGGTATCTATTTTCCCTTTCTAAGACAGAGAATTCAACCCTTCCACCAATCCTCAATGCCTATGAGGTTTATAAAGTAAAAGATTTCTCACAATCAGAAACTCATCAGGATGATGGTAAGCCAACTTAACACATATACTACCGTACTCTATTATCGTTAAATATAAGATCTTCTTCACATTGTGTAGAAAGTGTGAGTTAAAAGTTTTACATTGCTTAAAAAAGTAAAGGTTGAACACTTTATAAATGAGACGACCCCTATAAACTCATTGTCTTAAGGTTTTGGATAAACGTGTGGTGTCGCTCACTTTGTATGCTTGTTGTTGCCTGATGTGTGGGTTATACTCCCCCTCATACCTAACACGTACTTTATATATTTTCTACTCTATGTATCTAACATACTTTTCTGCATTCTCTAATAAATATTATAATGCAAGAGCAATGCTAGCGGCAGTTGCTCTCACATTCGCGGTTTGACACTCTCTCGCATATTTCACCACGTCACACTTTTTGTAAACACAATTACTTGTTTACCGAGTCCCCAAGCTTAGTTCTTTGTTTTTTTTTTTTTTTAATGTGTAAAAAATTCAAAGGCTTTTAATAAACCATAGCTATTCGTTAACTGAACCGATATCACATTAAATTTTGCAGAAATGTGTAAAATATTATAACAAATCCCTTAAATTTTTTTAACAAAACACAAATGAAATATTAATTATCTAGATCTTATTTAGGAGTTGACTTCAAATCCATTTTAATTTTTTGAATACCAAATACTAGTTGATACTATCACAAACATCAAGAAGACTTATGAGGTGGCTAGAAATTGGCAAGGAGATCCATGTGGTCCTGTGAATTATATGTGGGAAGGCCTAAACTGTAGTATTGATGGCTATAGCATCCCAAGAATCACATCTTTGTAAGTTTGCAATCCCTTAATAAATAAACCTTATGCATAACATCAAAAACTTCAATTATCTTCTAAAATTATATTTGGAAATGGAACCAGGAATTTGGCTTCAAGTGGATTGACAGGGGAGATACCATCTTCCATATCAAAGCTCAGTATGTTACAGTACTTGTGAGTTCCTATTCTCATTTGATTAAATAACAAAAGACTAGAGTCTGTTTGGACGATCGTTTTGGAATTGAGAAAAATATAAAACGTAAATGTGTTTATGATGTTATATAAATCATATACCATGTTATTACTTCAATTATTTTAAATATCAAATATATATCAAGATATAGACCGGGAAATATGCCTGCACATTGGGAGAATAAATCTCATTTGGTTAAATGATGAAACCAAATCTATTCAATTTGGAAATTATTCTCTTTATTGGGGATTTACAATTGTAACTCTGTAATTAAAATGTTTTCTTCCAGGGATTTATCAAACAACAGCTTAAACGGCCCTTTACCTGATTTTCTGATGCAGCTGCGGTCTCTAAAAGTCTTGTATGTCCCATGTTGACGCATTAAATGTAATTTCATTGATTATTATTATAAAGATAAAAGAGATGTCATATATTTTTTCCTGTGTTAGCAGAAATGTGGGGAAGAACAAACTTGTAGGGTTAGTCCCAAGTGAACTCCTTTATAGATCAAAATCAGGTTCATTATCACTGAGGTATGCCTCATACTAAAAGCTCTCACTACAAGAAAATATGTGATTTTCTACAACAATTTTTGTAGCTAATTCGTTGCTAATTTCTAGCAAATGAATTTAGCTTGGAATATACTACGAAATAACTATTGAATCAATCGTAGCATGGATTGAGAGACAAATTTGCTAAGAAATTTATTCCTAGCAAATCCACAGTTAGTAGAAAAGATCGTAACAAATACTTAGTTAATCCACAGCAAATAAGTATTCAAAATGTATTTTCAGTAGCAACATAACTATGACTTATCATAGCAATTTCGCAACAAATCTATAGCAATATAACTAAGGACTTATTATAGCAATTTTGTAGCAAATCTACAACAATAGATCTATTAATTCCCTACTCATGAAAAAGAGACTTGTAATAAAGTAATTTTTTCTTCCTGTGTAATCTTAATAATCATGAATTCAGCAATGATAATTGAGTTTTCTTCCTCCTAATATGAACATGATTTAACCAATGATATTATAGCTAATATCTTAGCACCTTTATCTTCTTTCAGTGTGGATGATAATCCTGATCTTTGTATGACGGAATCTTGCAAAAAGAAGAACGTTGTTGTACCACTTGTTGCATCGTTTTCAGCATTAGCTGTAATTCTCTTTATTTCTCTTGGAATTTGGTGGTTTAGAAGACAAACAGGTACTTATCAGTTGACATATGATAGGAACGAGTTCATATTTTCTAATAAGGCCTTGTTTATACCATGAATGGTGTATTAATCCATCAGTTTGCATGTATATCTTATAAGTTGCTATATGGTTCGAAATTGCTCAAAATAATATTAGATTCGACTCTCCATAAAACTTGCTATATAGTGTTTTAAACTTGTGTCATCTCGTGTAAAACTTTTATTGCTATCCTGCCACAGTTTTTTCCCACATCCTTTCATATTTTCATTGAATTTTATTTATCACAGATGACGTTACGTCTCCAAATTCTAATAATAGGGGTTCAATGAAATCAAAACATCAAAAATTCAGTTATACTGAAATTCTCAATATTACTGATAACTTCAAAACTATTATTGGAGAAGGAGGATTTGGAAAAGTTTACTTTGGCACCCTACAAGACCAAACTCAAGTCGCTGTTAAGAGGCTTTCACCATCATCAATGCAAGGTTATAAGGAATTTCAATCAGAGGTAAGACATTGCATTCAAGTTAGAAAAAAACATATTTAATTTTTTTTAAGTAATAAATAGAATCCTACATAATTTTCACAATTAACTTTGGTAGAGATAAAATTTAAAATGCAGGCACAACTTCTAACGGTTGTTCATCATAGAAATTTGCTCTCCCTACTTGGATATTGTGATGATGGTCAAATTAAAGCATTGATTTACGAATACATGGCAAATGGAAATCTCCAACACTTGTTAGGTAATTTATATTTTGTCAGCAATGCCCATTGTTGTCAAAATCCTGTTTTAAATCCCAAAATTCAGGATTTTGCGACTTTATTCACCTTTAACGATTCAAATCCATAGTAGCATCCCAAAACAGGCAAAATCTTTGTAAAATCGCATCAAAATCGTGAAATTCATGCAAAACCGCAGGATTTTGAAGGATTCTATCTATTTTTTTGATACAGGTCAATTTTGATTTGGTTCGTCACATCCAGTTCAAAATGAACTATACCTAACTAGATTGTCTCTTCCCTTCAATTCATCACCCTTTAATTGACGATTTCCTCGTGATTTATGATTACATCTAGGTTTTGCTTTAAGTATTTTGTTAGACATCTAGTCTTTTCCTTGAAACTTAATAGTCACTTACTCACTTATGATCAATTATTTTGTCAGGCATATAGGATTTTCCTTTTAAGTATTTTGTCTAGGTTGTTTAGCATTCTTATGACAACTAAACAATATTTCACATCTAGGTTTTGAGTCATTTATGTATAAGTATTCAAAACATATATTTAGCATTATTTTTGTTTTGTTAGAATCCATCGATTTTGATTGCGATTTTATGATTTTTGATTTTTCTATCCTATATCAATTCTACAAAAGTAGTTGAGTAAAATCATTCGATTTTGATTGCGATTTTACGATTTTCAATTTTGCTATTCTTTTTCGAAAATCCCGATTTTGACAACCTTAGCAATTCCTACACCCATAATAGATTTACTACTTTCAGTTTATCTATATTTTAAAGGTTAACATGCAGTTGAAGCGAGAAAGTTGTAAAGGAATCTAAGCCCATTAAGAGAGGCTTTCTGAGATCGAGATGTATTTTCACATCAACTTAATCGACAAAACATAAGCAGATGTAGAATACAAACCCATATAAACTTTTTAGTGCACAATATTTTATATTAGACTTAAGTGTATTTTTGACCCCCTAAGTTTAAAAAGAATGTAAACACTGGAGGAAAAAAAAAGTGATTTTGATCTGGATTGAAGTCTGTGTTTGAATGAAAATTACCCATACTCTTAAATTTAATTTTTGGAGTTTAGTTGGGTTTAAATGAAAACCCAAAAATTGTTTTAGAATTGTTGGAAAAATATTTTGTGGTTTGAGCTAGTGGTGGATTGTTTAGTAATATGGACAAGAGGACACACATTAGGAATTAGCTCATTGTAGGAGGAGAGAATATGATTTGGTGAAGCCATCAATATTATTGACATTGCACTCAAAGGCTTGAATACAATTGTACATATGTTTGCCTATTTATAGATGTAGGAGGTATATTCTAGATACTACATTCTAGAATGTTCATGACATTTTCTTATACAAATGTAGTGTTAGTTTATTCTACTATAACTACTCAAGTATTCTAGAAAGTTCTACATGTGTTTATTGTCACTAAACAATTAAGAGTGATTTTATATCTTTCTAATGTATTCTAGAAATATCTAGAAATGTGCATCATATTTCAACAAGAATTGATTTTAGTTTTGGTTCAGAAAACAAAATCTGCTTAATTAGGATTGAAGGGGGGCTACATGGTTTTGTTGACATTCTAGCCTAGGAAGACAAAACCTTAACAAGGATCCAACAGAAATCAAAAGAAGGAGCTTTGGACATGACTCCTGACCAATATACGTGAGAAAGAAGATTTTTTAAGAGATTTATTCCTTATACTCCCTTTCTTTGTCGCCGTAGGATTTAAACTTGTTTGCTTTCATACTAGTAATGAGTAGTGACCAACTCCTCGGCTAAGGGTTAAGATTTTGGGAAATTGTTTTTCTTTTGGGTTTGATGAAGTTAGTTGTTGGGTTTGTTGAAATTGATTGGTTAAGAAGATGAAGGAGAAGGAGATTGATGGATGAAGTTACTAGGTTTGTCAACTTCACGTGCTCCTCCTTTTTTTTTCTTAATTTTTTTTATATTTTTTTACTCTATCAATACACATGTGGCTTTTTTATTTTTTTAAAAAATCAGTAATTATACACGTGGCATGCCAACTGGTTTAATGAGATGCCACACCAGCATTGAATAAGTCAAAATTGGTCAAAAGGACGAATATTGCAAAGTGGCTGATTCATAGAGGACTAAATTTGTCATTTTTTTAAATAGGGAACCAAAATCGCAACATTTTAAAACTTAGGGGGTCAAAAGTACACTTAAGCCTTTATATTATTGTAATATAAGAAGAATTATTTTAAAAAATAATTGGGAAAGGAGAAATAATTATTAATAAGGGTAGACTAATGACAATTTTACAACGGTTCCATTTGAGGTTTGAATTCTGACCACAAAATCAAGCTCTTACCACTAAGTTGACACACATTATCGACGACAAAATGTCATGAACAAGGAAGGGAGAAGGGCAAGTGTAATGAATTCCTATGTTTTCGTTTAAAATGCTTGTTCAGTATTTCAAGACTAATGTATGTTTGCTTGCAGTAAAAAATTCAAATATCCTAAGTTGGAATGAGAGGCTTAACATTGCAGTTGACGCAGCACATGGTAATGTATTGTTTATGGCAGCATATTTCTTGCATTTTGCACCCTTACATTGCCCTTAGTGTGAATTTTCAGGATTGGATTATCTGCATAATGGATGCAAACCACCTATTGTGCATAGAGATTTGAAGCCTTCGAACATACTACTTGATGAGAACTTGCATGCAAAGATTGCTGATTTTGGTCTAAGTAGAGCTTTTGGCAACGACGATGATTCTCATGTATCCACACGCCCTGCTGGTACAATTGGTTACGCTGATCCAGAGTAAGTGTAATATAAACAATCAAATTAGATTAACCCGATATTTTTTTTTTTACATATACTACTATTTTAATTGGTTTACAATTGGGATAATAATGAAAAGAAAAAAAGAAATACATAAGTTTAAGGACAACTTATTTATTTCTTTTCTTAACAGATATCAGAGAACAGGAAACACAAATAAGAAAAATGATATCTACAGCTTTGGGATAATTCTATTTGAGTTGATCACTGGTCGAAAAGCACTTGTACAAAGAGCATCAGGAGAAAGCATTCACATACTTCAATGGGCTATTCCTATAATCGAAAGTGGAAATATTCAAAACATTGTTGATATGAGATTACAGGGTGAATTCACCATCGATTCTGCATGGAAAGTTGTAGAGATAGCCATGTCATGCATTTCACAAACTGCAACTGAAAGGCCAGACATAAGCCAAATATTAGCAGAGCTAAAGGAATGTCTATCTTTAAGCATGGTTCAGAAAAACTGTGGAAGCACAAGATCTAGAGATGAATTGGTTTCTTTCGCTACTGTATCAGAAACCACTATTTTAGCTAGATAACCGCCATTTATAATTATATTTTTGTCCTATACTCATTGTTACTCTAAATGTTTTAGTACATTAGTCCTCGTTGTGTTATATATTATGTATATTATGGAAGTTTTATAGGAATTAAAAAATTAGTGTGCCAACTACTATAGTATGAATGATGGCTGCTTAATTAGAAGTACTAATGTTCTTGGAAAGATAATTAAATTGTTAATTGTTACTCTAAAAATCAAAATTTGATCGATGCACTAATTGTTGAAAAGATTTATTTGATAATTATAAAAGATGCCCAAACTAATGTGTTATCTTATGAGTAAAATCATGTTAGTGTTTTATTTTATATGAAGAGTTTTTGAAGCAAAAAAAAATCTATACAGGAAAAGATAAATGTCATTATCAGTACTGCAAAAAGGTAGATTGGCTGCCATGACACCCCATCAATGCCCATTTCAGCTAAAACATAATACGTACGAGTGAATTCTAAAGACATTAGAAATTGGAACTTGTAGGCAACCTCTCTGGTGCGAGGAACAATTCGAAGAGTTAAAAAAAACACTAAGGAGACAGCTTAAGATTTATTGTCTGCACAATAATATACTGTCACAAGTACCAAATACATTCCCTAGACTATGTTATTTTCCTTGTTAGTATCCCTTAGTTTCATTTATGCATTTGTTGTATTTTCAATTGTGAACTACTTGCTGCTATATGCAGCATGGTTCTAGAAGATGTGGTTGTTAGGATATTCTCATTTGTAACAAACTTGCTTGTTAAATATTTATGAACGTTACGAGTACTATTTTCATATTTTGGGGCCCTGCCTATACTGTAACCCCACCTATATGGGCTTTGGCCAGCCCTGTCGAGATTAGTCATGAAGACTACACAATCGTTGCCTTCGCTAAGGGTACAAAAGAGCCTAATTTGGACTTTATACGCAACAAATCCTTAATATTCTAGATCAACAAATTACATGATTATGGAACCTGTTGATGGGAACCGCAATGAGATTAACATAAAGAGAAGAGTCCGAGTAGCAAAATGAATTGAGAAGACCCATGTTCTTGGCTAGATATAAGCCACAATGTATGGCAAGGAGCTCATCATGAAGAATGTCCTTGGAATCTGAAATGAAGCCAGAAAAGCCAACAATCCAAACACTAGCTGAATTGCGGGTTACATCTCCAAATCCAGTCCGAGTGGGCAGCCAATGCAACTACCATCAACATTGATTATTGTGCAAGAGAAGTTGTGGGAATTCCATTGAGCAAACCTATCTTTAATGGAGCGGTTATGAGTGTTGCTGAAACAAGAGAGAAAAGTTTTAGACAAGGACCGGGCAGCCAAGGACAAGCGATATGGAGGGATAGTCTCATTGGCAAAGCGAGTATCATTACAACTTCTCCAGGTCCACCAGATGCTGGACACAAAGGTTGATTTGAGAACCAGAGATACCTTTTTTGAGCCAAGTGCACCTGTCCTGTGCAGATTAAAACAAAGGTTTTTCGATAGGAGAATATGGGATTGTGTGTTTGATAATGGTGGTTAAAAAAATGCTTTTGATACGAGAGAAAAATTATGAATAGGTCCTAGAAATTGGATTGATTGTGAGGGAGAAAAAGAGAGATTGAAGGTACATTTAGATCCTTCTTAATTTTGTCATCATCAATTTAATCTTTGATAAAAATAAGATTAAAAGTAGTCTTTGACATTTTTATGTTAGGGACAAATTAGTCCATATGTTATTTTGAATTATGACTAATTTGTCTCCAATATAAGAATATCACAAATTACTTTGAGTTTTATTTTTGTCAAAAACTAAATTTATTTGAATAAAAATTGTGAAGAATCAAATTGAATTTTGACTTAAAAGAATTTTTATTTTTATTTTGAAAGATGAGGTTCTTTTGTTGTTTGACGTGTTGAATAATATGGCTAATTTAGCTAGTACATGAACATGGGTGATTCTTTTTGTATTTTCTTTTTAGTATATTTATTTAAGAGAACTAGTTTCGTGGTATTCATAAGCTTATGTCTTCGCGGTATATAGCATCACTCTAGAATTAAGATTAAAAAAAGAGTGAAGGTTTGAAATACTTGTTGTTTACCGCGTTAATGACAATTGGAGGAAGCAGAGCTGATCAAAAGGTTTGGAGGGTGTGACAGGTTGAGTACTTTAATATTAAGCATTGAATTAGTAAACTATTCATGAATTAAGGTATGATTTACTTGAAAGTAACATCATATTTTCTTTTGAAAACTGAAAATATCATCATTGAATTAGTAAAATATGCATGAATTGCTTTGAAAATCACAACACTACCAAACAAAATAGTATCAATAAATTCCAAACAGGTCAAACAAATTAAAAGTATATTCAACTTTTAGTTCCTTATATAAAATGGGGTAGAGATCCTCTCCATTTTCTAAAATAAATGATGGGAATGTTACGCGAATCTCTAGCAGTATAAATTCTTGCTTGCATATGATTATCACTCATCATTAATTGTATTCCTAATGAAGCAAACAATGATGGGAATGTTACAGCATTTTCTTTTGGTATTGTTTGGTGTCCTTACTACTGTTTTGGTTTTGATACAAGCTCAGGATCAATCAGGTTTGTGTATGAATTTGTCTATAGCTGCTTTATGTCACATAGTTGTTACAAGTAATTATATTGTAGCTGAAGTTATCTTAATTTGTTCCTCAATTTATATGTATCAGGATTCATTAGCTTAGACTGTGGTCTACCTGAACATATGAGCTATTCTGTGTTGAAAACAGGCATAAATTATATTTCAGATGCCAAATTCATAGATACAGGTGTAACTAAGAGGATACCTCTGACATATATTATTATCAAACAGCAACTAGAATATGTGAGAAGCTTTCCTAGTGGAGTGAGAAATTGTTACAGAATAAATGTAACAAGTGGTACTAAATATTTAATCAGAGCTTCTTTCTATTATGGAAATTATGATAATCTGAACAAGCCACCACAATTTGATCTTCATTTTGGAGCTAATGTTTGGGATACTATAAAGTTCACCAATCTATCACGCATCACAACCAGTGAGATCATTTACACTCCATCACTAGGTTACATACAACCATGTCTTGTTAACACAGGCAAAGGGACTCCATTCATTTCAGCTATAGAATTGAGGACTTTGAACAATAAAACTTATGTCACACACTCAGCCAAATCATCAGTATTATCACTTTCCTTTCGATTTGATATAGGTTCCATCACAAACTTACAGTACAGGTACAAAGATGATGTTTATGACCGTATCTGGTTTCCTTTTCAATTGAATGAGATGAAACAATTAAGCATCAATGATGATCTATTAATTCAGAATAATTATAAACTACCAGCAGTTGTGATGAACACTGCTGTTACACCAGTAAATGCCAATACCCCTATACAATTTCATTGGGACGCGGACAACGTAATTGACCAATACTACACATATTTACACTTTAATGAGGTTGAGAAGCTGGCAGCAAATGAAACTAGAGTGTTTGATATCACAGTGAATGACGAGTTTTGGTATGGACCTGAGATACCTGTATACCAGGCACCAAATGCCATATTTAGTACAAAACCTTTGACCGGAGCCAAAAGGTATCAAGTTTCCCTTTCTAAGACAGAGAATTCAACCCTTCCACCGATACTCAATGCCTTTGAGGTTTATAAACTAAAAGACTTCTCACATTCAGAAACTCAACAGGATGATGGTAAGCTAGCCCTTTGTTTAATTGAAAAACATACTACCTCCTTCGTCCTTAAATATAGTATCCTCTTTGATATATTTTCAACTGTATGAATTATTTCTTTACTAACATACACCTAACTATCTTATAGTTTTTTCTGTAATTTGTAAAGAATACTATGATGAAAACATAAACTAATTTTCTCTTTTGAAAGCTAACTTGTAAAACAATATTAACACTCGACAAATTTAATACTGCTACCAACTTGGTTAGTTCCGGTATTTATTCAACATATTTAAGGACGAAGGTAGTATATTAGTGTCATTTGTGGTGTAAAGTAAACTATGCGCAAATTGGATTGAAATCCTATTAACCGTTTTTTTGAATGCCGAATACAAGTTGATACTATGACAAACATCAAGAATGCTTATGGGGTGGCTAGAAATTGGCAGGGAGATCCATGTGGTCCTGTGAAGTATATGTGGGAAGGCTTAAACTGCAGTATTGATGGTGGAAATAACCCCCCAAGAATCACATATTTGTAAGTTTATAATTCCTTAAACCATATGCATAAATTCAAAAACTTCAATTATCCTCTGAAGTTTTATTTGGAAATGCAACCAGGAATTTGTCTTCAAGTGAATTGACAGGGGAGATATCATCTTCCATATCAAAGCTCACTATGTTGCAATACTTGTGAGTTCCTAATCCCATTTGATTAAATAAAAAGAAGACTAGGGTATGTTTGGATGAAGGATTTTGGAATTGAGGGAAGACCATATTTTTCTTTTCTAAATTAAAAAAATTATAAAACATTTTAAAAAATAAATCAAATGTGTTTCAAATGTTATATAGTCATCAATCATGTTATAACTTCAACTAAATGCAAAACACTTTCACGTGGGGAGAATATTTCTCATTTGGTTAAATGATGAAACCAAATCCAATCAATTTGGAAATTATTCTCTCTTTATTGGCGATTCAAAATTGTAACACTGTATTTAAATTGTTTTCTTTCAGGGATTTATCAAACAATAGCTTGAACGGTCCTTTACCTGATTTTCTGATGCAGCTGAGGTCACTAAAAATCTTGTAAGTCCCATGTTGATGCATCAAATGTAATTTCATTGATTATTAGTATAAAAGATAAAAAAGATGTCATATATTTTGTTCTGTGTTAGCAGAAATGTAGGGAAGAACAAACTTACAGGGTTAGTTCCAAGTGGACTCCTTGAGAGATCAAAAACAGGTTCACTATCACTGAGGTATACCTCATACTCAAAGTCAAAGTTATATTAATTCACATTGTATTCAAGCAAAATATAGACTTGTAATGAAGTTTTTTTTTTCTTCCTGTAATCTTAATAATAATAAATTCAGCAATGATAATTGAGTTTTCTTCCTCCTAACACGAATATGGTTTCACCAATGATATGATAACTGATATCTTAGCACCTTTATCTTCTTTCAGTGTGGAAGACAATCCTGATCTTTGTATGACAGAATCCTGCAAAAAGAAGAACATTGTTGTACCACTTGTTGCATCGTTTTCAGCATTAGTTGTAATCCTTTTGATTTCTCTTGGATTTTGGATATTCAGAAGACAAAAAGGTACTTTTCAGATGACATAGGATCAAGTTCATGTTCACAAATAAGGTCTTATTTATACTATGAATAGTGTATTAATCCATTGGTTTGCATGTATATCTTATAAGTTGCTACATGGTTTTAAATTGTGGCTGTGGTCGTGGATGTGGTTATTGTTGTTGCCGTGTTGCGCGTTGCTCATAACATATTAGATTCGACTCTCCAAAAAACTTTAGCTATATAGTGTTTTATATTTGTGTCATCTCGTGTAAAAAATTTATTGCTATTCTGCCACATTTTTTTCCCACATCCTTACACATTTTCATTCAATTTTATTTATCACAGCTGTGGCTGCGTCTTCATATTCAAAAGAAAGGGGTTCAATGAAATCAAAGCACCAAAAATTCAGTTATTCTGAAATTCTGAACATTACTGATAACTTCAAAACTACTATTGGAGAAGGAGGATTTGGAAAAGTTTACTTTGGCATTCTACAAGATCAAACTCAAGTCGCTGTTAAGAGGCTTTCACCATCATCAATGCAAGGTTATAAGGAATTTCAATCAGAGGTTAGACATTACATTCAAGTTAAAAAAACAATATATTAATTTTTATTGTAGTTAAGTAATAAATAGAATCCTGCATTTTTTTCAGAGTTAACTTTCTTAGAGATAAAATTTAAAATGCAGGCACAACTTCTAATGATTGTTCATCATAGAAATTTGGTTCCCCTTCTTGGATATTGTGATGAAGGTCAAATCAAAGCATTGATTTATGAATACATGGCCAATGGAAATCTCCAACACTTTTTAGGTAATTTATATTTTATCAGCAGCGTCAACAACCATAATATATTTACTACTTCCAGTTTATCTATACTTTAAAGGTTAGAAGGCGAAGAATCTTTTTTCATCAACTAAATCGACAAAATAACTTATATTATTATAATTAGGATTATTTTTTAAAAGAATTGGGAAAGGAGAAATTATTATTAATAAGGGTATACTAATGACCATTTTACAACTGTCCCATATGGGATTTGAACTCTGTCTCTTGAGATTATAAAGTCAAGCTCTTACCACTGAGTTAACACCTTACAGACGACAAGAATTATGAGCATGGCAGAGAGAAGGGGAACTGTAGTGAATTTTTCCTATGCTTTCGTTTTAAATGCTTGTTGGGTGTTTCAAGACTAATGTTTGTTTTCATGCAGTGGAAAATTCAAATATCTTAAGTTGGAATGAGAGGCTTAACATTGCAGTTGACACGGCACATGGTAATGTATTGTTTATGGCAGCATGTTTCTTGCATTTTGCACCCTTACATTGCTCTTAGTGTGAATTTTCAGGATTGGATTATCTGCATAATGGATGTAAACCACCTATTATGCATAGAGATTTGAAGCCTTCAAACATATTATTAGATGAGAACTTACATGCAAAGATTTCTGATTTTGGTCTAAGTAGAGCTTTTGGTAACGACGATGATTCTCATATATCTACACGCCCTGCTGGTACATTTGGTTACGCTGATCCAGTGTAAGTGTAATATAAAAAATCAAATTAGCTTGACCGTATTTTAATATTTTGTAGCATTTATTCGTAGATGCTATATACTCAATACTTAAAACTTTCAGAGATGTGGTATCATGTTCTCATGATGGATGATCATGATCGTTATCCTATTTTATATGATTCTCCATTACAATAAAAAGCCATCAAATTACCCAATAATTTGCATTCTTAACTCACGAATCAATATCATAACTCATACTATTTTGATATAAAATGCAACCAAACACTATTGTATCTCAGGAACTTCAATGGGCTGCACTTTAACAGTCTGAGCTCCCTGCATGATAATTTCCATAATTCCCTGCACGGTGGAATTTATCAGATTAATTTCATCGAATTCAAATTGGGTAATATAAGCAAACAAATTAACACAGTGAAGTGTCATAAACAGCATCAGAATCGCATATTATGGTCCAATTCAGTCAAATAGAACAACCTAAACTGTCTCATTACAACCCTTGATTCAGATTTGATAATTGAAATGAAGAGAACAAGGTTTTCCAGCCGTTGCCTATTATCCCTTCTGACAAAGGTTTTCCAGCCGTTGTCTATTCTGTCATTGCCTATAGATATATAGTCTGCTAAAAGTTAGATTGTGAAATTAATTTATTATAGTGTACTTTTTTTTTTTACATATAATACTATTTTAGTTGGATTATAATTTGTATTATAATGAAAAGAAGAGAACAAATACATAAGTTTAATGATCACTTATAAATTTTACTTATTTATTTTCTTAATAGATATCAGAGAACAGGAAACACAAATAAGAAAAATGATATCTACAGCTTTGGGATAATTCTATTTGAGTTGATCACTGGGAAGAAAGCAATAGTGAGAGCATCCGGAGAAAACATTCACATACTTCAATGGGTTATTCCCATAGTTAAAGGAGGAGATATTCAAAATATTGTTGATATGAGGTTGAAGGGTGAATTCAGCATCAATTCAGCATGGAAAGTTGTTGAGATAGCCATGTCATGCATTTCACAAACTATAGCTGACAGGCCAGACATAAGCCAAATATTGGTAGAGCTAAAGGAATGTCTATCTATGGAGATGTTTCAGAAAAATAATGGAAACATGAGAGCTACAGATGAATTTGTTTCTGTAGCTACTGTATCAGAATCCACTATTTTAGCTAGATAACCACAATTTATACTGATATTTTTGTCCTATATTCAATGTCACTCCAAATGATCTAGTACATTAGTCCTTGTTGTATCGTATACAATAATTTGTATTCTTGAAGTTTTCTATAGGAATAGAAAAATTATTGTGTCAACTACTACAGTATGAGTGATGCTTAATTAAAAACAAAATTTTTCTCCTAAACTATCAATAAGAATAATGTGTATGGAGTTGTTACTGTAAAAACCAAAATTGTTGTTATTATAGTTGTGTGCTAACTTACTATGTCACAATGCTGACTGATATCCTAATTGTTGAAATGATTTATTTGATAATTACAAAAGATGCCCCAACTAATGTGTTATGATGAGTAAAATCATGATTGGGAATACCTATCAGTATTTAATTTAGTATTAAGTGTTTTTGAAGAAAAAAAATCAATACAAGAAAAGACAAATGGAATAGTCAGTACTGCAAAGAGGTAGAGTGGCTACCATGACACCCCATCAATCCCCTTTTGAGCTAAAACATCAAGTATGAATGAATTCTGAAGGCATTAGACAATTGGACCTTGTAGGGAAGCTCACTAATGAGAGGTACATATGGAGAGGTAAAAGATAGAGTCTTGTTAACGAGTGCGTCTGGGACACTCTTTAAGCATTCTAAAATAAGCAATTATTCTTTAAAAAAGTCAAATATTTCAATTTTCAATGCATTGATTACACACATTTTCATAAATACTACTTATGGTCTTTAAAGAGTACCCTGAAGGCACTCGTTAACATTTCTCTAAAAGATATACTAAGGAGACAGTTTGAGATTTATTGTCTGTCACAGTAAGATACTGTCACAAGTACCAAATAAATTCCCTAGACTATGTTATTTTCTTATTTGGTATTCTCGTAGTTTCATTTATGCATTTTCTGTATTTTCAATTGTGAACCACTAGTTGCAATCTGCAGCAAGGTTTTAGAAGATGTGGGTGGTTAACAAGATACATACCTTATATAAATTTGCTTAACAAATGTTCACCTTAAAGAACAAAAGACATAAAAGTGACAGAATGCATGTGAAAGATGGAAAATAACCCCTTGTAAGACAATAACCAATAGTTAGCATGTACTGAACAAGATACATGACGGTAAGCACAGGGTGCAAAATAGTTCAGTTTTGAGTAATAATAAGTACCAAAGATGCAAGACTGAAATTATAATTCTTGCCAACTGAAATAATCAACAAATGTATGCTTACCATTAACAAAGGTATATGTGTTACAAATAGCATATATATCATGATAAGCCAAATGCTAAGATACCACAAATTTTTCAATTGGCCAAAGAAATCAAACTTTCGAGTTGAGTAAACAAAAATTACTAAACTTACTGAGAGTAAACAGGAAGATATATTCGCAGCATCATACTTGAATTTATAGTACTTCAGATATTCCCAACATAATTGCCTTCAAGGTGGCACCATAGAACAAAATCAGCCTCCGATCAATGTACACAGGCGTCCTCTCCTCTCCGACAGCCACCATTGTTGATGCTGGAGCAGCAACAGTTTGGTTCTGCACGACGGGAACATGATTGGCTTCTTCACACCCAACCCTAAGTTTCCAACAATTTAGTTAAGATCGAATATAGAATTTGCACATAATCGAATTTCGAATAAACAGATCATTCGTTTTGCGGAATCCTAACCATAAAGTTTGGTTGAAGCATTTCATCAACTATACTATACTATTCAAATGAAAAGGAATTCAATCGTTGAACAATCAATTCTTCTCTAAATTGTATGTAATTCTATACTTGACTCACAAGTCACATCAACAAAAATCATTCTTGTATTAAGTTCCCTGCTCTGAGTTGGGATTATACAAATGTGCTTAGTTTTTCTCCCTCGACGGCACACCATATGATTCCAAGGTCCGTCTGGCCACACTACATCCATTGCTTAGAGTCTCGAAATATTGGACGTATAAATGTGTTTGGACACCCTTATGTGTTGGTATATTACATGAATCAAAGTTCATGAACAATGTCTAAAACTTCTAGATATATCAAAAAACGCTTGTTTCATAATACAAGATGGACACTTTTCAAACTCCTAATTTAGATAGCCTCCAATCATATCAATTTCTTTTTAAGGATTTATTTAAAACTAAATATTTTTAAATAGGTGTATTAAAGTAACAACTTTAAGTACCTATTTGAAACTTAAAAAATTAAAAGGCTAATCCGATATTTTTGTCAAACTTAAAGGACCAAAAAATGTATTTAACTGAGTTATAGATCGAAAATTTTTGTTCCAACTTATTTCTCGTTTGCAAAGTTCAATGTAACATTAATTATCGGATTTTTTTTAAAGATCATTAATTATTGGTTTGTTAATAATACCTTTAATTATATTTATTATAATGAAAGTAATATGTGAAATAAGATAATAAATAATTAAGAATATTATATGAAAAATATAAATAACAATATAAAATAATAAAATTTAACCAACGAATTGATTCAAATGATATGAGACTTGGTTTTCATATATAAGTGGTGACCAAGAGTTCACTTTCTGACTCTTACATATGAAAAACTCATCTATAACATGGTAACCTAAAAAAACAAAAAAACAATGATTAAAAGGTCATGAGTTTGAATTCATTCTTGTGACTAGTTCCAATGAGATCCAAGCCAACGATTTGATTCATGACACTATCCCTAATTTGATATCAGATTACACAAACAACCTCCTTACTCTTTTGCCCTCCACTGAAGAAATCAGGAATGCAGTTTTCTCTATGACCAAGGATAGCTCTCCTGGACCTGATGGGTTTGGGGCCTTTTTCTTTCAAACTTACTGGGATATAATCAAAGATGATGTCATTGCAGCAGTTTTGGAGTTTTTCACTCTTAGTCATATCTTGCCAAATATGAATGCTAACACAGTTGTTCTGATTCCTAAGGTTCCAGATGATGATAGTATTTCTCAGTATAGACCCATTGCTATGGCTAACTTTAAGTTCAAAATAATTTCTAAAATTTTTGCAGATAGATTAGCTCTTGTTTTGCCAGATATTATCTCAAAAGAGCAAAGAGGATTCATCAAGGGCAGGCAGATCAAGGACTGTATTTGTCTAACCTCAGAGGCCATCAACATGCTTCACAACAAATCCTTTGATGGCAACCATGCTCTCAAGATCGATATTGCAAAGGCTTTTGATACAATTGATTGGAATTTCTTAATCAATGTATTAAAAGCTTTCGGTTTTAATAGTACTTTTTGTGACTGGATTAAGATCATTCTCCACTCTGCTAAGCTATCTATCTCAATCAATGGTAAATCAGAAGGTTTTTTTGCTTGTTCTAGAGGGGTTCGACAAGGGGATCCTCTTTCTCCCCTTCTTTTCTGCCTTGCTAAAGAAGTTTTAAGCAGAGGCCTCTCTTTGTTAGCCTCTACTGGCAAGCTGCAACTGATACAAGGTACCAGAGCTGCCAGTGTGCCATCTCACATTCTCTATGCTGATGATGTCATGTTGTTTTGTAAAGGAACATCGTCCAACATTCAAGTGCTATCTGATTTTTTTACTGCTTATGCTCAGATCTCTGGTCAAGTCCTCAACTCTCAAAAGTCAACTATTTATGGGTGTTCCATCTCCCACTCCAGACTGACTCTCATTGCAAACTCTCTGGGATTTAATATTGGTTCCCTCCCTTTTGTGTATCTAGGTGTTCCCATTTTCAGAGGGAAACCTAAAGCTGTTTATTTTCAACCCATTGTTGACAAGATAAAAAGCAAACTTGCTTCTTGGAAAGCCTCCCTTCTTACTTATGCAGGAAGGCTGCAACTCTTGAAAAGTGTAATTCTGAGCATGACAGTCTACTCAATTACTATTTATGCTTGGCCTTCTAGTTTAATTAAGCAGTTAGAGAGATTCATGAGGAATTTTCTTTGGAGCGGTGACTTGGACAACAAAAAACTAGTTACAGTCTCTTGGAAAGTGGTTTGCTCTCCTCTGACTGAGGGGGGACTGGGTTTGAGATCTTTAACTAGGTTTAATGCAGCTTCTAGTTTGAAGTTGGGCTGGGAGTTGCTTCACTCTCAAGATCAGTGGGGTGTTTTTCTTAGAAGTAGAGTAAAAAGAGGAAACAAGTTCATCTCCTATCAAGGAGCACATGACATCTATTACTGACAACTCTTTTTGGAACCTTGGCAATGGTAACTCCATTAATTTCTGGCTTGATGACTGGTGTGGTAGCCCTTTGGTCCAAACTCTTAATATCCCTTTACAAATGCATCAACATCTTAAAGCTTCTGTTAGTGTCTTCATTCACAATTCCCAGTGGAGAATCCCTTTTGTGATTCAAAATTTCTTTCCGTCCCTGCTCCAACATATTGGCACAGTTGCTATTCCCTTAGCTCATAAGGATGATGAGCTTTTGTGGAAGCATAATACTTCTGGTTGCTTGTCTGTGAAGGATGCTTTCCAATTCCTTTCCCCTCGTGGAATTCAAAGAAATTGGTCCAAGCTCATCTGGAATCCTGCAATCCCTCCCTCTAAATCACTTTTTATATGGAGAGCAATACACAAAAAGCTACCAACAGATGAAAATCTTACTCTTAGAGGTTGCTGCCTGCCTTCAATTTGCAACATGTGTAACAAGCATCAAGAAACTACAGACCATCTCCTTCTCCAATGTCCTTTTGCTTTATCTCTTTGGAACTGGTTTCAGAACATAATTAGCACAATTACAGATTTAACATCTATTCTGACCATTTTTTATGCCTGTAATAGAAGTTGGAGCCCTCATGTCAAGTTAACTGTTTCAGCTGCTGTGATCAATATTATCAATGTTATTTGGTACACCAGAAACAATTACAAATTTAATAATGTGAGACCCAATTTCAATGCTGTAGTGGCTATGATTACTGCAAATGTCCATCTCTCAGGTAACCTCACCGGCAGTTACTAGTCCTGCCATTAGAGATTTGTAGTTTTAAAGGCTTTCAAAATTGACACGCATCACCCAAATGCTCCAAAAATCTTAGAGGTTTTCTGGCACCTTCCCATTCCCAACTAGGTTAAGTGTAACACTGATGGAGCTTCTCTAGGTAATCCTGGCTTGGCTGCTTGTGCAGGTATTTTCAGAAACCATAATGGTGAAAGTAAGGGTTGTTTTGCTGCTAATCTTGGTTTGGTCAATGCTCTTTATGCTGAGCTAATGGGTGTAATCTTAGCCATTGAAATTGCTTTTAACAATCATTGGAACCACTTATGGATTGAAACCGATTCAAAGTTGGCCACCTTGGCCTTAAGGAATCCTAACATTGTCCCTTGGAAGTTGAAGAACAGATGGAGTAACTGTGTTGACAGGATAAATTCGATGCATTTCATTTTGTCTCATATTTACAGAGAGGGAAACAATTGTGCTGACAAACTGGCTAATTTGGGTTTGTCGGTACCTGATTTTACCTGGTGGCACTTTCCTCCAATTGTAATTAGAGGGGATCTAGTTCGGAACAGGCTAGGTTTCCCAAATTATAGATTTTGCTAATGTTCTTTTGAGGGTTTGGTTCTGCCCCCCCCCCCCCCCCCCCCCCTTTCCTCCTTTTTGTATACCTCTTTTTCCTTTTTATATTTTGGATGTGGCCCCTTGGAGGTCCATCAGTTTAAAAAAAAAAATTCATTCTTATGCATGCAACAATGTTAAAACTTTTAGGGAATGTTTGTCGTTGATTTGGGTCCCACAAGACTCAAAAGATTAGTTTCCAAAGTTGCGCTCACAGATGATACCCGATTTACACTAAAAAAATAAATGATTAATTGTTAGATGTTGATTTTTTTTGAAGGAATTGTTCGATGTTGATGTTGTCTAAATTTTTGTTTTGTTGATTCGGTATTTATTAAGGTTCAAGTATGATTCAACTGAGGCTCTACTACAAAAGTGGGCATAAATAGCGCTTTTTTCATGTTATTTATAGCGCTTTTAAAGCGCTATTATAAAGGGTGCTGCTAAAGGTAATATAGCGCTTTTGTTTTAGTATAAAGCGTTGTGTAAAGCAGGGTTTATATAGCGCTTTCGTCATAAAGAGCTATCAAAGGATGACTTTAGATAGCCCTTACAATAAGAAACGCCATCTCAAATGAGTTTTAAATAACGCTTTTATTATTAAGCGCTATTACAATACAGCTTATGCTAGCCTTTTTTAAAAAAACGATATGCAATATTAGGTTAAGATAGCGCTTTATTTTATTGAGCGTAGTAAAAAATTGTAGTTTTAATAACGTTTTATAAAAATAAGCACTACAAAAAGCATTATAAATTTTTAAAAAGAATTTATACAAATGCGTTTTTTTATAAATTTAAATCGAAAAATATATAATATATCTAAGGGAAATACATATATTTTTGGCACATTATAATTGAGACTATTATTTATCAAATAAAACATTAACATATCATAAAATGTATGTATATGTATATAACAGAAAATTTAGAAATGTATAGCCACTAACAAACGAAGTTACAAATCATTGATATCTCTAAGTTACAACTAATTATTTAACCTAAAGATCAAAATATTCTATGGTAGCATGCAATCTTTATCTGTCTTCTTGGTCATGTCAACATTTTTATCTATAACAAGCAGGTAGATATCATTATTCATTTCCGAATTTCGGTAATTCTCCTTCACCTGAATATATAGTAGAAAACACATTAAGCAATAAGCAACAACACTTTATTAGAGATAAATTCAAAGTAAAGAGTACTCATGAGTACAAAGGCTGAGAGTAGTCCACAAATTTTATTGATTTAAAAAATAAAGAAAACAAGCGAAACAACCATCAGAGAACAAAGATTCAGTAGACATTTCATTCCCTGTTTCATTTTCCAAATAGAAAACCAAACACTTGGCTCAATGGCTAAGGTTCATCTTAATATATATCAACACACACCTCTTATTCTTCTTAACATATATAAAAAAATCCTCTATATTTCAACACTGTTCATAAAAAATTAAAGCAAGACTATAATGTAGATTAGAATCACTGCCACTTCTAGCAAATATATTTAGAAACATGAAACTCACCTTATCATAAAAATATCATATAACTATCAGGCTAATCATGAACTGACACCATTCTTCTTGTTCTATTAATTTTATCTTTAGAGTATGTCAAACACTTGAAATCATCAATGTACTGCATATATATTATAACATCAAAATATAACCATGTTACTTAAACTTAATTATATATAAATATTATACTTTAATATATAAATAGCATACCAGCTTTGGAATCACATTCAGATTTGAAATGAGAATAGGGTCAGGTTTTAGCATATTATATGGCAATCTCCCATGAACAAACCTGCTCAAAACAAAATAGTTTCACATTAATCCTAATTATTTAAATAAATGGCCAAATAAAAAAATGAACAAATCAAACATGTAAAGACATGTTTACCCATGAAAGTCATCATAGTCAAAGTCATAGCCAATTGCCTGATGAGATAAAAAAGATATTAGATTTAATTAATTTAGTGAAAGTTTAATTAATTATTTTATACTTGCCTTGAGACCTGCCATCGTTGTCCCATAAATCTTATATAAAGAAACACATAATTCAGGAACACTATCCTCTTTTATCTCAAGCTTTTGAAGCATGTACTCTACAATACAATGGATCCATGAAAAATAAATAAATTCCACAAAATTGAGACACATTACACATGACATCAAAGTAATAATGATTTCAATTACCTTGAATATTTTTTGTCATATGAGCTGACAACCCAGAACTTAAAGGATAAAGAGTATCATCAAGATCTACAAAAAAATATCAAATAAGTTATAAATAAATCCAAAAATATTTTAATTAATTAATGAAGCAACTTATGACTATACTCACATTAGCATAGACAAACCAAAAACAGCGGCCTGCACAAAACAAACAAACACGCCCACACATTATAGGCCATTTCACAATGTAAAAATACATGGATCGACATCTCCACCTTGCCAACACACCACCCACAATCAACATAATCATTTAGCCTTATATAGCAAAAACATGGGAATATAACAAACGACTATATCAAAATGAAAAATGTGACTGAGATTCATTCAGACATTTGAACAAACACTTGATATGCACAAAATAAACAACAAAAAACAAAGCTTAATTTCATTATTTCACCAATATATCCCTATTTTCTCTCTTATAGGTTTGAGATTCATTCAGACATTTGAACAAACAGCAGATATACATCAAAATAAATAACAATTCCCAATTCTAAAACCCTAAACCAATCCTCAATTTTGAAACCCTAAAACAATTCCCAATTCTAAAACCCTAAAACAAACAATTGGAGAAGGAAGGAGAAATTGGAGAATCGATATGCTTACTTTGGCTTATAGTGAGTAAGTGTGAGAACTGAGAGAGAGTAACTGGGTTTGAAGAAGAGAGTGGAAGAGAGCTGAGTAGTGTCTTCTTGCTTCTTCAATTACCCTGCTGAATTACGAGAGAATTGGAATCACAAGAGAATCGGAAACATCGGCGAATGGAGCAAGAGATATACAATCAACGTGGGTGAGTGATGAAGAGGGAAAACGCGATTGTGTGAGGTTGTGTGAGAGAACTAGGTTTATGTACTGAGAGGGAACTGGGTATCCTTAAAAAAAATTGAAAATTATATTAGCTGGGGATCGAACAGGGGACCTTTTAGTGCATAGTGATTTTTTAAAAAAAAAATACAAAGTATACCACACAGGGGATCGAACACAGGAACTGAAGGTGACTCTACAATTGCTTTACAACTCGACTAATTGAAATAAGTTACAAAATAGCGCTTTTCTAAAAATATAAGCGCTATCTTTCTCAAGCATACTGTAGCGCTTACAAAGCGCTATTTAAGGTTGAATCGTTTATAGCGTTTTTCATCAAAAGTGCTATATACGATTAATCCTGATTTTTTTTAAAATATTTATTATTTTTATTCAACCTATGCTGACGCTTTTTAAACAAAACGCTATATAAACTTAGTATCATAGAAAGCGTTTTTTTACAAAAGCGCTATTTAAAGCCTCCGTGTTTTGATTTATAGCACTTTTGTGTTAAAAGTGCTATTAAAGGGGCGCTATATTTTCCCATTTTTGTAGTAGTGGCTATATTTAGATAAAACGAGTGGAGCAGGGAAAGCTTCGTCATCTTCTAAAAAGAAAAAATAAAGTCATAATTAAATGCTACATTTAATACATTAACCTAACTTTTTTCTTTTTAAGGAAAAATTGGCATTACAGCTGCTATCGTGTCCTTAACATATTCATGTATTAACACTGGCTGGCATAACTTAACCTAAGTTAAGGCCTAAAATAAAACGGGCTTAATTTGTACACGTTGAGGGTATAAATTTTCTTTTAGAGATACATTCATTTAAATCACGCTATGATGATACCAGTTTTTAATTTAATTGCTAAAATATTTTTAAAAATATTTATTTGTCATAATTTGATTGAATGTATGCATTAAAAAGTTCAAACATAAATTAAGACACCTATGTACATCACGAAAATATCTTCCAATTTTAGAGGCATGAAGTTAGAGTCTCGCTGAATTGAATTGAGCCATGGATTGGCGAACGTCATTTTGAGTTGAATACTAGAATTGTGGTTAAGTAGATTTAATAGTACCATGGAAGTAATCCATATGGGGTTGACCTAGTGGTTGAATTGTGATATTCAAATGTGCTCCTCTTGATGTCTTAGGTTTGACTGGTGTCAATTTTGGTGGACAAGTATACATAATTCTGTTATGGCTTTAAATGGGGCCACACAAGTAGACGGTAAGATTGGTCCCCTTATCGGATACCGGGTTTAAACAAAAAAAAAAAAGAGTTACAATGGAAGTTGATACTGAGGTTGGATTTGTTGTCAAATTAAAAAGTTAGCTGATAATTCGATTAATAGCTTTCAAAAGCAATTTCTTTTTGCTTTAAACTATTACGTCAATAAAAAAACTCTGATGTGATAAACAATTAAAAGTATGTTAAGTGAGGCGATGAACTATACAGAACTAAATTGCTAAGAGAAATATAAATATAAGATTGATGCATATAAAAGAGAAATAAATTGCGAGTAAAATAAGTTGTTATTGATTGAAGTGTGTAAATAATATTTACATTACAGTTGGTATATTATAGTCACGACTGACATAAAATACACTCTACATATGGTAACTTGGCAAAACACACGTGATCTTGCAATAACATTCTTAGTTCTTACGTTCTACGACTACTTCAGCCGTGCTTAATGCACATTTTCTCTCTTCCGATCAAACTCTCTTTAAATTAATTAATTCTAAAGAGGAAAATGGTCATTGAGGCCGAATTACCCACGTGTTATGAGTCAAAATCCATTGACATCAAAATTGATAATATATGTTCATTTGTAGCAAAGAAAGATTCGGCTACCTTTCACTCGGCTCACCAAACTCAGTTGTATGGCGTTTATGGATAGCAACTTAGAATAGTTTTTATTATAAACATGATCAATAATCTCCAACAACAAAATTAGTTAACTTTTTTTTATGCAATATTAACTATCTTTTTGGCAATAACGTTTTTGACTATCATTTTGTCAACGGCGTTTTTAACTATTTGTCGTAGAGAAAAAATAGGTAGAACGAGACTATAATACTCCCTTTAGTCTTATTTATAAGAGAAATTTATGCTTCTTCAAAAAAATAAGAGAAATTTAGGTCAATAAAAGCTGATTAATTAATTCTAAAGAGGAAAATGGTCATTGAGGCCGAATTACCTACGTGTTATGAGTCAAAATCCATTGACATCAAAATTGATAAGGTATGTTCATTTGTAGCAAAGAAAGATTTGGCTACCTTTCACTCGGCTCATCAAACTCAGTTGTATGGCGTTTATGGATAGCAACTTAAAATAGTTTTTATTATAAACATGATCAATAATCTCCAACAACAAAATTAGTTAACTTTTTTTTAGCAATATTAACTATCTTTTTGGCAATAACGTTTTTGACTATCATTTTGTCAATGACATTTTTAACTATTTGTCGTAGAGAAAAAATAGGTAGAACGAGACTATAATACTCCCTTTAGTCTTATTTATAAGAGAAATTTATGCTTCTTCAAAAAAATTAGAGAAATTTAGGTCAATAAAAGCTGATGTATCTTGTTAAAAAAATTGGATCAAATATGTCAATTTTTGTTAACATATATGTCTCTTATAAATAAGACCGGATGGAGTAGTTAATAGTATAATCATAAAATACAAATAATTTTATTAAAAGTGATGAAAAATTATTGATTCTCTTTGGTATGTGTAAACAACTTTAAAACAACAAATAAAATGGACAGTACCTCTCAAGATTTCTTTAATATGTATATGTGTATTTATTACTCTCTCCATCCTAAAATAACCGACTCAGTTGATAAATTTATACAAATTTAAAAGGGTTAAATATGTTTCTGGTCCTTACATTTTGCGTCACTTTGAAAAATAGTCCTTACATTTCAATAAATGTTTTTAAAAACCCACATTTTTCCTCCGTTAGCATTATTAGTCCCTGCTGTCAAGTTTTCTCCCAGTCACCAAACGGAATGGTGATGTGGCATTTTTTTACGGGTTTTAAATGGATTGGGCCGAATTAAATGGGTAAAATATGACCCGACCCGACAACCCATTTCTTCTTCTTCTTCTTCTTCTTCCAATCCTTGTAACCTAAAACCCCAAGTTTGCCTCTTCTTCCTGCACGCGCTTAACTCAGCTCTTCTTTCCCAAATTTCATCTTCTTCCTCTTTTGCGATCTCTTCTTCTTCCTTCATCCTTTAAACATCAATCTTCATCCTTCATCCTTCATCCTTTTGCAATTTGTTCTTCTTCCATCATCATTCATCCTCTAATGTAAGTGTTCAAGTTCCTCCCTTCTTCTCTCTTTGTTCTTTCTAATAACAACAACAACTGGATCGAAGCAGTGATTTCAACCGGCATAGCAACTGGAATCGGAGAAGAAGAAGCAGTGATTTCAATCGGATCGATTCGAGAACGTCGTAGGGAACTGGAGGACCTTCGTATTCGACGGCGATGGAGTAATCGAGGTCCTCTTCGTCGGGTAATGGTGCGCCGACGGGAAGCATACGACGGAGGATGTGTTCCCATGATTTGTTGTTGTTGTTGTTGTTTTCTTCTTCGGTGGATTCTGAAGCCATGTGAGAAAGTGTGAGAAAATGAAGGAAAAGTTGTACTGCAGAAAGCCAGATTTTCTTAAAGTTGTACTGCGGGAAGCCATATTTTCTTTTTTTATTTTTTAATTTCTGATTTTTTTTATGATGTGAAGATGATGTTGAATCTGGGTTAACCCAAATTTGCTTTCTGATGTGTTGTTATCGCTGCTGTGTTGCTTTTGTTGTGTTGATCATCAAGATGAACATGAGAGAGAAATATATGAAGAAAATGAAGAATTTGTTGTTGTGTTGATGTTGTTGTTGTGCTGCTGTGTTGTTGTCTGTCTTGGAGTGTTATTGTTGTTGTTCTTGTATTGATTTTAATGCAATTATTAAATTTTTTAAAATAATTTTTAATTAATAAAAAAAGCTGAAAAAAATTAAATGAAAAAGATTTATCAAAGCCAAGTCAGCGTGTCATGTCATCGAAGTTATATAGTCATCAAGCCACATCATCAAAAAAGTGCCACATCACCATTCTGTTTGATGATCGAGCAAGAACTTGACAGCAGGGACTAATAATGCTAACGGAACGAAAATGTAGGGATTTTAAAAACACTAGATCTTTTGCCCGTGCGATGCACGGGCTTATTATATTTTTGGATTACAACCTCGAAATAGCTTATGATAATCAGAAATATTAGAAACGGGTTGAGATAAAATGTTGCTACCATTCTTCAAAAATAAAATAAAATGTTGCTACCAAGAAAATATTATTGTAGTAAAGAAAACAGGTTATGATATGTCTTCACACCCTTGAATTTATCTTTAAAACGTGGTTGCTTTGTTTTTTTTTTCTTCAAATTCTTATGTAAAAGAATTTCAAGGGACACTTAAATATAAGCATATAGTATAATTAGGATTAACTCCTACGTCTTCTCTTCATATGTTCATCAGAAGTCTAGTTAAGCTCCTACTTGTTGAGTCTTTTGGTGTTGGCTACATTGTTTGGCAAAAACCAAAGTATTGAATAGAAGCATCTCCATATTTGAAACATTTCTTCAGTTGCAAGTTTTATGTTTTGAAGCCATTCAGAAGCTGAAAATGTCATCAGAAGCTGAATGCACTGTAGCACTTCAGAAGCTGAATTCAGGTTCTGATGCCAGCGTTGACTTATGTTGACTTCATCAGAAGCTGGTTATTTTCAAGGTTTTTCTATGCGAATCTTTGCAAGATTTATTGAAGATTTATCCACGCATATGGCTTCTAGAATGATGATTTATTTGGAGAAGATTTTATTGAAGATTTGGTTCAAAGATATGAAATTCATATTTTCCTGTTATAATCTTTAAAAGATTCAGTACAGTTTTATTTGTTACATCATTGGACCAATCTTATTTCAGTAACAAATCAAATCAGAAAGATTAGTTTGTTATTTTATTCTGCAAGACTGAAGGCTATAAATAGAGGAGGGCTGCTGCTATTCAAGACACGATTTATAGAGTTTAAGATCAGAAAATTGAGTCTTAGTATTTTAAGCTTTTAGCTTTATTGTGCACCACTCAGTTTGAGTTGGTTTAGAGTTTATAGAGTTGTAATTCATTCTAAGCCTTTAGGTACGAATGAAGTCTTTGTGTTTTTGAAGTTTTCTGAAAAACAGAGTGTCTTTGATTAAGGGTTTCAGTAACTGGGTTTAGTTACTTGAATAGGAAGATAGTGGATTCTATTACTCAGAGTTGGGTAGAAGTCTTACTAGGTGGAGGTTAATTGCTTGGGATAAGAACTGGGAGTCAGTGTCTGAGTCTTAAGGATTAAATCCAATAGTGGATTTCCTTCCTGGATTGGTATCCCCCAGAGTAGGAGGTGTTTACTCCGAACTGGGTTAACAAACCTCTGTGTGTTTTTAGCTTTCCTGCACTTTACTTTTCTGCTGTTTATCTGCTTTTATATTGTGCTAAGTTCTGTTCAGAACCTGTTGGTTCAGAACCTGCGTTTATCTCTTAAGTATTGCCTGGCCAGAATTTCAATTGGCATCAGAGCAGGCACCCTGCCTGTATTTTGGGTGAGATCCAGAGGACTTAATATCTGGCAAGCATGGATAGAGAAGGAGGCTATGTCAATAGACCACCCCTACTAGATGGCACAAACTATGAGTATTGGAAGTCAAGGATGTGTGCGTTTCTAAAGTCTATTGACAGCAGGACTTGGAAAGCTGTGATCAAAGGCTGGGATCATCCTGTGTATACAGACAAAGATGGTAACAAGACTGAGGTTCTGAAGCCTGAGAAGGAATGGACCAAAGCTGAAGATGATCTGTCACTAGGAAATTCAAAAGCTTTGAATGCTATCTTTAATGGTGTTGATCAAAATATGTTCAGACTTATCAAACAATGTACTGTGGCTAAGGATGCTTGGGAAATTCTGAAAACCACTCATGAAGGAACTTCTAAGGTGAAGATGTCCAGATTGCAGCTGCTGACTACTAAGTTTGAGAATCTGAAGATGAAGGAAGATGAGAATATCCAGGATTTCTATATGAATGTACTTGATATGGCTAATTCCTTTGATTCTCTTGGGGAGAAGATGTCAGATGAGAAGCTAGTGAGAAAAATCCTCAGGTCCCTGCCCAGAAGATTTGATATGAAGGTGACAGCAATTGAAGAGGCTCATGATATTACCACTATGAAGCTTGAGGAGCTGATTGGGTCTTTGCTCAATTTTGAAACTGCATTCTGCAAACAGCCTGATAAGAAAGGAAAAGGTGTAGCTTTTACTGTGAACTCTGAAGCTGATGATCAACAAGAGTCTGAGGAGGATGACTTATCAGAAGCTCTAGTGTTGCTGGGAAAACAATTCAACAAGATTCTGAAGAATGTTAACAGAAAAGCCAAAGCCAAAGGTCAGAATTTCAGATTCAATAACAAAAAGCAACAAACTGATGAGAAGAAGACCAAGTCTGAGGAGAAAAGTAACCAAGCTAAAGGTGTGCAGTGCTATGAGTGCGAAGGCTATGGGCATATCAAATCTGAATGTCCTACTTTTCTTAAGAAACAGAAGAAGAGCCTAGCTGTAGCATGGTCTGATGATGGTTCTGAAGAAGATGATGATAGTGAATCTGGTATGTGTGATACTGGTCTTGTAGTAAGGTCAGGAGCTATCTTAAAGAAGGAACCTGTTTTAGAGTCTGAGACCTTTTCAGAGTCTGACTCAGAGTCTGAAGCCTCATATGTGTCTGAAGCTGCTAAAACCTCATATGATGAACTAGCTGATAACTACAAGAAGCTGTATACCAGAAGTGCTGAGGTTTGCAAACAAGTTTTGGATCAGAAGGAGACTATTCTTCAACTGGAGGCTGAAAAAGGTGAACTGTTAGTGCAGAATTCAGATCTAAAAGAAGAGGTGAATCAACTGAACTCCCAACTTGATCAAATGAAGAAGCAAGTGAAGATGTTGAACTCTGCTACTGATAAGTTGGAGGACATTTTGGGGAATCAGCAACAAGGAAAAACTGGTTTAGGTTTTGTAGATCAGACTCAGATTCCTAAACAGATGAGTTTTGTTCCTGCTACTCAAACTCATGACTCTATGGTTGGAACATCAAAGAGGAGACCTCAGAAACAAGCCCAATTGCCAGCTCAGAAGCAAGCTCAGAAGAGACCTCAGATGCAAAGTCAGAAGCATGGTCAGATGCTACCTCAGGAGCAACCCCAGAAAGTTTTCAGAAACAGAAGGAGGAGGAATCATCCATGGGTTTGTCATCATTGTGGAAAAAAAGGGCATATCAAACCATTCTGCTTCAAACTTTATGGCTATCCTGAACATTTTAAGTATAGAAGAGTGCAACCAGCTTCCCCCAGACACAATGTTCAGAAGGTATGGAAGCCCAAAGTTCAGAATGTAGGCCTTATAGCTCACACTTCTTTGAGAGCAACTTCAAAAGAAGACTGGTATTTTGACAGTGGGTGTTCAAGGCACATGACTGGTGTGAAGAAGCTGCTGAGCAATATCAGATCTTACTCCAGAAGCTATGTGACATTTGGAGATGGTGTAAAAGGTCAGATTCTGGGTATTGGTGATTTGATAAGAGAAGGGTTGCCCAGACTTAATGATGTACTACTGGTGGAAGGATTAACTTCAAATCTGATCAGTATTAGCCAACTTTGTGATCAGAACTTGAAGGTTAATTTTAACAAACTAGAGTGTATTGTTACTGATCAGGAAGATAAGATTCAGATGAGAGGCTGCAGATCCAAAGACAATTGTTACTTATGGGTTTCTGAAGAAGAAAGAAGTCTGACCTCTTGTCTTATGAGCTCAGAAGAGGAAGTCAAACTCTGGCACCAGAAGTTGGGTCATCTGCATCTGAAAGGCATGAAGAAAATCCTAAGTACTGAAGCTATCAGAGGTGTACCAAATCTGAAGATCAATGAGGACAATGTTTGTGGTGATTGTCAAATTGGGAAACAAACAAGAAAGTCTCATCCCAGATTAGTTCACCAGGTAACTACTAAAGTACTAGAACTTGTTCATATGGATTTAATGGGGCCTATGCAAGTAGAAAGTATTGGAGGGAAGAGATATGCATTTGTAATGGTAGATGACTACTCAAGATTCACATGGATCAGCTTTGTTAGAGAAAAGTCTGATACATTTGAAGTATTTAAAGACCTGTGCGTTCAATTACAAAGAGAAAAAGATTGTGGCATAGTCAGAATCAGAAGTGACCATGGCAAAGAATTTGAAAACAAGAGTTTCTCAGAATTCTGTGCCTCTGAAGGTATAAAGCATGAGTTTTCTGCACCTATCACACCTCAGCAAAATGGTGTAGTTGAGAGGAAGAACAGGACTTTAGCAGAATGTGCAAGGGTTATGCTGCATGCTAAGAAGTTGCCATATATGTTCTGGGCTGAAGCAATGAATACTGCCTGTTATATTCACAACAGAGTCACCTTGAAGAAGGGTACTACATCAACTCTGTATGAATTATGGAAGGGGAGAAAGCCTACAGTCAAATATTTCCATGTTTTTGGGAGCAGATGCTACATTTTGGCTGACAGGGAAAATAGAAGAAAGTTGGATCCTAAGTCTGATGAGGGTATATTTTTGGGATATTCTGTGAACAGCAGAGCTTATAGGGTGTTTAATTCCAGAACCAAGGTTGTGATGGAGTCCATAAATGTGGTTATTGATGATTTGTCTGCTGAGAATGAGCCTGAAGTTGTTCTAGAGTCTGAAGCCTCAGAAGAACAAACTTCAGAAGCTGAAAAGCATTCAGAGTCTGAAGAAGCAGAAGATCAACTAGATCAAGTTCCAAATGGTAAAGGGCCATCTATTAGAATTCAGAAAGATCATCCTAAAGAGCTTATCATTGGGAGTTTGGATCAAGGGGTCAGAACCAGGAGATCAGAACCAGCTGCTACTGATTCATGTTTTGTGTCAAAGGTTGAGCCTAAAAATGTGAAAGAAGCCCTAACTGATGAATTTTGGATTGAAGCAATGCAAGATGAGTTGAATCAATTCAAAAGGAGTGAAGTATGGGATTTGGTTCCAAGACCTGAAGGGTTGAATGTGATTGGCAATAAGTGGATATTCAAGAATAAAACAGATGAAAGTGGTACTGTAGTCAGAAACAAGGCAAGGTTGGTTGCTCAGGGTTATACTCAAGTAGAGGGATTGGATTTTGATGAGACATTTGCACCTGTGGCCAGACTAGAGTCCATAAGACTACTGTTGGGTGTTTCATGCATTCTCAAGTTCAAATTGTTTCAGATGGATGTGAAGAGTGCATTTTTGAATGGATATCTGCAAGAGGAAGTGTATGTTGAACAGCCTAAGGGTTTTGTGGATCCTAAGTTTCCAGAACATGTGTACAAGTTAAAGAAGGCTTTATATGGATTGAAGCAAGCACCAAGAGCATGGTATGATAGATTGACTCAGTTTCTTGTTGCTCAAGGTTACAGAAAAGGAGGTTCAGATAAGACTTTGTTTGTGAAAGATGAAAATGGGAGTCTGATGATTGCTCAGATGTATGTGGATGATATAGTGTTTGGAGGGATGTCTCAGAAGATGGTCAAATTGTTTGTTCAGCAAATGCAATCAGAGTTTGAAATGAGTTTGGTTGGAGAGCTGACTTATTTTCTTGGTTTACAAGTTAAGCAAATGGAAGATACCATCTTTATTTCTCAAAGTAAATATGCCAAGAACATAGTGAAGAAGTTTGGAATGGAATCAGCTGCTCATAAGAAGACACCAGCTGCTACTCATCTGAAGCTAACCAAAGATGAACATGGAGTATCAGTTGATCAAAGTCAGTACAGAAGCATGATAGGGAGCCTATTGTATTTAACTGCAAGCAGACCTGATATCACTTATGCTGTTGGAGTATGTGCAAGATATCAAGCTGATCCTAAGATGAGTCATCTGACACAAGTTAAAAGGATCCTGAAATATGTGAATAACACAAGTGACTATGGAATCATGTACTCACATAGTTCAAGTTCTGAACTGATGGGATATTGTGATGCTGACTGGGCTGGAAGTGCTGATGACAGGAAGAGCACCTCAGGAGGTTGTTTCTTTTTGGGAAATAATTTGATTTCATGGTTCAGCAAGAAACAAAACTGTGTTTCATTGTCAACTGCTGAAGCTGAGTATATTGCTGCTGGGAGTAGTTGTTCACAACTGGTTTGGATGAAACAGATGCTTGAGGAGTACAACATTAATCAAAAAACTATGACCTTATTTTGTGACAACTTGAGTGCCATCAACATCTCTAAGAATCCAATTCAGCACAGTAGAACCAAACACATAGACATCAGGCACCATTTTATCAGAAACCTTGTGGAGGATAAAGTTATTCAACTGGAACATGTAGCTACTGAAGAACAAATTGCTGACATATTCACAAAGGCCTTGGATGCTAAACAGTTTGAGAATCTGAGAAGCAAGTTAGGTGTGTGTTTGTATGAAGAGTTATAGCAATTACTGCAAACTGGATGTGAGGAAGATAGAGTACCTGCCAGTTGTGCCTATGCTAAGTGTGATCCTGAACCTGAGTCTGAATCTAACAAGTTTTCCAGGATCTGTGTTACTTGTTTTGATTTTATTCCCTATATGAAGACTATGTTTTGTCAGAATTTTGTGGCTAAAAGGGGGAGAAAATCTTATGTAATGGGTTGGCTCTGATACCAAAAGTCTTATGCAAAGTGTTGCTGCTCAGAAGTTCAAACTTCAGATGTTCAGTTTTCAGTGTTATTCAGAAGTTGTGTGTGAAGCTCAGTATTCATAACCAATGCAACAAGAGCTGTCAAGATGTGATTGAGGGGGAGTATGTGTCTCAGGGGGAGTACAAGATTGTTATGGTCCTGAGGTATGGTCCTGAAGAACAATTGTGTTCAGCTCCTGAAGTGTTGACTCTGATATGCTCTGATACCATAAATTCAGAAGTAAGGGGGAGTTTGATGTATGCTGAGTTGCAGGGGGAGTGTGTGTGATGATCAGGAGTTGATCAGTAGCTCTGATACCTTGGAGTAGCTCTAATATCTTGTTTGTGATGATCAGGAGTTGATCAGTAGGTTATGTGTGCTTCAGTAGCTGATATGAACTGAAGCTGGTTTGAGTTTCTCATGATAGTCATAAATGAATCCGCTGCTAATTACTATGTTATGATTGATCATTGTGGAGTTCTTCATTGCTGAGATGTTTATAAGGGAGATTGAAGAACTTGGATGGTTTTAGCCAAAAATTTGCCAAAGGGGGAGATTGTTGAGTCTTTTGGTGTTGGCTACATTGTTTGGCAAAAACCAAAGTATTGAATAGAAGCATCTCCATATTTGAAACATTTCTTCAGTTGCAAGTTTTATGTTTTGAAGCCATTCAGAAGCTGAAAATGTCATCAGAAGCTGAATGCACTGTAGCACTTCAGAAGCTGAATTCAGGTTCTGATGCCAGCGTTGACTTATGTTGACTTCATCAGAAGCTGGTTATTTTCAAGGTTTTTCTATGCGAATCTTTGCAAGATTTATTGAAGATTTATCCACGCATATGGCTTCTAGAATGATGATTTATTTGGAGAAGATTTTATTGAAGATTTGGTTCAAAGATATGAAATTCATATTTTCCTGTTATAATCTTTAAAAGATTCAGTACAGTTTTATTTGTTACATCATTGGACCAATCTTATTTCAGTAACAAATCAAATCAGAAAGATTAGTTTGTTATTTTATTCTGCAAGACTGAAGGCTATAAATAGAGGAGGGCTGCTGCTATTCAAGACACGATTTATAGAGTTTAAGATCAGAAAATTGAGTCTTAGTATTTTAAGCTTTTAGCTTTATTGTGCACCACTCAGTTTGAGTTGGTTTAGAGTTTTATAGAGTTGTAATTCATTCTAAGCCTTTAGGTACGAATGAAGTCTTTGTGTTTTTGAAGTTTTCTGAAAAACAGAGTGTCTTTGATTAAGGGTTTCAGTAACTGGGTTTAGTTACTTGAATAGGAAGATAGTGGATTCTATTACTCAGAGTTGGGTAGAAGTCTTACTAGGTGGAGGTTAATTGCTTGGGATAAGAACTGGGAGTCAGTGTCTGAGTCTTAAGGATTAAATCCAATAGTGGATTTCCTTCCTGAATTGGTATCCCCCAGAGTAGGAGGTGTTTACTCCGAACTGGGTTAACAAACCTCTGTGTGTTTTTAGCTTTCCTGCACTTTACTTTTCTGCTGTTTATCTGCTTTTATATTGTGCTAAGTTCTGTTCAGAACCTGTTGGTTCAGAACCTGCGTTTATCTCTTAAGTATTGCCTGGCCAGAATTTCACTACTCAATTAGAAGTGTTATCTTGTACATCAAGTGTATTTCATCACATTTAAAAAACACCCTCAATTGGAGATGTGTAGAAATGAGAAAATCTTAGATGAAGAGTGAGAGAAGAAAAACAATTTATTATGAAGGAAATGGAGAAAGAAAGATGATAAACATGAGAAAGAATTGAAAAAAAAGGGAGGAAAATTAAAAATAAAATAAAATATCAGAGAGATGATTAGAGAGAGAGAGAGAGAGAGAGAGAGAGAGAATTATGTGCAAGATAACGTGAGCGATGGAAGAGAGAGATATCAGATTGAGATGTTTAGAAATGATTGACACACCAAAGAAAAAAATAGCTTTCGTTGGAAATCATTGTATATTTATTGTCGTGCTTACACGCATGTTTATTGTTGAGTTAAGTGCATCAAAATAGTTGAAACATTTTGGAATTAGAATTGCAATAATATTAATATTAACAATTCTCATAAAAAAGAGAATATCAATCATAATTAGTAGGATTCAATGAGAATTTGAATGGTTGAGATTTGTAATTAATGTGGGTGATTTAGGAGGGAAAACATCGATTAAGGGGATTAGGGTTAGGTTAAGTTGTTGCAAAACTTGATAGGCTTTATTATAATATATATAAGAGATAAGATATAAGATAAGATAGTCAAACTAACAGTTATTGACCGAATAATTATCAGAAAGAAAATAATAGCCATACTTCACACTTATTCGGCAAGATGGGTAGAAGAACGAACAAAATTGAGTCCAAAACTTATTAAGAAGGAGTGTTACTTGGGAATAAAAAACACAATAGAATAAATATCATAAAAATATGGTGATCATTGACATTATGTTTCCTGTACATGTGGAAATTTTCAGAGTTTTAATCGTTATGTTATTTTACATATGTTATGATTCTCCTGGGCATATTAAACATATTACCTTTTCATCCACCAAAAGCATCTGGAGGCTTCCTTCTTCAGTAGAGTTGTTTCGGTCTGGAATTGACCAGAGATGAATGACCCGAGCCATGACATTAAAATCAGTCTTACCGCACACGATATCAGAGATGGGGGTTGCTTTCACCAATGTCATCCTAAAACAGATGTGATCCACATTAGTTATGATACATAACACAAAAAATGTGAATTATAAATGTGAAGTATATTAATCTCACTAAATTTTAGAACATACTTTGGCTGATTTTTGATTCTAATAGAGAGGATAGATTCAAGGATTTTTGAAGTTATTGAAAACAGAACATGGGCAACAACAAAGGCACATTATAAGGTTTAAAGAAAAACTGCAAAGCCACATCATTATATATATGTTAATAACTTATTTGCCATGACCTGGAAGATTTTCCTATTTTTTAGGCCAAAATAAAAGACATGAGAATAGAGACTCCCCCTTATGGTGAATAGAGACTCCCCCTTACCTTTGGTTTGCAGAATTTGATATTCCTACGGTAAAATCTCTCTCCATGTTCTTCTCACTTGTCTCCTTGCTTCTTCTCTCCACAACCCTAGTTTTCCTTTGATCTCTAATCTTTTCTTGTTTGTTGTAACCCTAATTCTCTAATGCTCTCCTCTATTTATAACCTTTTAACTGAGCTAGGTTTCTCTCATAACTATTTAACGGGTTTACTCTTCAATTTTAAAATATATTATTAAGTACAAAAATATATTAGATTTAGTACAAAAATTTGATATTCCTACGGTAAAATCTCTCTCCAGGTTCTTCTCACTTGTCTCCTTGCTTCTTCTCTCCACAACCCTAGTTTTCCTTTGATCTCTAATCTTTTCTTGTTTGTTGTAACCCTAATTCTCTAATGCTCTCCTCTATTTATAACCTTTTAACTGAGCTAGGTTTCTCTCATAACTATTTAACGGGTTTACTCTTCAATTTTAAAATATATTATTAAGTACAAAAATATATTAGATTTAGTACAAAAATATCTCAAATTGAGTACCAAAATATATCATATTCAATATAAAAATAGTATATTAGATTTAATTCAAAAATATCTCAAATTGAGTACCAAAATATATCATATTCAGTATAAAAATATATTATTGAGTATTAAAATATATTTCATATCACAAACCTATAACCTTTTAACTGAGCTAGGTTTCTCTCATAATAACTATTTAACGGGTTTACTCTTCAATTTTAAAATATATTATTAAGTACAAAAATATATTAGATTTAGTACAAAAATATCTCAAATTGAGTACCAAAATATATCATATTCAATATAAAAATAGTATATTAGATTTAATTCAAAAATATCTCAAATTGAGTACCAAAATATATCATATTCAGTATAAAAATATATTATTGAGTATTAAAATATATTTCATATCACAAACCAAAATATATTAGATTGTGCATAAAAATATTTTAGCAAAACTTGGGGACTAAGAAATCACTTTCTAACAGGTTTGCTCTCCACTATTTACACCTCTTTTTATCCTATTTAATTAAAACACTACTTAATTCCTTCATTCAAACCCCCCTTTTTATAATTGCCGTAGATATATATAAAATAAAAGCAATTATAAGTCACAAAAACCATTAGTGATCCAGTGGTTACAGCTGTGACCTATTAGAAGTTGGTCTGTGGTTCAACTCTCAGCAAGGATTTTTTTTCATAAATTTCTTTCAAAAGAAAAGTTAGGGTTAGTCATTAGGGTTGTCAAGACTACCTAACATTTATATATATAAAGATAAAGATTTATTGAAATGTAGGGACTGTTTTTCAAAGGGGCGTAAAATGTAGGGACCAAAAACATATTTAACCCAATTTAAAAAGTGTATAATTGAAAAGAGATAATAATACTTTTACTAACAACTTTTATCATATAGTATTGATGTTCCAACAGACTCGGTGTAAGCGTACTCTTTCTTTCCCGCCAAACAAGGTTCGTTATGTTTTGTCTGGTTTGTGGAGTATGGAATGGTTGAATGATCATAACCATGGTGATGCGGGGTTAATTTTTTCCTCTAAGAAAAAGATAAAGAAAAAGGTGCAGTCAGATGTTAATAAAGTCCCTAATTCCGGTGACGCCAAAAAAAGACGGCATCCAAGTGGTTTCTTGAAACATTCCATTTTGAATCTCAAAAAAGTAGCTAGGTTACCGAGCAAGGATCGAAATGAGGTGTTAAAAATTTTAAAACGAAAGGTGCGGGAGCGGCGTGTTACAAATTTGGAAAACATGTTAGCGGCGTTGGTTTCTCAAAATGCAACGGCTGGTTCTTCTTCTTTAGTTTCTGTAAATAATGATTGGCACAATTGGGTCATCATGCATGGTAATGAGAAAGTGGCTGTGGAGGATGTGACAGGCATAGGTAAATCTATTGGAGTCAATTTTACTGGTGAAAAGTCGAATATGTTTAGTGTGCTCTCAGGGGCGGGGAGAGGGAGGATGGTGAAGTCAGCTGTGAAGAAGGGGGAGGGTGAGGGGTCTGATGAAGGAGGTTGTTAGGGTGGTGGGAAGTTTGGTGTGGGGCGTGAGGGTGGAGGATGCGGATTATTTCTTGGAACGTTCGGGTGTTGGGAGGGTCGGAGAAGAGGAAGGAGGTTAGGAAGGTGGTGGGGGAGAAGTGTCCTTTCATTCTGTGTCTTCAGGAAACTAAGTTGCTGGCTTGTGACAACTTTTTATGTGCCTCTTTGTGGGGTTCTGCGCCCTACGATTTCTCCTTTCGTCCCTCTATGGGGGCGTCCGGGAGTTTATTGACTTTATGGGATTCTTCGGAGGTGGAGGTGTGGACGACAGTAAGTTTTGATCATGTGTTAATGATTCATGGTAGATTCATTCGTTCAAACGAGCTTTTTTACTTGTTCAATGTTTATGCCCCTTGTGAGGCGGGTCCGAAGCAATTACTATGGGATTCCTTGTCTGTTCGGCTTCAGACAGTTTTGGGGGAGAAGGTGTGTGTGTGTGGGGGGACTTCAATGCAGTTCGGCATCCTGAGGAGAGGCGGTCGGTCAGATCTTATTCCCACCTGTTGGATCTTGTTCCCTTTAACCAGTTTATTGATGCAAATTCTTTGGTTGATTTACCTTTGTGTGGACGTAATTTTACTTGGTATAAAGGTGATGATCTTTCTATGAGTCGCTTGGACAGGTTTCTTTTGTCAGAGGATTGGTGTCTGGTTTGGCCGAATTGTGTGCAGGTGGCCTCTTTGCGGGGCTTATATGATCATTGTCCACTTTTGTTGTCTGTTGATGAGGAAAACTGGGGACCTCGACCGTGTCATTAGCTGAAGTGTTGGCGGGACTTGCCTGGTTACAGTCAGTTTGTTACTACTAATTGGAAATCTTTTCAGGTCGATGGTTGGGGCGGCTACGTTTTGAAAGAGAAATTAAAATTCATAAAAGGGGCACTGAAGGAGTGGCACACTTCACATACTCGGAATTTATCTGGTAAGATTGATGAACTTAAAATTCGCAGTTCAGCTCTGGATGGCAAAGGAGAAGATGAAGTCTTGTCAGAAACCGAGTTGGTGGTGTATCATAATATTAACGCGGACATTTTTTCTTTGTCGCGGATAAATAATAGTATTTGCTGGCAGTAGTCTCGTTCTAAGTGGCTCAGAGAGGGTGATGCTAACTCCAAATATTTCCACACAGTTTTAGCCGCGAGGCGTCGTAGGAATGCTGTTTCGACAATTTTGGTGGAAGGGGTGGCGGTTGAGGGTGTCCAACCTATCCGACAGGCAGTTTTCTCCTTTAAGTCTCATTTCAGGGCGCAACATATTGATAGGCCGGGGGTGGAGAATCTCCAGTTTCGAAGGTTGTCTGTATCCGATGTTGGTGGTTTGATCAAACCTTTTTCCGTGGAGGAAGTCAAAATGGCGGTGTGGGATTGTGATAGTTTCAAAAGCCCCGGCCCTGATGAGTTCCATCGAAATGGCAGAATAACGAAAGGTATCAAAAACACTTTCATTGCTCTTATTCCAAAGGTGGACAAACCTCAACAATTGAATGATTTTCGGCCTATCTCTCTTATGGAGAGTTTTATAAAATTCTTGCAAAAAGATTGTCGAATAGATTGAGGTTGGTTATTGGCAGTGTTGTTTCTGAGGCTCAGTCAGCGTTTGTGAATGATAGGCAGATTCTTGACGGTATCCTGATAGCTAATGAGGTGGTGGATGAAGCTCGCAAGTGCAACAAAGAATTATTTTTATTTATAGTTGATTTCGAAAAGGCCTATGATTCTGTCGATTGGGGTTACCTAGACTCGGTAATGGAAAAAATGTCTTTTCCTACTTTGTGGAGGAAGTGGATGAAAGCATGTGTCTGTACAGCTACAGCGTCTGTGCTAGTTAATGGTAGTCCTACAAAAGAATTTCCTCTTGAAAGGGGTCTGCGACAGGGTGATCCTTTGTCGGCAAAGGGTTTGAATGTCCTTATAAAAGCTATGGTTGAGGCGAATATCTTCACGGGTTACACTATTGGTTCGGGTAATCCTACTTTAATTTCCCACCTTCAGTTTGCCGATGATACACTTCTTTTGGGGGTTAAAAGTTGGGCGAATGTGCGTGCCCTTCGGGCGGTTCATGTGCTTTTTGAATTGATGTCGGGCCTTAAGGTGAATTTTCATAAGAGTATGTTGGTTGGGGTAAATGTTTCTGTATCTTGGTTGCATGCCGCGGCTTTAGCTTTAAATTGTCGCGTTGGTAAAATTCCTTTCTTGTATCTGGGTTTGCCTATTGGCGGTGATCCGCGTCTTCTGTTGTTTTGGGAGCCTGTTTTGAGAATCCGAGATTGCTTGTCTGGTTGGCGAAGTAGATTCCTTTCTTTTGGAGGTCGTCTGGTACTCCTTAAGTCTGTCTTGTCCTCTTTGCCTGTCTATGCTCTTTCCTTCTTCAAAGCTCCATCAGGTATTATCTCTTCTATTGAATCTTTATTGTTAAATTTCTTTTGGGGAGGGAGTGAGGGTCCTAGGAAACTATCTTGGATTGCTTGGAATAATATTTGTAAAAGTAAGGAGGATGGCGGTTTGGGGGTGAGGCGGATGAGGGAGTTTAACATTGCTCTGTTAGGAAAGTGGTGTTGGAGGTTGTTGGTGGATAGAGGGGGTTTGTGGTATCGGGTGTTGTTAGCTAGGTATGGTGAGGTGAACGGGAGGTTGGAGGTAGGGGGCCGAAGTGCTTCTTCTTGGTGGCGAGAAGTTGTGAAAATTCGTGACGGGGTTGGAGGGGCGGACGGTGGGTGGTTTGCAGGGTGCGTGGTTCGGTCGGTCGGGTGTGGCTCCACGTCATTTTTTTGGACTGATCCGTGGTTGGGTGGGGTTCCGTTTTGTGAGAGGTTTGGGCTTCTTTTCGACTTAGCTATTAACAAGTCGATATCTGTCGCATATATGTGTGGCTTAGGGTGGGGGGTTGATGGGGAGGCGTGGCAGTGGCGTAGGCGGTTGTGGGCGTGGGAGGAGGAGTCGTTAGCGGAGTTTAGGGTGTTATTGCTTGACATCTCTTTGCAGCATAATGTTTCAGATCAATGGAGGTGGAAGCTTGACTCTGATGGAGGTTATTCCGTTCGAGTAGTGTATCAGATGCTCTCTAACAGGAGGTTCCTACTGCTGACGCTTGTTCGAATCTTATATGGCACAAACAGGTACCTTTGAAGGTGTCTATCTTGGCTTGGCGTCTAGTTCAAAATCGCTTGCCATCTAAAGATAATTTGTTGGCTCGTGGTATAATTTCGTTGAAGACCAGTCTTGTGTAACAGGGTGTGGAGGCTTTGAATCGGCTCAGCACTTATTTCTCTCCTACTCATGTTTTGGCCCTTTATGGAGTCTTGTCCGGGGCTGGCTCGGTTTTTACTCGGCTGATCCGCCCAATGTTAAGGATCATTTTATTCAGTTTGTTTCTTCAGTAGGTGGTTTGCGTTCTAGCCGTTCTTTTATGCAGCTTGTGTGGTTATGTACCGTGTGGGTGATTTGGACTGAAAGGAACAACCGTCTATTCAAAAATAAGGAGAGCTCCATCTACCAACTATTAGATAAAGTAAAAGTTCATACCTTTTGGTGGGTGAAAGCTTGTAATATTAATGTCCGTAATTGTAATATCCCGCTTAAACGTAACTTTTATCGGTGATTAAGGACTAAATGAAAAGCATGGCAATTTGGTAATTATTTGGGAAGGGAGGATTATTTAAAAATGGGAGGCAAGATATTTTCACCACATTTTCCTCTCCACTCTCTCTCTCTACAATTTTGAATTCTCTCCCTCTCCCTCTCTCTAACTCACGCCCATCCTCCCTTGCCTTAATCCATCAATTTTCTTCCTCAACTCTTGGAAAAACAAGCAAGCACTTTTGGGGAAAAGTTGGAACAAGGAAAGCTAGGGAAACAAGGGGAAGAAGGAAGATTCAAGTTAGGGTTTTGGAAGAGGTTTGGCAAAGCACCAATCAAGGCTTAGGTGAGCTCCCTAGGGTTTTAGAACCCACTTGAGTAAGTTTAAGTGTTAATTATAATTTGAGAAAAGTTTAGAAAATATACTCTAATTCTTTGTTGTGTCAAATCCTTGTTCTAGTATGTTTAAATTGTTTAAATGCTAAAGAAAATCCTTTTTAATACCTTTGGGAAGCTTGGGTAAGTTGGAATGGTTTAAAATGATGAAAAAATGCAATTTCTGAGTTTTCCTGAACTGTCATGGTCGCTACAGCGACCAGCCGTCGCTATAGCGACCAAACAGCATTTGAGTTCTGCCTACGGTCGCTACAAGCGACCAGCCGTCGCTATAGCGACCAGCATGTTTTTCAGGCTTTTACCTACAGTCGCTGTAGCGACAGGCTGTGGCTATAGCGACCACATCAGGACAGCATTTGACAGCTTTGCTGTTTTGGGTGTTCTGATGCGCGTAGGCAAGGTTTTTCACTTCCGTTTTCTCCAAAAACATTTAAGAATGATTAAACACCATTTTAACTCATCCAAGAGGCTTCCAAAGGGTGATAATTACAAGGAACAAGGATTGTATCATAACTTAGAATTATTTAGAATTGTGAGGCAAAGTTTAGACGGGTATAGGAATACTTCCAACAATTCAAGTAGTGGCTTATGATAACAATAAGCCTATGATCCTATACTCATATGATAAGTATTGGGAAGTTGGTTCCCTTAAGAAATGCATTTAATATGCAAAAGCTCATAGTAAATTATGAGACATACTTTCAAGTACTTAGGATAAGAAATAATGAGAATGAGAATGCACCTAGTGTAGCAAGCTTAAGATGCACTTAAATAAGTGTGCGTATGCACAAGGGAAGATTTAATGATAAGAGTTAAGAACCTATTTATAGTTTAAGCTTTTAAGAATGATTACTTAAAGAATACATCAAATATGCATAAGTTATAATTATAAGTTATATGTATATATACAAAGAATAAGAACAAATTAATTAATGGGCTTGATGTGTCGCTTGTATACTCGTTAGTTAGTATACAAGGGGTTCCTGTGAAGTACCGCCTTAAATGGCAGCCGGAACGGTGAAGTTACCGCTCGTGAGGGCAGCTGCACATCTAAGTCTATAAAGTTAATGTGTCTCCTGTCTGCTCGTTAGTTAGTATACAGGGGGTCCCCGTGAAGTACCGCCTTAAATGGCAGCTGGGACGGTGAAGTAACCGCTCGCGAGGGCAGCCACACAAAGAAAGAGGAGTCCGGTGTTAACCTGATATGATAGGAATTTCACCGGTAAGATGGGAGATGTACTTCGGGGTTACTCCACCCGGATGCACTCCGTAAAATGAACCAAGATAATTATTGTTTGTTCAACGCTGACTTACTAACTTTATAATTAAGAATCATGTAAAGTAATACTTATGAATTATTATGAGAATATATTGATTAGTCAGCAGAGAAAGAAGTGATCATAGGATGTCCCCAAGATCACTAAGTTTAAGTTTAAAGTTAGAATATGATAAGCATATGAATAAGACATATAGCGATCCTAGGTTTTCCCTTGATCGCGAAATATGTAGAGAATGACGGCGATCGTAGGAATCCCCAAGATCGCTAAGAGTAGGCACGACGACCCTAGGTCTCCCCCGTGGTTGCCAACAGTAGGTTGGGCTGGAGCTCACTGAGACATTATGTCTCATCCCAATCCTTCTGGTGCAGGTTTACAGGTAAGCAAGAGGGTTTCAGACGAAGTTCTTCAGGAAGACGCTGGATGAAGTGCAGTTGCTCGTCATGGACAAGCTCAGGAGGTTGTCAGACTTATATATGTATATTAAAGTGTATTTTATGATATTTGGATGATTGTATAAACGAGCCAACTGTACTCAATCAGTTGTATTATATATATATATATATTATTATTGAAAATTTTAATGTATCCGGTATCAGATTAATACACATGCTAAATATTCTAGATAATTTAGTATGGGTGTTACAATTGGTATCAGAGCAGGTCGATTCAGACCGTGCCTTGGGTCATTAAAATATTCAATAAGGTAGTGGGACCATTGGGTTCCGAATGTTGTTCTAAATGTCACATCTAGTTGAGCCTGATCAACTCAATCTAGTATATGACAGTTAGGATAAATGTCCGAGAGCTGAATGTGACCAAGGAGGAATGAAGTTTATGAAGGGCGAAGATTAAGGTGACAGAATTTTAAGACGGAATTGGCGAAGAAGTATTCATGCCAAATGGTGGTCATCAACCGTGAGGTAGCTAAGTCTGTTAATGACGAAGTTTCAGGAACATAAGAGATACTTATTAAGAGTAAGATGAAGCACCTCAACCCAGTTGGACGCATCGTTGGACGATGCCTCGTCTGCGGAAGATATAAGGATTAAGGAATCATGGGATACTCTAAGGAATGACTTGGAACCTTGACGGGAAACGCAGTTCGAGAAGTTAAAGTGAAGTGTGGACTAAGTAACGATTCTGAGCACAGAGTTAAGGAATTGCGGTACCAAACCTAGAGACTTGAAATGAGGAATTATCGGTCGGTTTTCAAAACCTTTAGACTTCATCAAAGATAGAGTGCTGAAGAATCGAACTCGAATCGGATGAGACTTTAATGTCCAAACAGTTAAGAGAATTAATTATGGATTAAGTGAGTTATTTGGACAGATGAAACTAACCACTCAAGTGTGGTCATTGAGCGTGAATCGCAAGTAAGTTTAACCCCATCAGATCAGCCGCACCTCCTGAACCATAAATGCCGGATTTTTGAATTGAGAAGAGAAGATGGTATGCAACCTAAGGACTACGATGGATGAATAAGTACTAATAATAAGACCCGTTGCATGTTGAAGTGTGAATCAAATATTCAGATGTGTCCTATTAGTAAGAAGATTGGAAACAAGCTAAGCTTAACTAGAATTTTACCCAATGAAAGGTGGATATTGAATAATAAGTTATTGGAATTTAGTGAACTGATGGACGAACAAAGTTGGACTTCCTTGATTGGATAAAGAAGACAAGTTTACGCCAACACAAGACTAAGGTAGATCAGTATTTTGAAGAATAATCGGAAATTTTAGCCGGGAAGTATTTTGAGGTTTTTCATCAGAAAGATCGACAATAGTACGCAAGTTAATGATGTGTTAATGTAAGAAGTTCTATGTTCAATTGATGGATTTCCTTATACAGTTATTCTGGAAAGCCGGAAGGAATCACCTTATGTTAGTATGCTTTCAAAGGTGGTAGAATGAGCAGACTTTGGGGTTGTTCAAACTATATGAAGAATCATTCGGCTAATAAGATCAAGATTGAATTGTGAATACAATAAACAGTTACTGGAGGAATTCAATAGATAATGATAAGTGCTGAAGTTTAAGATCGATGAATCGGGTGCTCGAAGAGATGTAACCCATTTTGGGCGTACAAGAGAACCAATAAAAGTTTGAATTCAAGACGGATTGTTCCGTAGAAACTCGAAGGGGTAACTTAAGGGATATGATAGAGTTATGGAGACCGAAGTTGTCTCGGAAAGATTATGGATATGGAATCCTTACGGATAAAGATAGAACGATTAGTAGCGGGACTCAAACCCTCAGTGGATTCAATGTACGAAAGAGGTGAATCTCCAGAAGTCATAGAATGTTTTGGAATTTGCCACAAGTGATTGTGTGTGAATTTAAGTTGCCTCAAGCATGCTTTTAATCGAGTTTCCACAATGTTTAATGATTATATGATGTGCTGACCAAGAGATGATTACAAAAATTCAGAATATGGAAGGTAAAGTTAGAACCAGTGTTTAAGCTGTTTGACAGGAGCATTGTAGAGCTCGTAACAGTTGCTGAAAACCGTTTATAGGTTTTGGTGTATTATCCTGAAAGTAAGTATATGGTTTATGTCTGAAAGGAAGCACAAAGTCAGGTGATGACTAATCCGTAAGTTAAGCAGATGGTTTAAGCCGCAAGAGAAACAATAACGTCATATGGTTTCGTTACGATAACTACAAAGTGACAAAGTAAAAGGATTGGTCGATGAGTTTTATGTGACAATAGTGGTGTATTGCTCCAATTCTACCTCGAGTTGTTAAGAATCGGAGTTGCGCAGCGGAGTAGCAATTCAAGAATGGTTTAATGAACAATGCTAAGCTGAGGCTTAGAGAATGAGAAAATGTTAAGTGCTTAATTCTTATTATACAGTATAGCAGTAAGTATAGGCGACTTGAACATATCACAAGTTCTAATAGAAATTTTTGGAAGTTAAGTTGATGGATACTTCAAACTTCGAACCCATGAGAAATGGAATATTGGAATAGTTTAAGAATATATGGTAAGGAACAAGAAGGATGTGATTCTAGCACTAAGTCTGAATCAATGGAAGTTATCGCTAAAACGGTAGTTTAGCTATTTTAACTCAACAACATCAAGTATACTTGAAGAGTAAGTTAGTCTAAAGAGAATTAAGCATGAGCCAACAACAGTAAAGGTTGCACTTGTAAGACGGTATCTTCGGATTTGAAACGTCGATCTGGAACGACAAATATAGTGGATTATAAGTTCAACTCGTGTGATACTCATAGTATGTAAACATGTCTCATGTGTCAAATTCCGTTAGTATTATGAACTTGTCAGTTATGTGACATGCATAAGTAACTAAGGTACGCGGCTAGTAATGTTTAAAGAGGGAAGATGCTAATTAAAGTAGGTTCGCTGATATCGAACGCGTCTTAGTTAAGGATACTCAAGGATCTTGAACTCGACGTCCAGAATGAGAAAATAAGTTTGTGATGCCGATAGAATGTAACAATAATTTACGGGTTGTTGTACACTTAAGAAATAAACACGAGTAACATTGGCGGGGCAAACCTGGCAAGCCAGTTGAAAGGCAAATTCCGGATGTTACAAATTGAGTTAAGAGTAAGAAAAGATTCCCAAATGATGTGGTAGTGTCTCAAATGTGTTAAGATCAAGAATGATGTCCCGTTAGTCGGACAAGAATGATGTGGCGTACTGTGTACCCATTAGTAGTGTACACGTACTCGACATGTATGTAAATTATATGCTATGAAATGTACCATATGGTGATATGTGAGATGATTTATACCACCCATCACTTGGACTACGCCCTATGAGTTTTGGATTATCAGTGTAGAAAAGATTTACGCTACGGCAAGAAAACGAGAATAAGTAGTAACAAGAACGATGGGATATTGGGAAACTCCCAGTATGAAGAATGATTCCTAAGTTATTAAGATACGTGTTGACGCCGTAGACTAGCTGTAGCGGAGTACGAGTAATATGTAAGAATTCCGCAAATCTTTGAGAATTTCATAGTGAGGGTAATGATTGTGATTGTGATAAGTAGCACATCGTGATGTTAGGAAGAAAGGAGCAGGTGCTAGAGGTGAAACTCCTGCTTGTACTTGGAATAATAATGAAGTTGGAATAATCCTTACTTTTGCATGTGCGTACACTATATCAGATGTTCGGTGTAAGAATGATTCTATATGGAAAGGTACGATATAGGTCTATGAGTAAGATGTCGTCGTATGGGACGAAAGATAAAGATAAGAATTCATTGGAATTAGTTGCAGTGCAATAAACCCATTGAAGAGTGGGAATTTTTGAGGAAATGAGATCGACCCAACGTCGTCAGAATAAGAATGCTTGAACTAGGAAGGGATTTATAAGATTCAGTACAAGTGTTAGGACTTGATAACTTCAATTTGAATTTGTAAGAAGAGCATGTACAAGAAGCATAGCTAAGAGAGTCGGGTGGATTGGTTCAGACCACCGCACACCCTGCTACGTAAGAATTATGTAGTGTATATCAGGCCTTTCTATTGAGGGAAAGATTGTCGAGTATTTTCGACTTATAGAATTGGAATTTCGATAAGCAAGTTAAGAAGAGAAAGGAATGTGAAAGGTATATTTATTTATATATGATTTCCAGAGGATTCAAAATTTCGAGGACGAAATTTCTTTAAGGGGGGTATATTGTAATATCCCGCTTAAACGTAACTTTTATCGGTGATTAAGGACTAAATGAAAAGCATGGCAATTTGGTAATTATTTGGGAAGGGAGGATTAATTAAAAAAGGGAGGCAATATATTTTCACCACATTTTCCTCTCCACTCTCTCTCTCTACAATTCTGAATTCTCTCCCTCTCCCTCTCTCTAACTCACGCCCATCCTCCCTTGCCTTAATCCATCAATTTTCTTCCTCAACTCTTGGAAAAACAAGCAAGCACTTTTGGGGAAAAGTTGGAACAACGAAAGCTAGGGAAACAAGGGGAAGAAGGAAGATTCAAGTTAGGGTTTTGGAAGAGGTTTGGCAAAGCACCAATCAAGGCTTATGTGAGCTCCCTAGGGTTTTAGAACCCACTTGAGTAAGTTTAAGTGTTAATTATAATTTGAGAAAAGTTTAGAAAATATACTCTAATTCTTTGTTGTGTCAAATCCTTATTCTAGTATGTTTAAATTGTTTAAATGCTAAAGAAAATCCTTTTTAATACCTTTGGGAAGCTTGGGTAAGTTGGAATGGTTTAAAATGATGAAAAAAAAATGCAATTTCTGAGTTATCCTGAACTGTCATGGTCGCTACAGCGACCAGCCGTCGCTATAGCGACCAGACAGCATTTGAGTTCTGCCTACGGTCGCTACAAGCGACCAGCTGTTGAATGAACAAAAGTAAGTATCGTTTTTATACCGTTCCACAGGGATTAATGTGATATCATAAACCGTTCAACGTCGATTATCGTCTTAAGTTAGGGTTTAACCATTTGTTTTACTACACTACTCATAATTTTGAAAACATAATAAATAAATAGTAGAGTAATAGGACATAGAAGGTGTTAGGATTAACTTTCATCAATCAAACATCGTTTATATCCGATTGATCATAAATACAGATTCTAGCGTTTTCTTATATATGACATTATTACGTATTGCTCAACAACATCATTGATTTCCCAAATGACGTCGTGAGATCGATTGTATCGTTTAATCGATGATTTCTCAATCTATTAAACGATTCAAAAGCTTTACGATCCAATACTATAATGTAATTATCAAAACCAAATCCCATTTCTAGAATTTCTTATCTTGATAGAAAATCATTCTAAACCTAGATTCAAAAGTCTTTTTCAACAACATTTAAATCAAACATAAGATTGAAAAGCAAGAAGAAATTCAATGGTATATAAAAATTGCTAGAATCATATATTGAATAATCAAAAGTTTACAACATGTAATGATTGATTACCTATTAATCCCAACAAAGGAGATTAGTTGATCATTGTCATGACAACTATTGCAAAATAAGAAAGGAAGATGAAGATATATGAGAGCTTGATGTCTCAAAGCTTCTTAATGCCTTCTTCAATCCAAATAAAATTGCTATTTGAAGTTTTTCTCCCTCTATGCCTATTCTCTCTCAAAGATAACAAGTAATTTTTGCTCTGGAAAATATTAAATCTCAGAAAAAAACTATATCAGAAAAAGCTATATATCAAGAAATAAGCTTAAAAATCTATAAATATTCTGAGAAAAAGCACGCTCGCTACAAGCGACCAGCCTGTCGCTTGTAGCGAGGAAGTCAACTTGCCAATCATAGAGTTCCACGTCACCATCAGCATTAAACCGCCCCTCTGGTCGCTGTAGCGACAAGGTCTGTCGCTACAAGCGATGAATCATTGAAATTCCCTGCCTAGGCTCGCTTCAAGCGTCCAGTTCATCGCTTCAAGCGATGAACTCCTGATAATCCCTGCCTAAGCTCGCTTCTAGCGATGGATGCTGCGCTTCAAGCGATGACACACTGGAAATCCCTGCCTATCCTCGCTACTAGCGATGGCTTCTGCGCTTGTAGCGATGGCATCAAGAAAAGCTTCATTCTTTTGCATCAATCAGGTTCAAGCATGTATTTCCTGCATAATCACATGGGGTAAGGATTAGGATCACAAATATTGCATTTCTAACACAATTACGCTCTAATCCTAAGGTAACTTGTACAACAAGTAATCATAAGTGCCCTAAAAGTTAGCAAAATATAACAACTTTTAGGCACTTATCAAACTCTCCCCAACTTACATTTTGATTTGTCCTCAAACCAAAGAACAAAAGGAAATTTTCATAGCTTTAAAACCACAGTATTGAGCAATTAGCAAAGGATTCAAAAGTGCGAAGAAATAAACATCAAATGAGTGATTCAAATGTGATTGCGCATGCTAAAGTTTAGTTTCTCATTAAACAAGATACATTCTACAAATGTGAACTAGTTCTAAACACAAGGAATCAAATCATACAATCCTAAACAAGCAACATGTTTAAATTTGAACCAAACCTAACACACTTCTATATAAAGTATATGAACAATTGAAATCATTTGTAAGGGTTATGAACACTCATCCAACAAACATGATAACATTACAATCAAATTATGTGTCCATCTAATTATCATTTCCAAAAGCATAAAAGGCATTGATCAAAAGGTCTTTAAGGGTTGTAATTGGGCTAGGCTACAAAAGAATTGTCATATGTGGGATATTTGAATTCAAATGGCCAAGCAAAAGGAAACATTCGATCTAATTACACTTCCTTCTTTTTCCAATACAACATTTGGTGAATTTCATACTATTCTATTCTTGATTGATATTGACAACTTTTTCTTTGAATTCTTGCAAACCTTTTCATTTTTTCTCTTTTCTTTTTCTTGGTTTGCTTTTCTTTCTTTTTTCTTTTTCTTGTTGTCAAGATCAATTAACACATTCACCCTTACATTGACTTAAATATAACCTCCCTTTCTCCCCAACTTATTTCAATGATACCCTAATCGACTGTTCCTTTATCGTTATGGCAAAGGTCAATAAAAACGATGGATAAGGGTTCAAAAGAAAACAACTATCAGAATTTAATAAAGAGTTAACTATGAACTGAATTTTTTTTTACAAACTCCGGCAATTTAAATAAGCAGATGAGCTTATTAAATTGACAGTCCACAGTTAACAATTCTGATTCAATAGGCTCAGATGGGTTAACAGATACTCACACATCTCACAGGGTAGGTTCATTTGGTCAAGTATTTCACTCAATTCAAAAAATTTGCCTTGATCACTTCAATGCTTTTATACTAATTAAAACAACAACAGATTTAACATAAAATAACTGAGTTAAACATGATATTGGTCTCCTGCATATATATACAATGGTTGAGGATACCTCACATTTTGGCTAGTTCTATATTGGTTCAAAACTAAACAAATGCTTGCTTAAAAACTGAATAAATTAACTTGTGTGTGTAAAGAACTTATTCACATTCACGAATATACCTAGAAAAACAAGAAAACGAGTACCTTAGCTGCGCGCTTTAACACTCATTCTATCATTATCACTCAGATGATTCAAAGTTCAAGCATTGGCTTTTGAATCTTTCATCTTTCTTTCAACAATGTTGGGATATTTTCAAAAAATTTTACCATAAATACTAAAGCATAAATAAAATATAACTATACTAACATGTAATACCAAATATAAATAACATAAACCAAAAAGGTACATCATCCATGGTACAAAAGAAACATAAATAAACAAAGTACAAAACATAATAAACTGTTATAAAAGTACAAAGCTGAATAAATAAAACGAAAGAGATGACAAATCAAAATCTGCAGCTCTGCATCATCAGTCTGAATCTGAATCCATGTCCTCAGAGTCTATCATGTCTGCTGCCATACGGTCTAGGCTATTAGTAGCCTCCGATGAATCATCTCCAAGATCAGCATCAACATCAGCGTCGTCGTCACCATCATCACCGGCATCCTGATCACCAGCATCCGCTGCAGCTGCCCCTCCTGGAAAGAAAGGCCTGTCCCCAGGCCAAGCTATGTGCTCAGAGAAGAAAGCAGGCGTCCATGGGCTTTGGCCACTGTCATGCAGATGGCTCTGAATAGTCGTAAGTGCCCGGTGATTTGACGCATTCTGCGCCAACAGAAAAGAGCTCACCGTAGCAGAGTCCCAACTCGAGAAGTCCAGTGGTGGAATGGTCGGGTGGCTAGGGTGGCTAGTATGCTGAGGTGGTGGTGGTACATGAGAAGGACCGGCTGAAGTGGATGGTCCAGCTGCGGAAGAAGGTGGGGCTATAGGTGCGGGAGTAGAACAGTACCTATTGATGTACCTGTCATCAATAGGGTTCTTAATTTCTTCATCTACCTGTGATGGCATGTGTACCCTAGCACGTCTACAGAGTCCCATAATCAACCCGGGAAAGGTCAGTGGGCATTTTGGTTTGCCCGGGGGTAAAATGCCGCTCTCAGCTACTATCCTCATCTCATTTGCTATCAGCCTAGCAACGTCAACTTGACGTTGAGTAAGGATATAATGAACAAGAGGGGTAACATCAAGGGTGGTAGAGGAGGTATGAGATTTAGGGCGGATGTTATACAAGATAAGGGTAAGGACTACCTGAGCCGGAGTGGTCATGTCCTCTCGAAATGCTCGGAAAGGCTTACCCGAAGCCCTACTCAAATCATAGCTCTTCCCCTCCTGGAAGATGTCTCGTGCAATGCTCTCATGATCCCAATTGCCGCTCCTCTGATGCTCACAAAAATCACATAGCGCAGTAGGCGCTAGTGGATTATCCTGTTCAACTAGCTCCAGAGGTCTGCCCAAGTATGCGTTGATGGACATGCGATCGAAGGTGATGGTGCGCCCTCGCACGTAGGTAGTCCATGTGAACTCGTCAGATGGGTCAGAGGGGATCGCATTCGCGTAGAATTCGCGCACGATGTCATAATTAATCCTCCTGGGTGGCGTGCATAGAATCCCCCATTTCCTTTCGTTAATCATGGCTGCTATGCCTCCATACTCTCCCTCTTCAGAAATTTGGAACTGCTTCTCAGACCAAATTCGCCTTGTTTTTAGCTCCTCGTACCTTTCTTGATTTCTGAAGCTCAGGAAACGACTCGCGTCATGTGGTTGAATGTTTGCTCTTGGTCGTGACGACGAGCTCTCAACGTTCCTTTGTCGTTTGGACGAGGTTTTAGGTGCCATTCCTACAAAATGATTTAAAACAGATGAAAATTAGGTAGGGTGCAAGTCAAATTTCAATCAAAATAAAAATAAAACAAATTCTGGGTTCGCTCGCTACAAGCGACCAAACTGTCGCTGTAGCGACGAAACCCAGAAAATGCCTGTGTTCCTGCGCTACAAGCGCTGTTCTAGCGAGGAAACCCATTTCAAAATTTCATGATTTTTCTGATTTTAACCAACTTGTAGCATGCGAAATTAAGATTAAAGCTAAAATAAATGACTAACAATCACCTAAACTTCCTAAATCCTCAAAAACCCTAATTTATTTGAATTTTTACATAGGTTTTTTCCAAAATACGAATCCTATGAACAAGAGGATGAAATGGGAGTTTTCCTAGTGATTTTCGTTCATTTACTAAAGCTTAAACTATGTATAAACATGGGTAATCAACAGGGCATGATTTAAGTTCAAAAATTTTAAAAACCTAAAACCCTAAATCCCAAATCAGCATGCAGGCACAAATAAGCAGTAAAAAGCTTCTAAATAGTAACAGACAAGGACGATATACATACCTGAAGTGTTGTTGAGTGAGATTAAACAGGTACAGAGATGGATTTGCAGAATTTATGCAGAAATGGAAATGAACAAATGCAGAAATGAAACAGAATGGGAATGGAGTATGTTCAGATGTTATAAGATGCGAAAATATAAAAGAAAACGGCTAGAATACTTAATGAGGTGGTTGGGAGGTTACTGAAGCGACAGTAGTGGCCTAGAAAGAATAAAACTGTTTTCTGATACGCTCGCTACAAGCGCGCGATCTGTCGCTACAGCGACAGGCAAAAAGCCCATCGCTACAAGCGTGGTGTGGCGCTACAAGCGCAAGTGCAAATTCCATCGCTACAAGCGACAAGTGCGTCGCTACAGCGACGTAGTGTAAATTCCATCGCTACAGCGATGAATTGGTCGCTGTAGCGACCATGACAGGAAACAGAAAAATAAAATTTTGAGTTCTTGCCACTATCCCAACATGCATAAATAACTATACAGAACTAAAATAACAATAAAAACGCAACATATTTACAAAATTGGGGTGCCTCCCAACAAGCTCTTGTTTAACGTCATTAGATCGACGCCTGATTCGCTTATGCATAAGAATCGATGAGTGAAATCGTCGTCGTGTGCCGAACAACTTCACCTCCAAAATTTGGCTTAAGCCTCTGTCCATTCACTGTCCATGTTGACTTAGTGATAGGATCCTCTAGTTCCACAGCTCCATAAGGTTTCACTTCCTTTATCATGAACGGACCAGACCATTTGGACTTCAATTTACCCGGAAATAGTCGTAACCTTGCATTGAACAGCAAGACCATTTGACCAGGCCTGAATTCCCTCTTCATGATCTTCTTGTCATGATACCGTTTAACCTTTTCCTTATAAAGCTTGCTTGACTGATAGGCTTGGTCACGCATTTCCTCTAACTCATGCATCTGAAGCTTTCTCTTCTCCCCAGCTTGCTCTTGATCAAAGTTCAAAAACTTGAGCGCCCAAAACGCTTTGTGCTCCAACTCGACCGGCAAGTGGCATGCTTTCCCATACACCATCTGGAATGGTGTGAAACCCGTAGGAGCTTTGTATGCGGTCCTATAGGCCCACAACGCTTCGTCCAGTTTCATCGCCCAATCCTTTCTTGAAGATGACACGGTCTTCTCAAGTATCCGTTTGATTTCACGGTTGGATACCTCGGCTTGACCGTTGGTCCGTGGATGGTATGGTGAAGCTACCTTGTGCTTTACTCCATAGTGCTTAAGTGCTTTTGCTAACTGTTGATTGCAGAAGTGAGAACCTCCGTCACTTATTAGTACTCTTGGAGTTCCAAATCGGGAAAAGATGTTTCTTTTCAGAAACTTGACCACCGTCTTGCTATCGGCTTTCTGAGATGCTATTGCTTCTACCCACTTTGACACATAGTCAACAGCCACCAGAATATACTCGTTGTTCATAGAGGATGGAAATGGCCCTACAAAGTCAATACCCCAACAGTCGAAGACTTCGACTTCAAGGATACTTTGTAGAGGCATTTCATTCCTCTTTGAAATCCCTCCGGTTTTCTGGCAACTCTCGCATTCTTTCACATGTTCATATGAGTCTTTGAACAAGGTGGGCCAATAAAAGCCAGCTTGAAGAACTTTTGCTCCAGTTCTTTCTCCACTATAATGACCACCATATGGCGAGTTGTGACAATGCCACATGATGTCCTTGACTTCTTCTCTTGCAACACATCTTCTTAACAAGTGGTCTGCTCCAATCTTGAAGAGATACGGGTCATCCCAAATGAATTGAGTGGCGTCTCTCAACAACCTCTTCTTCATTTGCCATGTGTAATCCTCCGGTATGAAACCCGTTGCTTTGTAGTTAGCCATGTCAGCGAACCACGGTCTTTCTTGCACCATAAGCAACTTCTCATCCGGGAACTCTTCAAGGATGTCCCTCTCATTCTTCGTTATCTCATTGTTCACCAATCTTGACAGATGATCAGCTACTAGGTTCTCAGTCCCCTTCTTGTCCTTAATCTCCAAATCAAACTCTTGGAGTAGCAACATCCAACGGATGAGTCTCGGCTTTGAGTCGGGTTTGGTAATTAAGTACTTGATAGCTGCATGGTCAGTCCAGATAACAATTTTTGAACCAATGAGATATGAACGAAATTTTTCTAATGCGAACACTATGGCAAGTAATTCTTTTTCAGTGGTAGCATAATTGACTTGTGCGTCATTTAAAACTTTACTTGCGTAGTGTATAGCATGAAAAATTTTGTTTTTGCGTTGACCTAACACCGCGCCTACCGCATAATCACTTGCATCGCACATAAGTTCAAAATCGTATGTCCAGTTTGGTGCGGTGATTATGGGTGCGGATGTTAAGCTATCCTTTAAACTATTAAAAGCATTTAAACAGTCAATATCAAAATCAAAAGACTTATCTTTGTTGAGCAAGTTGCTCAATGGCTTGGCAATTTTTGAGAAGTCTTTGATGAATCTCCGATAGAACCCGGCATGGCCTAGGAAACTTCGGATTCCTTTGACATTGACTGGTGGTGGAAGTTTTCCTATCACGTCGATCTTAGCTTTATCAACTTCGATACCCTTGGAGGAGATCTTATGACCAAGGACTATTCCCTCGGTTACCATGAAGTGACACTTCTCCCAATTGAGCACCAAGTTGGTTTCCTTGCACCGTTTCAGTACCGTGTCCAGATTCTTCAGGCACAAATCGTATGATGACCCGAAAACTGAGAAGTCGTCCATAAACACTTCAATGCTTTTCTCTATCAAGTCTGCAAAGATGGCTTGCATGCATCGTTGAAATGTTGCTGGAGCGTTACATAATCCGAACGGCATGCGTCGATATGCAAATACCCCAAAAGGACATGTGAATGCAGTCTTCTCGTGATCGTCTGGATTCACTGATATCTGATTGTAACCTGAATATCCGTCAAGGAAACAATAGAAAGCTTGTCCTGACAGCCTCTCTAGCATTTGATCCATAAATGGTAGAGGAAAATGATCCTTTCTAGTTGCTTTGTTCAACCTCCGGTAGTCGATACACATCCTCCAACCGGTCACGGTTCTTGTCGGTATGAGCTCATTCTTCTCATTCGTGATTACCGTCATACCTCCCTTCTTAGGGACAACTTGAACCGGACTAACCCAAGTGCTATCCGAGATCGGATATATCATGCCGGCTTCAAGTAGCTTGACTACTTCTTTCCGGACTACTTCTTTCATGTTTGGGTTTAGCCGTCTTTGAGGTTGTGCTACCGGCTTATAATCCTCTTCCATCATGATCTTATGCATGCAATAGGAAGGACTTATCCCTTTTAAGTCGGATAGTGTCCAACCTATTGCTTCCTTGTTGGACTTCAAAACTTCGACCAATTTTGTTTCTTCATGGTTTGACAAGGAGCTACTAATGATTACCGGTTTGGTACCCTCTTGATCAAGAAACACATACTTCAAATGTGAGGGCAATATCTTCATCTCCGGCTTCACTTCTTCTACTTTAGCTTCATTCGTCAATTCCTCGATTTTGGCTTTGTGAGGAGGAATTTCCTTCAACGAATCGAGCTCCTTCAAACACTCTTCAAGCTCTTGCTCATCTTCTTCTCCTAGGATACTTAGTGCGTTTGTCAATACTCTTTCAAGATGTGTCAAGTCATGCAACTGGTTTCTCGTATCAACTATCAATTCTTCCGTTGCATCCATCTTGAAACACGCAGCTTTATCACTAGGAAACTTCATTGCTTCGTGGATGTTGAAATTGACTTCTTCATCGTCCATACGGACTTTCATTAAGCCTCCGTCAAGATCAATCATCATCCGTGCCGTTTGCATGAAAGTTCTCCCAAGAAGTAGCGGCACATCATCATCCTCCGGTATGTCCATCACTACAAAGTCGACGGGGAACAAGAACTTGTCGACTTTCACCAACACGTCTTCAGTAATTCCCAATGGACGAGTGTAGGATTTGTCGGCCAATTGCAAGGTTAAGTTGGTTCTCTTCACAACTATATCACCAATCCTTTTGACAACGGATAATGGGATTAGGTTGATACTTGAACCCAAATCAATGAGTGCCTTGCCGACATCAACATTGCCAATGGACACGAGCAGTGTAACTTTGCCCGGATCTCTCTTCTTTCTTGACAATGTATTCTGGATGATTTCACTACAATTCGCGTCTAGCAGAATTGTTTCTTCTTCATTAAACCTCCTCTTCTTGGAGAGAATTTCTTTCATAAACTTGGCATACGTCGGCATTTGCTCTAGGGCTTCCGAGAACGGTATGTTGATTTGTAACCTTTTGAATACTTCAAGGAACCTAGAAAACTGCCTCTCTTTCTCTTTTTTGGCTGGTGTAGTTGGGTAAGGTAGGTGCGGTGTCGGTGCATTCTTCACTTCTTCTTGCTTCTTGCCCTTCTCCTTCACCACATCCTTCTTCCATACTATGTTCTCATTTTCAACTACATCCTTATTATTTTTTTCTACTTCTTCCTCTATATGTACATCTCCCGTTTCTTCCTCATGTCCTTCATCATCATCCTTCTCCTTCACCTCATTCTCAACAACCCTTCTCTCTACTTCAAGATTGTCCCCTATACCCTTACCAATGACCTTCCCGCTCCTTGTAGCAATTGCCTTGCAATTTTCGTTGTCTCTTGTTGCAAGGACTTCCTCATCAAAATGACTTAATTGTCATTTCGATGATGATGCATGATCCTTTGGGTTGGTTTGTGTGTTGGCGGTAAAGGTTCCGCCTTGTTGAGTAGCTTGAGATAGTTGTTGTGCCAACTGGCCCACTTGCGTCTCCAGATTTTTGATGGACGCATCAGTGTTCTTCTGGTTGGCCATTGACATCTGCATGAATTGATTGAGGGTTTCATCGGTGGATTGGTTGCGGTTTTGTTGTGGAGGTTGATATTGGTTATAGTTATGGTAAGGTTGTCGGTTATACTGCCCAGCTTCTGGTCTCCACCCTTGGCCATAATTCAGATTATTCCCTCTTGGGAAGTTGTTTGGATGGCTTTGGAATTGGTTAGGAAACTGTTGAGGCCTTGGTTGATTACCAACATAGCTTACCTCTTCTGTAGGGGGCGGACAAAATCCGGTTGGGTGGTCTCCCGAACAAAGCTCGCAAGATGCGACTTGGTGTTGTCTTCTTTGTTCGTTCTGGATGTCCTTCATTTGTTGAGGAAGGTTGGCCATTTTCTTTGTCAACTCTTCCACTTGTTGCGTGAGCAACTTGTTCTGTGCAAGGATTGCATCATTAGTTCCCAAATCTAGGATTCCCGCCTTCCTTTGGCTTTGGCTTCGGTTATGATGAGCTTGGTGATCATTCAACGCCATTCTCTCAATAATAGCAACAGCATCCTCGGCGCTCTTGGCCATCAAAGAACCACCAGCAGCAGCGTCAAGCAAAAGCTTGGATTGTTGTTGCATCCCGTTCCGGAAGAGATGAATTTGTGTTAATTCATCAAATCCATGATTAGGACATCTTCTGAGCATTGACTTGAAACGCTCCCACGCTTCACATAATGTCTCACTTGTACCTTGTGAAAACACCGCAATAGTTGTCTTCGCCTCCATGAAACGATTCTGAGGGAAGAACCTCTCAAGGAATTTCTCCTCAAGCGTGTTCCAGTTCGTCATTACCGTCGGTGGCTGGTCCAAGTACCACTCCTTAGCTTTACCAATCAATGAATGTGGAAACATCCTCATCCACATAGCCTCCTCGTTATTTTCCGTCTCACCAAGGGTTCCCGCAATCTCATAGAATTTAGTGAGATGTTGGAACGGGTCTTCATGGTCTAATCCTGAGAATGGATTAGCATATAAGATTTGTAATATCCCCGTCTTCATCTCCGTTTGCTTGATAGTCCGCGGCGTTTTCCCCAATTGTGCGAAACGGCGTGGACTATTATTACATGGCAACCCACGACCGCCTGAACCTCCAGGATCTTCTACTGCAGCCATTTGTAACTCTTGGCTTGGACTAGATGAATGACTAGAAACAGAACTTTCCTCTTGTTGCCTTCTCTTTGCTTGTTGCTTCTTTCTCCGATTCTTGCTATTGTTTCGACGAGCTGTTCTCTCTATCTCGGAATCAAAAAGAAGTTGGTCCTCCGATACTTGACCTCGCATAAACGATTTCAACAATCTGACCACAAAGAATTAGCAAACAAGATGAATAAGAAATATTAGTTATATACATAAAAGAATTTTGTGCAAAATTGCTTAAAACCATAATTAAAGTTGCAATGATTATAATATCATAACTTTAATCCCCGGCAACGGCGCCATTTTGTTGAATGAACAAAAGTAAGTATCGTTTTTATATCGTTCCACAGGGATTAATGTGATATCATAAACCGTTCAACGTCGATTATCGTCTTAAGTTAGGGTTTAACCATTTGTTTTACTACACTACTCATAATTTTGAAAACATAATAAATAAATAGTAGAGTAATAGGACATAGAAGGTGTTAGGATTAACTTTCATCAATCAAACATCGTTTATATCCGATTGATCATAAATACGGATTCTAGCGTTTTCTTATATATGACATTATTACGTATTGCTCAACAACATCATTGATTTCCCAAATGACGTCGTGAGATCGATTATATCGTTTAATCGATGATTTCTCAATCTATTAAACGATTCAAAAGCTTTACGATCCAATACTATAATGTAATTATCAAAACCAAATCCCATTTCTAGAATTTCTTATCTTGATAGAAAATCATTCTAAACCTAGATTCAAAAGTCTTTTTCAACAACATTTAAATCAAACATAAGATTGAAAAGCAAGAAGAAATTCAATGGTATATAAAAATTGCTAGAATCATATATTGAATAATCAAAAGTTTACAACATGTAATGATTTATTACCTATTAATCCCAACAAAGGAGATTAGTTGATCATTGTCATGACAACTATTGCAAAATAAGAAAGGAAGATGAAGATATATGAGAGCTTGATGTCTCAAAGCTTCTTAATGCCTTCTTCAATCCAAATAAAATTGCTATTTGAAGTTTTTCTCCCTCTATGCCTATTCTCTCTCAAAGATAACAAGTAATTTTTGCTCTGGAAAATATTAAATCTCAGAAAAAAACTATATCAGAAAAAGCTATATATCAAGAAATGAGCTTAAAAATCTATAAATATGCTGAGAAAAAGCACGCTCGCTACAAGCGACCAGCCTGTCGCTTGTAGCGAGGAAGTCAACTGGCCAATCATAGAGTTCCACGTCACCATCAGCATTAAACCGCCCCTCTGGTCGCTGTAGCGACAAGGTCTGTCGCTACAAGCGATGAATCATTGAAATTCCCTGCCTAGGCTCGCTTCAAGGGTCCAGTTCATCGCTTCAAGCGATGAACTCCTGATAATCCCTGCCTAAGCTCGCTTCTAGCGATGGATGCTGCGCTTCAAGCGATGACACACTGGAAATCCCTGCCTATCCTCGCTACTAGCGATGGCTTCTGCGCTTGTAGCGATGGCATCAAGAAAAGCTTCATTCTTTTGCATCAATCAGGTTCAAGCATGTATTTCCTGCATAATCACATGGGGTAAGGATTAGGATCACAAATATTGCATTTCTAACACAATTACGCTCTAATCCTAAGGTAACTTGTACAACAAGTAATCATAAGTGCCCTAAAAGTTAGCAAAATATAACAACTTTTAGGCACTTATCACCAGCCGTCGCTATAGCGACCAGCATGTTTTTCAGGCTTTTACCTACAATCGCTGTAGCGATAGGCCGTGGCTATAGCGACCACATCAGGACAGCACTTGACATCTTTGCTGTTTTGGGTGTTCTGATGCGCGTAGGCAAGGTTTTTCACTTCCGTTTTCTCCAAAAACATTTAAGAATGATTAAACACCATTTTAACTCATCCAAGAGGCTTCCAAAGGGTGATAATTATAAGGAAGAAGGATTGTATCATAACTTAGAATTATTTAGAATTGTGAGTCAAAATTTAGACGGGTATAGGAATACTTCCAACAATTCAAGTAGTGGCTTATGATAACGATAAGCCTATGATCCTATACTCATATGATAAGTATTGGGAAGTTGGTTCCCTTAAGAAATGCATTTAATATGCAAAAGCTCATAGTAAATTATGAGACATACTTTCAAGTACTTAGGATAAGAAATAATGAGAATGAGAATGCACCTAGTGTAGCAAGCTTAAGATGCACTTAAATAAGTGTGCGTATGCACAAGGGAAGATTTAATGATAAGAGTTAAGAACCTATTTATAGGTTAAGCTTTGAAGAATGATTACTTAAAGAATGCATCAGATATGCATAAGTTATAATTATAAGTTATATGTATATATACAAAGAATAAGAACAAAGTAATTAATGGGCTTGATGTGTCTCTTGTATGCTCGTTAGTTAGTATACAAGGGGTTCCTGTGAAGTACCGCCTTAAATGGCAGCCGGAACGGTGAAGTTACCGCTCGTGAGGGCAGCTGCACATCTAAGTCTATAAAGTTAATGTGTCTCCTGTCTGCTCGTTAGTTAGTATACAGGGGGTCCCCGTGAAGTACCGCCTTAAATGGCAGCTGAGACGGTGAAGTAACCGCTCGCGAGGGCAGCCACACAAAGAAAGAGGAGTCCGATGTTAGCCTGATATGATAGGAATTTCACCGGTAAGATGGGAGATGTACTTCGGGGTTACTCCACCCGGATGCACTCCGTAAAATGAACCAAGATAATTATTGTTTGTTCAACGCTGACTTACTAACTTTATAATTAAGAATGATGTAAAGTAATACTTATGAATTATTATGAGAATATATTGATTAGTCAGCAGAGAAAGAAGTGATCATAGGATGTCCCCAAGATCACTAAGTTTAAGTTTAAAGTTAGAATATGATAAGCATATGAATAAGACATATAGCGATCCTAGGTTTTCCCTTGATCGCGAAATATGTAGAGAATGACGGCGATCGTAGGAATCCCCAAGATCGCTAAGAGTAGGCACGGCGACCCTAGGTCTCCCCCGTGGTTGCCAACAGTAGGTTGGGCTGGAGCTCACTGAGACATTATGTCTCATCCCAATCCTTCTGGTGCAGGTTTACAGGTAAGCAAGAGGGTTTCAGACGAAGTTCTTCTGGAAGACGCTGGATGAAGTGCAGTTGCTCATCATGGACAAGCTCAGGAGGTTGTCAGACTTATATATGTATATTAAAGTGTATTTTATGATATTTGGATGATTGTATAAACGAGCCAACTGTACTCAATCAGTTGTATTATATATATATTATTATTGAAAATTTTAATGTATCCGGTATCAGATTAATACACATGCTAAATATTCTAGATAATTTAGTATGGGTGTTACAGTAATAATTCTCACTGTTGGTGGTCGAGCCCCTTTGTTTGCACGGGCATCGGCTAACCGTCCCTTGGATGCTCTTGTGAACTGTGTATTTGTATTTGTTTGAGCTCTGGGTTGGCACACCTTGTGCTAATTTAGAGGCTCCGTTTCTAGTAATATATTCCATTTTTGCTTGTTCAAAGAAAAAGTATTGATGTATTCACTTTGACCATAAATATAAAATGGAAGATATAAAATTAGGAGTCATACATATATATTTTCTTTTTGTAGATGAACGAAATGACAATGTCATTATAAACTTACATATGGAAGTGACGTGGTATATTACCATAAATGAAACTATTATTAATTAGAGCTACAATTGAAAAACTAAAATTGAAAAGGCATTAATTAATTGAAATGTGAGTCATATTATTGGATTTTTTTTTTCGAATGGACTCGTTTTTGAGACGGAGGAGATATATTTTTTGTGTGCTGTAAAACAGATATTCTTTGTGCGCAAATGCGAAAATTAATTTCTCAAGCTAGTGGGACTCAATTGAATGAAGTTAAATAATCATCTTTCCATAAGGAAGAATTTTAATTTTAAATTTAACTGAAAAAATTAATTCATATGACATGTCGTTATACTTATACTTATAGGTTCTTGTTAACGAGTGCCTCCGTGACACTTTTTAAGCATTCTAAATAAAGTAATTATTCTTTAATAATGTTATAGTTTTCAATTGGACAAAACTTAGGTACAATTCCTTAGGTGCTTTTCGTATGGTTCTTAACTAAATTCACCATGATTTCCTTAAATCCTTAATTTTCTCAAAGTTTGTTATATCAAAAAAATTTGTATTTTTAGTTAAGAACCATACGAAAAGCACCTAAGAAATTGTACCTAAGTTTTTTCCTAATAATTGATCCCCTAAAAAAAATTTGATGCATCCAAAACGGAAAATAATTGGAAGACACATAATTATCCATTTACTGTATTTGATCGGTAGACAGCTTTTTTTTTTTTTGACTTGATCTGTTAACAAAACTTTGCTCCATAATTAAACACCTAACATGGATAGATAAGAATATGCAGTTAATATCTGTTTAGATTTCTTTTTTTGGACTACAAAATTAAATTAATGTTTGGATTTCTTTTTTTGGACTACAAAAAAGTTTACGTGTGTTGGTATAACTGTTTGGATTTCGTTCTATAGTAATAATTCTCTTTTTCATTGGTCATGACTAAGTGGAACCAGGATCATCTTTCTTATTATATCTTACCATTCATAGGTTATTGTTTTGTTAACAAATTTTGGTCATGTTTTGTTACAATATGATAATCTCAGCATTTAGGAAACATAAAAAATATCAATAGGCAGTGTTTGTTGGTAAACACAATAATTACGTTCTTTTGTTCTATGAAAAGGACATTCGTACACGCAATTGAAATCGTTACCACAAGACAACATCATAATACAATGGTTCTTTTCAGTCCTTTTAAATTGAGGTACAAGGAACATTTGATCATGGCCCTATAAATGGTTCTTCAACATCGTGAATTAGAGAGGTTTCTTAATTTAATTAAGTTATTTTTTGCACATGTTACGTGTTTGATTTTAACTTTTAAGGTATTTTAGTTTCTTATTATTTATTTATTTATTTTTTGAACAAACTTTCTTATTCTTTTTTAATTCTGCATATTTTGATCTTTTATGCTTATTTTCATGTTGATTTCCTTTGCTTCATATATAGTTTTGTTAGTGGTGGATCATCATGAGCTTTTTATTTTTTCGTTTGTTCATACAATTTTTCTTGTGTGTATAATAAAAACTCCTTAGGTCATATATTATTTTTTCTAAAGTGGTGCATATATGTAGTTTAATGGTTTCTCATTTTTGGGGGTGATGGAATTTTTCTGATTAATTTATTGGATTTGTTGTGTTTATAGGTATGGACCAGAATTTGGTCTTGTGTTTTCTTCATGGGAAAGAAATAGAAGATGATGATGAAAAGAATTTGATCAGTGATACCTCACAATATTAATGGAGAAAGGAATATTTACAAGGTTTTTTAATTTGATAGTGAGAGAAGATAAAGGTATGAAGCCTATTCTACTCAAATGTGGTTTGGCTTTGGCTCTTACCTTTGCTGGTTTTCTGTTCTCTCATTTTAAAACAAAAAGGATCAAGCCTTCCCCTAAAGGACCCCCTTCAGGTTGGTTTCTTTTCTTCATCATATAACATTAAGTACTTATAGCATAAGCACTTATTATATTATTGGTTATGGATAAGTTATTTTTATAGCAAAAGACAAAATAAATTCAAACTTTTCTTTATATAAGCTACAAGTTGTTTTCATAAGCTATCTTGAAGAGCTTATGGAAATAAGCTGAAAAAAACTTATAGACACGTCATAAAATGTCTCCATAAGCTCTTCCAAACAGTCTCTATGTTAGTAGATAAGCTCAATTAAATCAAATTTGAATGATGAATTTTGTGTGATGTTTTGTATGTATGATGTTTTTCTCAGGCCATGCTAGTGAAGTTAACTCAAGAGGTACAAGTGCATCATCAAGTTTTTGCAACATTCATTCAGAAGGAAATAATTTGGATTATGTAAGTTACTTGACTTTTTGTTGCTGATTGGATTGAGTGTAATTTTCTGTTCATATTTTTGTCTATAATTCCAAATAGTAGAATAATCATATGCTTATATTTGTTTTTTGTAATTTGTAATTTGTAATTTTAATAAATAATGAATTTGAGGAAATATAATCATAAGCTTATATTTGTTTTTTTTACTTTTATTTATGAAAGGAGAAATATTTCTTCTTTCTTTAACTGGTTTCCCTTTAAGGTACTGTTTGCATAAACAACTTAATTAGAGCTTATAGCATAAACAATTATCACATAAGTTCTTATGCATAAGCTATTTTAGTAACAAGAGATAAAATAAAGTCAAATTGTATTCATGTAGGCTATAAGTTGTTTTTATATAAGTTATCTGGAAAGTCTATTGAAATAAGCTGAAAACAATTTACAGACATTTCATAATCTGTTTCTATAAGTTATTCCACAAAGTCTCTTAATTTCATGTGCTACATTAAAATATCAAGTAAAATTTTAATATTTTTTGTTTGTTGGATTTCTTTGATAAAGGAAGAAACATGCATCAGCAAGGTGGTATGTAGAAGTTCTCCAATTGTTGTGTCACCGAGAACTAAGCAAAATGGAGAGAAAGATGAGTTTCTCCTCCACGAGCACAATGATTCTCCACCGACATATGCAAGTCTCGAAAAAGATGCCTATGAGCAAGAGATCAGAAAACTGAAGAACATGATCATAATGCATCAAGAGAGGGAAAGAAGCCTTGAAGTTCAACTACTTGAATATTGCGGCCTAAGAGAACAAGAAACCGTTGTAATGGAGCTTCAAAACAGATTGAAAATAAGTAACATGGAGGTGAAGATGTACAACCTTAAGGTCGAGACATTACAATCTGAGAATAGGAGATTAGAGGCACAGGTTGCTGGTCATGCAAAAGTTTTGGCAGAACTCGAGGCTTCAAAAACAAAAGTTAAATTTTTGAAGAAGAAAATCAAGTATGAAGCTGAACAGAATAAGGAGCATATTATAAATCTTAAACAAAAAGTTTCCAAGTTGCAGGACCTTGAATGCAAAGCTGTTGCTAGGGATCAAGAAATTCAAATGAAGCTTAAAAGGCTTAGTGATCTTGAGGCCGAGGCGGAACAGTGGAGGAAATCTAATTTGAGATTGCAGATGGACAATTCTGACTTAGCTAGAAGATTGGATTCTACACAGATCCTTGCAAATTCTGTTCTAGAAGATCCAGAAGTAATAATACGATTATAATTATCAATCTAAGGCCTTGTTTGGATAACCAACTTATAGCATAAGCAGTTATTACATAAGTGTTTATGCATAAGTTATTTTTACAACAGAAGATAAAATAAATTCAAATCGTTTTCACATAAGCTATAAGCTGTTTTCCTAAGCTATCCTGAAGAGCTTATGGACATGTCATAAGATGTTTTCACAAGCTCTCTTAAATAGTCTCATAGGTGCTTATGCTAGTGGATAAGTTCAAATAAGTCAATCCAAACAGGTCCCTATGCTCTTTCTTGAATAACTGTCAAACTCAATTTCACCTTTTATTTTGAATGCAGGCAGATGCTCTAAGGGAAGAAAGTGACCGTCTTAGACAAGCAAACGAAGACTTGACGAAAGAAATTGAGCAACTACAAGCTGATAGATGCACAGATATTGAAGAACTAGTTTATTTGAGGTGGCTTAATGCTTGTTTAAGACATGAATTAAGAAACTATCAGCCTGCACCTGGCAAAACTGTTGCAAGGGACTTAAGCAAAAACTTAAGTCCAACTTCTGAGAAGAAAGCTAAGAAGCTTATACTTGAATATGCAAATGCTGAAGGAAGAACTAGCATTTCTGATTTTGATTCTGATCAATGGTCCTCCTCACGAGCTTCTTCTTATGTAACAGATCCTGGTGACAGTGATGAGTATTCTCCTCTTGAAAATTTGTCCGATGCGCGAGTCAACAATGCCAAAAACAAGTCTAAGATCTTCGGAAAACTTATGAAACTGATAAGAGGAAAAGATAGTAGCAATCATCTCAGTGGTAGAGTTACATCTGTAGAAAAATCTAGATCTAGAGAAGATAGCATTAACGATGGTCTTAAAAGTGAGTATGAAACTCTCACCGACATGTCTCGAAATTCAATTGATTTAAACAATACATTATGCTTGAAGGAAGAGAGTAGGAGAAATTCTGATGTTGGAAGCTTAAAGAATTTCAGAAGAAGGAAAAGTGTCACGGGAGATTTGAAATTTATCACTCATTCATTCTCAGATTCTTATGCCTCAGAAAAATCTAATTTGATCAAATATGCTGAAGCTTTAAAAGACTCTACTTCTAGTGAAACTCCTAAACCTTTTTTACATAGAAGATCATCATCATATAGTTCATTTTAACTTAATAGCTACATAGAACAATTTTACCACCTTTTTCCACTGTAAATATTGCAGGTTATACAGTAGCCAATTCTGATATACCACAGCAGGTTATTTATTCATGTGTAATAAATAAGGATGCATTTGTAATCAGTTGTATAAGTACTCATCAACTCAGAGTTTTCCAACACTTACTTCTTTACTATTGGTAATTTTTTAAGAGTAATTATATTCTACTATACTAGTACTGTGAACTCGTGCAAGGTCCCGAGGAAAAATTCGTCAAAAGAGTCAACGTTAGTTACAATTTATAATTTGTTGTGTTCAGTTATTGGGTAGCGACGGCGTTTAACTGTAAATCACAGTTTTAAATTAGACATACTTCGATGTTGTGTATCAACTATTAAGCACCACATTTATAAATCTAAACATAACATCAAATCATAAATACTGTTTAAGAAACAATGTGAATCCATAATATGCTATAGCAAAAAAATGAGTTATGGAATGTAAGAAAAGAAAATTATTAATGAATAGAAACAACATTTTAGGTAGGGAATATACATCTAACACATGACAACCTTTGAGTTGTCAGGGTTGTTATTGAGCTACACATGACAACATTTATGCTTCTGGTTTATTTCAGCTCAGTAGTACATTTTGGAAGTGTTCAAGTTTGTCTCTACACTAGACCACTTCATGTTACTTTTATGGTATATATTTGTAAGGGAATAATCCTATCCTTATGGATTTTATTAAAAATCCTCTATTTCAATGTTTTGTTTCCACAAATGGTAATTATCTAATCAATTAAAGGAGTTGGAGGATTTAAAGGACCACGATTGAAACTCTAGTGAAGAAGAAAATACAAACATAACTAATATACTAACATTTCCTCATCCAAAAGCAAAAGGAGAACAATACACATGGATTTAAATTCTCCATGATTGCATTTCATATGTGGTAGTCCAAAACAAACCACCGAAAATAGTACAGTACATTTATCAATATTAAGCAGAAACTTATCTATTAGAAAATGTTTTACAAACAGAGTTTATAATATGAAGTTTCGCACGATATAAAGTACATAGAGTATAGATTCTTCTAGAATCATCAGTAAAAATAGGAAACTTTGGAATGACTTCAATTATAATGTGTAGTTGTACTTGTACACAGCAACATATAGCAGAGAATAAATAGATAATGATGGGTCCTTATGTGATAAGAGCTATGCCTGCTATAATTAAATTATCAGCTAGAACTTGATTAGCAGCTTCTGAAGGATGAACACTGTCCCAAAACACATACTGAGTTGCATTAGAACAAGTTCCTAGTGATTTTGGATTGCACAACAATGATGTCGTTTCTACAAGTCCTGTACCACAGCACCCTTTCCCTGCCTCAGCAAAACCTATATAAAACATTATAAGAATGGTTAAAAAATTTAAAAAAAAAAAAAATCATTATATTGCAAGTTATTATCTTATCCTTATGTTGGGATCCGAATTCCCTGCAGTGGAGAAAACACATTTACATGCAATTTTCGAACTCGGCAGCTAATCTTAGATCACACAGTTCATATTACGCAATAACAAAATCAGTTTAAAATGACTTCGGCCGTTAATTTTGATATAAAAAACTGAGTGACGTGGCTATTGCACTAAATCCAAATCCTTAATGTTGAATGTATTTTAGTGAAAAGTGTTTCTTACCGAAATTTGAAGGGTTTTGAACAAGGTCATAGAGAGGCTTATAAATATCAAAAATCACAATCTTTAGACCAGGAAGTTGCTTTTGAAGATTTGATGCAGCTGAGCTGACTTTCTTGTTAAATCCTTGTGCATCAGTGTTGATTCTTGAGACACAACCATTCTCATGGTAACCAAATAAAGTCCTTGCAGCAGGTAGGCAACCCAATGGTGGAAGTGAAGTCACTCCAATTTTCCTAGCTCCTAATCCATACAAGCCCTGTGTTTCAACAAAGAACCAATATTAGGGCCGTTTGTATTGACTTATTTGAGTTTATCTAATGGTATAAAAATTTGATAGACTACTTGGGAGAGATTATGAAAAGAGCTTAAGAGTTTTGTACGAATAGCAATAACAGAATACCTTAATAAAGCTTGTGAATGAGTCTAATAGGTAAGATGAATACTGATCAACAGTGACTACTTTGTTGATCCAAGGATTGACATAATAATTTTGTACAAAGTCACTGCTGCCAGCACTCAATACATACAAAGAATCCTTGATAATTGATGCAGCCTTTTTACTGCCAGCAACTTGAGCCAACTTGCCTTGATATTCCTTGAAATATTCTAACTGTTGGGACAATGGAATTGCATGCTGCCAATAGGAAGAAACCAAAAACAAGTTCAAAACATTTCCTTAATCCCGATAAGGGTGCGGGAGGAAAACTCACGTAAAACACACGAACTGAACTAGCAAGATTAGGGTTTGGTTTTTAAGACGGCGCAGACTCAAGGAAGAAGTTTGCTTCAAAGCTAGAAAGGCTTAATAAGCGCATCTCCAGTACACTGAGCTTACACCTTCTAAATTTTCAGCACATTTTACTCGAGGAGAAAATTTGAACTAAGTTACTCCGTTTAATAACTAATTGTAAACAATAGATTTCATCGATCTTACTGTCAAACAAAAACTTCTTATATATAAACTACACAAATTTTCAAAAAAATTAAAACAGCTTTGATAGTTTCAATAAGGGTCTGTTTGGGAAACCACATATTTGAGCTAATACCTTAAGTCTTATAAGCTCATTTGACTAAAAAAAGACTCGGTTGGTAACCGCAATTTCTCACGAGCTTAATTCAAATAGTTTATTGTATATGATTTTTTTATTTCAATTTTACCCCTTGTAGCCTTAATTGAAAAAAACAAAATTTTAATTAAGTATATCTTATTTATGTCATTTCATACATATAAACTAATTCAACCGCTAACTTTACAAAACACTACAAACTTAATCAGTTAGCTTATCCGGTATCAGCTATCCACTATAAGCTAACTTATCGGCTATTCACTATTTTTTACTAAACATGGCTTAAACAACGTCAAATGAACATATTGTAATCTAAGTTCGACTATTAGATAACATAGCTACAAGTTTTGGATTTATATGAAACTTTTTGGGTTTGATCATAAACATAATATGACAATACTTAAAAAAAATATGACAATAATCCATGATTGAATTGGTGGATTAAATATTTATAATGATTTATTAAGCAGAGTAACCCAACTTATAATAACTTCCGGATCAACCAATTTGATTCCTCCCATATATAGGTAATAACAAACTTACATTCAACGTAGCAGCCTTTTCATCATAACCAGATGCAGCTGAAGCAAAGTTAGCTCCAAGAAGGAGGTTCTTCCCTGATGCCTGTGGACTAAGATATGCAGGTGCATAACTCGTAAAACCAAGTGTTTCAGCTGCAAAAGAAAACACTCCAAACATCAATGAAACTTAAATGCATAAGTACATGTGCAACATCTACTCCAACCTAAGGTAGGACTTGGATCCTCTTCATCTGCAATATGATGCTACAGCAATAGGGACCACTATATTTAGAGAAAGAAAGCTTATCTCTCTTAATGTAACGGTTCCTACAGTTGTAACATCGCTGCAGGTATAGAGGATCCAAGTCCATTCAAATCTGAGTGTCTGATAGTGTTATCCAATCAAATCTATGATACATTTCCACAAGATTGGACTTGGATCCTTTCCATCCCCTTTAAATAAATCTCAGTCGTTGGATTAATCTAATAGCTGAGAGAATTGAAATATCAGCTGTTAGGTTAAACCAACATTGAGATTTCAATGAAGAGACATGGAAGAGACCATATAATAAAGGATACAACTATAAACACATAATCTAAGTTAGTTTGATGCAATATTTACCTGTAATATCAGTAGCTAACTTGCCATTGCAAAACCTCCCAGTAGGTTGTTTATTAGCAAAGTCTCTACCATAAGGAGGGTAATTAGCCTTAAAAAGAGTAGGAAGGTAGTCATTATTTCCTACATCCACTGCAGAGTCACCAAATGTTATGATAGCTGGTACAAGTGTATCTTGTGCAAAGCTACCACAAGTTAAGAAGCAAGATACTAAGAGTAGAACAAGTGTTTCTTTGCTATTCATGTTCATCATTTTCTGCTTTTGGTGAGTTAAGTATTTCTTCAGTGTATGCTCAGTATATATATGGCAATCCCGAAAATGACACGTATTGAAGGAGGAAGGTGGAAGTTACTCATGTTAGGCATAGCCATTAAATGAGAACGTGTTAAGTGGTTACATATTCTTATGATACTTTAGGTAGTTGTATCTTCTTTTCTTCAAATTACACTTGCATAATTTCGTTTCCCAGGAAATTTGAACTATGTATCTTGAAATTACTAAGTCGGACTTTTATGACTGAGCTAACACCTCATGAACAAGCGCATACAAGGTATACAATTTACTGCATCGATATTATTCTAAATATGTCATTTTTTACTAGACTAAATATGTCATATATCATTTTTTATTAAGCAAAATATGTCATATATTGTATTTATGACAATGTACATTATGACTTTTTCATTCATTTACTATGGTGTAGCTAGGTAGTTGAAATTGTCTGAAGAAGGTAGCAAGTTAGTAATTAGCATGCTATATATGAGAGTAGTGATCATGGAGGAGCATGTGCATGAGTTATTGCGGTTGTTGCATAGAAAAGTCCTTATAACGTACTAGCTCATGTTGGCGTGTACAGTGTATTTATTTGTTCTTTTTTGGGATATAGTCAAGATGGAAGGGTTGTTAATAAATAATAACTAGATTTGGGCCCTTCACGAATATATTTTAGATTGGAAATTGAAATATTATTAAGTGTAACAAATCTATTTATCTACTTTTTAATACAGCCTCCAAATCAGTTTTCTGCAACATCAACACTTTGATTGCCAACTAATTCAATTTGTTTTGCTCAAAAAAAAAAAAAAAAAACTAATCCAATTTGTTCCAAGTCAAGTAAAATCTGAGTTGTCATCCATCCACCTTTATATATCTTATTTTGTCCCTCTCATTTATGTAGACTATACGCCATTAGGAATATAGCAAATGCTTTTGCTATTCCTTGTTTTATTTTCTTTTAGTTACAAAATATTTTTTTTCTTTTTTTATTTCTTAAATGTTGAGTTAATTTTATGTGTAAACAACAAGACACTAAACTCTTCAAATGAAGCATTTTTTAAAATCAATAAAAATGTCAAAAGACTATTTTCATTATTTTCAAAAATACATGCATCATATCAAACTTGCATTTCATTATTTCCCCATCACAATTGTCATCACATCTTTTTATTAGTAAATGAAAATGAACACAAAATAAAAAAAAAATAGAAAATGTTTTCATAAAGTAAAGGGGTCTTAAAAACCCCATCCGTAACTAATTAACCATCTCTTCCGTTACAAAATATTATATAAAAAAAAATAACCATCTCTTTACTTTTGTTTTTACTTGTGCCCACAAAATTGCTAACCCAACCTACATAGTAACTATTTTGAATTCATATTTTATAAATTAAAACAACAACTTTGACATTTGATAACATAGATTTTCATTGTTAAAGATTTAACATAATAAAAATCATATATTTATTCTAAAATATATCTTTAATAAATAATTTCTATAAGAAACTACGCAAAATAACTTATCATTTAAACATTTTTTTTTGAAATTTTTTATTCAAAAGAAATCATAGCAAAAAGTTGAAATACTTAAAATATTTTCTTATGAGAATCTATTTACACGAACTTCTCATTTGAAGTTTTCTTTAAAAAATTCTCTTTTATAAAAAATTATATAAATAAAAGATAAAACACTTTAAAAATCATTTTTTACAAAAGTTGTAACAAACAAGACCCATATTCCCTCAATTTAATTGATTTTCCCATCATATATATAGGTTGATCCATTCATACTCTCCCTTTCATGTCCTAGTGTCTGACTCGTGTTGGTGTCTGACACTTCTACGACACGTGTAGCTAAAAAACAATGTTGATTCTCATATCTTTTATAAATAACATTGGTATTTTACTTAATTATAATAATTAAATTAATATATTTGTAGCGGGGGCGGTGTCCAATGTTTTCTACAATAGCAGTGTCTATACGATGTCAGAGTCTATACCTCATAGGTTCTGGCAAAGAATTGTTCCATCCAAGAATCAAACTTGAGTTTTTTCGATCGATTCGTTCTTTAGTGGGGCTCATTAACTACTTGAGTTCAATTACTTGGATTCTCTCTGAATATAATCACCTATTGCAATTTTCACTCTTATTAAAAAAAATAGTAGTGTGGTTAATATGTTAATTTGATGTATATATGTACCTAAAATACCCTTTGAATATATATATATATATATATATATATATATATATATATAGTTAATCATGAATTTCTATATTTTAGGATACTTAGTGGTATTAATTAGGAGTTTTGTTAAAAAAAAAAAACTTATATTTAAGGACAAAGAGAGTAATATGTTACATCTCATATTTTGAAGCATGTCAAGCTTGCTCGTAGAATATGCTTTTTGCACTCTTGATCACTCACCGCCCCTTAGGCATCAATATATCATGAAGGAGTATGCGTTGGATAGTGAGAGAGTTCGGGGATCATCTACATTAGACCAAAAGCAGCCACATCATAATCCAAAACCTTTAGACATCAAGTTTATCGGTCATCTCACTTATATATTGTTCAATATTCAACTTTTCATCCAATGTGGAACTTTTAACTTACCTCACACTTGTTGCAACAATCTCCCCGGCACATCACACTTGCCACAACAATCTTATTCTCATGTGTAAGTTTCACAATTGTCAAGAAGACTTTCACCACAAGGAGCAGATCAAAGGGAATTTGGGGAATTATCCACATCGGGTAAAGAGCAACCACAAAAGTGAGTTTCACACCACATCTAATCCCAAAACTTTAATACATTGAGTTTATGCGTTGTTTCACTCATATTGCTCAACATTCCCTTTTTTATTCAACCCGAGACTTCCAACATCTCACACTTGCCACAAATATGCAGAGTCACATCGTAGCCAGGTTAATTTGTGCAAAGGGAATTCAATTATTAAGCTGTAACTACATAGCCAGTAATGTGCAGCTTGTAGAGTCTAAAGTAGAACCTCTGAATTTGGAAGGGCCACTATTTTTCTTCAAAAAGTTCTTTACAAAATAAACAGTGATAGGAATCCCCAATCATGCTTTCATTCATATAGGTAACACATTGATTGGAAGAAGGAACGGTAACTACCAAATAAATCTTTTAAACAATTAGGATATCGACATTGTGAGTCAACACATTAATTGTAGAATATATAGATATAGATGCATTAATCAAATTTTGTTTTTTAGGGTAATAACAATTATTTCATGCACGTACGTACGTTATTCTTCCTAATAGTTTAGAAGGAAAATAACTCTTTTAATTAAGCATCACACATATTATAGTACTTGGCACAAAACTCTTTTTGTTCCTTGGTAAACTTTCAACATACAAATTATTATATTACATACAATACAAATGAGGACTACTATACTTAGACATTCGGAGTGACACTAAATATAGGATGAAGACATCATCATATAGTGGTTACCTGGCTAAAGGAGTGGTATTTGATCCAACATTTAAAGAAGTCAATTCAACTATAACACTTTCTCTTCCATTATTTCTCTGAACTATCTCCAAAGATAGATATTGATTTAGCTCTATCAAAATTTGGCTAATGTCTGGTCTCTCAACTGCATTTTGTGAAACACGTGACATGGCTATTTCAACAACTTTCCATGCAGAATTGATGCTGAATTCACCCTGCAACCTTGGATCCATAATGTGTTGAATATCTCCTTCTTTAATTATGGGAACAACCCATTGAAGTATATGAATGTTTTCTTCATATGATCTTTCTAGCTAATACTTTCTTTCCAGTGATCAACTCAAATAGAATTATCCCAAAGCTGTATATATCATTTTTCTTATTTGTGTTTCCTGTTCGTTGAAATCTGTTATGAAATCAGACAAATAAATTGCATAAGTGAATCTTATGTATTGCTTCATTTCTTTTTATTATACAGATTATAAATCAAATAAAATAGTAGTAGATGTAAAAAAAAAAAAAAAACTACACTAAAATGAATTTAGGAATCTAGCTTTTGGTACACTAGCTATCATGTAACTTTACCACTGAAATCTTTGTACAACCATTTATTTTGCAACTTAAGGAAACTAAACTTGTATTAAACTACTATGCAACTTATTAATGAAAAGTTTCTGTGTCAAATTAAGTCATGGAATCCAATGCTTGAAATGAATATTTATATAGGCAAGTAAATGCTACAAAAAATATTAAATTTTGGTTAATCTCATTTGATTTTTTATATTACACTTACTCTGGATCAGCGTAACCAAATGTACCAGCAGGTCGTGTGGATATATGAGAAGCATCATCGTTACCAAAAGCTCTACTTAGACCAAAATCAGCAATCTTTGCATGCAAGTTCTCATCAAGTAGTATGTTAGAAGGCTTCAAATCTCTATGCATAATAGGTGGTTTGCATCCATTATGCAGATATTCCAATCCTGAAAATTCACACCAGGTCAGGTGCAAATATAAGGGTACACGATGCAAGATATATGCTTCAATAAAAAGTGGAGAATGATTATTTTCACGAGAGAAGATTGACAGGAAAGACAAGAATCCTATGTGTTACAATGTAACTCTCCAAATAATAAATACACACTCCTCCATGCATGGCCAGCCAGAACCTAATTGGTCTATTTTATGCACTCTTTTATTTCTTGTATAAATCCTTCATAACAAATAGCATTTCTCATAAATAGTACATTACCATATACTATGTCAACTGCAATGTTGAGTCTCTCATTCCAGTTTAAGATATTTGAATTTTCCACTGCATGCAAGTGAGCAATAGTTGAAATTTGAATAAGCCGTCCTTAATACGAAAGCATATATAAAAAACTGCTTGGTTATAATATAAATTATTGTGTGGGCTTAATATGTTTGTAGTCCCTATAAATATCATGAATTTTGTTCTTAGTCGATGTATCCGCTTTTTAGTCGTTGCAAAATACAAAACAACATGTTTTTAGTTCCTAAAGAGGGGTTAAAGTACACTATTTTGTAATTTGTAGGGACTCAAAAGTGAGTACTTGACAAAACATAAAATTCATAACATTTATATATAGGATCAAAAGCATATTTAACACTTATTGTCTACTAAACTTTTTTACCGAGGTTTGCATTCCACTTCCACCTCTGCTAATGTTATGTTAGTTTAGTTGTTTTAACAGTGCTCTTATTGAGGTTGGCCTTTAAAATGTTGATAAGCTTGAAATAGGAATCAATTATGTATTCCAACGCCACAATGACTCAACGACAAAATGAAATTACCTGATAAATGTTGTTGGAGATTTCCATTGGCCATGTACTCATAAATCAATGCTTTAATTTCTCCTACATCACAATATCCAATGAGAGAGACCAAATTTCTATGATGAACAATCGTCAGAAGTTGTGCCTGCATTTTAAATTTTATCTCTACTAAAGTTAAGTGTGAAAATAATGTTTTTAACTAAAATCAAAATTGAATATGTTGACTTTTTAACTTGAATAGAATATCTAACCTCTGATTGAAATTCCTTATAACCTTGCATTGATGATGGTGAAAGCATCTTAACAGCAACTTGAGTTTGATCTTGCAGAATGCCAAGATAAACTTTTCCAAATCCTCCTTCTCCAATAATAGTTTTGAAGTTATCAGTAATATTGAGAGTTTCTGTGTAGCTAAATCTTTGATGTTTTGATTTCAATGAACCCTTCTTCTTAGAATTAGAAGGCACCGCTACATAAATAAATCAAGTTGATTTAAAATATATAAAACAAGTGGAAAAATGTTCAAACATAGATATAGAGATTCGAGCAAAATGAACTTGTATTCATTAATTTTTTCTATATAGGTAAAAAGAACTTGTATACATATTTTTCATGTTTTCTTTTCTGATTATGAGGGTGCTAAGCAGAACTTTATCTAATTTATATTGCATATATACATTAATTCTAGTATTGTATGAAATTTCACATTAGTTATTTGCTCCCATTTTAATTTGTAACTCGTTCATCATTTTAAGGTTGTTTGGTGGAACAAAGCAAAATGATTAAACGATAACACATTCAACATCAACGAAGCCTTATCTCACTAAGTGGGGTCGTCTACATGAATCAAACGACACCATAGTGTGTTATATGTCACTACTCTCACTAGGGAAAAACTGCCATTAATGCCCAACATTTTCCAAAGGAATGGATGAAGCCATAAAACAATATCATATAAATGTTCATTGTAATTTGACTATGAGTTCCAGTAATTCCAATTCAGTTACTAGTCAAAATGTTATTATAAATTACCTTTTTGTCTTTTGAATATCCAAAATCCAAGAGAGATCAAGATTATTATAATTAATGCTGATAGTAATGCAACAAGTGGTACAACAATGCTCTTCTTTTTGCACGAACTCATCTTACAAGTATCAAGATAGTCATCCACACTGAAAGAAGCCAAAATTTTCACGATATTAGTTACATAAAGGACTACACAAACAATCATATAATACACAAATTTGAATATGATGATATCAGGCCTTTATATTACAGTTTGTTTAAAGTTTAAACCCCATATAAGGAATATGCGTTGATATGCTATACTGGGTAAAAATTTCAATGATCATTATTGAATTGTTTATTATAAAAGAAGGAACCAAAATAATGATTAGAGGTGATAAGGTGGAGGAATATAGCGGTTCAAGTGATAAGAAAGGTCATCGATTCAAATCCACTAACAAAATACTAACAACTAACATTTTCCATTAAAAAGGTCGTGAATGAGTCCAACTTCGAGTTTTTCATGTACCATATGATATGAGCAACTAATTTCAGTGTTTTGTTTGTTGGCAAAAATGTGGGATTATGCACAAGAGGAGCCTCTAAGGGTTTATGTTGAAATTGGGACTTAAAGCTTGTAAGGTGAGGAGTACTATCTATCCGAAGTGAGACTTAGGTTTTTCCCAATAGTTTATACCTCAACCTAACATTGTTAATTTCTAGAATACCTCCACCTAACATATTTATTCATTAGTACCACTCAACTGCGAATTAATTTTTTTAACTTGTTAATTTGTCTTTACTCTTTACACTACAAGAAATCAGCCTTTTAGAGACCGAATATTCGGTCGCTACATCATTAAAATCAGTCACTAACAGATTTACTGACCGAAATAGTGACTAGAAAAAAGAGTTGCTAATTCACTGGTCGCTAATCCTTTGTGACCGAAACAGCGACTGGTTTTTAGCAACCGAGTTTGCAACTAATATTAGAGACCGATTTAGACACCAATTTAACGCTTCCGACTATAGTGACCAACTGTGACTGAATTTAGTGACAGAATTATTGACTGATTTTTCGAGACTGAATTTGTCACCAACATTGGTGACTGACTTTGTGACCGATTTTATCAATCTGTAAAATAATTAGTAACTAAATCAGTCTCTAATTTATTTTGTGTAAAAAAAAAATATAATCTGTCAAAATATGATTTTACATCTATTTGTATATTAATATCATACATAACAAGATATACATTTATATCTTAAACTCAAACCAACCGTATACACAATAAAATAGGCCTTAGCCAATTGGTAGTATGATATTACATTAACTTAGAAACTAACTTTATCAAGGAATACAAAAAAAAAATGAACCAAACTGCATATATTATTAAATAGTTGGAATTCTTGGATCTCCATTTTTTTTCTTGCATCCATAACTCTAATTTTATTCTTGAGCACCACCTGCCAATATCAGGCAACTTGACATCATAATATAAACACTTAAGATACTTAAATATAAGAAAGAGACAATAAAATTCAATGAACATATTGTCTCTGTCTGTTGAGCTTGGACTTACTTGGACAAACATTAATGTTTCACAACCTCCTCATACATTTTGATCCCAGGTCAAATACTATTAGCTACTAGGTGCTTTCAAATCACAAAGGGACAAGTCGTTTTGCAAAAGATCGTAAATTTTAAAATGTTGAACCGAAACCTCGCATAATGAGCTCTATAGTATGAGTGAGCTTCGAGTTTACGTCTCAAAGATAAAATGCAAATGTTAATGATATGATTAATCATTCTACAAGAATATATTCAACAGACGAAAAGAAAATTACCAGTAAAGGATATGGGTTGCTTTGGAAGCAAGCGCAGAAAAAAACATCACCTAGTGTTGAAAAACCACATTCCTTTAGTCTTTCTCCCTACTAAGTCTAATACCCAAAAGGTGACCCCTTGTTTTCTGGCCATTGATTAAATTATCCCCAACAATTGTTACTCGCAACAAGCTGCATAACAAACCACTACATTGTCATTACCTATAATATGCAATAGCTTATTCCTAGATCAGTGGTTACCATGGATGGTTGTAATATGGTTAAAATATTTAGTAATTAAGGTATTTAAAATATAAAATATCAAAATGTAATAAGGCTGACTATGAGAATCAATACAATACCAATGGGAACGGATGCTACGCTCATTAGCAGAGGTGGACCCAAGAGATTCGCATACCAATGGAAACGGTTGTAAGCTCATTAGCAGAGGAGGACCCAAAAGATATGACTGTTTCCAGTCTTTAGAAATTCCCACACATCTTCTATTCCATGAACACGAGCTTCAACAAGTGTCGGGACTTGTTGTGTTACTTCTGCAACTTGCTTCATCTCCAACCTAAGTGGAAATTAGTTTTGCTGGTCAGTGATATCTTTGAAGTGACAATACATTTCATGCATGTATGTGGGTAGATATATTAGGTAGGAAAAAAACTGGAGACTACATTAATTAGCTTAGCAGCTATATGAAAATTTAGTTCAAACGCAGAACCATTTGAAAAACTATGCAAGTCATATATACATCATACTTAGAACCATGAAATGAAACTATAATTACATCCATATTCTCTCAAACTCAATATTAGTTCAAAAGCAATATCTACTTAGCATTCTCAGATTTAGTTTTCTAAGATCATATGAAACTTCTATCTATTTTAAAACTTAGAATACAAGAACTAAAAACTACAATGCTAGTTAGACTAAGAAGAATTAAAACTCACTTCTGAGCAGACTGAGCAGAATTTTCCATCAGAAGATCTCTGATTTTCTCATTGTAACCCTCTAGCATACTAGCTAACATTCAACTCATACTTCATCATACCCTTTCTCTTACCAAATATCATAAGTAACTCTTCAAGTGTTCTATAGTTAATTCCCCTCTCTTCCTTAAAGTAAATATGCATACATTAAAACCATCAAATACTGAAGTAGCAATAAAAAAAAAGGACAACAACTAGGTGCCAAAAAAAAATGCAACAAAAAGCCAGCCTGCATATGTTTAATGAACCCCCCTCCAAGGAAGTGCTTGATGAAATTCAGCTGCAAAAATATAAGATGTTAAAACGCAATTTTGACAAAAAAAAAAAACAAATGAAAGAGTGCAAGAAAATTTAAAAAAAAATGAAAGAAAGCAAGGAAAACCTGTATCATTTGAGACCACGAAGATGTCTGTAGAGAATCACCACCAATCTTCATTGAAATTTCAGGAGCGTAACCATCCTAGCATGACAATAAAAGATCAGTACAGAAGCCTTCTGACTCTTATTAATGAGTACTACATTTCTATTCTCAAATAATAGTAACAATAAGGGAGAGAAGACAAAGAGTACCACCAACGTACCTCAAAAAAATCCAAGATATCTCTGAACAGGTTCCTCTAACTATTAAGATCTTTCTTGGCAGAACCTTTTCCACCAGCCTCCACAGAAAGATTTTTGCATTGATTTATCACTTTTCCTTTTAATCCTTGTAAGAATATGTAACTTTCATGTGGTTTACTCACTTCTTGAGATGCATCACTTGCATTCTTAGCCTCGGTCGAAAATTTATCAATAACTCCAATCTCAAAAATTAGAGCCAGTGCTTCACCAGCAGCAATTCTTACTGACCTATCTTCTTTATCCAGAAGACCAGATAGATAGGATATTGAACTGCATGGAAAGTAAAATCAATAAGCTGGAACCAAGGCCAAGAAACAGCTACATAAGGAATACAAATCTATATGCAGGAATGTACTCCCTTGGGCCTCTACTCCGGTTACTATTATAAGCAAAAATTTATATTTTAGATTCATTCAATTAATGGTGTATATGGTCTTTATTATAGACCACATACATCATTAAATGAATGAATCTAAAATGTTGATTTTTGCTTATAATAGTGACTGGATGGTGTAAGTAAAAATACATATTTTCACACTTATTAAGGATGGTATTATAGTAAATGTGAATAGATTAGTTGACATTAGCTTATATTCAAGATTTAGGCCCATTTTTTCCTTATAATTGAGTCCAGAAGGAGTAAATCTAAAATAATTAATCCTAGTCTTTAGAATAGCCTGCCAGGACTCTAATTTAAACCATCATCATAACTACCTTAAATTATCAAAATAAGTTGAAAATTATCAGTAGAAACAAACAGCAACAACAAAATATAAGTGGGATTACATTTCTCTTAAGGGTTGATAAATATTTAAGTATCAAAAGTTTTAAGTCATATGTTAAATAAGCTTATTCTACTCTATCTTTTTTTCATCCCTCTTTCTATGGGTTAGTCCAAAATGTGTGAAGTGTTATTCTCGTGGTATTTACCGCATCACCCAAATACAATCCTTCATCTTCTCATCCTTATTTGATACAGCAAACAAGAGCTCTCTATATCTCTATTGTGTGAAACTCCAAACAGTTTCAAATTGATCAGCTTTTTAAAAATGAAAGCATGGACTCCCCCCCCTTGGTAACCAATTTTCAGAAATCTAGATTTTGAGTTACATCGTCTATGGACTGCAATCGTCTATGGCATTGAGAAGCAAGATAACTTGTCGGTAGCATACCTCTTACAAGAAGCATGAATGGACATTGTCACTAAGCCAGAGCAGAATGAAATCAAAATGCAAACAAAAGAATAAATTGTGCTTGCCTTTGCCAATGTTTTGAATTCAGCTTCAGATTGCCTACGGTAGAGAGGAGAAAAGACCATGCAGACACCACAGCAGTTATTAATTGAGCAAAAGGTTTGACTGCAACTACCTAAAGAGTAAATAATCTGAAGCAGTAAATAAAGGGAAGACAAATGGGCATACAAAATTATAGAGTGAAAATAGCACATTTGTCATATCTAAAATACTGTGCTGATAAGAAAATAAAGCAACTAGAACATTTTAACAGATGCATACATTGGAACCTAATTTGGGATGGATCACTCGCCACATTATGTCCATTGATCGCTCTGTTTCTTCTTGATCATTCCCTCCAACAAAAGTGATTATAGCCAAGCAGTCCAGCAACTATACACAAAAATGACATTAATAAGAAAGTATATAACATAATATACACATTTGATCAGCTTCGAGAATGAAAAGATTATAATTCAAAGAAACAATATCAAAAGTTGTAACTCCTATATTTGTCCAGATCTGATGAATTCACATTCACACCATTAAACATGTTTCCATCCACCAAATCAGAATTTTCCTGTTGGTAAATATCAAGTCAAACAATAATTGATAAAAGGGTTCATGGATAAATGATTGAATTAATTAAAAAAAGATTCTGAACCTTAGATACTAAACACACACAACACTGAAAAGTCACAAACACACAACACCTTAAAATGTTACTTCCAAACCACAACATAGATAATATTTAGGGAACACTATACCAACCATTAACCATTCTAGTTATATAGATAAATTTAACAGAACATTCTAAAAACATAGATAAGTAACATATCATTCTAACAACATAGATAATTAACAGAATATTAAAAAAAATAGATAGGAAGTGAACCTGTCATCTTGTCTCCAAATTCCAAGGAAGCTGCAACTTTAGCCATATCCCTCCTTGAAGCAAACTCCATGACAGATTTCCTTAAATACTCATCATCAATTTTTGACCTTAGATCTGTGACACATTAAAAAGATTTCCTCTAATTCTGGACCTTCTCAATCAAGAACGTTTTGGGAACTTATCTGAGTATAGATTCGTTTTGTCTATGAGAAACAGAACCACATAATCATGGTGGAGAAAAGGAATCGATAGAAAATTCATGGTGGAGAGGATCTGGGTTTGTGGTTGATTTAGGGTTACCACTACAAGAAAACTGCGATTTAGCGTCGGCCAAAAACCCACTCTAACAGGGCTAAAACCGACACTAACACAGATTTAGCGTCGGATTAGCGTCGGGGTCGGGGGCAGGCTAAAAAATTCGAAGTTACTGGGTAGAGTCGGCTATCTGCCCTCCGAGGCTAACATAGCGTCGGTTAAACCGACTCTAAAACCGACTCTTCGCGCAGCCGACGCTATTAATTTCAAAATCAAAAAAGTCAATAAATAATTTAGAGTTTGCCAGACCGACGCTAATTATAAAATTTAGAGTCGGCTACACTAACGCTAAAGTCAACTTCGAAACCAGTCAACTAAATCTTTTAGAGTCGGCCAACCCACTCTACAGTCAAACAAGTCAACTAAATCTTAGAGTCGGCTAGGCCGACGCTAAAGTCAGCTTTAAAGAAAAACAATTAATGTTTAGTCAGTATTACCATTATTGTGATACTTCAAAATAGTCTAAAACTACAAAATAACAATACAAAATGTTGCTACTAATAATAATAATAGAAGTTAAATATATGCTAAACAACTTACTTAAGTTCAAATTTATTAGTACATCACAACTACTTAATTACATAATGGCTAGTTATATGGTTTTAGAAGAGCACTAGAAATAAAAGTTTGATTGAGACAACAAGAGCACATAATAACTGATAACTCAATACTTACAATACAAATAAAAGCTTAATGTAATTATTAGCTCACAAGGCATAAATGGATGTCTACAATCTGTTAAACAAGCCAATACACCTCCAATTGACTTGAACGAAGACCCGGACGGCTACCGTAAAACCTAATCAAACCCATCACCCTTCAGCACCTACAAAACACCAAACAAAACCACTACAACAACAAAAGTTCGCGAGATAAACTCAGAAAGCAGCACAACAAAACAGGATAGACTTGAACTATTAGGTTGCCAATATGTTCTATGTCGGCTTTGTGACCGTTCACTTTGAACCTCTAGGCTGCCTCTCACAATTTTTACTAATAAGAGGTCTAAAAATTCTTAGTCGGCTTTGTGACATGTGAACCAGTTCATCAGTATGCCTGTTTTAATAAATTGAACGGACCAGCTATGCGTCCAGCTCCCAGTCAAACTGGCCCATGATGGTTTTTATAACATTGGGCAAAAGGTCTCATATTTAAGTTGGACCACATCCCACTCAAGCAATTTGATTGTAACAGTACCACGTAGAACTAGTTAAACATAGTTACTGTTCATAAATACAAATACCTGAATTTGTTCCCTTAAGCTTAAAAAATACAGGACAGAATCGGACAGCTACAACAGCTTTGCTTGCACAAGGAAGCTGTATAGCAGGCCTGCATATCAAGGTTAAATAATAAAGTAGCTCACATCACTAACATGTTTTGGTAACTTAATTCATAAGCTTAACATGAATAATTGAACATAATGACTCATTCTAGATACTAAATGATAAAAAGTATGCTTTTGGGATTGTATAATGTCTAAGCTGATAGACATACCGAGAAAGATCTTTTCTAGAAAATATGTAAGCTGCATTTACAAATTCAGACGCTGTACCGATTTTGTAAGAACCTGAAATGGGTAAAGACGTGAATTTTTCAATTAGAAGCAGACCATGTAGCAAAGCTAAGCAGGAATCCATCCTTAAAGGAAGAAAATAGTATATATCATTCAGCAATTCAGCCTATAAGTTGCATCTAAACTATACCGCAGTTCACTAAACAACAAAGGGGTAAATTAAAAGCTGTCTGGACATCAGTATGCAACTAACAATACATAAATTTTGGAATTCAGTTTTTGATTTGACCACTTCATCCACTTTCCTGTGAATGAAACATAATGGACTATGAAAGATTCAAGAACTAATTTGATTGTAAAATAACCTCTATGCAATTATGATAGGATACTGAGTTTAGGCTTTGGCCCAATTGATGTGGTGACTGTGCAATTATGTCGCTACGTACATTATGAAATGTCAATATAATAGCATTAGAAAAATGTTGCTATAGTGTAATCAAATGGTTATACTTGTTCAACAACCTATTAATTTATTTATTTCACACCCGATATTTTTCTAACCAATGGCTATATGCGTTGAAAGTTAATTATCACTTCAGAGGAGCCAAATCTGTAGGATATCAAGAGACAAGTGAGAATTAAGTTGATTTTGGATGCTTGTTTCTGAACCAAAGAGGAATCTGAAAGAACTTTCAATCTATTATTCAGACCCCTACTTTTATTGATACCAAATCAAAGTCAATAGTAAAGTTGAGGAATTTGTATTTGTAAATCAATGATATAGATCACGTTTTTTCAACCACCTAAGTTTAGCATAAAAAGTTGTAAATCAATGATATATATCAGTATCCAATCAGATATACATACCGGAAGCCAGATACAGGCAATTGCTACCGCAAACGCAAAAGCTGATATTGAAATGGAAGGCAAGAAATATGGAAACCTACAACAAGATTTAAGTTTTGATAATGACAATCAGAACATCAACAATACGTTTGGAAGGAAAAACTAAATTGTTAAAATTTTATGAAACTAAAAATCAAGATAAATTCACTTACTTGTCCCAAAAGGAATCCTTTGGAAATAGATTTGGGTATTTAACAGTTGGCTGCAATATTATATTTTTCACACAAACTATTAGAGAAACAAGTAAAAGTGTGTTAAACAAAATAGACATATGTTTGAATATACAACAAGGGTTCCTAAGTTTTGTAAGATTCAATCCTTGATCATGACATATATAGGTAACATATCATATTCCCACTTGGAATCAAGTTATGAATCCAATTGGGAATGGTTAGTCATGCCATTTTTCTATGTACAAAATCTAAGACTATTCTCATGACCTATTTTCATTACAAAAGGAAAAAGAATAAAGAATTACCTCAGCCAAATAACCTCCCAAAGATGGTCCAAGTATTAAACCTATGCCCCAAGCTGCACTGAACTGAAATCATATCACATCATTATTGACTAATATTGTTGAATGAGAGAGACCTGAGACATGAGATGGTGAAACTGTGTGTATCAACTTGTCGCGGTGATTTTCGGAGACCAAGCTATTGATTAGCGTTGACTCACTAGTTTTAATTCACGACTGAACTTTTAATTTTTTTAAATGAAAGGTGGGAAAAAGTTCTAAATTACCACATTTTAAAAGATTAGGGTTCGGGGGTTAGTTACGTTTAGGGAAGGTGTTAGCACCCTAAACGTTCGTAGTACTCTACGAGAACCTCTTGATTTTATTTATTTATTTGGCTATAACTTGCTTATTTTTTTTAGAGACAGAATTAAAGTAGTGAAAAAAGAAAATGTTTTTTTTTGTATTTTTTATGATTTGGAAGGACTGAGTCCTCTGCCTACGTACCCGTGAGGGATTAAAACCTCGTAGTTCGGGGTAGAAATAACGGTTGATTTGTTGTGTGTTTTTTAATGGTTTTAAAAAAAGTTTTAAAAATAAAAGCCGAATGGCAAAATGGGATTGGTTTGTGTTTTTTATTTTAAAAATGATTAAAGTGTAATTAAGGTGAATTAATGATTTTTTTAAAGAAAATAAAAGAGAAAAAAAACGGACACTTGATTGAAAATCAAGGTTTATTAAGAAAAGATTTTTTTGATTTTTTGATATTTGAATGTTTTTTGTTATTTTTTGAATATTGTCGCGTCGAATTTCGGATGTCAAGCTATTGGGGAAGCTTTGAATCGCTAATTCTAAATTACGACTGAACTTTTAATTTTTCGGGGAAAAAGGAAAAAAGTTCTAAATTACCTTGAGAAAAGATTTTAGGTTCGAAAGTCGATTATGCGAGGGGAAGGTATTAGCACCCCTCACATCCGTTGTACTCAACGGGAACCTCTTAGTCGGCTTAGGCTTAAAATGGTTCGATGTTTTACTTACGTGTTTAAATATGTATAAAAGGAAATATATAAAAGACATAATGCGAGATAAAGAAAGAGATAAAAACAAACGAAAAGGGAAAAACAAGTTTTTTATTAATGGGCTTGACAAGATGTCGATCTTGCTCCTACGTATCTCCCGGTAGTCGGAGAATTCAAAGCGTACGTAGTTCTTTGGTAGAAAAACGTTTGTATGTTGATTCGTTTTAGTTAAAAAAGGGTTTGATCGCGTCCGAGCGAAAAAGTTTGAAAATAAAGAAAAAGTGTAATGAAAGTAAATGTCAACTGCTCGGGTTGCTGCCGAACTGGCCATTGACGACAAGAAAGTAAAAGGTCAGCTGCTCGGGTTGTTGCCGAGCTGGCCACTGACGACAATGCATAAAAGTAAATGATTTGGGTGAAAAAGTTTTACGCTCGGACGTGAGCAAAGGTTTTAAAAACGTACGAAGACGTACAAAGTTTTAAAATGGTGAAAGATGGACGCTAGGCGATAAGCTCGCGCGAGGTGTGAGTGTTTTTTTAAAATAAAGACAAAAGACAAACGCACTGAGGCGAAAAATTCGCGCAAGGCGTAAAAAGGTAAAAAATAAACGCGCAAGGCGCGAGAGGTTCGGATTGACCACGAGGGCCAAGAAAAGGATAAAAATGGCCATAAGGGGGCCAAGGGAAATTTGAGCGTGCTAGACGCGTCAAGGGTGGAATGACGATTGCCCGAACGACGAGACATACGTCACGCATTCGTGCAATCGAGGTTTGGGGAGACATACGTCAAGCCATTCCCGTTTCATTTAAGTTTGGTTTTGTTACTCGGAGAAACCTCAAAGGGAACCAAAGCTTTAAAAGAAAAGTTGTAAAAGAAAAGAAAAAAAAAGCGAACAAATTTGTTGTTCGATTTTATTAAAAATCATGAACGTTACTTGTTGCTTAAGCTATTGGAACTCAAGAACAAATTCGGTTCAAGTTTGAATGGCAAACACAATCATAAAACATGCAAAATGTTGGAAAGTTCACAAGTTCGGCTCAATTCGAGCTTGGTTTTAAGAATGAGCAAACTCGGCTTAAGTTCGCGTTTGGATTGAAAATCATGAACAACATGGTTGTTCAAGTTTGTTTTTAAAATAGGTGAACTTAGCTTGTTGCTCAAACTTGGTTTTTGAAAATATTAAGAACATAACTTGTTTCACAAGTTATTCAAATTTTGTCGCACGAACTTGTGAAATCTTCAAAGTTGTGCAAGATTATGAGTTGGGTTTGGACCAAAATGGTTTTAACCCTCTTTAGGTTCTGAATCAAGGGCTAGAATCCCAAAAATTTGACATTTGAATGCCTGATTCATGTTCTGAATTTCACATACTTCGCAGAGCGACCAGAACTTGGCTCTGCGAAGTCAGGTTCTGGTGTGGTCGCACTGCGAGCAATACTTTGCTCTGCGAAGTATGCGAATTTTCAACTCAGAAGCTGTTTCTGAACAGAAGTTCAGAAACTGCTTCTAAGCAAGATTCAGAACCTAAAGGAGGTTAAGAAACTTGACAAAAAGGAAAAAAAAGGGTAGAAAAACACAGTTTTAAAGCTTGGCCCCTTTGAGGTCCTTTTTGAGGCTCAAAGGAGGTTTTGGTTCACAAAACAAAATTGGACAAAGCAAGATATATAAACAGCATATACAATAGAAAAGAAAGGTTATAGGAGACTTACAGAACTCCTAGCAATGCTTGGGCAAGATTGGAAGTGGCTTGCTTGCTTGATGATAGGTTATGAACAAGGTTCAAAGTGTTTGTGATGACTGATTTTGTGTTGCAATGCAAGGGATTTTTGTGTGGATTTCGTGTGTGTTGGCTCTCTGAATTGGTCTGTTTTTAGCTGGTTTCAATGTGTATTCAGTTGTGTTCAGTGTGTGTGATCCTTAAGCCTTGCCCTTCCTTTTATAGGCATAAATGCAAATCTTTGCAATGATGAACAATGATGAATAAAATCCTAAAACACTAGCTGATCATGAGCTAAACTCAGGCTAGATCACTTTGCATTTAATGCTAATGGATAGAACTTCCTTTGCCTTGTGCCAAGGGGCAAGGTCTTGACTGATCTCAGCCACAAATGCCATTGATTCTAGAAGGTAATGATGGTAAAAACTGTAAAACAGGGCAGCTGCAAAAGGGATGATTCTTGGGATCAATCCTTGCAATCTTGGGGGGTCAAACAATCAAAACGTGTACTGCCATGTACAGGGAGATTGGGGGAATCAAAATCAGCATGTGGGCTTATGTGTGGGGGGAGAAATTCAGGTCAAAACAGGGCATGTCACACAGCTTTTTTGCAACATAAACCACTTGGGATTGACTGGTTTTGGCAGGGAAAAAGGGGAGGAAATGGATCAAGCAGCTGGCTGGCATGTTTAGGTTGGGTGAGGGGTCAATTTGAGGGGACAAAAATTGACCAAGGATAGCCAATTTGTTTGATCACATGAGAGGTTGGAAGAAAGTTCTTCTTTCCTTTCACCTTTAATGTCACACATTAATTTCTGCCTTGCTGCACCAAATCAGTCACAAAATAGCAAGAATACAAGTAATAATGCTACTAATGATAATTGTAGTTGAAAGCAAAAAAGATAAACAACTGCATAAAAATCTGCAAAATTTTCGCAGAGGTCGCAGTGCGAAGGTGAGTTCGCACTGCGAACTTCACTTTTTTTTGATTTTTGTATTAAAAAATAAAAGGCAAAAATGGGGAAAATAATAATTATATATAACAATAATAATGATGATAAAAAATGCCAATGGTAATAAAAATGAATAAAAATAGTAATGACAATAATAAATCTTAATAACATTAAAAGATGAAAACTAATAGTAATAAAATAATAATAATATTATTAAAAAAACATAACAATAATAATATTAATATTAAGGATAATGATGATGATATAAAATGTTATAGCAATAATAAAAGGTAAAAATAAATAGTAACAAATATAATACCCAAAAAATATAAGTCAAAAAATGGGGTATGACAAATATGGACTAAGACTAAAAGTATAAACGCGAGGAAATTCCGTGGTGACGTTGGATCACCACGAAATCCTTTTAAAATTAAACTAACCTAATATTTTTTGTATTTTTTTTGTAAAGCAAGATAAATAAAAGAAACATAAAGCGGAATAAATAAAGTGTGGTGTCGGTGCGAATTCTCATTTATATTTACATGGGTCCTAAATACATTCTAACAAAATAAAATAAGAATGATAAAAAAAACAAAATTGCAAAGGCATTAAAATAAATATGCTAAGAATAAAATGAAAAATGCATGAAATAAAAAGCAAAATAATAAAAATAAAATAAAAAGAAAAAAATGCATGAAGTGCTGAAGGATGGATGCAATAAAATAAAATGCCTAAAAAATAAATAAGGATTAAAAAATAAAATGTAAGAAATGATAAAAGAAATAAAGAAAATAAATTAAGAGAGGAAAGGGGGTGTGTTGGTGGTTTGGGGGATGAGGCCGCGGCTTTGGGTTGTGGAGGAGGAGAAGGGCGGTTTTGGTTCTGATTTGTGGGTTTTGTTTTGGTTTTGTGATATGTGGACTCGAATGATTGTGTGATGGATTTCGGCTACTAATGGATTTTTGTGTTTAGGTCGAATGGTATTTGGCTTCGGTTTTTGAGTGGATTACGTGTTGGTTTAGGGTGGATTGTGATTCAGATTGGTGTTGGTTTATAATTTGGATGATGGTTGGGTGGTTTGTGGTATGGTGGTGGCCGTGTATTTGGGTTCAGATGATGACTGGTTTTTTGTGGTTTTTGAGTAGTGTTTTGCTTCTGGTGAGTTTTGGATTTTTTTGTTTCTGACTGAATTCTCCCCCCCATCTTTTGAATTCGGCTCCCCCTTTTAATCATGTTACCGTTGACCGACTCACACACTAATTTGCCATCACTAATGCTCAATAAAACACAAGTTGACAAAATAAGTGGCCATAATACTCAATAATGGATAAATTAATGGACAAATAAGTGACACATTAAGTTTTTTAAGAAAAAAGTCTCCTCCATAATGACAAATTAAAAGGAACCAATTAAGTAACAAAGTCATACTAAAAAATTTAAAAAAAGTAACTAAAAAGAAAGAAATAAAATGCTAAATAGAATAATAATAGAAATATTTAAAAGGAAAAAAAACAAAGATAAAAATAATAATAAAAACAAAAACAACAAGACGGACCCGAGTGAAAAAATGAGGTATTTTAAAATACCTCTCTGTCGAAATTTCGTCTGAGACGACAGAAAAATTCCGAACTAAAAAGACGAGTAAAAAAATAAATTTTAGGTCAAAAATTGGGGTATGACAGATGCCCCTATTTAAGTCTCTTCGTCCGGAGATCTGAAGAGAAAATCTTAGATTCGACGGGTCGAAGGGACTTAAATACAGAGTACGCCAATTTTGGACCTAAAAAGAAAAAAAATGTGAGATGCTCGTGATGCAAATGCAAATGCAAGACGGCGAAGCTGACCCGATTGGGGGTAAAACAAAACCAAAGGATACCCGAGTTTGTTAAAGCAAGGGATCCGACTCCACTGGGGAATAACATGATTTCACTGGGGAAGGAGTTGTCTACTATCAACAAAGATGACAGCTTAATGAAGACAGATGATATGTATTACCTACTATCGTATATTGATAGCTTAAAAGAGGTAATATAAAAAGGAGACACCGTCTACTATCGTTGTATGGATAGCTTAAGGAAGACAGATGACATGTATTACCTACTATCGTGTATTGATAGCTTAAAAGAGGTAATATAAAAAGGAGACACCGTCTACTATCGTTGTATGGATAGCTTAAAGGAGGTGACATGTATTACCTACTATCGTGTATTGATAGCTTAATAGAGGTAATATAAAAGGAGACACCGTCTACTATCGTTGTATGGATAGCTTAAAGGAGGTGACATGTATTACCTACTATCGTGTATTGATAGCTTAATAGAGGTAATATAAAAGGAGACACCGTTTACTATCGTTGTATGGATAGCTTAAGGAAGACAGATGACATGTATTACCTACTATCGTGTATTGATAGCTTAAAAGAGGTAATATAAAAAGGAGACACCGTCTACTATCGTTGTATGGATAGCTTAAAGGAGGTGACATGTATTACCTACTATCGTGTATTGATAGCTTAATAGAGGTAATATAAAAAGGAGACACCGTCTACTATCGTTGTATGGATAGCTTAAAGGAGGTGACATGTATTACCTACTATCGTGTATTGATAGCTTAATAGAGGTAATATAAAAGGAGACACCGTCTACTATCGTTGTATGGATAGCTTAAAGGAGGTGACATGTATTACCTACTATCGTGTATTGATAGCTTAAAAGAGGTAATATAAAAAGGAGGCACCGTCTACTATCGCTGTATGGATAGCTTAAAGGAGGTGACATGTATTACCTACTATCGTGTATTGATAGCTTAAAAGAGGTAACATAAAAGGAGACACCGTCTACTATCGTTGTATGGATAGCTTAAAGGAGGTGACATGTATTACCTACTATCGTGTATTGATAGCTTAAAAGAGGTAATATAAAAGGGGACACCGTCTACTATCGTTGTATGGATAGCTTAAAGGAGGTGACATGTATTACCTACTATCGTGTATTGATAGCTTAAAAGAGGTAATATAAAAGGAGACATCGTCTACTATCGTTGTATGGATAGCTTAAGACAGACAGATGACATGTATTACCTACTATCATGTATTGATAGCTTAAAAGAGGTAATATAAAAGGAGACATCGTCTACTATCGTTGTATGGATAGCTTAAGACAGACAGATGACAAAAATTTACCTACTACCATTGTGAGGGTAGCTTAAAGGAGGTAAGAGATAAATGTCAGCTACTCGGGATGTAGCCGAACTTGCCACTTGGCGAAAAGAGGGTGACATCTTTGGACCAGACACACTGGGGATGACACTTGGGGATAAAGAGTTACAAATTGTTCATGATTGATTGACATGAAAAGCAAGACTCAGGGAAAATGCACAAGCTATTCATTAAAGAACTGCCACTGACGACAAGGAATAAAGGATAAATGCCAACTGTCCGGGTTGTTGCCGAACCGCCATTGATGACAAGGAATAAAGGTACGCACAAGCTGTTCGTTAAAGAACTGCCGCTTGGCATAAAGAGGATGACATCTCTGGACCAGACACACTGGGGATGACATTTGGGGATAAAGATATTTAAAAAATGTTCATGACTGATTGGTATGAAAAACAAGACTCAGGGTGGCTAATGCAACCATGTATTGAATGATGTTATGTGTATGTTGTGTATGCATGAATGTGTATATGCATGAATGTATGAATGTATGTAAGACAATACGACTTGTATGACTGTATGGAGGATTGACTTGTGGGATAGTATAACTGATGGACTTGATGAAACAAGACTAGACAGGTAAGATGGAAAGTGGACCGACGACGCAGTACAAACACTCAGCAATCTTCATTGGGGATGATGCCATTGGGGGCATATCAAGACATTGACGGGGTAAAGCCCGATGTATGCAACAACCGGTGGGGAGCAAACACTTCCTGGGGGAATCGTGCTAATCCAAAGACCTGGCAGAAGAACTGGTGTTTCTGTGGTCATGCTTTTTGTTCTTTTTCCCTTTTTTGAATCCCTAACTTTTGCCTGGACCGCCCTTTCGGGTTTTCAGTCCACCGGGAATATATTCTTTTTGTATGCCCCTAATTTTTGCCTGGATCGCCCTTTCAGGTTTTCGATCCACCGGGACGCTCATTTTTGCTTAAGCCGCCTTTTCAGGTTTTCGACTTACCGAGCTCTTTTCTTTTTCTTTTTCTTTCTCTTTTTTTTTTTAAGCAATGACCATGTCCAACCTGCAGAGTTTGTCCGTTCTCAGGATAACTGTTGACGTACACTTCACTTATTCATGAATTCAGAGAGAATGTGTTTGTTGTTTATGCTTTCCAAAAATAAAAAAGATTTATAATTTTGAAAAAAGTTTTGCTTCAAGTACTACCATCAATAATAGAAGAAGTTTTATAAACAGAATAAACAGGAGTTCCAAATAAAAGGCACAGGCTCAAATCCATTTTAACAGAGTGGTGGCCCGCCAATGGCGTGGCTCCACGGATCTCACAAAGTTTGGAAAATGGTAAATATAAGGGGAAGGTACATTGAACACAATAACCGTTATTCTCCCTAACAACTTTGAATTCCACCATTTAGATGCTTCAGATTTAGAGTTTCCTTGACATTTAATGTGCCCCAAGCGAGTAGAGATCAGACCAATGCAGTTACTTTGTCTTTTGATCCTTAACTTTTGCATAGATCGCCCTTTCGGGTTTTCGACCTATCAGGATGATTATTTTTTGTTTTATGTCTCTAACTTTTGCCTGGACCGCCCTTTCGGGTTTTCGATCCACCGAGACGCTCATTTTTGCCTAAGCCGCCCTTTCGGGTTTTCGACTTACCGAGCTGTTCTTTTATTTTTAGACAAAGTATTTCTTGACTGCATCTGCGTTCACAGGACGGGGAAGCTCATCACCATCCATAGTCGTAAGAGTCATTGCACCACCAGAGAAAGCTCTCTTGACGACATATGGGCCTTCATAGTTAGGCGTCCATTTGCCCCTGGCGTCCGGTTGGAAAGATAAAATCTTTTTGAGCACAAGGTCTCCTTCTTGAAATTCACGGGGACGAACCGTGACACTAAGCATTCATGCGTTTCTCTTCAATCAAGTTTGAACTGATCATATTTGTTTTGACATCATTCAGCCTCTGATAACTTGGGTTCCATTAAAACTCTCATTGATGGAATCTCAATCTCCACAGGGAGTACTGCTTCTATGCCATACACTAAAGAAGAGGGGGTTGCCCCTGTTGAGGTACACACTGAAGTACGATATCCAGGTAAAGCATACGATAACATCCCATCTTCTGCACCATCTTTTTGATGTATTTTCTTTATTATTTTTTTGTTCTTTTTTTGCTTTTGTTCTTTTTTTGATGTTTTTTTTGTTTGATTTTTTTTGCAGCCTCGATGGCACCATTCATCTGGGATTTGCCCAGGAATACTGTAATGGCAGTTCTTCGGAACCCAAGTTAATCATTTCGAGTGCTTCTTCCTGAGGCTTGAATGATGTTTTTTTTTATATTCTAGTAACAGAGAGATCCTTTCGGGAATCTGTTCATCCTCCTCCTCTTCAGCTTCGTGAACAGGGAACTCAAAGTCGGGAGAGAGCATAGGGTTACAGTGTTCAACGGGTTTATTTATGTTCAGTCTACATATGATTGATGATTGATTTTAGAAAATGAGTGAAAGATGCAGACCTTTTGAAATTGATTTAAAATAAAATAAAATAAAATATTTTTTGGGTTTTTTGTGTTACCATTTTCCAAGAAAAAGCAGTAAAATAAAAATAAAATGTCGCGAGAGAAACGACAATTTTTCATTGATAGTAGTAACTTGAAGACAAAAGTAGAGCCTTACATGATTTCACTTTCGTATCGGGCGAAACGAAAGGATTTTTGAAAAGATAAGACAACTAAAACACATTACTTGGACCCATGAGTAACTGAGAGAATGTCAACAGCGACCCAATTGCGGCAAATCCTTCCTTGTGTTTGCATGACCACATCCATTTTCTCTCTTCTGATTGCACGAGTGTTGTAGGTGCGAGTGGGTTTGTAATGAATGCGCCGGGCCACTTTCTTTGACTGCGGCAGATTGACCTTTTTGTGATGAAACAAAGGATGAGACTCGATTTAGAAACTATGAATACAGTATGATGCATGATTATGCTTATGCAAAAAAGAAGGGTTTGTTATCGAAGGACTTTATTGAAGTTATTGTAAACATCATGGTTTGAACATTTCGTTTGAGCATCAAGGCATTACAAAATAATTCTTTTTTAGAATCCAAGCCAAGGGACCAATTCAAAAGTCCTTTAGGGGAAGCTAGATTTTTTAAAAAAACTAAAGACTCCTAGCTTCCTTAAATTCAACAAATCAGGGCTCCTGAAGGTGTACTTCTTAGTGCTCATCTATGATGTTTAAAAAAAACTTGTTTAAGTCCTTCGGTAATTGGATGAAAAAAATGAGTTTATGCATGGATGCATGTATGCATGATTATGCTAAAGAGCGGAGAAAACATGGTGAGGTTAAGTCCAAAATGTTGGAGTCAAGGGTAAACACGCCATTTGGTAAGGACTATGGTTTCACATGTACCTGTATTACGGGTTCTACCAAGTTCCCAAAGTCATCGACCACTTCCGAATATTGTCGGATTTCGGGACTGACTCCCGGTCCAACGACGTTCGTAGGAAAGTCTCGTTTGAGTGTAGTATCGCGTATCAACCAATTCAAGACTACTCTTGATTAGCCACCGCACTACGTCCTAAAAGGCCAAGATGGGTTAAAGGTGACTAAAGGTCCTCAACTTCATAGGCCGCTTAAAAATAACAATGTCAAACACGACTACTCATGTTGACATGGTATTACCTTTAAGAGTCCTCCATTGAGCGGGGTTATATCACATGTACCAACACCCAAGACTACTCTTGGTATGGTACTTTGATTATACCACCATCCTATCTTATGTTTCTCTCAAGCCCGGGTATAGGACTTATCTCACCACTCACGTAAAAGGGAAAAAAGAACACATATTCACATATTTACACTTTTATTTTTATTTCAAGCAAGTTATAGCACAAAATAATTAAATAAATTCAAGTTAGGCTCAACCCTCTTATGTTTTCCCCAGTGAAGTCGCCATTTCTGTCGCGGTGATTTTCGGAGACCAAGCTATTGATTAGCGTTGACTCACTAGTTTTAATTCACGACTGAACTTTTAATTTTTTTAAATGAAAGGTGGGAAAAAGTTCTAAATTACCACATTTTAAAAGATTAGGGTTCGGGGGTTAGTTACGTTTAGGGAAGGTGTTAGCACCCTAAACGTTCGTAGTACTCTACGAGAACCTCTTGATTTTATTTATTTATTTGGCTATAACTTGCTTATTTTTTTTAGAGACAGAATTAAAGTAGTGAAAAAAGAAAATGTTTTTTTTTGTATTTTTTATGATTTGGAAGGACTGAGTCCTCTGCCTACGTACCCGTGAGGGATCAAAACCTCGTAGTTCGGGGTAGAAATAACGGTTGATTTGTTGTGTGTTTTTTAATGGTTTTAAAAAAAGTTTTAAAAATAAAAGCCGAATGGCAAAATGGGATTGGTTTGTGTTTTTTATTTTAAAAATGATTAAAGTGTAATTAAGGTGAATTAATGATTTTTTTAAAGAAAATAAAAGAGAAAAAAAACGGACACTTGATTGAAAATCAAGGTTTATTAAGAAAAGATTTTTTTGATTTTTTGATATTTGAATGTTTTTTGTTATTTTTTGAATATGGACTAAGACTAAAAGTATAAACGCGAGGAAATTCCGTGGTGACGTTGGATCACCACGAAATCCTTTTAAAATTAAACTAACCTAATATTTTTTGTATTTGTTTTGTAAAGCAAGATAAATAAAAGAAACATAAAGCGGAATAAATAAAGTGTGGTGTCGGTGCGAATTCTCATTTATATTTACATGGGTCCTAAATACATTCTAACAAAATAAAATAAGAATGATAAAAAAAACAAAATTGCAAAGGCATTAAAATAAATATGCTAAGAATAAAATGAAAAATGCATGAAATAAAAAGCAAAATAATAAAAATAAAATAAAAAGAAAAAAATGCATGAAGTGCTGAAGGATGGATGCAATAAAATAAAATGCCTAAAAAATAAATAAGGATTAAAAAATAAAATGTAAGAAATGATAAAAGAAATAAAGAAAATAAATTAAGAGAGGAAAGGGGGTGTGTTGGTGGTTTGGGGGATGAGGCCGCGGCTTTGGGTTGTGGAGGAGGAGAAGGGCGGTTTTGGTTCTGATTTGTGGGTTTTGTTTTGGTTTTGTGATATGTGGACTCGAATGATTGTGTGATGGATTTCGGCTACTAATGGATTTTTGTGTTTAGGTCGAATGGTATTTGGCTTCGGTTTTTGAGTGGATTACGTGTTGGTTTAGGGTGGATTGTGATTCAGATTGGTGTTGGTTTATAATTTGGATGATGGTTGGGTGGTTTGTGGTATGGTGGTGGCCGTGTATTTGGGTTCAGATGATGACTGGTTTTTTGTGGTTTTTGAGTAGTGTTTTGCTTCTGGTGAGTTTTGGATTTTTTTGTTTCTGACTGAATTCTCCCCCCCATCTTTTGAATTCGGCTCCCCCTTTTAATCATGTTACCGTTGACCGACTCACACACTAATTTGCCATCACTAATGCTCAATAAAACACAAGTTGACAAAATAAGTGGCCATAATACTCAATAATGGATAAATTAATGGACAAATAAGTGACACATTAAGTTTTTTAAGAAAAAAGTCTCCTCCATAATGACAAATTAAAAGGAACCAATTAAGTAACAAAGTCATACTAAAAAATTTAAAAAAAGTAACTAAAAAGAAAGAAATAAAAATGCTAAATAGAATAATAATAGAAATATTTAAAAGGAAAAAAAACAAAGATAAAAATAATAATAAAAACAAAAACAACAAGACGGACCCGAGTGAAAAAATGAGGTATTTTAAAATACCTCTCTGTCGAAATTTCGTCTGAGACGACAGAAAAATTCCGAACTAAAAAGACGAGTAAAAAAATAAATTTTAGGTCAAAAATTGGGGTATGACACAACTATACAACAGAGTCAATTTAAATATACTCAAGGCAATAAATACTAATTAAATATAAAAGACATTATCTAGAAAGCACTAATGCAGGCACGTACATGATCATCAGACATGACACTAACATGTAGACATCGATAATAATTGAAGAAAACGTAAGTAACTGAATGTTACCACATGAGTCAATGCCTTATAGGTGTTGGACATCGACACTTGTTGGACAAAGGTTATAGAAGCTTACAGTTGAGAGTCCAAGAGCTTGCTTTTCTTCTAGAAAAATTTCAGAGCAGTATGCCTGTTATTAGAAAAGGATGTGACAAAAAAATTAACTGATATCTAAAGATAAAAATGACAAACATATAATTTCTATCTGATGTGGAAGGATGAAACATTTAGGTATTATTGTGTTGATTGGTACCTTCATTGGTCCAAGCAAACCATTTAAACATCCAAGAAAAAACCACGTTGTAATAGCCATCCAAAAACTTGTGCTAAGGCCAAATAGTGTGTTGAAAATGATACTGAAATCAAGTAATCATCATCATCAATGATATAATGGAAAACCATAATCGCTCTATTTGGATAAACAACATAGGTTAGCACGTATAGCATAGATGCTTGATATATAAGTACTTATGTACAAGCTATTTTTATGACAAAAGATAAAATAAAGTCAAATTTTTTCATAAGCTATCATGGACAACTTATGGAAATTAGCTGAAAACAACTTATGCACATGTCATAAGTTGCTTCCATATGATCTCTCAAACAGCCCTACGAGTGTGTACGCGAGTAGATAAACTAAAATACGTCAATTTGAAAAAAAAAACCACAATGACATATACTTACACCGAGATAATCCCTAAAATTGCAACAGGTTTTCTACCGTAACGATCAGCTATGATTCCCCACAATATTGATGTCAAAGATCTTCCAAGTATGAATGCAGATCCTACAACATTTTCACAGTCAGATTAGGATCAGAAATAAACAACTTATGAAGATAAAACAAATCAAAGGAAGTTTTAAAAAGAAAATCTTACCCACATAACCAGCATAAGCACTTATGTCCTCCTCTCTTTTTTCAATATTGAAATCTCTTATCTAAATAAAAATACTGTTCACATTAAATGTTGGAATACTTTAGCCAAAATGTAGCAAACTTTAGATAACAAAAATTGATTCACCTATTGTGTCAGAGATACTTCCTAGAAATAATTAAAGTTATTAACTTACCATGAAATATAGGTAAGGAAAGAGAGATGATATAGGCAGAGCTGTAAAGAACAAAAACAATGACATCAGAGATACAACAATAAGGGATTGTACATTTTTACACCTAAAAGTTTGACAAAGTAACTAAACTGTAACAGAATTTTTATATTTCTTTATAATAGTTATCATGACTAAAATTAAAAGAACAATCATCATTCTTTAACAAAGTGAAAATTAGTTTCAAAGCATAGCTTACAGCTGCATAAAACCACCATCCATATGTTCAAGAGATTTCGAAATGAAACATCAGTTTTGAGCTCTTTAGCTTTGTCAACTTTACAACCAGGACAATTCTCATAGTACTTTTTCTTCAACAATGTCTCTCCAATATTTCCATCTTCCATTTTTTGCAACACAAATCAACAATGGATATGTATTCAAATTTGATGTACATCAAAGTGCAATTGTAACTTAATTATATCGTGTCTATCTGAATTCAGTTAGAATAGAAATTTAAAACTTGGTTTGCATGTAACAGACGCAAGCAACATAAAAACACAGCATATTCTCCGATGGAAATTTATCAATTTTAGAAGATATCACAATTAAGTAATACTACTTTTATATATCTGAATTCAACATGATGAAACTACATTTCATTGCCATCATCTACCACTCAAAAAACTAAAGTTGTGCCAAATTACAAGTAGAAATTGGAATCTCCAAAGCAAATAGCAAACTGTTTGAAATCGAAACACAACTGATTTTGGTACACACCACACCACAACATATTCCATCCACTGACTATGACAGTTACATGCCAAGCAAACAATATTGTTAACATTCATCTTTAGTCATTGCAAATTTATAACACACTAATATTACCTAGTTGATTAACAACAACTAATGACAGTTCCTGACTATGACAGTTCCATAGATCTTACTAATTGATTAACAACAACCACAAAATATTACCTAGTTGCAGCAATGGATTGTGAAGGCGCCTCAGCTCTTACAGTCTTTGATTAAGCTTCTTCGATAACACCTCAAGTTGATCCAAGTTCCTATAAACATAGTTCAAAATTAGATAAATCAAAATACATTTAATTCAAACACCATTTGATTCACACACTAGTTGGTTTCAATGTAACAAAGATATTTCAAAATACACACCCAGCCCATCAAACTTCCATCTAAACTATGAAGCAGGGTATTTTCAATCACCCACACTAATAACAATCTTCAATCTTCACAATGAAGAGTAATTACAATCTCTTAAATTTCCTTTGACACTTCATAAAATGCACAGCAACAAGAAAACACAATTCCATCAAATAAAAATCACCCATTTTATCATAAAACAATAATCCCAAAAAACAATTAATTCTACAACTACCCAAAAACAAAAAATTCAAAACAAAATCACTAATTGACGCCCAATTCATTAAGCTTATAAAATAGGACCAGCCTTATCCTTATAATCTCAGCAACTTATAAAATTTTAAAACAAAAAAGAAGAACAAACTAATACATGAGCAAAAGAGACGAGTTTACCCATGAAGCAAAGGGAAAGCCTAAACGAAAGATGCAGAGGGAGATGAGTGATTTCGTACCGGCGGTCAGAGATAATGACTGAGTTGAGAGCGATGGCGGTGAGAGGGAGAGAGTGAGATAGATTAATGGAGAAAAAAATTTGGAGATTTAGGTTTTCATAGATGAAAGAGAAAGCTATTGACTTGAAATGACAATCGACGGTGGTGATGGAGTGATGGCACTGCTGGAAAGGGAGAGAAGTGAGTAAGTTGAAGCCGTTGGAGAAGAAACGGGTGCCGGTGCCGGTGGTGAGGACTGAGTCGGGAGTGGATTGATGAGAAGAGAGAGTCGTGAGAGTTGAGAGGGATGAGATTAGATCTGAAGTTCAGAAAAAGTGGATAGGGTTCAGATGTGTGGGTGTGATTGAATTTTTAGAGTAATTTTTTTGTTGATTTGAGTAAAAAGAGGTAATAATAATTTTATAAAATTAAATTTTTATTAGTAAAAACAATAGAGTCGGATAGGCCGACTCTATATCTGGTATGCAAAGTCATATGTAGGTCCCACTAACATGTAGCCTCGGCTAGGCCGACTCTATTATTTTCCAAAAAAAATAAAAATTTGAAATAGATCTAGCGTGACATAAGCCGATTCTAAGGGGACGCTATTAGCGTCGGTGTCGGTGTCGGTGGCCGACGCTAAAATTGGAGGCTAAAATGCAGTTTTCTTGTAGTGTACAATTCTGAATAAAGGAGGTTTTGAGTGAGGGTTCTAGGGTCTTTGAGTTCAGAATCGAGAAGATTTGAGAATGAATAGGAAAGGTTCTCAGTGAGGGTTTAGATCTGTGAGTTTTGTACTCTAACAAGTAAGCAAGTAAACTACCTTTAGGCGAGAAAAAAAAAAAGGCTTGGGGGAGATAGGGAAGAGGAGATTAAGGATAGTCACTCCACTCCATAAATAGTGAACACAGATTCTTGTTTCATTTTCCATTCTATTCGGGTCGAAAACGCGGCGGGCTGCTGATTTCACCGTGCGAGCAAGCGAGATGGTTTTGAAATCTACTGTAGAACTAGGCTTGTCTCTCTCTTTTTACGATTAAACCCATATCCGATTATTCGCTGTTGTCGACTTCTGCAAGTGAATCATCGTTGGTGAAAGCACTAACTTAGATTCTGCGCGTGAAAGTACATGTTCAGATCCAAATTCTCAAGGTCGAGCTGCTCTAATCGAGCTGTGAAATCGGTGTGGTGAGGTATTGGAAGTGTTCACCATGTTTTCCTGAAAATTAGAGTAGATTGGAACAGAATTTTGAGGGAGAAAAGTTTAATTTTATTATTTAATAAAGCTGGAAAAAAGAATAAAATAAAAGTATAGCTTTTGGAATTACTAAACCGATTAGTGACCGATTTATCCATCACCAAATCAGTCTCTAAAATAATTTGCGACTAATTTAGCCACTCAAGAAAATTTGGTTGTGAAGAAAAATATACGGTCTCCAATTCGGTCTCCACAGTGACTAAATTATTTGGTCGCTAAATCGGTCACTAATGGCGAGTTTTCTAGTAGTGTTACTTAATATCTGTTTTGATGCATATAGCCATAATTAAGGTCATATATGTACAACTCTTCCATTTATATTGATCCATGGTTCATAATTCACGACAAAGAGGGGATTAATCAAATAAAAAAAGTTTGAAACAACATAACCACAATAATATAATGTATACCTTAATTGCAAAGTTGAATCTGCCTTTTTCTTGAGAGCATTTGGAATTGGACCAGAAAGCTTATTTCCCGTTAGATTGCTACCATGACAACGAATTATGTATAGCTTGAGTTATTGATCAACAGAATGCAAAACAATTCTGAAATAACTCATACTCATTGATTGGAAAAAAATTTCTTACAAAAGGAAAGGAAAATGATATTCTCTTTATATACACCAAGGGCTAATAACCCAAGCAAAGATTGGCTTGTGGCATGATTTTGAGTTGTGCTCATTTTTTGGTTGTTTTTCAAGTTGAGCCCTTTTTCAAGTTGGTTATGTTTGTGCTACTGGTTGACTACCTTAGAAATTTGTTTCCTAGATTCTGGTGGACCGACCACTTTGGCTTCAAGATCGGATGTTAGTGTCTACTTTCAAGTTTTTTTAGGTTAGTTATGGTGTCTTCTCTGGTGGACCTGTAGTTGAGGGGTGCCTTAGTGATTCATTTCTAGAGTCTGGTGGACCGATCGCTTTTGATTCAAGGTCGGGAGTCATTTTATTGGACTCATGTTTTTGGGCTTATTAGGTGTCTTGTCTGGCGGACCGAAGATGGAGTGGTGGTGGAATCCGAATGAGGGGTGGAATAAGCATTTATGGTGCTTAATTGGGATTGGTTGTGGTGATGAGAAGATGAGGTTCTGTTTATAGGGGTTTTGATTGGTTGGAAGGTTTTTTTAGAAGGATTTTGGTGTGAGCAGCGAGTGATAGCAGTTTGGAGTTTGTGTAAGTGGCTGTTTGCGAAGAAGTTTGTGTCAGTGGCCGTTTGTTGACTTTGGTGGTTAGTTTTTTCTTATTGGTTCTGGTGGTGGCCTTCGGTTAGGCCGAGTCTGTATTGGTCTTTTTATGTGCTTTCTTTGGGTGATACACCTATATACAACGCCCTTTGCTTTGGATATTAATAAATTTTACCGTTAAAAAAAAAGTAGAGCAAAGAGAACACACTAACTCCTAGCTAGCTGGGGAGATTTTGAATGTAAAAATTAAATGTAGAAATTTCAAACTTACAGAACTTTTAACTTTGGCAAATGTGCTAGAAATTCTGGTAATGGTCCTTCCAACTCGTTGTATGACAAATCCCTTGAACATACATATAGTCGTAACATTGATATTAATATAAATGAGGAGCAACCATTTTTTAGGTAGTTAGAAGTTTGGAAATTTGGCATAAAAGGTGATATATATGTTTAGGATATATCACTGATAGGTAGTTAGAAGTTAGTTATTAGAGGCAACTTGTTTGACAAGTAAACCAGTTAGTTTAACTTCTATTCTAATCAGCTGCTATATAAGACATTGTATCAATATGTTAAACTATTTGAACCAGAGTCTGAAGGTTCAGACAGTGTCTGAAGGTTCAGACGCAGATTTAGCTTCTAAACCAGAGTCTGAAGGTTCAGACGCAGGTTCAGCTTCTGAACCAGAGTCTGATGTTCAGCTTCTAAACCAGAGTCTGATGTTCAGGTTCTGAGTCAGAGTCTTAGCTTGCCTCACAAGTTTCCTTACCGTGTACTAGCTCTAGGAGATTCTTATCTTAGATGGAAGTCTGTTACAGTTTGTTAGAGTTAGTTACAGTTTGTTAGAGTTTGTTGTACTATATATAACTGCCTTGTAACTAACTCAATTCAATTGAATGAATCTCAGATTTTCTCTCTTTCTTCTTCCTTTTAGCTTCTGCATTTTCTCTGTTTTCTCCATGGATATGGTGAAGTTTATGATGGTATCAGTGCTCTTTTGAGCTTTGCTGCGCATCGTTTCATTTTTTTCGTTTTGCTTTTCTGTTCTGCTCTCCTTCTTCGATGGCACGTACTGGCCACACCGCCGGTAGCGGTGGTGCTTCTGGTAGTGGTGTTGTTCCACCGATTCTTGATCTGTCTCAACAACCTGGGAATGTTTACTATGTTCATCCTTCTGATGGACCTTCTTCCGTCGCAATTATTCCAGTTCTTAGCAATTCCAATTATCATTCATGGGCGCGTTTAATGCGAAGAGCCTTAGGTGGAAAGAACAAATTTGATTTTGTGGATGGATCAATTCCAGTTCCAACGGAATTTGATCCTAGTTTCAAGGCGTGGAATCGTTGTAACATGCTTGTATGTTTTCTTAGAGCTAAACTGGACCCTAGAGCTAAGAAGTATGTTTTCTTAGGTTACAAGCAAGGTGTCAAAGGTGCCATATTATTTGATCTGAACAATAGAACTATTTTTGCTTCCAGAAATGTAACCTATCATGAACATATTCTTCCTTACTCTAACCCAAATCCACCTTTTCAATGGCAATATTACTCAAATCATCCCATCACTCCTACTACTGAGCTCCCATCACCACCTACGCAAACACCTGCTAGCCATGAGTCTAACATACATAAAGAGCCAGACCCTAACATTTATGAACATGAGATACAAGTTACTGCTATTGATGACAATACTCTGCAACTACCTCATCCTGTCTTACCTGAATCTCAAGACATTGACCTTAGAAAGTCCACCAGACATGTACAGAAACCCAAACACTTATATGACTATGTGTGCAATCTTTCAAAAGAATCAGTCAAGCAAGCATCTTCAGGTATACTCTATCCCATTAAACATTTTCATTCACTCAACAATGTTTCTGACTCCCACCAGAAGTTTGCTTTGGCAATTACAAATGCTTCAGAACCTAGTAGTTACAAAGAAGCAAGCAATCAAGATTGTTGGGTGAAAGCCATGGAATCTGAACTGAGTGCTTTAAAGTAGAACAAGACATGGATTTTTGTGGACACTCCACCAAACATCAAACCTATAGGAAGTAAATGGGTTTATAAGATAAAGCACAAATCAGATGGGACTATAGAAAGATACAAGGCTAGACTGGTAGCCAAAGGGTACAATCAAGTTGAAGGACTTGATTTCTTTGATACTTTTTCACCTGTAGCTAAAATAACCACTGTCATAACTCTCATTGCTTTAGCATCTATCAATTCATGGCACTTAAATCAACTAGATGTGAACAATGCTTTCCTGCATGGAGATTTGACTGAAGAGGTTTATATGTCTGTTCCACAAGGTGTTACTAGTCCCAAGCCAAATCAGGTTTGCAAGCTGGTAAAATCCCTTTATGGTTTGAAACAGGCCAATAGAAAGTGGTATGAAAAATTGACAGGATTCTTACTCAATCAAGGTTACAAGCAATCTACTTCAGATCATTCTCTTTTCACTTTGCATATTGATTCCACCTTTACTGCTCTCCTTGTATATGTGGATGATGTCATCTTGACAGGTGATTCCATGACTGAGATAAATAGAATTAAAGGAGCACTTGATGCAGAGTTTAAGATCAAGGATCTTGGAAAGCTCAAATATTTCTTAGGCATAGAAGTATCTCATTCCACAATTGGAATCAGTATTTGCCAAAGAAAATATATTGTCTTGATCTCTTGCATGATACTGGGTTGCTTGGTGCCAAACCTGTTCCAACATCTCTTGATCCTTCTGTCAAATTACATCATGATACTTCAAAGCCTTTTGAGGACATACTAAGCTACAGAAGACTTGTGGGAAAACTATTGTACCTTACTACTACCAGACCTGATATAGCATTTGTAACCCAACAATTGAGTCAATTCTTAACTGCTCCAACCATTACTCACTATGACACAGATTGCAGGGTGGTGAAATACCTCAAAGGTACACCTGGTCAAGGATTGCTTTTCAGAAGAGATTCCACTTTACAACTACTTGGGTTCACAGATGCAGATTGGGCAGGATGTGTTGATTCTAGAAGATCAACCTCAGGATATTGTTTTTTTCTTGGTTCTTCTCTGATTTCATGGAGAGCAAAGAAACAACACACAGTTGCCAGAAGTTCATCTGAAGCAGAATATAGAGCCCTTTCTTTTGCTAGTTGTGAATTACAATGGCTCCTCTATCTTCTTCAGGATCTGAAAGTGACATGCTGCAAGTTACCAGTTTTGTATTGTGACAATCAAAGCACCATTCACATAGCAGGAAACCTTGTGTTCCATGAAAGAACAAAACACCTGGAGATAGACTGTCATTTTGTTAGAGAGAAGTTGCAGCAGGGTCTCTTCAAATTACTCCCCATTAAGTCTCAGTCACAACTTGCTGATTTCTTCACCAAGCCATTACCACCTAAGAGTTTTCACTCCTTTCTATCCAAGCTTAACATGCTTGATATGTACCATGCTAAGCTTGAGGGAGGGTGTTAAACTATTTGAACCAGAGTCTGAAGGTTCAGACAGAGTCTGAAGGTCCAGACGCAGGTTCAGCTTCTGAACCAGAGTCTGATGTTCAGCTTCTGAACCAGAGTCTGATGTTCAGGTTCTGAGTCAGAGTCTTAGCTTGCCTCACGAGTTTCCTTACCGTGTACTAGCTCTAGGAGATTCTTATCTTAGATGGAAGTTTGTTACAGTTTGTTAGAGTTAGTTACACTTTGTTAGAGTTTGTTGTACTATATATAACTACCTTGTAACTAACTCAATTCAATTGAATGAATCTCATATTTTCTCTCTTTCTTCTTCCTTTTAGCTTCTGCATTTTCTCTGTTTTCTCCATGGATATGGTGAAGTTTATGACAATACAATTGAGTAATAAGAATCCATTTTCAAGATCAAAATTTCTCGTTAATTTGTCAATGAAACAATGTTTAAGTATGTATAATATTTGAACATAAAAAGAAATGAATCAACAACAATAATTAAAACTTACAGAAATTGTAGTTCTGTAAGATGCGAGAAGGAAATATTTATCTCCCCTGTTAGTTTCCTTTTTAAATGGAAAAAAATTCCAAAACACGGGGCTATAAATATTTGATTTAAGTTTCTATAATTAGTAAAGTCTAAACTTTCATATTCTTAAAAAACATATATTCTTAATACTTTAAATTAATGTGTGTCATTAAAAATATATTTTATTATATAGTTTAAAGGCAGCCCGTGCATTGCACGGGTACTAATACTAGTTGGTCACAAAGTCATATCCCGTCATACACATCATCTTTGTACCTAGTGTCTTTTGTGCAAAAAGAAAGAAATGATTCAATAATATAAAAAAAAATAAGCACTACTAGAAATTTGGCATTTTGCAACACTTACTCTGCGACCCTTGGCTTAAAACAGTCGCAGATTACACTTTCGTGACTGTTATTGCGACTGTTAGGCTTAAGGGTCACACGTTTTATACATTTTTTGTCAAACGCCCTTCACAAAATATTTTTTGGCCAAATATTCATCACTCCTAGCAATTCATTTTCATTCTCCCTCCCACAGCTCCAAACCCTAAAACCAAATTTTATTCTCCACCAAATTTCAATCTCACTTTCCCCCAAATTGAAACCTAAATCTCCACCACCCTTAATCAATCCACCGGTTCATTCATTTTCATTTTCATTTTCACCCATTTCATTTCACCAGTTCACCACCCCTAACCTCCTCTAGACTTCTTAACCCATTTCATTCCACCACCCCTAATCAATAAACCGGTTCACTCTCTACCCATTTCATTCTTTTTTACTCTCGACACATTTCATTCCATTTCAATCGAAGCTCTTCATTTTCATTTTCACCCAATTTCCATCGAAGCTCAAATTTCAATCGAAGCCCCAATTTCATTTCCTAATTTCATTTAGGCTCTCACTCAAAATCTCACCCGGTTCACTCGCTGGGTTCATTTACTTCAAGTAAGTATCGTTGGGTTCCTTTGTTTTCTTTGCTCCTTCGTTGCTCCTCACATGTACTATTTTTTTTTTGTATTTTCTGTTGAATATTATTGTACGGTGATGATACTTATGTGTGGAATCTTCACCCATAATCTGATTACAACCCCTTTATTAAATTTCGTTAATTTTACTTGATTATTTTGTAATTCAGAACTGAAAAGTTTTGCTCATGAAATTTTAGGTGAAATTGTTGGTTTTAATTAGATAAAGGTTTTTGTTCAAATATTTGTAATTCAAAACTGAAAAAAAATTGAAGTTATAAAAATGTATTTGAACTTGTTTATTGTGTAGTAAGGGTATTTTTTTAATATGTGATTGACTTGGGTAAAGTTTTATTTTCCGACTAAATTTCGCTAGTTGAAAGTTTTTGAATTTGATGCAATTTTAGTTCAAACTGTGCTGGTTTTGAAGTCCTGCTTGGATATACAGCTTATATATATGTAATTATAGTTTAGTGTTTTGTATAAGCTATTTCTATAGCAAAGGGTGAATGTTGATATGAGTGTTTTTTATGTTGATTTTAGTTCAAATTGCGCTGGTTTTAAATTTTCTACTACAACAATTAATCTGATTTTGAACACTAATTTGTGTGCTCAGCTGCTATGTATGTATAACTATATAAGCCATAGCTTGAGATAGCAACTTAGATTGAACTTAAAGCCTTAATGTCTTGAGTATCTTGATTAGTGAATTTGCTTAAAGTTTTGGATGAATAATTCGGTTTTGTTTAATTCACACAAATTTTGTTTGGGCTCAATGAAAGAAAGAAGCATTTCTCATTTTGCGCTATTGGTTTTTTAAGTCTGCTGTTGTTTATGTAAGTCCTTTTTCTCTCATGTTTTTTTATCTTCGACTATTAAGTTTGCACTTTTTCCGATTTGTTATTGCTGGAACTGTTATCCATTGTTTTGTAAAATGGGGATATAGATTATGTCATGTAGAATATATTTGATTTGCTTCTATTTGGTGCTTTTTGTGATGGTTGGTATAAACTTGTTCTAAAATATAATGACACCTAGTATAAACTCGTTCCCTCTTCGAGCTTTTCGTACTTTCTTTCTTTCTTATTTGACAAATGTGAAATAAAATGATATTTCTTACTTGAAAAGAATAATGATATACACCCTTTAACTTTTGTACTCACTTGAAACACACAGGTGGCCAAATGTGATTGGATTAGGGTCAGCCTGATCATATCGAAGGCCCTGTTATAATATTAAAAATGAGGCCATATTAAAAAAAAACACAAATTATTTTAAAACCAAGTATGTTATATAAAATATATTAGAGCAATTAAAAAATTGAACTACGTTTTTTGTTGGTAAAAAGGACAATAGTCAGTAGTATAGTTCGTTCCACTCCTTGTTTAGTTACCTCTTTAAACCTTATAGAATTAAAATTGCTAAAACTGAAATTATCCCAACAAAAAAAGTGACAGTTAAGAGTTGAACCAACTAAGTCAACTACACCAAAAACCATATAATGAGAATATAGCTTAGGGACATCAAACTAACTTTTGTATCCTAGCATCCAGCAATCAACCGCTTCCTCTTTTGGTCTTGTACGTACAAGAGATGAGACTGTTGGAACAAAATGAGATTTGTACAATGTTTCTAAAGTTTTGATGATAACAAAGTATTGAAGAACAATTGGATATGCAAATATATGTTTAAGTGTGCAGGACCATAGATTAAAATTTATCAAGGTCTGAACAAATATAAGAGCATCTGAAGCACAAGAGAAGCTAAGAACTTTATAAAAGATCTGAAGAAAGGTCAACCAGAAGTCAACAATGTGATCAGAAGTGAAGAATTCACCCAGAAGCTAATGAAGGCTAGACTTTGGATCATCAGACTCTGAGTCATCCAGACTCTGAGTCATCTAGACTCTAAAGACTTAGAAGCCACGTCTTCTTTGTCTTCTTCTAAGAAGGGTCGCTTTCAGGATCTGACCAAGTACAGTTTGTCTTCTTCTAAATCACGTGTTCATTCAAATTCAAGGACAAAAGGAATGAAATGGATAACTCCAAATGCAGCAATGGTTTTCAAATGCCTTTTTAAACGACATTAACCATATCATGCAAAATTCCAATGTCTTGATCTGAAAGCTTCTGAAGGACTCTTAATGTGCTGACACCTCCAACGTCTTTCATTTCCTTCTCTATATAAGGAGTTGAAGACTTGAAGAATATAACAAGACTTTGTAGTTTTTACAAGTGCCCTTACTCTGTCAAATTCAAAAGTGCATAAATATTTAAGAATTTCTTACTAAGTTCATATCTTAGAAATTATAAAGTCTTAAGAGTCTTACTCTGTTTTGTAATTGTTTACACATCTGATTGTATATTAAGTGTAAAACTGTGAGATATTGGAACGAACTCTAGGGTAGCTTCTGGTTCGACAGGGAATAAGCATGAGGTCGAAGATTGTTCGCATGCTGCTGTCGAAGTAGTGCGTGTTGTAGTCGAAGTTGTTCTAACATGCATTAGTGGATAATGCTAGGTTTGTTAGCATATCGAATTGGGCCTGTTTGTTATGTCCAATTGTTTAAGTTAGCTTGTACCCTAAGTTAGCTTGTAATGGGTAATTGTGAAAAAGCCCATTAGTTAGTATGTTAGGTTTATTATAAATAGCATACTAGTCTCTCATCTTAGAAGTGACGGAAAACCCTATGACGGCAAATCCTAATTTAGGGTGAGAGGGTTATTTGTTATTCTTGTAACGCTTGTAATCTTGTTTTAAAGAGAAAGTAAAGAATAGCAGTTATAACCAATCCTTGTTGTTCTTCTTGTTTTTTTCCCATCTGTTTTCCGTTATACTTTGTTCTTGACATCGTTTTTCACAACAAATTGGTGCGGTGAGCGTGGAGAAGATGCCTTCAACAAAGTATGAGATTGAAAAGTTCACCGGAGTGAACGATTTTGGTCTGTGGCGCTTGAAGATGAAAGCCCTACTGGTTCAGCAGGGTTGTTTAGAAGCTTTGAAGGGAGTCGCAGCCATGGATGCTGCGTTAACGGAGAAGGAGAAGACGGCCATGATAGAGAAAGCCCACAGCGCAATCTTGCTGAGCCTTGGTGATAAGGTTCTACGACAGGTATCAAAGGAGACGACGGCAGCAGGGTTATGGGTGAAACTTGAAAGTTTGTACATGACCAAATCGCTGGTAAATCGACTCTACCTGAAGCAGGCTTTGTATTCATTCAAGATGAGTGAAGACAAAGTGTTGGCTGAGCAGTTGGATATGTTCAACAAGCTGATTCTTGATCTGGAAAATATTGATGTGAAGATCGATGATGAAGATCAAGCGCTGTTGCTGTTGTGCGCTTTGCCCAGAACACATGCTCACTTCAAAGAAACTCTCTTGTATGGAAGGGAGTCCCTGACCTTTGAAGAAGTTCAATCAGCCTTGTATTCGAAGGATTTGAACGAACGAAAGGAGCATAAACCTTCGACTGTTGGTGAAGGTTTGGCCGTCAAGGGAAAATTCTTGTCGAAAGGTAAGTTCGACAAGAAGAAAGGTAAAAGTCAGCAGAAGTCTTACAGTGGCGAGGCATCTGGTATTCGATGCTATCATTGTAAGAAGGAGGGTCACACAAGAAAGGTGTGCCCTGAACGCCTGAAGGATCATGGAGGTAAGGATAATGGCAACGTAGCCATTGCACAAGATGATTTCGACTCATCTGATGTCCTTGTGGTTTCAAGCAGCGACTCAACGAAGGAGTGGATTATGGATTCAGGTTGCACTTGGCACATGACTCCAAACAAAGACGTGTTCGAGGAACTATGTGAGCAAGATGGTGGATCTGTATTGCTGGGAAACAACAAAGCTTGCAAGATTGCTGGTGTTGGATCTGTGAGATTCAAGCTCCATGATGAGTCAATAAGGTTATTGACTGAAGTTAGGTATGTACCCGACTTGAAGAGGAATTTGATTTCTCTTGGTGAATTCGACAAGAAAGGATATGTTTTCCAAGGAGAGAAAAGTATCCTTAGAGTCATGAAGGGATCGAAGGAAGTCTTGAGAGGCGTGAAGAAACAAGGCTTGTATGCCCTTGAGGCTGAAGTTGTAAGTGGTTCGACAAATGTTGCATCCACGAAACCTTTGTCGAAGACAGAAATTTGGCACATGAGATTGGGCCATGTCAGTGAAAGGGGTCTGATCGAACTAGGGAAACAAAATCTGCTTGGTGGAGACAAAGTCGAAAAGCTGAAGTTTTGTGAACCCTGTGTACTTGGAAAATCTTGTAGAGTGAAGTTCAACAAAGGTAAACAAAGAACACATGGATCCCTTGATTACATCCATGCTGATCTTTGGGGGCCTGCAAGGTGTCCATCACATTCAGGAGCGAGGTACTTTCTATCCATAGTTGATGATTATTCCAGAAAGTTATGGGTATTCATCCAGAAGACTAAGGATGAAACTTTTGAGAATTTCAAAAGTTGGAAGACTCTGGTCGAAAATCAAACTGGCAGGAAGATTAAGAGGTTGAGAACCGACAATGGCCTTGAATTTTGCAATGAGGCGTTCGACAGTTTTTGTGCTGCCTCTGGTATTGCAAGGCACAGAACTACTGCAGGTACTCCACAACAAAACGGTTTGGCTGAAAGGTTTAATCGAACCATTTTGGAAAGAGTTCGATGCATGTTGACTAGTGCTGGGTTAAAGAAGGTGTTTTGGGCTGAGGCTGTTTCGACAGCGGCATATCTGATAAATAGATGTCCTTCGACTGCGTTAGATATGAAGACACCTGAAGAAGTTTGGTCGGGACATCCACCAGATCTCGACAAACTGAGAGTATTTGGCTGCGTAGCCTATGCTCACATTAGGCAAGACAAGGTCGAACCTAGAGCTCTAAAATGCATGTTCATGGGATACCCTGAAGGAGTCAAAGCTTATAGGCTATGGTGCCTAGAGCCAGGTCACAGGAGGTGTATCACCAGTCGAGATGTAGTTTTCAATGAAGCTGAAATGGCTTTCGAGAAAACTGATGATGTTGATCGAAGTGCAGAAATCTCTGTCAAAGAGCTGGAACAGGGAGAGATTCCTGTTGAGGTGGAGCATGTTGATGCTGAATTGCGTATCCCAGATGAAGTCGAAGAAGAAGAAGATACTGAGGAAGTTGAGGAAACTGTTGATGACTACTTGTTGGCAAGAGATAGGCAGAGAAGAGTTATCAAGCCACCTCAGAGACTTGGATATGCAGATCTTATAGCTTATGCCTTAATCTCTGCAAGTGAGGTTCTAGATGAAGAACCTAGAGACTATAAGGAAGTTCTAAGGAGTCGAAATAAGACTGAATGGCTGAAGGCCATGGATGATGAGATGAAATCTCTTCATGATAATAACACTTGGGAACTGATCGAGAAACCTGTTGGAGCAAGGTTAGTCAGCTGTAAATGGATTTTCAAAGTTAAGGAAGGAATCGAAGGAGTGGCGTCGAAAAGATACAAGGCAAGGTTGGTCGCTAGGGGTTTCACTCAGAAAGAAGGTGTCGATTTCAATGATGTGTTTTCTCCTGTTGTGAAGCACAGATCCATTCGAATGTTGCTTGCCATGGTGGCACAGTTCGACCTTGAACTGGAACAAATGGATGTAAAGACTGCGTTCTTGTATGGTGATCTAGATGAAACAATCCTGATGAGGCAACCTGAAGGGTATGTCGAAAAGGGGAAGGAAGATTATGTGTGCAAACTACAGAGATCTTTATATGGACTGAAACAATCTCCTTGACAGTGGAATAGGAGGTTCGACAAGTTCATGGCACAGATAAGTTTCATCAGAAGTCAGTTCGACCACTGTGTTTACTTTAGATTTCGACCTGGTAATTCATTTGTTATCTTGTTGCTTTATGTGGATGATATTCTCATAGCAAGCAACAATGTCGAAGATGTAATGAGGGTGAAGGCTGAACTCAATAAGGAGTTCGACATGAAGGATCTGGGAGCTGCATCCAGGATTCTTGGGATTGACATTCGAAGAGATAGAAAGCAGTCGAAATTATGCTTATCTCAAGAGGCATATCTACGGAAGATTCTCTACAAGTTTGGTATGTCGAATTCGAAGCCTGTTGTGACTCCGACAAACCCTCAATTCAAGCTGAGTATAGATCAGTGTCCCAGTACTGATGACGAAAGAGCTTATATGAATAGCATTCCATATGCTAATATAGTAGGTTCTTTGATGTATGCTATGGTTTGTACTAGACCTGACATAGCATATGCAGTAAGTCTTGTAAGCAGGTACATGTCGAATCCTGGAAAGGCTCACTGGCAAGCATTGAAGTGGATTCTAAGGTACATAAATGGGTCTCTGAATAGAGTCCTGATTTATGGTGGAGCCTTGGGTGAAGATAGTAAAGCAGTAATCGAAGGATATGTCGACTCTGATTATGCAGGTTGTATGGATTCCAGAAAATCTATTTCTGGATATGTTTTCACTATGTTTGGCACGGCAATTAGTTGGAAAGCAACACTTCAGAAGGTTGTAGCATTGTCAACTACTGAAGCAGAGTATATTGCCCTTACTGAAGCTGTGAAAGAAGCATTGTGGCTTGAAGGTTTTGCTAAGGAGCTGAAACTTCAAGGTCGAATTATCACTGTTAAATGTGATAGTCAAAGTGCAATACATCTGTCGAAGAATTCAGCCTATCATGAGCGAACGAAGCACATTGATGTGAGGCTGCATTTCGTCAGAGGAGTAATCGAGCGTGGAGAAGTCCAAGTGCTGAAGGTTTCGACAGATCACAATGCTGCTGATATGATCACCAAGACATTGCCAAGTTGCAAGTTTTTTCACTGTATGCAGTTAGTAAAGCTGCATGAAGAAAGCTAGCTGGTTCTTTGATATTAGAGTTTGTTCCAAGGTGGAGATTTGTGAGATATTGGAACGAACTCTAGGGTAGCTTCTGGTTCGACAGGGAATAAGCATGAGGTCGAAGATTGTTCGCATGCTGCTGTCGAAGTAGTGCGTGTTGTAGTCGAAGTTGTTCTAACATGCATTAGTGGATAATGCTAGGTTTGTTAGCATATCGAATTGGGCCTGTTTGTTATGTCCAATTGTTTAAGTTAGCTTGTACCCTAAGTTAGCTTGTAATGGGTAATTGTGAAAAAGCCCATTAGTTAGTATGTTAGGTTTATTATAAATAGCATACTAGTCTCTCATCTTAGAAGTGACGGAAAACCCTATGACGGCAAATCCTAATTTAGGGTGAGAGGGTTATTTGTTATTCTTGTAACGCTTGTAATCTTGTTTTAAAGAGAAAGTAAAGAATAGCAGTTATAACCAATCCTTGTTGTTCTTCTTGTTTTTTTCCCATCTGTTTTCCGTTATACTTTGTTCTTGACATCGTTTTTCACAACAAAAACCAAACAATATTTTATTTGATTAAGTTAGATTGTAAGAAGTCTTTTTCAATTGTGATTGAGCATTTTGAAGTCTCTTGCTTGTGTGCTTGAGAATTTGTAATCTTTAGTGATTATAGAGAAAATCTCTTGGAAGTGCAAGGGGACTGGACTACTCTCGGTTTGTGGGATGAACGAGTATAATTGCGGGGCAAAGACATAAAAAAAATTATAATCAAAATTTGGTTTAGTCATGGGGTTTAATCAGTGATTTAGTGGTTTAGTAAATGACTTAGTGACTCAACACTTCTATTGATTCAACTATCAGTCGGGTTTTTAAAGCACTGCAATGAAAGGAATCCCCACTCGAATTTCATTCATAGAGATAACACATTAGTTGGAGAAGCTATAGTAACTATCAAAGAAAACTTTTCAACAACTAGGAAATATAAGTCAGTCAATGTGACATTGTGAGTCAACACATAATTAGGAAAATAAATGCGTAGATCAAATTTTTGTTTTTATAGTAACAACAACTAACAATTTATTTAATTATTAGATTGAAAATAGTGCTTTAATAAGCATCACTCATACCATAATGCTTTAATAAACATTCAAAATACAAATTGTTATATTACATATCATATAGATTGAGACTGCTATACTAGGACATTCATACAGTGGTTACCTAGCTGAAGGAGTGATTTCTGATCCAATAGATAAAGAAGTCAATTCGATTATATCTCTTGCGCTTCCACTATTGCTCTGAACTATCTCCAAAGATAGACATTCCTTTAGCTCTACCAGTATTTGGCTTATGTCTGGCCTTTCAGCTGCAGTTTGTGAAATGCATGACATGGCTACCTCAACAACTTTCCATGCAGAATTCATGTTGAACTCACCCTTCATCCTCTTATCAACAATGTTTTGAATATCTCCTCCTTTTATTAAGGGAATAACCCATTGAAGTATGTGAATGGTTTCTTCAGAACCTTTTATTAGTGCTTTCTGGCCAGTGATCAACTCAAATAGAATTATTCCAAAGCTGTAGATATCATTTTTCTTATTTGAGTTTCCTGTTCTTTGAAATCTATTATGAAAACAGACAAATAAACTGCATAAGTGATCCTTAAGTATATGTAAGGAAAAGATACACTAAAATAAAATGAATATAGCTATCTAGTTTTTTTGTACACTAGCTACCATGTAACATTACCACTAAAATATGTGTACAACCTTTTCCTTTGCAACTATAAGAAAGCTAAAATCGTATTAAACTACTGTTAGACTTATTAATTAAAAGGATTTGTGTTAATGTCATGTAATCCAATGCTTGAAATGAATATTTATGCAAAGTAAATGCTACAAAAGCTCTACTTAGCCAATGTATATTACACTTACTCTGGAGCAACGTAACCGAATGTACCAGCAGGGCACGTGGAAATATGAGAATCATTATCATTACCAAAAGCTCTACTTAGACCAAAATCAGCAATCTTGGCATGTAAGTTCTCATCTAGTAATATGTTGGAAGACTTCAAATCTCTATGCATAATAGGTGGTTTACACCCATTATGCAGATAATCCAATCCTGAAAATCCACACTAATTAAGTGCTATGGAAGGGTACTCAATGCAAGAAAGATTTTGCAATAAATAGTACATTACCATGTGCTGCATCAACTGCAATGTTAAGTCTCTTAGTCCAGTTTAAGATATTTGAATTTTCCACTGCATGAAAATAGGCATTAGTTGAAATTCTAAAGAATTTGTCTTTAAAAAGAAAGCATATGATCATTGTACATCTGATAATTTTATAATAGTTGATGAAAAAAATGCTCTTATTGAGGTTAACATTTAAAATGCATATTAGCTTGAATTACTAAATCTATTATGCGTGATCATTGTTGACCAATGACTTACGGACAAAATATCAATTACCTGATAAATATTGTTGGACATTTCCATTCGCCATGTACTCATAAATCAGTGCTCTGATTTCACCTTCATCACAATATCCAATGAGAGAGACCAAATTTCTATGATGAACAATCATTAGAAGTTGTGCCTGCATTTTGAGTTAATGTTATCTGTGGAAAATATTGTCAGATTCTTAATGTAAATACTATTCCTTGACTAAAATCATGATTGAATCCTTCATGTTTTTATTAATATGAATCCGACAACTAACCTCAGATTGAAATTCCTTATAACCCTGCTTTGATGATGATGAAAGCATTTTTACAGCTACTTGAGTGTGATCTTGTAAAATGCCTATGTAAACTTTTCCAAATCCTCCTTCTCCAATTATAGTTTTGAAGTTATCAGTAATATTGAGAATTTCAGTGTAACTGAATGCTTGATGTTTTGATTTTAGTGAACCCCTCTTCTTAGAATTAGAACGTGCAGGTGGAACTACATGAATATATAAAGCTGAACAAAAACACGTGAAGAAATATTCAGACATAGATTCAAGCAAAACCATATTGTCCTATATAGAGGTCAAGAACTTTAGCTAATCTATAGTTTATACATCAATTTTAGTATTGTAAGAAATTTTACATCTGTTATTTCCTTCATTGATCACTTTATAGTAATTTATTGTTTGGTGGAAAAAACAAAGTAAAAGTTTCACATGGTAGCAGAAGCATAAAATATGATAAATCTAAAGTTTTAAGGAGAGTTAGTTGTAGTATATGTTCTGATACTTGAATAATATCAATGTTTGGTATATATCACATGAAAAAAACGTCGATAATTTAATATCCAACATATACCAAAGGAATGAAAGAAGCCATAAAGAGGACAAACTACATGTAGTATCCAACATATACCTTTTTGTCTTTTGAATATGCGAAATCTAAGAGAGATCAAGATGATTAGAAATAATGCTGAAAATGATGCAACAAGTGGTACAACAATGTTCTTCTTTTTGCATGAACCCGTCATACAAAGATCATGATTGCCAGCCACACTGAAAAAAGATAAAGTTCTTACTAACAACTATACATACAGTCATATAATACATAAATTTGGTTATGATGATAGTTGACCTATATGTTATAGTTTTCTTAAACTTGTTATAAGGAAAATGTATTGATATGCCATATTCGGGGAAAAAAAATACAATGACCCTTATTGAATTAATTTTTACAAAAGAAGGAACCACAAGTCCACAAGAATATGGAGTGATAACGTGGAGGAACATCGGGATTGGACTATAGTCACATAGTTTGCAATTCGTTTTGATATGTAGTACTCGTATTTTCAAGTTATTATTAATATTGAGAATTTTAGCATCAAACAGATATTATCCCAATTTTAGTTTCTAGAATAGAATGTTTATTCATTGATAATACTCAATTGGGAATTTGAGTATTAATCAAATAAAAAAGTGTGAAGCAACATAACTACAAGATATGAAATAACATACCTTAGTTCCAACGTTTTATCGTCTGCCTTTTGCTTGAGATCCTTAGGAATTGGACCAGAAAGCTTGTTTCCTGTTAGGTTGCTACAATGACAATGAATTATATAGCTTAAGTTATTGATTAAAGAGAATGCAAAACAATTCTAAAATACCTCATACTCGTTAATTGAATAAAATTTTCTTACAAAAGGAAAGGAAATAAAACAAACTAAACAAAAACAAAAATATTATGAGCTCCTAAATGAGAAATTTTAAACTTACAGAACTTTTAACTTTGGCAAATGTGCTAGAAATTCTGGCAAAGGCCCTTCCAACTCGTTGTATGACAAATCCCTTGAACACATTTAAACTTGTTTATAAAGTTTTCAGTGAAACAATTCTTAAGTATTTATAATGTTTGAAAATAAAAAGAAATGAATAAACAATAATAATTTAATACTCACAGAAATTCTAGTTCTGTAAGATTTGAGAATGAAATGTTTATCTCCCCTGTTAGTTTGCTTGAGCTGAGGTTCCTGTTCATCATTTACTTTTACCATAAGACAAATATTTTTCTCTCTTATGAGTCAAGTAAATATTTTATAGTTTTAAATGTTTACACCGTGGCATAACTTCACTTTTATAAATTATGCCAAATTAAAACACAAATTATCAAGATTTTATCAAAAAAACGTGTAATTATTGAGATTTTGATTGCAACGATCATAAGAAGAGAATCCATCGATCAATTAGTGAGAGATTTTAAACACAATTATTTTAATCTAGTTCCTGAAATAACATAAGAATTCAGCATGTTAATCTTAGTATTATAGAGTAGCATAACTCATCGCATAATTTTTAAAATCATTTGTGAAAAAGATTGTAATTATTAAGATTAATTTTAACGGTGTAAAGATTTGCAAACATATATGATTAAGTTGGTAACCAAAAAAAAAATATGATTAAGTTAATACAAAAAAAAAAGATAGATAGATAGATAGCTTAAGTAAATTAAAATAAAATACCATAAAAACAAACATATAAAAAAAAAAATATGCTTAGTAAGACAAGTATACTCACAAAGATGTGATCCTTGGAATGGTGTCACCTGTGCAAACTAGACCTTCCCATGCATATTGCGTAGGAAGACATGGGTCTCCTTGCCAACTCAATTTATTGATCTGGTAGGAGCTTTTGATATCCGTGATTGCACCAACTTAATTAATAATGTAGTGCAAAGTTATCAAATACATGGTTTTGAGTATATATACTTAGTACATGGAATGGTGAGGGGTGCACAAAAAAAAATTAAGCACTCCCAAAACGTCCTTTAGCTGATGGGAAATGATATTTGTTACTTAAACTATGATCAAATTTTGAAAAATTTGTTATCCAATTAACATTTTTTTAGTTCAATAACCTGTATATAACTATTCAAATCATTTTGAGAGCTTTAGAGTAATTAAATCAAGAATTAATTCAAATTAACTATATAGGATGAGAGATTAAATTACATTGTGGTATTGTTCTATCACTCATTAACATTTTATTGGATACATATTTTACAAAATTAACTCTTTGATTGAAATTTTATATAATACAAACTATCTTCGAAATTTTTTATATATTTTAAAAATAAATATATATGTTATTAAGAAGTGTCAAAATTACCGTCGAATATTAAAAAAAGCTTACCTCAACTTATCTTAATAAGATAAGTTATTTAATATGTACTATATACTATAAATTTATACAGTTGATCTAAATATTACAAAAATTCAACCCAAGAGTCGATTGTGTAAAATATGTATTAGGGTATAAAACTAGTCAAGCGTTGTAAATAAATGATGTAATTTGAATCTTTCTCATCAACCCATCAAATTAACTAAATGAGTAAATATGCAAGTGGTACGCGTAAACTAACTTTCAATTTACTTTTAAATTTGTTTATGAGGCTAAATTTGATTGAATCCTGATAAATCATCTACAATTATATTCTTCAAATGTAACTAAAAATCCTATATATTTTACTAATAAATATTGTATGATATACATATTTTATGATACTCATTGTTGGATTTCGCAAACATTCAATCAAACAATGACCATTGAGTTTTATAAAATATGTAATTGTATTGAAGAGTTTAGTATTCCAAAAATACTATGACATTATAATTTGATATCCTATATACTCTATTGAGAATGAAATATAAGCAAAAAAAGGTAGTTGAAAAGTTGATATATGCGGACTAAAATTTTTAACAACATACATGAGCTCTTGAGCTACCACTTTTACTTATATTTCATTATAGAGGGAGTATAGTATAAGTGTGGTACGTACCATCTTGGGCGTATGTTGGTGAATCAAGTTGGGTAATGAGCTTATAGATCTCAAAAGCATTGAGTATAGGAGGAGCATCCGAATCTGAGGTTGCACTAATGTTAAACAAAACATCACCTTGAGTTTTGAAGTTGAGAGTAACAGGCTTCAAGTAATCAAGAACTATAGGCTTAGAGGGGACAAGTTGGTGTTTAAGGGTGATATTTATTTTTCTTTTTTTCCCATCCGAAAGTTTCTCAATTTCATTAAAGTGAAAGTAGACATAATACTCCTTTGTTTTGTCTAAGGGTGTAGTGCTACTATATGTACCATAGATAAATCCCAAGGTACGTGACACATTCCTTGGTTGAGCTGCACTCTTCAATACTTGGGCTGGTAATTTATAAGCATCATTGGTTGCAGTATTCATATTTATTGATTCATCCAAACCCATTGGATACCAATCAAAAGTTTTGTACAAGTATTGGTTGCAACTCCATATCCGATCATACACGTCGTCTTTATACCTAGCGTCTCTTCGACCAACCAAATTCCTAGAGTCTCTATTGTGGAGGACAAAAAAGGAAATGATTCAATGAAAAGGTTACTATTATAATTTTTCATGTTTTTGAAAATAAGATTTTAACTTATTTCGTGTCCACAATATTGATGTATGTTGTTAGGTTGGATTTGAGTCCACAATGTTGTGTATATAAGTTTCAGATGATGTTTACTATTTCGTGTCAATACAAAAAAAAATACTAATCTAACTTATATGTTTATTATTTCATGAAATTACTTGTTATTTTTTGAATGACAAATGTTAATAGTTAGTTGTTAGATTAATATTTACTCTTTTTGAATGACAAGTATATTAATATTTACTCTTTCATCGGGTTGGAACTCATGGCCTCCAACTTCTTTTCATTTAGCTCAAACTGGTTGAACTATCCAACCTCCATTGCCATGTATTAATGGAAATGCTAGTTTAATTTATTTTTCTGCTAGTTGGTGGATACAACTGTACAGCTTATTGCATTAGTTAGGCTTAACTAGTAAACTCTATTTCTTCCACTTCTGTTACAATATTTGTACACTATATATATTGAGATGTGCCTCACTATTTTAATCTCTCAATAATGAAAATTAGTTTCCCTTTATTCAAAAATCAGTGCATCAATATGGTATCAGAGCAATTGCTCTGGTAGCCTCTGATCGTTTTTTTTTCTGTTCAATTTTCGATTTGATTTATCTTGTGTTTCGATTCAATTTTGAGTACTTGATCATGGCTACCTACTCTGATTTCTCTACCAATTCTGCAAATCCTTATTATCTTCGTCCGAATGAAAATTCGGCTGTAATTATCACACCTGGTCGAGATCCATGCAAATTGCGTTGATTTCGAAGAAAAGAGACAAATTCATTGACGGCACTCTTGTTAAATGGTCACCTCTTGATCCTCTTTACCCTCCATGGATTCGATGTAACACCAAGGTTTTGGCTTGGATTCATTGCTCGATCTGTTTTATGGATTGATTCTACAGCTGGAGTTTGGAAAAATTATTACACTATTGTTAGTTAGAGTACAATATAGTTAGTTAGAGTGTTTGAGAAGCTTGGTTAATAGTTAGTTACTTAACTAATCTCTATATATAGGAACACTCATGTACCATTTTCATAATCTTTTATTCAATTGTTTCTTTGTGATGACTCCTAGAAAGCATTATGCATTCTATCTTTCCATTGTATGGGACCTTGATACACTACATCCTCTGATTCATAATATGGTATCAAAGCGCTATGGAGATAGCGATTTCGATCCAGATTATGTCGAAGAAGATGGTTCTGATGGCGATGAAGAAGATCTTGAAGCTTCCGCATCAGAAAATTTGTGTTCTTCCGCTTCGCAAGTTTCGATCGTTTTCGGTAGTTTTGGCGATTCTGTTTCTACTCCTCCTTCTTCACCATGGATCGCTCCAGCCATTGATGGATTCACCATCAAGTTCGGTGAGATTCCTTGTTTTCTGGATGATTCTTGTTGCATCGATCATGAATTCGCGTCTGATGCTTCAAATGAAAACCAGAAGATGCAAGATCGTTATTCAGAGTTAATTGTTTCTGCCAAATCCAAGAATTCGACACATTGCGAATCTGAGTTCAACGTTTCTAACGCCGCAACCAGAACTCGAAGCATATCATCATCGATATGGTTTTCTCATGCTCTGGACATGTTTACGACGTTTCTTTCTTCGTCGGAATATAGGAACAAGCTGTAATCGCAGTCAAGAATCAATTTCAATGCTTCGATTTACATGACTAACATATCGTCGATTTCGATCCCGGCGGAAATCTTTGTGGTTCGTTGCTCTCTTTTCTGTCATGTTTTCTTTCAATTTCGTCCTTCCTTCGCACAAGCTTTGACATCAATCGATTATGGTGGATACCATGGGACAGAGGGAAGAATCAGTTCTTCGATGGAACTCTAAGCCTCACTCATCTACACTTTCATCTGAAACGTTTCCAGTACCAAATATTCTTTATTCCTCGTTTTCAAACTCAATAGCAGTCAAGAAAGTTTGGCCAAAAGAAGGGAAATTCGAGCAGAAGCACGTTCTTGACGAATCAATTTTGGACGTGTTTTGTTCCAGTTCAGAATAGTGTTTAGATTTGTTTTACATCTTAAGTTGTTCTGGAAAACGCGCGTTCTGGAAAAGTTGCATTTTGAATAAGCTGTTTTGGTAAATCGCGTTCCAAATAAGCTATTTGGCAAAAGCACTTTTGAAAGAGCTAGTTGAGTGAAACCAGGAAGGAGAAGCATGTTCTGGTTTCGTGTTTCAGAATTCTCACAGAACTTGGATTTCTCTCTGATGGGCTTGGTCTTGGGTCTCCTGGAGATTGGGCTTTTGTTACCACATTGTTTCTTACTTAGCTTACCCTTTTTTTTTTCTTTTTCTTAGTTAGAGTACATTATAGTTAGTTAGAGTGTTTGAGTATTGTTTGGTTTACGTTTTTTTACATTTCATTTGCCTTGTACTTTCATTGTATTCCAAACTCAAATTGGTAAATTTCCCACTTTGAGTTTGAGGGGGACTATTACACTATAGTTAGTTAGAGTGCACTATAGTTAGTTAGAGTGTTTGAGAAGCTTGGTTAAGAGTTAGTTATTTAACTAATCTCTATATATAGGAACACTCATGTACCATTTTCATAATATTTTATTCAATTGTTTCTTTGTGATGACTCCTAGAGAGCATTATGCATTCTATCTTTCCATTGTATGGGACCTTGATACACTACATCCTCTGATTCATAATAAAAATCTTCGCATTCGATTCTCTCAGGGAGATATCTTTCGCATATCAGATATACAAGAAGAATTGTATCGATTTCGTCAAGGCAATCTCGATATGTCCGATTACTTTACCAAATTGAAAGTCTTATGAGATGAATTAGAAAATTATTGGCCAATTCCTCTATGTAAATGCTCAATTTCTTGTACTTGTGGTGCTATCGATTCCATCAAGGTTTCTCGCGAGCAAGATTATGTCATTCGTTTTCTAAAGGGGCTGAATGATCGTTTTTCTCATACTAACTCTCAAATCATGTTAATGAATCCTCTTCCCAATGTTGATACAGTTTTCTCGATGTTTATTCAACAAGAAAGGGAAATTGCTTACTCCATTCTTGATCCAATTACGCATGACGCTCTCGAGCACGAGTCTTCGGCTGCTCTTTTGAAAAATTCTCATTATGGAAATCAAAATGGGAAATCCAATTTTTATGGAAAAGGAAGAGGACATGCACCAAATTCTGCTCTTAAAGGACATAATAGGTTGTGCACAAACTGCAATCGCACCTATCACACTGTTGAGACTTGTTAGCTTAAACATGGCACTCCTTCTGGTTATAAGAACAAAGGAAATAATTTTTCTCAGTCTTCTCATACGGTTGCAGCTGTTGATTCTTCTACACAACCTGATTCACAGTCCTTCAATACTGCAACACCACCTTTTGGTCTCACTCAAGATCAGTACAATGGCATTCTTAGCATTTTTCAGCAATCAAAGTCTCAGTCAACACCTACTGTCAACTTTTTACCACACCTCTTGCTCTTCATTCACATTCATCCACCAGTAATGGTAAGTCTCTTAATTTTTGGATTCTTGATACAGGAGCAACTGACCACATCACATATGATATTAATCCTATTCCTGTTTCATTACCAAATGGCTCCCAAATTTTTGCTGATATCTCTAGCACTGTTCAGATTTTACCTTCTCTCATTTTGCATAATGTTCTTTACATACCCTCACTTCATGTTAACTTAATTTCTGTGAATAAATTAGTTAGTACAAATAATTGCTTTGTGAATATCACATCTCAATCATGTGAAATTTTGCAGATTGGTACCACCAAGGCAGTGATTGCTATAGCTAAACTTCAAAGAGGCTTATATGTCATTAGTACTGCAGACCATACCGGTTTTGTTTCTTGTAATTATGTTTCTAGCAGTTCCTTTTTATGGCATTTAAGATTAGGCCATCTTTCTGATAGAGGCTTGCAAGCCGTTTTTAGGAAATTTCCTTTTGTTCCTAGCAAAAATAATATGTCTTCTTGTGATTCTTGTCACTTTGGAAAACAAAGAAAGTTACCTTTTCCCCGTAGTATGTCAAAATCTAATGCTCCTTTTGATATTTTACATGTTGATTTATGGGGTCTTTATTCGACTATTTCATTGCAAGGCCATAAATATTTTTTAACCCTTGTAGATGATTATTCTAGATTTATTTGGGTTATATTTCTCAAATCCGAGGATGAAACCAGAAAGAGTCTTATTCACTTTGTTGCCTATATTGAAAATCAGTTTCACACTACTTTGAAATGCCTTAGGTCTAATAATGGCACGGAATTTGCCATGGATGATTTTTTCCTTTCCAAAGGAATCATTCATCAAAAGACTTGTGTTGAGACCCCTCAACAAAATGGGGTTGTTGAAAGAAAGCATCAACACATTCTCAATGTGGCTAGATGTCTTTCTTTCCACTCCCACATACCTTTAACAATGTGGAATTTTTGCATTCAACATGTTGTTCACATCATTAATAGGTTACCTACTCCTCTTCTTAATTTCAAGTGTCCTTATGAATTGCTTCATAAAGAACCTCCCTCTCTTGTCCATCTTAAGGTTTTTGGTTGTTTGAGTTATGCAACCACTTTGCAAGCTCATATAACCAAGTTTGATTCAAGAACTAGAAAAGTGTATTCCTAGGATATAAAGACAGTACTAAAGGCTATATTCTTTATGATTTAAATTCACATGAAATTTTTGTTTCAGAAATGTTATTTTTTATGAAACTGATTGTCCTTTTCATTTGCCGAATTATGTGCAAACTAAATCTGCATCCTCTACATCCAATTTGCATCATACTACTCTTGGTGACCATGACCCTACTTCTTTACCCATTCCTGACATGCATGAACCTGACTTTACTCTTGGTTCTAGTTCCAATGATTCCACTCCCACTACCACACCAGAATCTAGTCTTATCCTAACCCTGCACCTTTAAGAAAGTCTTCTAGAGTTGTTACTCGTCCTGTATATTTAGAAGATTTTAATTGCAACACTGTTATAGGTACAAACTCTACAGTATCTTCTAACAGTGTTTATCCCCTTTCTTCTGTATTATCTTACAATAATTGTTCCCCTGGTTATCATGCATTTTGTTGTTCTATATCAGCCATAGTTGAACCTACAACATATAACCAAGCATCTAAATTTGAGTGTTGGCGGAATGCTATGAATGCTGAATTACTTGCTCTTGATGAGAACAAAACTTGGTCTGTCGTTGATCTTCCACATGGCAAAGTTCCTATTGGTTGCAAATGGGTGTATAAGGTTAAATATAATGTCAATGGTTCTATTGAGCGTTACAAGGCTAGGTTAGCGCTAAAGGGTATTCTCAATTAGAAGGAGTTGATTATTTGAAACCTTTTCGCCGGTTGCCAAAATCACTACTGTTAGGGTCTTATTAGCTTTGACTTCCATTAAGGGGTGGCATAGTGAACAATTGGATGTGAATAACTCTTTCTTGCATGGTGATTTAAATGAGGGTGTGTACATGTCCCTCCCTTCTGGTTTTCCTGCCATTAAGGAACCCAACAAAGTTTGTAAATTGCACAAATCCATTTATGGTTTGAAACAAGCTAGTAGGCAATGGCATTCCAAGCTTTCTTCCTCTTTAGTTTCTTTGGGATATACTCCCTCGCAGTCTGATCATTCTCTATATATAAAGTCTTCATCTGCTAGTTTTACTGCACTCTTGGTGTATGTTGATGATATTGTTCTTGCTGGCAACTCTATTCATGAGATACAAGCTGTCAAAGCATTTTTGGATCAGAAATTCAGGATTAAAAATCTTTGAAAACTGAGATATTTCTTAGGTTTGGAAATTGCAAAATCGGACACTGGGATCTTTGTCAATCAAAGAAAATATACACTTGAACTTCTTCAAGATGTTGGTTTACTAGGAACTAAACCTTCCAATATTCCTTTTAATCCTACTACTAAGCTTTCTTGCACTGATGGTGCTCCTTTGGATGACCCCTATTCTTATAGAAGACTTATAGGAAGGCTTCTTTATTTGACACATACTCGACTAGACATCAGTTTTTCTGTTCAGCATTTAAGTCAATTTGTTTCTAAGCCTTTGGTCCCTCACTACAATGTTGTCGTGGGCATTCTTAAGTATCTCAAATCTGCTCCAGCCAAAGGCATATTTTATTCTGCTTATAGTCCTTTGAAGATTAGTGCTTTTGCTGACTCTGATTGGGCAACGTGTCCTGAAACTAGAAAGTGTCTATTACAGGATTTTGTGTGTTACTTGGTTCTTCTTTAATTTCTTGGAAATTCAAGAAGCAAAATACTGTCTCCAGGTCTTCAACAGAGGCCGAATATAGAGCTTTGGCCTCATTAACTTGTGAACTTCAATGGTTACGATACATTTTTCAAGATTTCAAGATAGCATTTTCAGATCCAGCTAGTGTTTTTTGTGACAGTAGGTCAGCTATTTACTTATCTCACAACCCTACTTTTCATGAAAGGAGTAAACACATGAGCTGGACTGCCATGTGATTCGCGAGAAAATTCAATCAAAGCTCATTCATTTACTACCTATACCAAGCACCTCTCAACTGGCTGATGTCTTCACTAAGCCACTCCATCATCCTGCTTTCTCGTCATTCCTGTCCAAGTTGGGTCTATGTTCTATCCATAGTCCAACTTGAGGGGATATATTAATGTAAATGCTAGTTTAATTTATTTTTCTGCTAGTTAGTGGATACAACTGTACAACTTATTGCATTAGTTAGGCTTAACTAGACTTTATTTGTAAACTCTATTTCTTCCACTTCTGTTACAATACATGTACAATATATATACTGAGATGTGCCTCACTATTTTAATCTCTCAATAATGAAAATTAGTTTCCCTTTATTCAAAGATCAGTGCATCAATACCATGAAATTTACTCACACAAAATGTTGAAAAGTGAGAAATTGTGGTCAGCGCCAAAACATATCAAATAGCATTGCTTTTTCAAGCCTAGTTGGGGATGTCTTGGTCCGTCACATGATGCCTTTGCATGCCTTGGTTTAGAAAAAAAAAAAATATCAAATATCATTGCACACTTTTACAATCTGATTTGTACTTATGCGACCACCTTTTGTTCCTTTTTATAAACATCTTTGATATTTTTTCAAAAAAGTTAGACTTAATTTACCATTCTCATGAAACTAGACCCAACATTTCAAAATCAAATGAAACAAGCTAGACCCATCATGCCTTGATATTTTTTGTTACGACCAACCTTATCGTCACACCTACTCATCAGACATTCACATGCATAACTATATGTTTCAAAGTTAAAAGGCAAATAAAAAAGGAGTTGTAATTAAGGTGTTGATGATTACGTGGGGTAACAGGGCGAGGGGCCAATATCAAACCTATCTTCCATTTTCAGCAGAGGTTGTGGAGCACCGGTAGAGATTATCTCCTGATTCTGATAAATGGAACTGTTCAAAAGTCTCAATTCCAATGAAGAAATGCAAGGAATTGTTGGACCACTCTTTATAAGGCACACATGTATTGTGTCAGTTGAAGGAGTGTGGATAATCTCCGTAAAATAGTAATGAACACTATCACTGAAATCAATTTCTTGCCAAAGATCCACTCCAAGATACAGTTGAAAAGACTGTGTTAGATTTTTTCCATCATAATTTCCATATGAAAAGAAAGCACGAATCAAATACTTTTTATTTTTTCCCTCTTTTGGTTTCAACGTGTAGCAGTTTCTATCTCCCACAGGAAAGCATCTCAATGTTGTTAATTGTTTCCCAATGTAAGGATAGTTTAGGTTGACAGTGGATGAAGTCACATGATTCTCTCCTGTTTCCACAAACCCTTCGTCTGTCTTATACCAAATTCCGGTATCATCTTGAAAGTGATCAACTATTGATCCACAATCAATGCTTATAAAACCTATAAGTTAATTATACATTACATTAAACACAGATGCCAAGTTCTTATGAGAGTATGTATTACTCTCTTATGTATAATTATAATTATAATTATAAGAAGAAAAAAAAACTATAAAAATCATTGAAGTTATTTATTGTCGCAACTTTTCGAATATATATGAGTAAACCACTAAAGTAGTGTTTGACTTTATAAGACATTGAGATTATAAATATTTTAAAAAGGTAGCTGACTCTGTCATATTTTACTCATTAAATCAATCTAAAAACATGTTACATACTAAATTGATAGTAAATAGTTAAAGATATGGACCAAATTGATAGTAGTTGTTAATATATAAGGATATAAATGATGGTAAGTGGTTAAATTTGGAGACCAGCTTGACATTTTAATAGAGCAAAGGACCTTTTTAAAATATTCATAATTTTATGGACCTATTTAAAAATATCTTACAAAGTCAAGGACTAATTTAGTCAAACAATGTTTTCTTTAAGGAAAGATAAATATTATTATTATTATCAATCAATTGATTTAGTTTAAGTAATTAACGATCTCTTCTTAGGATGAATTGTTTAGGAGAACCCAAGTTCAATTACTGATATGAACAAGTACTAGAGAAACTTTACTTTCTTTATGGTTGAACTTCAGGTTACTAAGGGTCTTTCCCTATATGAATCGAAGAGTTAACACCAAAAAGAGATAAAAATTATTAGATATTGTCATCATGAACATAACTCAGTTGGTAAAGATGTTGTATTACAACTTCAAATCCTAAATTTCTCATTTATTTATCTTAAGTTGAAATTATAATAAATAGACTAATTAAAAAAAAATCAAAGTCAAATTGTCCTTTTGTGTGGAGAAGTGCCTCCATAGTTCTACAGATACATATGTCAGTCATCACAACATACACATCTTATAGATAATACTTGTGTACCATTGAGCTACCAATGTTATATAACATTGGTAAATTAGAGTGTGCCGCGTGGCACACCTTTTTCCTTCATATGCATCTTTTCTCTTTCCTATTTAGCCTTCTCTTACATTGGCCATGTGGCACACCCTAATTGATCAATGTTATATAACATTGATAACCCAACGGTCGCATCAGACCGCAACGATCTAAGTACTCACACAATTTAGTTTTTTTATCTTACTTTTTCTTTTATATCAGATTTATTTTGTGGTGTTTATATCATAGATTTTGAGAGTATTTTGAAGGATTAGAGTTATTTTTTTTTAGAAGAAAGAATAGAGATATTTTAAAGAGAGAAAATTGGCAACCAAATAGATAAGAAATTTTAGAAAGAAAATGAGAGATGTGTGTATTATAAGATAAATAACAAATTATAATATTTGATAACAAAAATATATTCAAGCTCCTCCTCAAAGTAATTTTTTTAAAAGGTGCTCCTCCTCAAAGTTTTCTCCTCATCTTTTATCCTAGTTTCCAAACTAAGTTTTTGCGCTCAAAAATCAAATCTAACTTTCAGAAAGTTACCATAATTATATATTAGATTGGAATCAATTAATATTTGTACCTGGATTTTCGTTGTTAGAAATTTCTCTTGAAACAGATTTGTCTAGTTGTTCTGAATTGGCTTGACTATTGCAAATAAATGGCACCAAGGCAAGCAATACGCACGCTTTTAACATTAAGGTGACTATCTTGGGTAGTTCTCTTTCCATGTAATCTGTCTGCATGGAATCATATTTTAGTGAACGAGAAGAAGAAGAAGAAGAAGAAATCACCATGACAAATATGAACTCACGAAAAACTTTATATATCATATATATGCAAGTATTCTGTGGATACAAACAGCTTTTAGAGATATACTAGTACATTGTTATATACACTAGGACAAGTGGAGTTTTCCACGTCAAAAAAAAAGTGGACCACCCTTATTGGAAATTAATATATATAGGGACAGGTCACAGGGATTAGTTGACGCCTCCGTTGCTTATAAAAGAGAAGAGACCATGTTTTAGTCAAAAAAAAAAAACAGAGAGAAAGACCATGTTCATAAAATTTGACATTCATATAAAATTATTGCATAATTCAATGAGATATATCAAAATTAACATCTTATATATGAATTTTTATCAAACAAACTAATTTTGATGTATTTTATTGACATATCAAATGATGAGAAAGTCTAATGTTCAAATTGTATTATCGGGTGTTTCTTCAAAAACATACTAAAACATCACTTTTTTTGACCAAGTGATTGACCTCAAGTGGTTAGCGAGCTTCCCCTAAAATGAATCGTTTGGGAGAATCCGATTTCGATTTCTGACGGAAACAATTTTTGTTCAGACTTTACGTAACTTACGGCTGAACTCCATATTACTAGGGACCTTTTTCTCTAGGAGCTGGAGGTTAATACTAAAAAAAAAGTTAATTTGATATATTTTATTGACATATCAAATGATAAGAAAGTCTAAGGTTCAATCTGCTTAAGCTCCGTGTTTCTTCAAAAACACACTTAAAACATTATTTTTTTCAATAAATTTTAAAGAAAACTAATAGAAAGTCTCCTCCATCTATATGCCTTTTTGTGGCTCTTGAAATTGTCATTTCATATTTCTTTTCAATTTCAATATGATTTCTATTCAAAATTAGGTTTTATTTTTCAAAAAATTCAAAACAAATATTTAAACACGATTTCAAAAGACCAAAAAAGCCGTTAGATATATTTAAATATTTAAGCTAGTGTCCCTACCAAAAAACGGAACAAAACTAAACTGTAAGTGATTGAATGGTAACAGCTCCCTCAAATGATTTCAAACTATTGTATATTTTTATGGATACAATATATGTTATAATTTTTAATTCAATGATGGATTTTGTAATGTAAATATGTTGTAAACGACTATTAGAGATGTCAAAACATTAGGTTTGACCCTTAGATGTTGGTTAATTTATGTCCCATGTGACTTGTTGCCAAGAAAATCATGATTGTGGATATTTTGGTTAAAAAGTGTTGCGTTGTGGTTGATTTGTGTTGTTTGGATATTTAAAGGCTATTACTTTTTCTATTTTATTGGTTTCTCAGGTGTTATATATTTTTTTTTTCAAAATACTTTTTGCTCAATAAATATAACTAAAATGTCTTTTACCATACAAAGTACTAGTTTTCACACATGTAAATTAATTTCAATGATGTACATTAAATATAGCAATATCAAATACATCAAACGACATGATTCAACAACGTAAAACACGTAATAAAACAAAACATAAAAAATCATGGATCAGCCAAATTAACTTTTTTATCTGTTTCCTCCATTAGAGCCTTGATTTCTTGTAGTTCTTAGGCGGGGTTCAACTTTCCCGAATATCTTCAAAAGATCTGACCAAAGAAGCGTCCAAATCGATTGGTCCTTTAAGACTGTACTGACCAAATATCGAGAACATGGTTCTCACGTCGCCGTCGTTCATGAGAATATCTGGATGAACTGCACTCTTTCGGCTGAGTCGATCGATGAATGTCAATACTCAACATTGTCCACCCTCCATGTGTCTCTATGGTTGAGTTGACGGTTGATTTGATCCAGCTGATCCTTCAACCCAAAGAGCGTGAAATCATTTTGAACTCTGAACATATGAGATTTTCCCCCGTTGTAATAAAATGCAACCAGTTTGGTGTTCATATCAATGACCGAAGTGTCCATGATTATTTGGTGTGGTTTACAACTTATGAAAACATGCACACTAATTTATAGAATTTTATGTGTGTCGTGGACCACATATACTTTTGGTGCAATAAGGATCACAAAAAATATCATGTACGAAACTAGTTCAGATTATATAATATGAATTCTCTTTCACCTTAAATAGTAAGAATTTTAACAAAGTCTTGTACCAGTTCAGATTATATAATCCAAACATTTTTTGAATGAGTTCGGATTATATAATCTGAACCAGTTCAGAGTTTGGACGGTTACTTGCTCAACAAGAGTAACTCATTGAACACGTTTTTTCTTTGGTCAGACCAGTTTACGACGTTTTTTTACTCTAATTAATGGTCTGTTACACTCTATGCATTCATGTGACACAAACTATCAATATAAATACCCATCAATCCTTTAAAAATTCTCACTCCATCATCTCGCATTCTCTCCATCTCTTTTCTTCTACAATGTGATTCCACCATTTGTCTTTCATACAAGAAGGTTACTCTACCATTTTAGGAATTATATGAATGGGTAAAAGACATGGTGTCACTCTGCAAATTTGCACCATTTGTTTGGGTGTGTGGTTGATATGTTTGGGTGTAAGGTTAACCATGAAAGTCTCCTTCTCCCTAGAAATAAAACAAACCATACCCCGGGCTCCTCCCCCCTCCATTTTTGTATCCTTCCCCCTCCATCTTTTTGTACCACAGGTTTAGCATTAGGTGTTTAATAAGCTTCAATGACAATGTAAATGTACTATGAAAGATATGATCTATTAATAAAATGAGAGTTTTATTCCTTTTTCTTTTCTCTTTACATTCTTGTCTCTTTTAATTTTGGTCATTTTCAAGTATGCGTTCTTAATATTATATGCAATGTTGTTCTACAATTCTAGGGAATAAAAGGGTTCATATTATATATGTCGAAACATGGTTCAGTTTATATAATCCGAGCAAAGGATATTTTGGGAAAAAAAATAGGGTGCGTGAGAAATGAATAAGGTGAGAAAAGTAATAGCCATATTTAAATTTAACTAGAACTTATAAGAAAAGGAAAGGTGTGGACTACGCAATTGGGAAGGGTGGCAATGGAAGAATGACTTTTCAATATCTATTTGTACAAACGATTGGGGGTTAAAGACCTTCCTTTATTGGAGCAGAAATTTCCTTGGGTTCAATCCAATATGGTAGATGTATCAGTTGCTTGAATCAGACTTGGGCATCACAAAGACGAGGACTAAAATGGTGGGATACAAAACTATGGGATATATCTTGGTATGTAACGACTGTTACTTTTCCCATCATGTGCTCTTATCACGCGTCCTATTTTTTTTCGAAAATACCCTTTGATCAGATTTTATAAATTTGAACTCGTTTTCGGATTATATAATCCGAACTCATCCTATATATAATGCGGAATAAGAGCGCCAACTATGTCAATGTGACATACCTCAAGTACTTTTGTGACCTTGAGCTAGTCACTGATTATGCAGGGGAGCGACTGCCCTTGCTTGCTTACACAAGAAGCTTGACAATGGATGTCGTCATAAGACTTTACAATTGGCTAAATACTTGACCCTATTTCAGGTATAATAATGAAATTTTTATTTAGTTAACATGTTTTTTGTTCATGTGTTTTCTATTGATAGGTATATGTTGATGTTGATGTAGGCATGGATATTTCAAGACTTTTAGGTTGTCGAGGCTAGGGATTTCTAGAATGGATACAGGGAGGATCAACACCCACGTGTCATCATGTTTGTTTCCCTGAAGGGTCAGGTTGTCACATATCCAACAAGATCGCATATGGATCATATCAATCTTAGTTCAATTATCTTGTACTCGTATCATGAGCACCGCCAAACACGTCCATTCAAGCGAATCAATATTTACTCAGGATGGCTCAGATACAGACGTCACATGGTTTCATATCTGATGGAACAGGTGTTGCGTTAGTTTGGATATGTGAAGACCATTCCCAGACATATCCACATGATTCTGCTTCTCCCAAGACGACCCAACATGAGGCCAATTAGTGTTACATGAAGTATCTTGATCATATATATGCTTAGTCCGCGGGATTTAAGTCTGCCAGCCAAGATTGATGTAGAGACGACAATTGAATACAAGAGATGGTATACTACCATTTTACATCCATACATCATACCTCTGCCAGAGAATATACATGTCACAAGGCCACTTGAGAAGGAGGACTTTCATGAGGTTGCTGCTGAGCAGCAGGGAGACCGGTAATCCAAAAAATATAGTGACATGTTTTTATTGAAAGTAGCAATTATTTATTATAAAATTATGTTTTTAATATAAAGTAAACAAATTCTAAGATAAACTTACTACTTTTTATTTTATAATGCATACAAGTTTGCACATGATCAGGGTCGGCCCATAGCCCGTCGAGGCTGGGCTATGCCACCGGGCCTCAATTTTTTTTGGAGCCCAAAGTACTTTTTTATTTATTTGTAAAACACTAAAGTAATATATATATATATATATATATATATATATATATATATATATATATATATATATATATATATATATATATATATATATATATAAAATTTAAAGCGACAACTTTTCAACTTCACTATAGAGCTTTAGTGGTGCGGCTTCTTATAATATAACTTACTTTACTTATAATTGAGTTTGTGTTCATGGGTTCAAGTTGCACTAGGGCATTTTTTTTTTTAATTTTCCTTTCTAGTGCCTCATTTTTATTTTTGGGGGCTCGAAATTTAATTTTTTTTGTCACCCTTAAAAGACTAAAACCAGACCTACGAATTGTTTAAGACGGCCCTACACATGATAGAAAAATCCTAGTATTAAAAAAAACAATAGCTTTTTTTATATCAAATAGTTTAATTGTTAGACTCACACACTATAATTATGAAAGAAGTTGGAATTTGAAATCCTTTAAAAAAAAGTAGGAATTTGCAATTTTTACAACTAATATAAGTGTGTCTCGTTGATGAAATAATTTGTAAGGACAATTTTCTTCACTCTCTTAACTTTTGACTTTTGAGGGTTATCTAGCCGTGATGAAGATGGTTTGGACCCACTCTGGTCACAGGAGAGTCCAATGAAATCCTATCCATTAAAAATTATTGTATATGAGAATTTTAAATGTTGAAAATAAGAGAGAGAAGATAATTAATGATGCTGATTGTGTCACTGCAGAAAACTGGAGGGATTTCCACTGCAGGAAATTCATTCCCTGATGAACACTCGTAAGTCCACATTCACTTTGTATACGCGTTTCCAACTATTTACGTATCATGCATTTACTTTTTTGAAAGATGATTATTTGATTTATTTTAAAATAGCATAACTAATTTTTTTTTTTTGACAAAAACATAAGATAATTATTTTATAAGATAAAGTTAATATATTTTCAATAAACAAACTCTTTTGAGGAAATATATAATTTTAATTTTGAAAACTAGTGTGTGGTGCAAAGTCGAGTAACGTTGAATCGCTGATTGCTGTGTAACTAACATAAGCTGACGTTATCACACTAAAAGAAGAATCTTTTTTTGTTTTTATACTCAGTCAAGTCAACAAGTCAAGAAGATATTATTATCACACAAAAAAGAAACATTAGTTTGTTTGATTCAGAAGACGACTAGAAAATTCCAAGTAATTGAGTCGTTGGATGAAATGAGATGTGAGATTTTGTCATATGCTGGGGCTGATATATCTAATGTTGAGCTCTATTGACTCTAATTAATAAAGTAAATGGTTAACGATTTTTTTTCAACAAGATATCATCTAATTTTGGAGATTAATTTCTTAATTAGTTTGATATGACCAGAATGAGTGTAAAAGTTATATCTCAAAAGATTTAATATATATGTAATTTTAGGGTTGAATTCAAACTCAAAACCTCTACTTAAATTATAAAGACCACTAATAATCTCATTCAAGTGGGGGTTGGTTAGCTCAACTGATTTAAATTAAGAAATAAAAAAATATTAATATAACAAACTTACTGCTATTAAAAAAAAAATCTCATTCAATTACTCTTGAGTAAACTTTTAAATGATTGAGTTAGCGTAAATCGAGAATTAAAAGAATAGTAAGGTGATGTTTGTTTTACTTTTAAGATAATTGTACGACTACAGGTTTCTGTTTAAATTTAGGCTTAATTGTAGTTTTGGCACCCTAAAAATCACAATCTTGCGATTTTGGTCCTCTATAAAAAGCAATAACAAATCAGCCTCTTAAGTTTATCCCCTTTTACACTTTTGGCCCCCCAGACCAATTTTGACTGGGTCAATGCATACGTGGCACTTCAAAGACGCCACGTTTGTAATGTTTTAATTAAAAAAATAAAAAAAAACCACATATACAATTAAATAAATGAAAAAAAAAGAAAAAAAAAACAGCATCTTCCTTCTTCTTCTCCGTCGTCTCTTTCTCCTCAACAACCTCCTTAACCACACTCTCTCGACTAGGACTTCTCCTCACACGCTTCTTCTTGAGCTTCTACCCCCTCAGCTTTCAGGCGAAGCTGAATCCCTTCAACCTCTTTCTGCTTAGCTTGAATCCTCGAACTCGATCTCCGCTGCGACAACATTGGCGTCGCCGACGCATCCTTCGATTCATCGTTCAACTTCTTTCCACCGTATTTCACCTTTATCTTCACCTTAGGAATCATTGAAACCTTCAAATGCTTCGGAATAACACAATCATTCACAACGGAATCGCGAATCTCCAACGATTGCGCCACCATGTGAGTCGATACAACAAAAATCAAACCGATTAACAAAATGCTAGTGAAATCAGAGATTCGAAGATGAAAAAAAAAAGAAAAGAAGAAATTATTGCAAGGGTATGTATGTAACTAGAGAAGCCATGAAACATGACAATGGGAATTGAAAATTGGATAATGGAAATTGGAATAGGGTTATGAGTTGTTTGCAATCTAGACAAGTATTCCCAATTTCTCAATGATACTGTTGATTGCTTTTCTGGGTTTGATATTATTATTTTTTTTCTTTTTTTTCATTTATTTAACTGTATATGTGGCTTTTTTATTTATTTTTAATTAAAACATTACACACGTGGCGTATTTGAAGTGTCACGTATGCATTGACCCAGTCAAAATTGGTATGGGGGGCCAAAAGTGCAAAATGGGGTAAACTTAAGGGGCTGATTTGTTATTGTTTTTTATAGGGTCCAAAATCGCAAGATTGTGATACTTAGGGGCCAAGACTGCAATTAAGTCTTAGATCAATTTTATTTTACTTGTTATGAGCTGTACTTCCTATTCTTTTATATTCCGATTTATACCCCTGGTTCAAAATTATAATCTGATCCTAATTATTTTGCTTATTTCTTTATGGGAGGGAAATACAATTCTTTTTACACTCTCGTAATCCCGTTAACCTTTTCCAGCCCCATTCTCAATTATATTTTTTAATATGAAAATATAGACCCAAATAACATGACTAACATTATCATGTTTCAAATTTTATTTCCTTAATCCCTTCAAAAAAGAAAATATTTCAATTATTTATCCTTCTGATTTTAGTGAAAAACGTACATTTAAAAATAAATAATATCATTTGTAATTAAATCACAAGTAATTAAAAAATCAATTCTAAAAGATATCATGTTTACGTCAAACAAAAATCAAATAAATGAAATTAATATAAAAATTTATAATAAACAAATTGAGCAGGAGGTTGGATAGCTCAATTCGTTTTAGTTAAGTGTTAAAGAATTTAAAGATTTTGAGTTCAAACCCGAACAAATGAGTAGATATTTATTAATTTAAATACTTACATTTATCAAGTTTTTGTAAATAATAAAAAAAGGGAAAGTAAAACAACACTGTTTTCTACATTTCCCAAATCTATAAATCTATCAAAACTAGGTGATTTGTACAATTTTAAATAATGGTACATTAGTTTTTTAATTTAAAATCCATTTAAGTTCTATGTAAACATCTGAGAGCAATCCTATCCATTGGTCTTTATTAATATTAAATCAATGGTCCTTGTTAAATTGACCTAAGATGGGGAATTATGTCAATTTCCTCATGCTAAACATTGCCCTATTCATTACTTCAAATTATGTGACGTGTTGTTTGTTTTGTCCGAATCTCTTAATTAACTACGCATAAATTATGTAAGGGTCTTGTTAACGAGTGTCTTCGGGACACTCTTTAAGCATTTTAAAATAAGCAATTATTCTTTAAAAAAATCAAATTTTTTGATTTCTAATGCATTGATTACACACATTTTCATAAATACTTACTACTTATGGTCCTTAAAGAATGTCCTGAGGGCACTCGTTAACATTTTCAGTTATGTAATTGTGATTTTGTGTTTGTCTTTGGTAAATTGTGCCAAGTCCTTCACTAAACTTTTTTAACTTCTTGTTGTCATTTTATTAACTCTTTCATTTCATTTTTTTTTGCTTCACTTTTCACTATCAGATGAATGTTTTTTAGGCAACATCTTACAATAAATCAAATACTTAATAGAAAGCAAAACAAAACAAAAATCGTAGAAGTATAGAACAATATCAGATGCGAAGTAGAATGAAATTTTAACACCTAAGAAATAGAGACTGAAATTTTAACACCTGAGAAAATAACACCAAAAAAATAAAAGAATTTCAACACATAATTAATTAAATTTTAGCCTTTTGGATGCAGAATTCTCCAATATTAAACCCATAACAACAATAATACTTGATACAAAACCACCGTTAGACTACAAGAACTCCTTTATATGTTACAAGTACATCATTCCTCTTTTTATATGCTACAAGTATTTATATCGAGTTCATTGTGATGATACAATATAAGTGTTAGACTGTTGTTAACGGTGTGTCTCTAATGGAGAATTTAAGCACACTTAATCACTTATATCAATAATTTTATCACACTTATGATAAGATTGCCTCATTGAAATTAATTAGACATGCGTTAATTTTGACAGTTGATATCTCAACTATGCTGGCACCCCAAAACTTCGTGTGTCAAATGCACCTCATCATATATATTATTGATTGATAAAAAAAAACAAAACAAAAAAAGTTGGGTGGGCCGCATGATCTTAAATGTGCCTCACATCATGTTTCATGATTATGAATGTGTCTCACATGATCTTGCATTATCAAATTCAATTATGCAATCATTTCAATCAATCCAGGAAAGTTGACATTACTATCTTAATATAATTTATTTTTTTGATCCTCTAAATAAAAGATTAAGATTGATTTCTTAAGTAGGCACCTTTTCAACTCAAATATTATTTGTTTTGTTACAAATATTTTCCCAATTTCTTGGATAATAAATATCACGAATATTTTTATAATTAGTGAGGCACATTATTAGGAACAAAGGGCCCAAAAAAATATCACCAATTTCTTGGATAATAAATTTCTTGGCACATTTTAGGAACAAAAGACCCAAAAAAATTTCTTCTAGGGAGGGTGTATATAGAAAGCTATGTTTAATATGGGATTATATGTAGCAAATCACATCAAAAGGACCAAAAGATTAACAGATTTCAGTTCAGCCCATCATCTTTTTTTTTTTTTACAACTATTAGTCAATGTTTGCGGCCTCTTGATGCACTTTGCTAAATATACCCCCAATAAACCATGTCTTGCTATATACACCCCACCCTTATAAAATATTTTTGAGCCCCCTACCGGCATGGGCCCTAGGCCATCGCACCCCTGGACTATGCCTAGGGTCGGTCCTGCTACATGAACTGTGTCCATCGTCATATTAGTTTTGTATAGCAACCGATTTTTCAAGCCCATGGTGAGGAAATAACTTAAGAATTTCCTTGAAACATTCCAATCCTCATATAATGACTCTATCTTTTTAAGAGAAAAATGTAATTTCATTTCTCAATCGAGAAGTTTTAGATGGAGGATAATATTTAACTAGAGAAGTTTGTTGCAAGTTATCCCAAGTTTTGATGGATTCGAAAGCCATAAAGTGCAATCTAGACCTAGCTATATGCCTTTAAGAAAGGGAAGAGTGTTGGTCTAATAGACTCACTACTAACTCTATCCATTTTTGAAAGTATCACAATATTCAAGAAAACTGGTTAGATAGAGGTTTGGATCATCCGTTGGTGGAACAAAAAATTGATTGTATTGTACCATAGACAACACAGTGTTGAGAATTAATCCATAACTGCCACTTAGCAAGTTAGTTAGAAAATTTGTTACAAAACTTGTTAGTTAGTGAGATAGCTTGTGCTACAAGCAAGTGACATATGTGTCTATAAAAGGCTTTGTAGTGTGTACATTCAATTCTCAATGAGATTCACATTACAATCAAAACTCCCTCCATTCTTCTCTCTTTTAGTTTTTCTGTTTTGTTCATTGTTGTTCATCTTGCTTAAAACAACTTATTTCAATAAGCACTTATGCTGCGCAAATTGATCCTAGATTGATCCAACAATTGGTATAGAGAGCTTGGGTTAAATCTTAGGGAAACACGAGTGAAGTGTGAGGGGAATCACCACAGGGAAACACTGAGTGAGGTGTGAGTATTGATTTCTTGATCAAAGCAAGATGAATAACAATGGTTTTGGATCAAACATTTTAGTTCTTGATGGCAAGAACTGGGAACGATGGAGTGCATTGATGAAATCGCTTTTTGGAGCACAAGATGTAAGTGATCTGGTGCAGAATGACTATGAGGATTTGGGGGCAAATCCAACTGAAGCACAAAGGTTGGCATTCAAAGAAGCGAAGAAGAAAGATTGTAAAGATCTGTTTTACATTCAACAAAATGTTGATATTCAGCACTTTGAGAAGATATCAAAGGCAACAAGATCCAAAGAAGCTTGGGACATTCTGGAAAACTATCACAATGGGGGAGAAAAAGTGAAACAAGTCAAGTTGCAGTCATATAGAAGGAAGTATGAGATGATGCAAATAGAGGAAGATCAAAAAGTAAGTGATTACTTCTCAAAAATGATTGAGATTGTGAATTTGATGAAAAATTGTGGTGAAAACATCTCAGATCAGATGGTAGTAGAGAAGGTATTGAGATCCTTGAATCCTAAGTTTGATTTCATAGTAGTAGCAATCCAAGAAGCAAAGGATGTTAAAACTATGAAGATTGAAGAATTGCAAAGTTCACTGGAAGGACATGAACTGTTAGTGATTGATAGAGGTTCTGAAAGATCTGTACAACAAGCTCTTCAAGCACAAACATTCAAGAAAGAGGGAAATCACAAGAATTTCAAGAAAAAGGGAAAAGGAAGAACAAACTGGTCCAACAATGGAAAGTCTAAAACTGATGACAAAACCGAATCTTCAAGAAGAGGAGGTTTTGGCAAAGGTCAGAACAAGAAGAAGGATTTTGATAAAAGTAAAGTTCAGTGCTACAATTGTGGAAAGTATGGACATTTTTCTGATGAATGCTGGTTCAAGAAAGATCAAAAGACTGATGAGGAAGCAAATATAGCTCATGGAAATGATCCTAATACTGTCTTGATGATGGCTACTACATGTGAAGATAAGATCAAGAATGAAGATTGGTATCTTGACTCTGGATGTTCTAATCATATGACTGCTCATAGAGAATGGTTAACTAATTTTGATTCTAGCAAGAAAACTAGTATCAAATTAGCTGATAGTAGAAAGCTTGCATCAGAAGGAAGTGGAAATGAAATTCTGGCCAGGCAATAAGAAGAGATTACCAGGTTCTGAACCAGACAGGTTCTGAACAAGCAGGGCACAATAAATTGCTTAAAACAGAGCACACACAAACACAACACAAGCAGCAAAATAAAGTGCAGGAAAGTAAAAGGCACACAAGGTTTGTTAACCCAGTTCGGAGTAAACACCTCCTACTCTGGGGGATACCAATCCAGGAAGGAAATCCACTATAGGATTTAACCCAAAGACTCAAGACGTGTTGGTCCGGCAGCTTATCAGTTGGCGCTGCCACCAGCCATGTCAGGATTGCATGATGTCTTTCACGTCTCACAACTAAGGAAATTCATTCCTGATCCTTTCCAACCAGTGGAGCTGGATAGTATCGATTTGAGATCGGACTTAACTTTTCAACCTGAACCAGATCGAATAATTGATCGTGATGTTAAGACCTTGCGGAACAAAGAAATCCCTATTGTTAAAGTTGTTTGGAAAGGTTCTCCTGACGGCGAAGCGACGTGGGAACTAGAGTCAGAAATGCAAGAGCACTATCCTCATCTATTTTCAGGTAAATTCTAAATTTCGAGGACGAAATTTCTTTAAGGGGGGTAGATTGTAATATCCCGCTTAGATGTAGCGTTTAACTGTGTTAGAAGCTTGAGAAGCAAGCAAGAAAAGTAAGAAATTAAGTGAGATGGCAATTTTGTAAATAAGGCAAAGAGGGAGATTAATTTGAATTATGGAACAAGATATTTATCCATGTTCCTTTCCATTCCTTCATTTTCTATTCCAAATTCAGATTTTCCTTCTTCATTCCTCATCTCACACGCCCCATCTCATCCACCATCCTTCATCCAAACTTCAATCTAAATCCTAGTGAGAAAACACTTGCAAGGAAGCTTGAGTAAGAAGCTAGAACAAGAGAAAGAAAGGAAGAACAAGGGAAGAGTTAGAGTTGGAGAGACTTAGGGTTTGGACATCAAGTGTAATCAGCACCAAATTGTGGATTAAGGTGAGCTCCACAGGGTTTTAGAACCCGTTTAAGTAAGTTTGCAAGTTTACAGCTTATTACCTAGTTTAGGGTTTTTGGTACCTATTTGCCTTTCCATGTTAATCCTTGATTATTGATGATATAAATTAGCTATATGCCTTAGAAAATGACCCTTAAACATGTTATGATGTCTGGGTATGTTGGATAAGCTGAAATGGTGAAAAATCACGTTTAAAACTTGCCAAATGCTGTCTAACTGCAGGTAAAATCGTGTCACGATTTTCCAATCGTGTCACGATTTCACAGGCAGAAACAAACTGAATTTCTGGGTAGAAAATCGTGTCACGATTTCCAAATCGTGACACGATGTGACAGGCAGTATATATCATGTTTTTTTTTCATCCGTTCTCGCACCATTCCGGCTTTCCAATGCTACCTCGGACTCCATAACGATAAGTAATGGTTAGGCATTGATAAAGAGCACCTAGAGACCTATCCTTGAGTATGATTAGATTCTTATTATAGTGTGAGGATAAGCATAAGCTTGAGAGGATGGGTGACTTAATCCCCAAGTCATTACAGAGAATTTAAGAGCTAGTTTTGGGATTATCCCTTACTAAGCGGTTTATCATACACAATTAAGTTTAAGCAAGTTCAAGCATGATATAGGCTTTAAGTCTAGAACCTTATATAGGTTAAGAGTTCAAGAATTATTAAGGTATAAGCCGTGGCCTTCGTCGTTCACGCTAGTGGGACACGAATGGTTCACGCAATAGTAAGACTATTAAGAAGAATCCTAAGTCGTGACTTTCGTCGTTCACGCTAGTGGAACACGAGAGGTTCATGCACAAGTTAAGACATAATTATTCGCGTCTCTCATTGTTCACGCTAGTGGGGCATGGGAGGTATACGCATAAGTTAATATTATTAAGTCGTGTCTTCTGTTGTTCACGCTAGTGGGACACAGGAGGTTCACGCTAGTGGGACGTGTTATTCCGCAAGGATAGCCGCATGACGACAAGAGGAGTCCGGTGTTAGCCTGATATGATAGGAATTTTCACCGGTTAGAAGGGAGATGTACTTCGGGGTTACTCCACCCGGATGCACTCCGTAAAATGAACTCAGATAACTATTGATTGTTCAACGCTAACCTCTAACTTAAGATATGAAATGATAAGTTTATTTATTTTGTATTGAGGAATAGGACAATTAGTTCCTAGTAATGAGAAGTGATCATAGTTGTTTCCCCTGATCACTAAGTAAAAGATTAAGATATGCAGCGATCTTAGTTCTTTCCCTGGATCGCGAAATAAGTAAAGATTGAGACTTGGCGATCATAGGTATCCCCGAGTTCGCCGAGGTAGGCACGGCAACCCTAGGTTCCCCGAGGTTGCCAAACAGTAGGTAGGGTAGGAGCTCACTGAGACGTTATGTCTCATCCCTGTCCTTCTGGTGCAGGTTCTTCGCAGGTAGCACGACGAAAAGGTAAAGAGAAAGCTACGGACTGATCGTGCTGTTTATATTTTATATTACAGATATTGTATGTGGATGATGTATTATGATGTAAATTACGAAGAATGTTTTGTATCGGATTATGGATTGTATTAAGGACATATGTTTTGTATATTAATAAACAACTTTCTGTATTGTATTTAATGTATCCGGTACGAAATTTTAATACTCGTAAGAGATCCTAGGCAATCTCTCTATGGGTGTTACAATTTGGTATCAGAGCAGGTCGATTCAGACCGTGCCTTGGGTCATTAAAGTACAATCCAAGTTTTTGGACCTCTTGGATCCAGGACATTATTCTAGATGTTATGTTCAGTTAAAACTGATCACTTTGACTTGTATATGACAGCTAGGATAAGATGTCTGGGAGAAGAAGAGGTAGACCTCGTGCCAATCAAGCTAGCGATGAAAGTGGAGGACCTAGTTTGAATTCATGGGAACAGATGATGCAACAACAGCAGGCCTGGCAGCAGCAATACCAAGAGCAACAAGCTCAGAATGCATTACAGTATCAGCAAATGATGCTAATGATGCAACAGCAGTCTCAACAACAGGCCCAAGCTCAACAGCAGTGGATGGACATGATGCAGCAGGGACAAGGTTTCCATCCACAGCCACCACCTCCTCCAGTAATTGGCAATCCCGTGTTCCGGGAGTATAACAGACATCATCCTCCGGAGTTTAACGGAGAAGGTGAACCACAAGAAGCCAGGAAGTGGATTAAGCAAATGGAAAAGATTTTTAGAATGGTTGATTGTTCGGAAGAAGATAAAGTGGTCTATGCCACGAATCAACTCAGAGGCGCAGCAGAAGACTGGTGGGAATCTGCTCAGCGCAGGATGGAAGCCAATGGTGTAGAAGTGAATTGGGAGAACTTTAAAGGAATAATGTTGGAGAAGTATTTACCTGTGTCTTACAAGGTGAAGAAGGAGCAAGAGTTCTTGGAGTTGAAGCAAGGTAGTATGTCGGTTGCTGAGTTTACAAAGAAGTTTGAAGAATTGTCCTATTACTCCACACACAATGAATATGCTGAGAATGAAGTGTGGAAAATGAATCAGTATAAAAGAGGTTTAAGAGGCGAGATTGACACTGCTGTGAGTCTCCAAAGAACGGCAAGTTATGATGAACTGGTACATGATAGCTTAGTAGTTGAGGCTGGACTTGCCAAAGCTTCGAAAGAAAGAGCGGCAGCTTATGAGAAGAAGAAGAGTAGAATGTCTGATAAGTATCATGACAAGCTTAAACCTAAAGGTTCCCCTCAGAGAGGGAAACAGTCATATTCTCCACAACATAATCCTTCACGGCCTTATCCTACTTGCAAGACGTGTGGTAGGATGCATAAAGGAGAGTGCTTGATGGGAGCTGGTATTTGTTACGGATGCAAGCAACCAGGGCATTTTATCACAGAGTGTCCTAATAGGCGTATTAAAGGAACAGCTGAAGGAACAACTACTAGTAGGGGCAGAGTGTACTCCCTTGACGGCGCGAAGGCTGTAGCCAATGAAGATTTAATTGCCGGAATGTGTTATTTGGGTACTAATCCAGTAAAAGTTCTTTTTGATTGCGGCGCTACATGTTCTTTTATTTCATATAAATGTGTGGAGACGCTGCAATTACCATTGTCTCCGTTGAATCCTCCAATGTTAGTGTCTACCGCTACTGAAGGCGGAATTGAGGCAAAGTATGTTTGTGAAAGCTGTCCTATCACTGTGTCTAGTAAGACCTATTATGTTGATTTAGTTTGTCTCCCGATGGAGCAACTTGATGTGATCTTAGGCATGGATTGGCTTTCCGCTAACCATGTGTATATTGGATGTTCAGAGAAGAGTATTTATATGCCGACCAGTGATACGGCGGAAGGTGTGGCTCTGTCTGAATTGATTAACCGCACCCATCAGTTAATTCAATTCATTTGTGCTCAAGATAAGGGATTCTATGTGATGCTCACTGTGGCTTCAGAATCAGAGTTAAGTCCCAGTGATATTCCGGTAGTGAATGAATATCTAGATGTATTTCCTTCAGAAGTAACTAGTTTACCTCCAGAGCGTGAGGTGGAATTTTCGATTGATTTGATTCCAGGAGCGGAACCGGTATCTGTGGCACCGTACAGAATGTCACCAACAGAGCTGAAAGAGCTGAAGTCTCAACTCGAAGAATTAATCCAGAAGCATTTTATTAGACCCAGTGTATCACCTTGGGGTGCTCCGGTCTTGTTGATCAAGAAGAAAGATGGAAGTATGAGACTGTGTATAGATTACCGTCAACTTAATAAAGTGACAATTAAGAACAAGTACCCCCTTCCCAGGATTGACGACCTCCTAGACCAGCTTAAAGGAGCAACAGTATTTTCCAAAATTGATCTTCGGTCAGGTTATCATCAAATCCGTATTAAATCATCAGATGTGTCTAAGACGGCGTTTCGAACGCGTTACGGGCACTATGAATTTCTGGTTATGCCTTTTGGTGTAACTAATGCCCCAGCAGTATTTATGGATTACATGAACAGAATATTTCAGCCTTACCTTGATCAATTCGTGGTGATTTTCATTGATGACATTTTGATTTATTCTAAAGATCCTCAGGAGCATGCCCAACACTTAAGAATTGTATTGGATGTCCTTAGAGACAAGCAGCTGTATGCTAAATTTAGCAAGTGTGAGTTCTGGCTATCTGAGATTAAGTTTTTGGGTCACGTTATTTCTCAAGGAGGAGTAGCCGTTGATCCATCCAAAGTTGAAGCTGTACTCAGTTGGGAAAGACCCAAGAATGTAACTGAGGTCAAGAGCTTTCTAGGCTTGGCAGGTTATTATCGGAGATTTATTATGAAGTTTTCTCAGATTGCCTTACCTTTGTCCCGACTCACCAGAAAAGATGTACCCTTTATTTGGGACGAAGAATGTGAAAGAAGCTTCAAGGTTTTAAAAAGGAAGTTGACTAAGGCACCTGTATTGGCAATACCAGATCCTGAAAAGAGATACACCGTTTTCTGCGATGCATCCTCTAAAGGACTGGGAAGTGTTCTTATGCAAGGGGAAAATGTCATAGCATATGCGTCCAGACAGCTCAAGACACATGAAGAGAATTATCCCACCCATGATCTTGAGCTAGCAGCAATAGTTTTTGCATTGAAGATATGGAGGCATCATTTGTATGGTGCACAATTTGATTTGTTCAGCGATCATAAGAGTTTGAAATACTTGTTTGATCAGCGAGACCTCAACATGAGACAAAGACGATGGATGGAATATTTGAAGGACTTTGATTTTGATCTGAAATACCATCCAGGAAAAGCAAATGTAGTAGCTGATGCCTTGAGTCGCAAAGCTTTAGTTAAAGCTGAAGTAATGATGCGTACATGTGGGTTATATGAGAAATTCAGAGATCTTAACCTTCATGTTACGGAGTTAGAAGGTGGCATCTTGCTGAACAAGATAGACATTTCGTGTGACCTACGGTTTAGGATTGCACAAGCTCAATCTGTGGATATGGACCTTCAGAGGAAAGTTGGCCAAGCAGGGTTTTCATGGGCACCAGATGGTATGGTATTGTTTGAAGGAAGGATTTACGTCCCGAATGATGTGGAATTAAAAAGGTTGATTCTAGAAGAAGCACACAAGAGCAGTTTTAGTATTCATCCAGGTACCACCAAGATGTATCAAGATTTGAAGAGAGATTATTGGTGGCCTAGTATGAAAAGAGATGTTGCGGAATTTGTGTCGCGATGCATTGTTTGTCAGCAGGTGAAGATTGAGCATCAAAGGCCTGCAGGAATGTTAGTACCTTTGGAAATTCCACAATGGAAATGGGAAGATATAACCATGGATTTTGTGACTGGATTACCTCGAACACAGCGAGGACATGATTCTATTTGGGTGATAGTGGATCGGTTAACTAAGTCAGCTCATTTCTTGCCGGTTAAGACTACTTACCGAGCTTTTCAGTACGCCGAGTTGTTTATTTCGGAGATTGTGAAACTCCATGGTGTGCCAGCTAGCATTGTGTCAGATAGAGATCCCATTTTCACATCCCACTTTTGGAAAGCTTTTCAGAAGGCTTTGGGGACAAGATTAAAGATGAGCACGTCTCACCATCCTCAAACAGACGGACAATCCGAGAGGACTATTCAGACATTAGAGGATATGTTACGTGCGTGTATTCTGGAAGATGGAGGAAGTTGGAATGATCATCTACCATTGATTGAATTTTCTTACAACAACAGTTACCATTCTAGCATCGGAATGGCACCTTATGAAGCTCTATATGGTAGGAAATGTAGAACCCCGCTTTGTTGGGCTGAAGTCGGAGATAAAAGTATATTGGGACCTGAGATAATACAGGAGACGACCTTAAAGATTAAGTCCATTCAGGATAAAATGAGAACAGCTCAAAGTCGTCAGAAAAGTTATGCGGATAAGCGGCGAAGACCCTTAGAATTTGAAGAAGGGGACCATGTATTCCTTAAAGTTACACCCAAGTTGGGGTTAAGAGGAGCGTTCAGAACTAAGAAACTTTGTCCAAGGTATGTTGGACCATTCCAGATACTTCGACGTGTTGGTCCGGCAGCTTATCAGTTGGCGCTGCCACCAGCCATGTCAGGATTGCATGATGTCTTTCACGTCTCACAACTAAGGAAATTCATTCCTGATCCTTTCCAACCAGTGGAGCTGGATAGTATCGATTTGAGATCGGACTTAACTTTTCAACCTGAACCAGATCGAATAATTGATCGTGATGTTAAGACCTTGCGGAACAAAGAAATCCCTATTGTTAAAGTTGTTTGGAAAGGTTCTCCTGACGGCGAAGCGACGTGGGAACTAGAGTCAGAAATGCAAGAGCACTATCCTCATCTATTTTCAGGTAAATTCTAAATTTCGAGGACGAAATTTCTTTAAGGGGGGTAGATTGTAATATCCCGCTTAGATGTAGCGTTTAACTGTGTTAGAAGCTTGAGAAGCAAGCAAGAAAAGTAAGAAATTAAGTGAGATGGCAATTTTGTAAATAAGGCAAAGAGGGAGATTAATTTGAATTATGGAACAAGATATTTATCCATGTTCCTTTCCATTCCTTCATTCTATTCCAAATTCAGATTTTCCTTCTTCATTCCTCATCTCACACGCCCCATCTCATCCACCATCCTTCATCCAAACTTCAATCTAAATCCTAGTGAGAAAACACTTGCAAGGAAGCTTGAGTAAGAAGCTAGAACAAGAGAAAGAAAGGAAGAACAAGGGAAGAGTTAGAGTTGGAGAGACTTAGGGTTTGGACATCAAGTGTAATCAGCACCAAATTGTGGATTAAGGTGAGCTCCACAGGGTTTTAGAACCCGTTTAAGTAAGTTTGCAAGTTTACAGCTTATTACCTAGTTTAGGGTTTTTGGTACCTATTTGCCTTTCCATGTTAATCCTTGATTATTGATGATATAAATTAGCTATATGCCTTAGAAAATGACCCTTAAACATGTTATGATGTCTGGGTATATTGGATAAGCTGAAATGGTGAAAAATCACGTTTAAAACTTGCCAAATGCTGTCTAACTGCAGGTAAAATCGTGTCACGATTTTCCAATCGTGTCACGATTTCACAGGCAGAAACAAACTGAATTTCTGGGTAGAAAATCGTGTCACGATTTCCAAATCGTGACACGATGTGACAAGCAGTATATATCATGTTTTTTTTTCATCCGTTCTCGCACCATTCCGGCTTTCCAATGCTACCTCGGACTCCATAACGATAAGTAATGGTTAGGCATTGATAAAGAGCACCTAGAGACCTATCCTTGAGTATGATTAGATTCTTATTATAGTGTGTGGATAAGCATAAGCTTGAGAGGATGGGTGACTTAATCCCCAAGTCATTACAGAGAATTTAAGAGCTAGTTTTGGGATTATCCCTTACTAAGCGGTTTATCATACACAATTAAGTTTAAGCAAGTTCAAGCATGATATAGGCTTTAAGTCTAGAACCTTATATAGGTTAAGAGTTCAAGAATTATTAAGGTATAAGCCGTGGCCTTCGTCGTTCACGCTAGTGGGACACGAATGGTTCACGCAATAGTAAGACTATTAAGAAGAATCCTAAGTCGTGACTTTCGTCGTTCACGCTAGTGGAACACGAGAGGTTCATGCACAAGTTAAGACATAATTATTCGCGTCTCTCATTGTTCACGCTAGTGGGGCATGGGAGGTATACGCATAAGTTAATATTATTAAGTCGTGTCTTCTGTTGTTCACGCTAGTGGGACACAGGAGGTTCACGCTAGTGGGACGTGTTATTCCGCAAGGATAGCCGCATGACGACAAGAGGAGTCCGGTGTTAGCCTGATATGATAGGAATTTTCACCGGTTAGAAGGGAGATGTACTTCGGGGTTACTCCACCCGGATGCACTCCGTAAAATGAACTCAGATAACTATTGATTGTTCAACGCTAACCTCTAACTTAAGATTTGAAATGATAAGTTTATTTATATTGTATTGAGGAATAGGACAATTAGTTCCTAGTAATAAGAAGTGATCATAGTTGTTTCCCCTGATCACTAAGTAAAAGATTAAGATATGCAGCGATCTTAGTTCTTTCCCTGGATCGCGAAATAAGTAAAGATTGAGACTTGGCGATCATAGGTATCCCCGAGTTCGCCGAGGTAGGCACGGCAACCCTAGGTTCCCCGAGGTTGCCAAACAGTAGGTAGGGTAGGAGCTCACTGAGACGTTATGTCTCATCCCTTTCCTTCTGGTGCAGGTTCTTCGCAGGTAGCACGACGAAAAGGTAAAGAGAAAGCTACGGACTGATCGTGCTGTTTATATTTTATATTACAGATATTGTATGTGGATGATGTATTATGATGTAAATTACGAAGAATGTTTTGTATCGGATTATGGATTGTATTAAGGACATATGTTTTGTATATTAATAAACAACTTTCTGTATTGTATTTAATGTATCCGGTACGAAATTTTAATACTCGTAAGAGATCCTAGGCAATCTCTCTATGGGTGTTACACAATTATACAAAGATAATTCCTTGCTAAATCTCCCAAGATACGCGCAAAAACTGTTCTGAAAACCCAGCTTCTGATGTGGTCAACAGAAGTCAACGCTGGCTTCAGAACCTGAATTCAGCTTCTGAACTGCTACAGTGCTTTCAGCTTCTGATGGCATTTTCAGCTTCTGAATGGCTTCAAAATTAAAAACTTCCAACTGAAGAAATGTTCTACATATAGAGATGCTTCTATTCAATACCTTGGTTTTGCCAAAACATGCAGCCAACACCAAAAGACTCAACAGGAAATATGGTGATTAAGAGCAATGATGGTAGGAAAATCATTATTGAAGATGTTTTCTATGTTCCAGATATTAAGTGTAATCTGATGAGCATAGGTCAATTAGTGGAGAAGGGGTTCTCAGTAACAATGGATGGTAATTCATTGAAACTATTTGATGCAAGGAAGAACTTAGTGTTAAAGTCTACCCTGTCAAAGAATAGAACCTACAGATGCAGCATCTCAAGTGATAAGATGATGTGCTTGTCTGCAACAATTAGTGAAGATGCTGAAGCTCTATGACATCTGAGGTATGGTCACTTGAATTTTAGAAGTCTTAGTGAATTGAAATCTAAAGAACTGGTGCATGGTTTACCTAAACTGAATATCAGAAAACCTATATGTGAAGTGTGTGTGAAAAGCAAGCAAAGTAGGTTGCTATTTGTATCTGAAGCACCTAAAAGAGCAAGTGTAGCATTACAAGTAATTCATTCTGATATTTGTGGACCTTTTAAGGTAGCTTCTTTGGGTGGTAGTAAGTATTTCATTACCTTTGTTGATGAATTTACAAGAATGATATGATTGTATACTATTAAGCTTAAGAGAAGCTTTGGAGATATTCAGAAAATTCAAAGTCTTAGTAGAGAAAGAGAGTGATAAAACTATTAAGATTTTGAGGACAGATGGTGGAGGTGAGTATACATCTAAGGAATTTGAAGCTTTCTGCATGAATCAAGGAATTGATCATGAAGTAACAGCTCCATATACACCACAACACAATGGACTTGCAGAAAGAATGAATAGAACTTTGCTTGACATGGCTAGAAGCATGATTAAGCAGAAGAATCTACCACACAAGTTTTCGGGTGAAGCAGTCACCACAGCTGCTTATATTCTAAACATATGTCCTACAAAGAAGCTAAATTTGAAGGTACCAGAAGAAGCTTGGTGTGGAAGGAAACCTAGTGTGGAACATTTCAAGGTGTTTGGCTCTTTGCGCTACAAACATGTGCCAGATACTAGAAGAAGTAAGCTTGAAGATAAAAGTGAGATTATGATACTTATAGGTTATCATCCAACTGGTGCATACAAGCTTTACAACCCTGTAACTCAGAAGGTTCATATCATTAGAGATGTGATAGTAAATGAAGCTGAGAAGTGGAAATGGGAAAGTGAACCTGTATATAGCAGTGAGGTTCACCAAAGCTATATATATATTCTGATTCAAGTGATGAATCAGAAAATGAAGGGGGTCAGGATGATGTTGAAAATGATCCTGAAGGAAACGTAGCACTAATAAGGCCTCAAAGAGCCAGACAAGCACCTAGCAGGCTGAATGACTGTGAAATCATTCCTGATAATGCAGTGAATGATGAAGTTGATCTTATTCATTTTGCATTGCTAGTAGATTCTGAACCAATTAATTATAAAGAAGCACTAAAAATTGATGTGTGGAAAAGAGCTATGAAAGAAGAACTGCAATCAATTGAAAGGAATCAAACCTAGGAACTTGTTAACTTGCCAGACAAGAAAAAGAAAATTGATGTGAAATGGGTGTTCAAAGTGAAGTTGAATCCAGATGGCAAGGTTTCAAAGCATAAAGCAAGATTGGTGGCTAGAGGCTTCTTGCAGAAACATGGTATTGATTACAACGAGGTGTTTGCTCCAGTAGCAAGAATTGAAATTGTGAGATTAGTAGTGGCTTTTGCTTGAGAAAATGAGTGGACACTCTATCATTTAGATGTCAAGTCAGCCTTTCTAAATGGTCCACTTGAAGAGTTAGTATTTGTGTCACAACCTCCAGGTTTTGAGATTGCAGGTAAGGAAAATATGGTGTACAAACTCCATAAGGCCTTATATGGATTAAAGCAGGCCCCTAGAGCATGGAACAAAAGGATTGATCAGTTCCTAATCCATATAGGCTTCAGAAAGTGTTCAGTTGAGTTTGGTGTATATGTTCAAAATCTCAGTGATGAACAAACTATCATAATCTGTCTGTATGTTGATTGTTGTTGATTCTGAATGTGTGGATGATGATAGCTCATCAGAAGCTCTTGTGCTGTTGAGTAAACAATTCAAGAAGTTTCTGAAGCAGAAAACAAGAACTAATGACAAGAGAAGTCAATCTAAAAGAGTTCAGTGCTTTGAGTGTGAAGGCTATGGACATGTCAAGTCAGAATGTCATAATTATCTCAAGAAGCAGAAGAAGAGTCTGACTGTTTCCTGGTCTCATGATGACTCAGAAGGAGAAGAGAATAAGCATATCACTGCTTTAACTGGTAAATTCTGGGCTGATGATAAAGTTATGGGTTCAGAAACTTCTTCAGAATCAAAATCAAGTGATGAAGAATCATCATGTGAAGTTCTGGCTACCTATCACAAAAATCCTACTGAGTTTTGCAAGAAGATGTAATGTCAATTTGATGAAGTGTGCAAGCAGATGGAAGAACAGAAGAAAATTAATACTCAACTTCAGATTGAGAGGGGTGAACACTTAGAGAAGATTTGTGTTCTCAGTAATGAGGTAATCCAACTCAATTCACAACTTGATCAGATGAAAAAGCAAGTTAGAATGTTGAATTCTGCTACTGATGTGCTGGAAGAGATTCTGGAGAATCAAAATCAAGGAAAACCTAATGGCATTGGATTTGTTGATCAGAACCTGAACATCAAAAAGCAAAAACCTGCTAAGAGGTTCACACCTGCTGCTGCTCATGTTCCACTGATAAGGAAACCTAAGAACCAGACTCAGAGATCCAAAGACAAGAAGGCTACTCATCCTTGGGTTTGTCATCATTGTGGTAAAAAGGGTCACATTAAACCTTTTTGTTACAAGTTGCATGGTTATCCCAAGCATTTTCAACACAGAAAAACTGAACCAGCTGTGAATAAAAGCAAAATCAAGAAAGAATGGAGACCAAAGTGTGCTGGTGTTGCTCAGAGGCGGAACAAAGGAAAAGGAAAGGCTGTTGCTGATGACAGCAAGCCCATTTCTGTAGCACAGATGAGTTCTGGTGCTGGACCATCAAAAGTCTGGAGCAAAGTTCCTGTTCCTGATTAGAAGGCTTTAGTTTCTTGTGAGTCTGAAGATGTTATGACCTGTGTTCAGAAAAGAGTTGCTGATTTTGAGAAGAAAATTGCTGGGAAGAAGGTTTTAAATGTGCCTGAGGCACATATTAATTGAGCAGCATCTGTTGTTTGTGTCTGATGAAGACTAAGCGATTTCTGATGCTGAGTCTGAAGACTGGTTTGTTGGTGACTGATGGTCTGAATTTTCTATGTGTTTCTGGTTTTCTCTGTGTAGTTCTGGTATGCTGTCTGTGCTGTGCTGAGGTTTGTGGTTCTAGTGTTGATGTTGTTAGTTGTGCTGCTGTGTTGTGTTATGTGTGTTCTAAGTTGTGTTTCTTCTCCTAGTGTTTGCTGGTGTTTTGCTGGTGCTTTGTCAAACTTGTTTGGCTAAAAAGGGGGAGAAGTATGGGTGATTGGTTGGTGATTGCTGATCTGTTATGTTCAGGGGGAGTTCCTGAGAAGTTGTTATGTTCAAGGGGAGTTCCTGAGAAGTTGTTATGTTCAGGGGGAGTACCTGAGTGCTGTGTTTCCGGGGGAGAAGAACTGTTCCTCAGAAACTGATGTTTTGTGTTGCAGGGGGAGTATTTTGAAGTTTGTTGTGTTTTAATTCGCTGCTGACTCTGCTGCAGTTGTTTGAATTTATGTGGAGTTCTTCAAGGTTGATTATCTTGTATTGAATGAAGGACTTGTGTTTTTGAAGCATTTGATTTTAGCCAAAAATTTGCCAAAGGGGGAGATTGTTGGTTGTTTGAAGTGTTGGCTTCATTGTTTGGTAAAATCAAATCAAAATGTGCAAGCATGCATTTCCAGAAGTTATATAATGTCTTCAGAAGCAAGGAACTGGTTTTAAAGAGGTTCAGAAGCTGAAAATTGCATTTCTGGACCTTCAGAAGCTGAATTGGACCTTCAGACGCAGAATGGACCTTCAGACTCTGAATGGGCATTCAGACGCTGAACAGTGCTTCAGACGCAGAATGTGCCTTCAGACGCTGAACAGTACTTCAGACGCACTGTTCAGACGTTGACCAGCATTGACCTTCAGAAGCTGAGCTTTAGACGTTGACCAGCGTTGACCTTCAGAAGCTGTTTCCAGAAGCTGATTTTTTGCATTCTTTTGGATTAATTTTGTGCGTATCTCTTGGAGATTTACTGAAGTTTTATTCCTGCTATTGTTTTCTAGAAGGCTGAGTTATTTGGTGAAGATCTTGGTTAAGATTTGCTTCGTGTTTTATGAATGAATATATTGCAAAGGGATCTTTGCTTGATTTGATTCAGAATTATATGTTTCCTTTTTGAGCTTCAAAGTATTTCAGAACTATATCTATTGAAGATTGTATTCAGAATTATGAGAGCTGACTGAAGTCTTTATATTGAGGACGTGCTGCATTGTGGAATTTGATTGAGTCAATTACAGTTTATATTAAAAGAGTCTGTGTAAGCTTAGGCTTTGTTTTTGTACACCACTCATCTGTTTGAGTTGGTTTAGACTGTTTGAGTTGTAATTCATTCAAAGCTTTTAAGTACGAATGATATCTCTGTTCTTTTGAAGGGTGTCTTCAAAACTAGGTTGTTTATTCAGAAGTTGCTGATCACTGGGTTGTGATCAAGTAATTGGGAAGTTAGTAGTTCTAATACTTAGGTGGGTTCCTGAGTAGAAGTCTAGACTAAGTGGAGATTGATTGCTAAGGCTGGGAACAGGGGGGTCTGTGTCTGAGTCTTTGAGTTGATTCCTTTAGTAGATTTCCTTCCTGGATTGGTATCCCCCAGAGTAGGTGAAGTTTGCACCGAACTGGGTTAACAAATTGCTGTGTTATTTATCTTTCAGCACCTTTTTATTTGCCAGAATTTCATTGATGATCTACTCATTACTGGTAGCACAACATCAAAGATTAAGAAAGTAAAAGATAAACTGAAATCCGAATTTGAAATGATTGATCTTGGTGAGCTTTCATTCTTCTTAGGAATGGAATTTGTGAAATTAAAGAAAGGATTAATGGTTATGCATCAGCAAAAGTACATAGGTAAATTGTTAGAGAAGTTTGAGATGGAAAGTTGTAACTCAATCTCAAATCCATCAGAGACAAACTCAAAATTAGATGATTGCAGTGAAGAAGAGAAAGTAGATTCAACCAAGTTCAGACAAATGGTTGGGTCATTGAGGTACCTATGTAACAGCAGGCCAGATATTTGCTACTCAGTCAGTGTGATTAACAAATTCATGCATGATCCAAGGAAACCTCATCTGATAGCTGCAAAAAGGATCCTTAGATACATCAAAGGAACTGTGGATTATGGCTTCTTATTTCCTAATGGAAGTAGAAGTGAATTGAATGAGCTCATAGGATACTCAGACAGTGATTGGTGTGGGGACTTAACTGATAGAAGGAGTACTTCAGGCTATGTCTTCAAGTTTAATGATGCTGCCATATCCTGGTGCACCAAGAAGCAACCTGTTACTGCACTATCATCTTGTGAAGCTGAGTACATTGCAGGAACTTTTGCAACATGTCAAGCTTTGTGGTTGGATTCAATGATGAAAGAGCTCAAGTGTGAAGTTGTGAAACCTCTAACACTGAGAATTGACAACAAATCTACCATAAGTCTTGCTAAGAATCCAATCTCTCATGGTAGAAGCAAGCACATTGAGACTAGATTCCATTTCATTAGGGAGCAGGTGACTAATGGAATGATTGAGGTGCAATACTGTCCTACAGAAATGCAACTTGCAGATGGCTTCACTAAGGCTTTGAAGCTTGACAGATTTGAGTTTTTGAGGAAGAAACTTGATGTCCTCGATATTCAGCAGTTATGAATTAAGGGGGAGTGTTGAGAATTAATCCATAACTGCCACTTAGCAAGTTAGTTAGAAAATTTGTTACAAAACTTGTTAGTTAGTGAGATAGCTTGTGCTACAAGCAAGTGACATATGTGTCTATAAAAGGCTTTGTAGTGTGTACATTCAATTCTCAATGAGATTCACATTACAATCAAAACTCCCTCCATTCTTCTCTCTTTTAGTTTTTCTGTTTTGTTCATTGTTGTTCATCTTGCTTAAAATAACTTATTTCAATAAACACTTATGCTGCGCAAATTGATCCTAGATTGATCCAACACACAAGGTTTTCTAACTAAAATTTTTTAGCCTCTACCGTTGGGTGCACGATACTAAATTTGACTCCATGGCTTTGGGAAAGGCGTAATCTTTCGAAGCACGATTTCAGCCATTGAAAATTAAAAGAAAGATTTTTCGTCTAACTAATACAGAAAAAAATGAATCAATATCAACAAATTCCTATAAAAGGGCGCCGAAAATATGATAGGTCGCAGTAGCTTAATTGGTTCTATCGCTTAAGAAAAAAATATTTATCCCATAGAGGCTTTGTTGAATACCAATTTCTTTTCTCTATCTTGATTAGTTAAAATATTGTAAACTTGTAAGATGATTTTTCATTGGAAAATATGCAATAATGAAAAGCGACTTAGGATCGTAGTTTCATCACATTGAATGAAACTCCAACCCCAATTATTTTTGTTTGTTATGAAAATTAAATTTCTAAAGATGAGGTAAACTAATGACTTGTTTTAGAGATGCAAAGGTGTCTATTGAACCAACAAGACCTCCTATATATCATGGAGGAACCATTGACGAAACCCATTAAGATCAATTCCCGTTTATCATCTAAAGAAAATCTATTTTATGTTTTGATTTTCTTCTGCAATTTGTAGGTCTGACATCAACCTTTACCTCTGAATTCATGGGTTGATATTTAGGATTATATCTTATAGTTATCCAACCTTATGTGCCGATATCAAACTCCACCTCTCAGTTCATCGTTCAATGTCTAAGGTTGAATGATTAAAATTATGTAATACATACTTAAAAAGGTTGCTTAGGAACAATAAGATTAAAATTAGAAGGTTTTGATATTTCATAACAAAAAGAGAGGGTGTGTTTATTTCAAGTTTCCCAAATTTATTCCTAGGAATAACATTCCTTGGAATATAAAGATGTGGATTTTATTTGAAGGTATTTAGAAAAAAGATGTTTGGTTCACATTATAATACTTTCAGGAACCTTAAAAATAGAGATTATAATAGGTAGTTACACATGTATTTATTCCCATCTTCATAGGAACTTTATTCTCACCTTTTTTTTTTTGGGAAAATGTTTATATTCCCAGGAACATTTTATACCCGAGAATAAAATTTAGTAAACTTGTAACAAACATAGGCATGCATATTTTTATCATTTTATTTTCAAGAATCTACGAATATAACTTAAACAAACGCACCCAGAGAATTAAAATTATAGAAAGTCTATCATTTTCTTTCCACCATCCCAAGACTAAGGGAGTCTACTCACTCATGATCATGGTAGACAAAAACAGAAAAACAAAATGAAGGCATAAAATAGAAATAGCACAAGAAAAACTTAACTTGATTGAAATTGCAAAGTACAAGAACAAGAAACATGCTCTCAAATGAGAGAATATGTAAAATGTAAAGTTACAATGTACTAAGAATGATGGCTATCTAATATATTTCCGGCCTTAAGTGGTCACCAAACCATCATTATTGGCTGATTAATGCCAAGAAACTACTAGAAGATGTGCCTTAACATAGTCTAGGGAAGTTATTTGGTACTTGTGACCGTATATTATTGTGATAGTAGACAATAAATCTTAAACTGTCTGCTCAGTATTGGCTAGGCCATTTTTACTTTTTTATTTTTTTTCGTATTGGTTCCTTTTTCTTCAAAAATTCTTAATGCAAAACTAAATTACATTGATAGGAATTCTCCATCATGATTTCACTCTCATAGATAAGAAGACAACTCATTGGTTGGAACACTTCGGTAACTATCAAGGAAATATTTTCAACTATTAGGATATCAGTCAGTCTTGTGACATGTAAGTTTGCACACAATTAGTAGAATGTGTGCATCGATCAAATTTTTGTTACTACAAGAAAGAGTTTTTAGCGTCACTAAGAAGCCCACGCTAGAGGACTAAAAACCGACGCTAACACTACTTAGCGTCAGTTTGCTTCATTTCTGGCTAAGGCTAAAACGTTTGAAGCTAATGAGTACCATCGGTTCTGGGCCAGCCAAGATAACGCCTGACTCTATCCATATCCGACGCTAAATTAACCCACTTCTTTAAAGGCAACTGAATTGCCTAGCCTCGGTTTCACTAACGCTAAAGTCAACTTGAGAAACTCAACAATATCCGTTCGCGTCGATGTAACCAACGCGATAATGAAGCTTTTTGTTAAATTATTTCTCACTTAAACCTGGTGCCTTATTGTGCACATAATTCAAATCTGCCACACAAAAAATCATAATGCATTACCATAACAAACACGTTCAGAGTAATTGTCGTTCTAATACTACAACTTGGTCTAAAAAAACAAAATTATAGTTGCGACAACAAAATCATGCCCCAAAAAGTCTTAATGCATTAACAAACACATTTGAAGTAACAAATTAGTCTGCACTACATAATAACCAATTGATGACGACAAGATCAAGAATTGCCATCCAAAGAAAAAGAAGAGGAACTATATGATATGACGAAACTCATAGATAATGAGAATGAGTTAACTTCCAAAATATCAGATTTGATATCTCAACTAAACATTCTGCAGGGTGATATAGGCTCATTACATGCTCAAAAGGGACGAATAACTGCTATTTTTTTTCAAAGGATGAATGAATACTAATAGAGTAATAGTGCCGGGTTAATAAGCATACTTTAAAAGCATGTAAATTTATTTCAAAGCAGAAAAACTAAATAGTTTAAATAAGAAGTAACATAAGAAGATAAATGAATGGTTGTAGAGAAAATCCCCAAAATTCATATTTTTCACTAAAACCCTCGCAATCAATTTTACTATAACCAATAAATGGGAAATATAAAGGATTTTTGCATAAGAATCAGAAGGATACTTTGGATTGCAGGATAGATGTGGTTTATGGCGGTGGCAGGGCAAGGTGGGAGATGGAGAAAAACAAATGGCGTGTCGAGGTACGAGACTGCGGAGGTGGCCAAAGAAGATGACACTATTTTAAGGATGGACACGGTGGTGTGTGTTCGTTTGTCGAGCATCTGCAACACTGCCGGTGGTGCGTTTTTACTGAGGGAGGTGAGAGTGGAGACGACGACAGTGTATCGAGGTAGAGGGATTGGAGTCTTTCTTTTTGGTCAAATGAGGAATTAGATCTAGAGTTGTGTTATATATTCTTTTATTTATTTAAAATATGTAGCGTGGGATGGGCCGAAACTAAGTGGGTCTACCCTTAAAAAAAATAGTTTTTCCGATATTTTAATTTTAAATTTTAAACAAAACACTAGAGTGGGCTTGGCGAACGCTAAACTGATGCTAGTAAGGTCTGCGTCGGTGGCCGGCGTTAAACTCTGACTCTAAAACACTGATTGCTTGTAGTGTGTTTTTAGAGTGAGCAATTAACAATTTTTTTTTATTTTTTCATGTACATTATTCTTTCTGATAGTTTAGGAGGAAATGAGTGTTTTTAATTAAGCATCACTAAATACTATAGTGATTGGAACCCAATTTTTTTATTCCTGCAAAAATTTTAGAATACAAAGTAGTATATAACATACAACAAGGACTAATGGTATTAGGACATTTGGAGTGACAATGAATATAGGACAAAGTATCATCATAAACGGTAATTATCTAGCGGAAATAGTGGTTTCTGATATAGTAGCTATTGAATTCAATTCATCCATAGCTCTTGTGCTTCCACAGTTTCTCTGAACCATGTCCAAAGATTGACATTCCTTTAGCTCTACCAATATTTGGCTCATGTCTGGTCTTTCAACTACATTTGGTGATGTGCATGACATGGCAATCTCTACAACTTTCCAAGCTGAATTGATGCTAAATTCACCCTGCAACCTTTGATCAACAACATTTTGAATATCTCCTCCTTCAACTAAGGGAATAACCCATTGAAGTATGTGAAGGTTTTCACCAGATGCTTTTGTTAGTGCTTTTTGGCCAGTGATCAACTCAAATAGAATTATCCCAAAGCTGTAGATATCATTTTTCTTACTTGTGTTTCCTGTTCTCTGATATCTATTAAGAAAATAAATAAATAAGATGCATAAGTGCTCCTTTTCATTTTTATACAAATTATTGACCAAACTAAACAAATCTTTTATCTAGTATCAAGAACTTGTCAAGACGTACCCCAAATATTTTATTAGAAAGAATAAGAAGCACAACGGTTTATTTATCTCAACTATTTTGCAGCAATATTACATCTAATCTTTATAGTAAACTAGTATATGTCAAAAGCTACAACAAAATAAAATAAATTAGTAATGTAACTTTTTTCACACTAGTTTTCATGTAATTTGATCACTGAAATCTTTGTACAATAAATTCATATGCAACTCCGAGCAAGATAAAATTAAATTGTATTAAACCAGTCTAAGACTTATAAATTAAAGGGATTTGTTCTGAAATTTTGAAATCCCCTGCTTGAAATGAACATTTATGCAAAGTAAATAGAACAAATATATTGAAATATGGTTAATCTAATATGATTTTTCATTTTAGCACTTACTCAGGATCAGCGTAACCAAGTGTACCGGCAGGGCCAGTGGATATATGAGAATCAACATCGTTACCAAAAGCTCTGCTTAGACCAAAATCAGCAATCTTGGCGTGCATGTTATCATCTAGTAATATGTTGGAAGGTTTCAAATCTCTATGTAAAATAGGTGGTTTACATCCATTATGCATATAATCCAATCCTGAAAATTCACACCAACTGCAATGTAAGGGTAAACAATGCAAGAGAAGATGCTAAACAATACATTACCTTGTGCTGCATCAACTGCAATGTTAAGTCTCTCGTTCCAGTTTAAGATATTTGAATTTTCAACTGCATGCAAATAGACATTAATCTTGAAATTCTGAACAAGCAATTTTTAATACGAAAGCATGATAAAAATGTATTTCCCTTGCATGCTTCTTTCCTTATTCATAGGTTCACATTCCACCTCTGTAAATGTTATGATAATTTAGTTGATGACAAAATGAATTTTATTTAGGATAACCTTTAACATGTAGTTAAGCATGAAGTACTAAATCTATTTTTCATGTTGACACTATCGGCAGATGACTGGAGGACAAAATATGAAAAATAGATCATCAATTTAGTCCATAAACTACATAAATATAATATGTAGTTCTTAAAGTATACAAATACCATTAATTTTGTCATTAGAGTATACGAAAGTTCGTCGGGGGGAGGGGACTAAGTTAACATATTTTATATACTTTAAAGACTATTTATTATATTTACAAATTTAAAAGATTATATTGGAGAGAGATAGTTTAAGAACTAAATAGATTGTTTACTCAAATATATATATATATTACCAAATAAATGCTGTTGGAGATTTCCATTGGCCATGTATTCATAAATCAATGCTTTGAATTCCCCTTCATCACAGTACCCAATGAGTGAGACCAAATTTCGATGATGAACAATTGCTAGAAGTTGCGCCTGCATTTTAATTTTTATCTCTACCAAAGTTAGATACCAAAATAATGTGGGATTCTTCTTGTAAATATTACTTAACTAAACTTAAAATTGAATATGTTGTTTTCTAACTTGAATGCAATTTCTAACCTCTGATTGAAATTCTTTATAACCTTGCATTGAGGATGGTGAAAGCATCTTAACAGCAACTTGAGTGTTACCTTGTAAAATTCCAAAGTAAACTTTTCCAAATCCTCCTTCTCCAATAGTAGTTTTGAAGTTATTAGTAATATTGAGAATATCAGTGTAATTGAATGCTTCATGTTTTGATTCCAGTGAACCTCTCTTCTTAGAGTTAGAATGTGCAACTACGTACATGAATAAAGAATGTTAATTTAAAACATATAATACATGTGAAAAATATTCAAACACATGATATAGAGATTTGAGCAAAAGAATCTTGTCTTCTGACTTCTATATAGATCAAGAGCTGAGATGAACATTTTTCATGTTTTTACCGATTATCATGATGTTAAGAGGATATTTAACTAATGCATATATGACAAAAGATATGTCTGACCAACTACTTTATGCAACAATATCATATAAACATTCAATGTAATTTGACTTTGGCTTCACAGCAAAGTCATTTTATTTACTTGGAATAATGGCATTGTAAAGTACCTTTTTGTCTTCTGAATCTCCAAAATCCAAGAGAGATCAAGAGGATTACAACTAATGCTGAAAGTGATACAATAAGTGGTACAGCAATATTCTTATTTTTGCATGATCCCTTCATACAAAGATCGGGATTGTCAGCCACACTGAAAGAAGTAAAAGTATCCATGATATAATTAGTTATCATATCATTGGTGATCTTTGCATTATATACTATTTGGTCTAGAAACCATTATGCATAAAACCATACAATACACATATTAGGTTATAATGATAAACAGAGAAAGGAAAATGTGTTCATATATAGATTAAAAAACTCAATGATACAAAAGAAGGAACCACAAGAAACATAGTCCATATTACAACAAACATTTGCGCCAAACGAACGTCAAGCCAACGCAAGGGCAGGGACGAGTGAGCAGACCCAACAATTTGTTTTACTACATACAGCAATAAGGTCATATGTGCACAATTTTGTCATTTATATTGGTTCATAATTCACGATTTATGACAAAGAGGGGATTAATTGAATTAAAAACTATTGTGAAACAACTGAACCACAAGATATGAAATAGTCTAATGTATACCTCAATTGCAAAGTTGTGTATGCCTTTTGCTTGAGATCCTTAGGAATAATACCAGAAAGCTTGTTTCCCGTTAGATTGCTACAGTGACAACGAATTATATATAGCTTCAATTAGTGATCAAAGAGAATGTGAAACATTTCTGAAATACTTCATACTCATTGATTAATAAACACCATAGGTTAATAACCCAAGCAAAGACAAACACAAATAATTAACTATAATAGAATTAACAGAAAAGGTGGGAAAAGGAAAAAAACTTAAACTAACTAATAACTAATTTGATCTATGTAATACACTAATGTAAACACCTAGCTAGCAGGGGAAATTTTGAAGTTAAAATCAAATGAGAAATTTCAAACTTACAGAACTTTTAACTTTGGCAGATGTGCTAGAAATTCTGGCAAATGTCCTTCCAACTCGTTGTGAGACAAATCCCTTGAACATACATATAGTCAAAATATTGATATTGATATTGATAGAAATTAGGAGCAAGCCATTTAAATTTCTTTAGAATGTTGGCATAGTGTAGTAGTGCATGTGATGTTTCTTGTTAATTTATCAATGAAACAATGATTAAATATTTGAGGAGTGCTAGGAAGAAAGTCTGTCTTTTCAAGAGTCACTCTAACATCCACTCTCTTATCGAGTGAAAATCATGTGAGTCCAACTATTTAATGAGAGATCCATATTGATTTTCTTCAATAAAAAAGTGTGTTAAAAATCGTTGAAAATAGAGTGTTCATAACACTCTTCTAAATATTTATAAAACTTTGTACATAAAAAAAATGAATAGGAAATAATAATTACTCACAGAAACTCTAATTCTGTAAGATATGAGAATGAAATATTTATCTCCCCAGCTAGTTTGCTTGAGCTCAGGTTCCTGTTCATCATTTACCATTAACATAATGCATAATTTATTATATAGAGCAACATAACTCATCGCATAATTTAAAAAATCATTGGTGAAAATGATTGAAATCGATAAATTTCAACCGCATAAACTCTTTAAATATACATGATTAAGTTAACCGGAAAAAAATGGATGGCTAAAAAATAAAATAAATACCATAAAAAAAAGCATATGAAAAAATAAATATGCCTAGTAAGACAAGTATACTCACAAAGATGTGATCCTTGGAATGGTGTCACCTTTGCAAACAAGACCTTCCCATCTATATTGCGTAGGAAGACATGGGTCTCCTTGCCAACTCCATTTATTGATCTGGTATGAGCTTTTGATATCCATGATTGCACCAACTGTAGTGTAAGTTATTAAATAGATTGTTGTGAGTATACGCTTAGTACAGATAATAATCATGGGCGCACAAAGAAAAAATTAAGCACTTTCAAAGTCTTTTTTTTTTCTTTGTGCAAGTACTCTAGTGGGTAGAACTTATCTTTAAGAAGGTTTCCGGAGTTCGAACCCGACCCTTCCCAAAGTATTTTTACTAATTTGAAATTTAATTTATAAAGTTTTTAATATTTTATAATCAAGTTTTGAAAAATATGGTATCTAATTATAAATTTTTAGTTTAATAACCTATATACAACTTTTCACATAATTTTTAGACTTTCAAAGTAATTAAATCAAGAACTAATTCAAATTAAATAGACATGATGAAAAAATAAATTACATTGATTTAACAATTAATTAAAGTAATGTTATACCGTTCAATAACATTTACTATACATTTTTCTAAAAATTAAATGTTTGATGAAACCTTTATAATATATAGAATTTGCATGTAGTACCTACAAACTAATTTTTACTTCAGTTGTAAATTTACTAATGTGACTAATTTTATTAATGGTTAGATAAATTACCCAAATTTTCCAAAGGTATTATAGAAAAAACGAAACCACCAAACTGTGAATTTTATAAAATATGTAATTGTATTACCAAATTATAATGCCAATATTATAATTTGATATCCTATATAGTATAAGTGTTGTACGTACCATCTCGATCGTCTGTTGGTGAAACAACTGGGGTTATGAGCTTATGTATCTCAAAGGCATTGAGGATAGGAGGAGCATCTGAATCGGAGGTTGCACTAATGTTAAACCAAACATTACCTTGAGTTTTGAAGTTGAGAGTGACAGGCTTCAAGTAATCAAGAACTAAAGGTTTAGAGAGCACATATTGGGAGTTTAGGGTGATATTGATTTTTCTTTTTTTCCCATCTGAAAGTTTCACAATTTCAGTAAAGTGAAAGTAGACATAATACTCAGAAGTAGGGTCTATGGGTGGAGACCTTGGACCCAAATCTGCATAGGTAAATCCCAAGGTGTGTGACACATTTTGTGGTTGGACTGCACTTCTCAAGACTTGGTCTGGTAATTTATAAGCATTATTATTGGTTTCCAGTTCCATATTTATCAATTCATCCGAATTCAACGGAGACCAATCGTTTTCTGGGTACAACAAGTCTGGATTGCAATACCATATCCTGTCATAGACATCATCTCCGTACCTAGTGGTCCTATTGTGCAGGAAGAAATAAAATGATTTAATAAAGCATAAATTAAGGGGTTTTTGTGTGTGTGTGTGAGAGAGACTTTTTATGGGTACAAGCACAAATGTTTTGAATTTAAGCACACACATAAATGTTAAAGAGTACTAGTATTACTACTACTAGGCATATTGATTTGTGAGTATGATCCTTGAAAGATGTGATCACATTTTAACACTCACCCAGCCTAGCTTAACTTAAAAAGTGTATCGATCAATATGCCTAATTAATATTTAAGCACACACATAAATAAATACCATAACTATGATTCAGAGTTAAGAAGGTAAATAAAGAAAGCATTGTAATTAAGGCGTTGATGATTAATACATTATTTTTAAACAGGATGAGGAGCCAACATCAAGCCTAGCCTGAAGTTTCAACCGCGGTCGTGGACCATCGGTGGAGGTTGTCTGATGAGTCTGATAAATGGAATTGTTCAAAAGTCTCAACTCCAATGAGGCAATGCAAGGGATTGTTGGGCCAGTCTTTATAAGACATACATGTATAGTGTCGGTTGAAGGGGTGTGAATAATCTCCGTATAAAAGTAATACCCACCAGCATCTAAATAGATTGTTCTCCAAAGATCTAATCCAAGATACAGATCAAAAGATTGTGTTTGATTTTTGCCATCATAGTTTCCATATGAAAAGAAAGCCCTAAGTAAATAGTTTTTATTTTTTCCCTGTTTTGGTTTCAAGGTGTAGCAGTTTCTATCTCCTTCTGGAAAACATCTCAAAGTGGTTAACGGTTTACCAAAGGAGGGATAGTTTAAGTCGAGACTGGATGAAGTCTCATAATTATCTCCTGTTTCCACAAATCCTTTGTCTGACTCATACCAAATTCCAGTTTCCTCATGTAAGTAACCGATTTTCGATCCACAATCGATGCTTATAAAACCTATAAAGATTACTGTTAATTAGTTGGCAGGTTAAATTAGAAAAATATGTATGTATTACGTAAATAGTACATCTCAAATCTTACTTTGTGTATTATGTTATGTTATAAGAGTAGTTTTGAGAGAGTTAAAGAATAAAATGGGGCTAGGCCACTACAAAAAAATAAAATAGAAAACTCTTGGAAAATTAATACTACAAGACAAATCAAGTGGTAAAGCAATAGAGACAAAGTTGGGAGCAAAATTAAAAATTTTGAAACTTGACTCGTGTTCGATCCCCACCTTAAATTAATATTAACAAATTACCGGTTAAGATACTAACGTTCACTGTTTCAAAAAGAAAAACTTAAGACCCCTTCATAAAAATATTGTAATTTTTTAGGAGGTCCTTTCAAAATTACAAGATAGATCAATGATCTTTACAAAAATATACCGCTAACTAGGATAATTTTAAAAAGAGAATATATAAATGTATATTGTTGAAAAATTTAATAGTAAAGTGATTTTTTTAAGGGTTAAATATGTTTTAGTCCATATAAAATTATAAACTTTTAAGTTTAGTCCCTACAATTTTATTTTTTTTACTTATGTATTGGCAGAAAAGATCTTATGTATAAGAAAGTATAGTAAAAATTTCCCTTTTGCTCAATTTGAATGTTTTTAAACAAAAAACTCTCAATCTTCATTCCTCTCATAATTTCCAATCTCTCACGTCACGGGAGATAATCCATTCCTACCTTATTTGCATTAGATTGTAATCGATGAAATAGTTGTACATACCTGGATTTTTATTGTTTGCAATTTCTCTTGAAACAGATTTGTCTAGATGTGATGAATTGGCTTGACTAATGCAAATATGTGGTACCAAGGCAAGCAATAAGTATGCCTTCAACAATAAGTTGACCCTCCGTGGTTGTTGTCTTTCCACGTAATCTGTAATGAATTTTCGCATTGCATCACGATGTTACTAACAAGAAGAGCAAGAAAGAAGAAAAACCAGAACAAATACGAACTCACCAAAAACTTGATATATCATATATATGCAAGTATTCTGTGGATACAAACAGCTTTTAGAGATATACATTGGTATATACACAAGGACAAGTGGAGTTTTCCACGTCAAAAAAAAAAAAAAAAGTGGACCACCCTTATTGGAGATTATATATAGGGACAGGTCACAGGGATTAATTGACGCCTCCGTTGCTTATAAAAGAGAAGAGACCATGTTTTAGTCAAAAAAAGAAAGAAAGAGAGAGACCAGGTTCATAAAATTTGACATTCATATAAAATTATTGTATAATTCAATGAGATACATCAAAATTAACATCTTATTTATGAATTTTTATCAAACAAACTAATTTTGATGTATTTTATTGACATATCAAATGATGAGAAAGTCTAAGGTTCAAATTGCATTCTCGGGTGTTTCTTCAAAAACATACTAAAACATCACTTTTTTACTAAGTGATTGACCTCAAGTGGTTGACGAGTTTCCCCTAAAACGAATCGTTTGGGAGAATCCGACTTCGATTTCTGACGGAAACAATTCTTGGTCAGACTTTACTTAACTTACGGCTGAATTTCAGATTACTAGGGACCTTTTTCTCTAGGAACTGGAGGTTAACACCAAAAAAAAGTTAATTTTGATGTATCTTAAAATGATGAGAAAGTCTAAGGTACAATCTACTTAAGCTCCGTGTTTCTTCAAAAACACACGTAAAACATTATTTTTTTCAATAAATTTTAAAGAAAACTAATAGAAAGTCTCCTCCATCTATATGCCTTTTTGTGGCTCTTGAAATTGTCATTTCATATTTCTTTTCAATTTTTAATATGATTTCTATTCAAAATTAGGTTTTATTTTTCAAAAAATTCAAAACAAATATTTAAACACGATTTCAAAAGGCCAAAAAAGCCGTTAGATATATTTAAATATTTAAGCTAGTGTCCCTACCAAAAAAAGGAACAAAACTAAACCGTAAGTGATTGAATGGTAACAGCTCCCTCAAATGATTTGAAACTAATGTATATTTTTATAGATACAATCTATGTTATAATTTTTAATTCAATGATGGATTTTGTAATGTAAATATGTTGTAAACGACTATTAGAGGTGTCAAAACATTAAGTTTGACACTTAGATGTTGGTTAATTTATGTCCCATGTGACTTGTTGCTAAGAAAATAATGATTGTGGATATTTTGGTTAAAAAGTGTTGGGTTGTGGTTGATTTGTGTTGTTTGGATATTTAAAGGCTATTACTTTTTCTATTTTATTGGTTTCTTAGGTGTCATATATATTTTTTTTTTCAAAATACTTTTTGCTCATTAAATATAATCTAAAATGTCTTTTACTATACAAAGTACGAGTTTTCACACATGTAAATTAATTTCAACGATGTACATTAAATATATCAATCTCAAATACATCAAACGAAATGATTCAACAACGTAAAACACGTAATAAAACAAAACATAAAAAATCATGGATCAGCCAAATTAACTTTTTCATATGTTCCCTCTATCAGAGCCTTGATTTCTTATAGTTCTTAGGTCGGGTTCAACTTTTCTGAATATCTTCGAAAGATTGACCAAAGAAGCGTCCAAATCGATTGGTCCTTTAAGACTGTACTGACCAAATATCGAGAACATGGTTCTCACGTCGTCGCCGTTCATGAGATTCATCTGGATGAAATGCACTCTTTCGACTGAGTCGATCGATGAATGTACATACTCAACACCGTCCACCCTCCATGTGTCTTTATGGTTGAGTTGATGGTTGATTTGATCCAGCTGATCCTTCAACTCAGAGAGCGTGAAATCATTTCGAACTCTGAACATATGAGATTTTCCCCTGTTGTAATAAAATGCAACTAGTTTGGTGTTCAAATCAATGACCAAAGTGTCCATGATTATTTGGCGTGATTTACAACTTATGAAAGCATGCACACTAATTTATAGAAGTTTCTGTGTGTCGTGGACCACATATACTTTTGGTGCAATAAGGATCACAAAAAATATCATGTATGAAACTAGTTTGGATTATATAATCTGAATTCTCTTTCACCTTATAAAGTAAGAATTTGAACAAAGTCTTGAACCAGTTCAGATTATATAATCCAAACATTTTTAGAATGAATTCGTATTATATAATCTGAACCAGTTCAGAGTTTGGACGGTTACTTGTTCAACAAGAGTAACTCATTGAACACGTTTTTCTTTGATCAGACCAGTTTCAGTGACTGGTCAGACCAGTTTACGACGTTTTTTTTACTCTAATTAATGGTTTGTTACACTCTATGCATTCATGTGACACAAATTATCCCTATAAATACCCATCGATCCTTTAAAAATTCTCACTCCATCATCTCACATTCACTCCTTCTCTTTTCTTCTACAATGTGATTCCACCATTTGTCTTTCATACAAAAAGGTTACTCTACCATTTTAGAAATTATATGAATGGGTAAAAGACATGGTGTCACTCTGCAAATTTGCACCATTTGTCTGGGTGTAAGGTTGATATGTTTGGGTGTAATCTGTTATGAATTTGCATTGCATCACGATGTTACTAACAAGAAGAGAAAGAAAGAAGAAAAACCAGAACAAATACGAACTCACCAAAAACTTGATACATCATATATGTCCAAGTTCCGTTGATACAAACAAAGATGAGCAGCTTTTTAAGATATACGTTGGTATAGATACACACACCATGGACAAATGGACCGCTCTTATTGGAAATTATAAGTTTTGACATATTTGATACGAAGTTTCAACAAACCGTGACAAATCTCTGTCGGAAAACTTGTGTGGGACACACAAGGTGAATCTCCTCTTTCAATCAGATTTTTTCCATATACATGAGGCAAGAATCTAATATCTGACCACATGCTTAGGAGGCCAAAGTCCCTAACTACTTGAACCAATCCATTTATTGTATTAGGGAACTTTTTATTTCTTTATAAACAATAATCCTAAATTTTTGGTACTTTTCATTCTTATAGTTATAATTATGGGAAATGTTAACGAGTGCCCTTGAAACACCTTTTTTAAGGACCATAAGTTGTAAGTATTTATGAAAATGCATGTAATCAAAAGAGAATCGAACCTGAGACCATGAGAGTAGCATACTCCAAGGTCTCAAGGTAACCAGACCAATCCAAATGAGTTTATTTTTTAACATTTTTTTTTATCAAGCAGCTAGTGGCTAGAAAATCACGTGAATAAGTTGGGTGTCCGCGGTTCAAACGCCGGCCCCTACGTATATTATGCATTATCCCTACCAGCTGAACTAAGTCCACGGGGACTTATTTTTTAACATCTTAACTGCATGTACTAAATCGATGAGTTTTATATATTTTAAGGACTAGTTTTTTTTTTTTTGACATATTTTAAGGACTAGCTATTATTATGTTTATATAATTTGAAGAATAAATCAAAATGAGTGCGATAATTTAGAAAATAAATTGATGGTTTATTCTTGTAGATTTTTTTTTTGAGGAAATTGATGGTTTATTATTGTAGAAATGTTCCACCTCAAACTAGTGTACGTGGACTGGTGCTTACTCGAGCGTGCAGCAAGGGCAAAGCATAATGGGATGAAAGGGGCGAAATTGACTCCGTCAACCTAGTCAATTTAGAGAAGCTAGCGACAACATTATCACATAAATATCTTTGTTTCATTGTTTGTTTGACTCAAAAGACGTGTAGATAATTCCAAATATATAAGTCGTTGGATGAAAGGTGTGAAATATTTGCCAAATTTTCCAAGTCTGAAAGAACACATACAAAAGAAAATTATATTAAAAAATGCGTCTAAAAGAATTTATTAGATATATGCTAGTCAAGTACATCAGATAGAGATATATTTGGCTTGGTTAGGAGAATTTTCCATGGAAAATAGTGTGTGGTGGAAATTTGAGCGTGTAAGGGAGGGCAAAGCTAAGTAATGTTGAGGAAAGGGGGGTGATGCTAAGTCAGTCAATTAACAGAAGCTAACCAGCGAAGCTGAGAACAACATTATAAACAACTTAAGTAGCAAATATGAGTTAGGTGTCCCACATTACTTGAAAACTTAAAAGGTTGATTAACATATAATCGAGATGATCTATGAACTTAATATCTTAAAATTTTGGTTTTTTAGGTTAAGATGTGGTGTATAACTCACTTGTATAGATTTCTTTAAAAAAAAAAACGCATTTGTATAGATGTTCTTAACCTAATATAGACGATCCTTGGCTCTCTTCATAACTCCCAACACTAACAAAAATATTTGCTTGTTTGATTAACAAGACCCACAAATAACTCCAAGTATCGAAGTAGTTGGATGAGATACTTTGAGTGTAAAGTATTAATTCTTCGATTAATTTTGTATGAGGTGTAGCTCAATAGTATGAGTGATCATATGATAGCAATACAATTTAGTTTATACAGTTTCTTTTAGGCTTTGTTTGGGAGTTTGGAGGGTAGGGGAAGGGAGGGCTCTGTGAGGTGGAAAATATAGGGAAAAATAGAGATATGTGAAGCATTTTTTGAAAGAGCAATTTTTTAGGGAATGATAAATTAATGTTTATGATTAATATATTTTTAATTTTAAAAATATCATACCCTCTCAATATCTTCTATTTCTTTCACTTGCTCCTTCCTTTTTTTCCTAAACTCCTCCTTCTCTTCCCCTTCAAACTCGCAAAGAAAGCCTAAAAAGAAACCGTATAAATTAGGGGAGTTTATATAGGTTAGCAATCATGCATGAGTTATTGCATTTATTTGTGGATAATATTAATGGGCCTGATTTTGTTTTATGGCCTAAAAAGAAAAATGAGGTTGTAGAAAGAGAATATTTTAAAATTTGCTCTATAGACCCCCTCAAAATACGCACAAGTCCTTCAAATTGTCTAAAACGTCCCTATTTTATAGCATCAGATCCTAACTCCCAATTAAGCAGTGATCCTATCAAGGGTTAAGCACTGATCCAAGATTGGTTGTTAAGATCAGATGCACATGATGCACACAATTGCATAGTACAAATTTGGGGCCTATATTTTACATTATTAATTTCACACCATGAATAAAATTCATATCATGCATCGTTCAAAATATTAAAATTAAACAAGATTCACATAAACCACAATAATGAGAGAAATCTTAATTAAACGAAACATGTTCAATGTTGCGGTATTAAAATACCACAATACATCAAAGTCATATGGAAACATCAAAATATATAAAATAAGTATAAAACAAAACTAACTATTGAGTCGCTCGGTCTGCAAATCCTTAATAACACATCCTTATAATCCTCACTTGATAATGGATGGTCATCTCTGTTTCTGCGACAATCTGCTGCAAACTATAATATAAATGGATGTACAAGTATGTTTCTAATCTTCATGCATATCAGCAAAGTATCTAAAGTTTCATTTTCATTCTCCTGCTCCGTCATAACCTCCCTATTTACCATCCTAGGCAAATCTCCCTCTAAAAGAGGTAATAACATGAGATGAGAGACCATGTAGAGTCAGAAAACGTAACCATGATCGGCTTGCCAGATTGTCTTTAGGAACAACGTGTAATAATAAATCTTGGAATGTTTGGTCCATCCTAAACCTGTCTATACTTCCTAAGCACACACTCTAACAAAGTAGCGATAATTCATCTTGCTGACGCACTTTATCCATCCACAAAACCAACAAATGTCATTGAACGGACGTGTTTGACGATGGTTGTAATATGAGGAGAAGGTAACATCATCCACAATTAGACGATCCAAGAAGGTCTTGTATAAACATGGTGACTTATGGCCCTTTCTTGGAATGAACCAGGATACATATGGTTTGGCCTCAGTAAAGTTGGGATAGATTACAATGAGATATATGTTTGTAAAATGCTCCATAGACCAAGTCCGAAGAAAAAAAGAGATTATAAACACATACTAAATTACAAAACCTACATTAACCATTACGCATACCATACATCTTAAATATTACAAACAAATAATTACTTGCATGAGGGTACAATATCCAACCAATTGCCTTATATGGGGATTAGTTTCCTTACCCATGTAGTAATATATATATGCTAGAGCCACAATACCCCAGGACCACTAATTAATTGTACTGAGGTCTTGAAAGTATTATAAGTACATCAATTGTTGAAATATGTCTTGAATTAGTGTTGGGAAAATATCCCACATTGGAGAATAAGAAGAAATATGCAAAGACTTGGTCATATAAATAAAGGCCTTGTGTGTTAGTATTTCTTGCACCAATAGTTAGTGGGTTTTGCTATAGCTGGTATTACCTCTACTATTCAGTATTTGTAATCATTGATTGTAGTGGAATTTTTTTCAGTTGCTCTGCCCGTAGATTAGTCAGCACATTGCTGGATACTACATTAAATCTTGTGTTGTTTTTTTTCATTCTGTCTTTTACTATTATTGTAATTATTCTCGCGTCCTGTTATAACAAACTGGTATCAGAGCTGGTTCGAATCAGTTCAGGCGGGAACGATGACTGGTAAAAGTTTGAAAATCGACAAGTTCACTCGGAGGAATAATTTTAGTTTGTGGTAGATCAAGATCCGGGTGTTGCTTAAACAACAGGGTATATGGACACCTTTGTTAAAGCCTGCGCCAAATCCTCTACCTGCTGATATTGCCACTCTGGAGGAGAAGGCACATTCTATGTTTCTCCTCGATTTGGAAGATCATATCATCACTGAGGTTGTTGAAGAGGATACCGCTGCCGGTCTTTGCTGTAAGATAGCGAATCTATACATGACGAAGAGCTTAACCAACAAGTTGTTTTTGAAGCAACGTCTGTTCAGCCTGCGTATGCAGGAAGGTATGTCCCTGAGAGAACATCTAGATCAATTGAATTCAATATTATTAGATCTGCGTAATATTGATATTAAGATTGATGATGAGGATGTTGCCTTGATTCTGTTAGTTTCTTTACCATTGTCATATGAGAACTTTAGGGAGTCTTTCATTAGTGGTAAAGATTCATTGTCGCTGAAGAAGTTAGGTCTGCCCTTCACAATAGAGAACTGTGACATAGTTGTAGTGGCACTGTTTCGGATGGTCAAGTTGTTGGGCTAGTAGCAAACAACAATCAGAGATATGGTAAATCAGCGGAAAATAAGTTCTTTAAAAAACCAGTTAGTAGTGGTCTGAAACCGATTGATATTTGCAATTAATGTAAGGAGAAGTGGCATTGGAAGAATGATTTTCCCAAGAAGAGGCAGATGAAACAACAAAAGGCATCAGGTATTGTCGTTGTTGCCGAGGATGGTACACATTCAGAAGAGGATATCGCCTTAGTTGCTGATGGTCACACACATTACACCGATGGACGGGGTTCTGGATTCTAGAGCGTCTTATCATATTTGTCCTAGAAGAGAATGGTTTTCAACCTATGAGCAATTGGATTGTGGCAATATTGTTATGGCCAATAGTTATGCCTGCAAGGTGGTTGGGATAGGGCTCATGATGGTAAATTTTGTACACTGAATGAAGTTAGACATGTTCCACACATGACGAAAAATCTGATATCTCCGAGTCTTTTGGACAAGAAGGGGTTTAGTTTCAAAGGTGAAGGTGGAGTTATACATGTTTGCAAGGGTTCAAGTGTGATTCTAAAAGGTGTGAAGCAAGGTACTCTGTACTTTCTACAAGGAACTACGTTATCTGATTATGCTATTTTTGCTTCCTCCGAGATTGACCAAGAAGATATGACGAAGTTGTGGCATATGACGCTTGGGCATATGAGTGAGAGGGGGATGCAAATTCTGGCTAAAGATGATCTTCTTTATAAGCACAAGATAAAGGATCTTGGGTTATGTGAACAATGTGTTTTTGGGAAACTATATCGCATCAAGTTTCCTAAAGCGATTCATAAATAAAGGGCACACTAGATTACATCCATGCTGATTGTTGGGGGCCTTCACGTGTGGAGTCTTTGGGGGGTCACATGTACTTTCTGTCGCTGATTGATGATTATTCAAGGATGAGCTGGATATTCATAATGAAGCATAAGGGTGATGCTTTCAAGAACTTCAAGCAGTGGAAGGCATTAGTGGAGAATCAAACTAGGAAGAATGTCAAGAGGCTGCGAACTGATAATGGTTTGGAATTCTGTTGGTCTGAGTTTAATTAGTTTTGCAAGACTGAAGGGATTGCCAGGCATCATACGGTTTGGAATACACCTCAGCAGAATGGTGTAACAGAACATATGAATCAGACACTTCTCGAGAGAGCTCGGTGTATGCTCTCGAATGCTGGGTAATGATGACATGTTGTCATTACATGTTTTTATCAGTTGTTTTGATGTTTTTATTGAGTTTGTAGCATTATTAGACAGCTTGGAGTTGCAAAAAGCAGGAAAACATTAAGATTTTGAATTAATTGCATCGTGTCACAATTTGGGTATCATGTCATGATTTTCTTACCAGAATTGGAAGATTGTCCCTGCCTATAATATCGTGTTACGATGGCATAATCGTGACACGATTATGAAGCTGATTTTGGAGAATCTTGGTACTTTAATGCACAATCGTGTCACAATTTCATCAAATCGTGTCACGATTTTAGGCGTAGTTGTTGCCTATTTAAGCTAAACTGTTTTCAGAAACAGGGGTTCAGAATTTTGGGAGATTGGAGGCACAATTTTGAGAGCACAAAAACTGAAGAGGAGGACATTTCATCCAACTCATAGTCAGTTTATGTATGTTTTTATGCTTCAATTGATTATGTTATTTGTAATTCATATTATGAGTAGCTAAATCTCTTAGAGATTAGGTCAGGAGATGAATCTGATGTAATCTGTTTGAACACATGTGGCTGTGAAACTCTATGACTTATGAATGTTAATCTAGTTTTATTCAATTCAATTGTTCTTAATGATTTTTATATACTGACAATATATAACATGAATTCGTAAGAATGAATGACTACTGACCCTAGCTTTCAACTTAGACCTAATTGAATTGTTCAAATAAACAGGGTTAGTCTAGGAATGGATAATCGTTTATTTGTGATAATAAGTTAACGTTTGTAAAACCTTCGAGGAATATTAGATTTGGGGTTGTAATCCGAGAAGAGGGTTCTAACTCAAGGGATTGATTAGGACTATTTTTGTTAACTATCGTAAAACTAGAGGAGTATTCATAGAAATATGTGCAGTTTACCAAACAGAATTAATCAGAGGATTCGAAAGACTTCATCTCATCTCTCCTTATATTTTCAAAACAACTGTTATCAACTTATTTACTTTGTATGCAATCAAACCAACTGCCTAGGGCAACCCCCCATTTAATAGATCCTTAATAATAACGACATTGCGGAGTAGAAGTTGAAACAGTCCCTGTGGATACGAACTTATAAATTTTATTACTTCGATGCATTTTTAGTACACTTGCTAAAAGTCTATCAAGTTTTTAGCGCCGTTGCCGGGGACTGTTAAATCGTTTCGACTTGGCAATTTTGTTATTATTTTAGGATTTCTGTCATTTACATTTTTGTTTGTATATTGAAAAAAATATATTAAAAAAATTATGATTTATGCTCTTCATGTCTATTTGTTGTGCTTTGCTACTGAAAGGTTTCTCTGAGTTTTGTAGCAATGTGGGATAGTTAATCGCTGATTGATTCAGAAGAGATCAGTATCCTTTGTTATGAAAATGGATGATCTCTCTACATATAAAGGATTTGGAAGCAAGATTGAGTATGAGATGCGATTTTTGTGGAGGCTATCATAATAGTTACTATTGTGAGGAGCAATTCATAGAAAAAGAAGAGCATGAAATGATCAAAATAGATTACAACTCTCATCTTCAAACTATTTTCGATAAATTCTTGAGGTTAAATCGAGTTCATTTGAGAAATTCGAAGTTCAGTGTGGTGATCTTGTTGAGAAAGCATATGAGTCTCACAAGAATTTGGTTGAGATGGAGACTGAGTGTCAGGCTATTGTGGCTGAAGAAAATCCACAAGTGTGGAATGTTGGTCTCTACCTGAAGTCTCAACAAATGGGGTTTAAAGAAACCACTCATGTGCCAACGGATACATGTCCTTCGCTAAGGTGGGAGAGCTCAAATTCCAAAGGTTTAACAGTGGGTGCATGGAAGTATCTGATTCTTTGTGCCAAATTCATGGAATTCCTACCAAACAAGAGGAAGAAGAAGGATGATATATTTTTTCTGTCATTTTTGCCACCCTAACAGTGGTTGAAGCGTCAAGCTCAATGACGTAAAAGAAAGCTCTTGATGGGAGGCAACCCATCCTTTTTTTCTAATTGTTTTTTTTATTTTGTTTGTTTCCATTGTTGAGTTGAATAATTGTCAGCGTGTTGGAATAATTTCAAGTATGCCCCTATTTAGTAATGAATTTTCACTTGTTTATTATTGATGAATTTGTTTGTTTAATTGACTTATTCCAGTTTAGTAACAATTGTTTGATTAAGTGGTACTCAAAAAGTTCATGAGGAGGTAGAGGCTTGGAATTCAAAGGTGAAATGTACGATATTGTGCGGATCAGTAGTCACAACTCCCAGAAATCATAACTTGTAAGGTCATTGCCAAAATGTTTATTTTCCAATTTACTTATAAAGAGTGTTCCGTGCAACTACATTTCTAGAATTTGTGATTTTTCTCTATTGTTGATTGGTCTTGTCATACACACACTAAGGCAAAGTACTTGGTACCATGAGCCTTTTTGAAGCCTACCTGGAGTATTTTTGTTTGAATCTTATCCTTTTGAAAAACCAATTTGAGGCGGTAGGTGTAGATCCTTTTGTTCGGTGACAAACTACATATTAAGCCTATAGACTTTAAAGTTATATGACCCAAATATTGGTTTGGAGTTAGGCTGTAGGATGTTGCTAAAACATAAGTTTGGGATAGTCAATCCATTAATGAATTTTATTCCGAATTGAAAACTTATATGCCAATTGTTTGTTGTGCCCGTTCGATTAAGTGTTCTTGTGTAGGTACACGCAATGCTAGGTGGCATCACTTGTTTTGGAAGAACGGGTCATGCCATCTAGCAATGTTATTGGTGGATCTAAATTTGTTGAGCAAATTTATATCCAAGATGATACAAAATCCACTCCTCCCACAAGTACCATTAAACAATATTAGAATTTATTCTATCCAATTCAAAGATCTAGCATTCTATCAGATTGGGATTCGATGATTTTAAGGCGGAAAAGTCACAATGACTCTAGGGTAATTTTTTGTATTTTATAAAGAGAAATAATAAATAAGATGAGAGAGAGATAGGCAGAAAGTCACCTTGACTTTTCCGCCTTAAAGTCATTAAATCCAGATCCAATTTTATCGCATGTATCTTCCTATTCTGATCAGGTTAAACTTAGCTCACTGTTGGTCCTTTTTTTTTCTAGAAAATATGCAACAGATAGTTTCTACTCTATCTTCTCTTTTCATTGATTCCTGAGCAAGTAACCACATAGGTTCTTCTTTATCTAATTTTGTACCTTATTCTCTCTTTTTTTTTAAAGAATGCCTTATTCTCCTATTCACTCAATTCATGTCAAACTACCTAATCTTTTGCATATTTCTGATTTTCCTTTAATCTTTTCTTAGTACCAAAATTGTGTAAGGATTTGCTTCCTACACGGTTTCTTTCACCAACTCTAAATGTGTCATATAGGATATAAGCAGCCACAAAATGATTGGTTCTGGTGAGATGATTGAAGGATTATATCACTTGTCAATAGATGATGTTGTTGCTTCTGCCTCCACCATTCAAGCTATAAGCCTTTCCAGTTTTATTAGTTTACCAACAAGCCCAGTGGCATTTTAGGTTAGGATATATGTCCTAAATTAGGAAGCCCTTTTATTACTTTAGATCACCATGCTGTTTATGATGTTTGTCACTGTAGCGCCATCTTCCCGGCGCCCTCGTAGCAATAGCTTCTCATTAATCACTTCGCCTCTTCGAACCTCGTGCTTGGGGAGCTGTGTAGCGCCATCTTCCATGCGCCCTCGTACGTAGCAACAGCTTCTCATTAATCACTTCGCCTCTTTGAGCTTCATGCTTGGGGGGCTGTGTACCGTCATCTCATTCCTTGTAGGACACGTTGCAGCCTTGCCCGGTAAGCTGGATCCCACTCCCCACGTGGGCGAGGTCAGGGTCCCGCTGGAACAAACCGGAAAGAAGAAGGGCCCCTATAACGCGTCCGAAGCGGGCTGCCCACGTCGAAACCCGAGCTAACGGCTCGATTCAACCCGTCTACCAAGTCTTCCCCCACGTTCCCATTGTGGGCCGATATCCTCGGGGAGAGGGACCAAGTCCACAGCGCCAGGTGGCTTGGGAATCCCGCAAAGATCGCCCCAACTCCCCTAGGTCAGGGGAGGTATAAAAGGGGCCAGAACGTTTCATAATGGTAACACATTCATTCTACAGAGAAAAAACCCTAGCCAAGCTCTTGAGTACAAGCGTCGCTCAGGGGATTGGTACTGTGATCCTCCTAGCAGGAAGAGTCACTTTGCAAGACATTGAAATTTACCATACAATGTTAGTTCAGGTAAAGCTTTGCATCCATATGAACTTTTACATTTGGATATTTTTGATCCAATTTCTCTACTAATGAGTATTTTCATACTGTTAAAACTGATAATTTTTTAACTTTGTGCATGCATATTCTCATCCTAGCCAGACTACTAATGCAAAAGTGAACTTAATTTATATTAAGCTGCAACCAATAATGTGTAGCTTAATATAGAGTCTAAAGTAGAATCTCAGAAATTGGAAGAGCTACACCCTTTACATTTTCTTTGCATTGATTCCATTTTCTTCAAAATTCTCGTTTTACAAACTTAGAGACAGATAGAAATTCCTCATCATGATTTCATTCATATAGATAACACATTAATTGGAGAACCTAATAACTATAAATAAACCGTACGACTTTGCAAGTCAACACATGGTTACTAAATATATGTGCCTCAATCAAATTTTGGATTTTAGAGTAACAAGTAAAAATTTATTTATTTATTTTTCCATGCACATTATTCTACTCGATAGTTTAGGAGAAAAATAGTGATTCTAATTAAGCATGCCTCATACTATAGTAGTTGACACACTAGTTTTTTTGTTCGTAGAAAACTTCCAGAATACAAATTATTATATAAATACAACAAGGGTGGTTTCTGATACAGTAGCTACAGATACCAATTCATCTCTAGGTCTTGTGCTTCCATTCTTTCTCTGAACCATCTCCAAAGATAGACACTCCCTCAGTTCTGCCAATATTTGGCTCATGTCTGGCCTTTCAACTGCATGCATTTGGCGAAGTGCATGACATGGCAATCTCTACAAATTTCCATGCTGAATTAATGCTAAATTCAACCTGCAACTTTGGATCAACAACATTTTGAATATCTCCTCCTTCAACTAAGGGAATAACCCATCGAAGTATGTGAATGTTTTCTCCGGATGCTCTTACTATTGCTTTTTGGCCAGTGATCAACTCAAATAGAATTATTCCAATGCTGTAGATATCATTTTTCTTATTCGTGTTTCCTGTTCTCTGATATCTATTAAGAAAACAAACAAATAAACTAAATTATGATATTGATGTAATATATTGCCTCTTTTCAATCTAATGTTCGATTATACAAATTATAGATCAAAATAAATGTTAGATTTTTTTTATTCATGTGGTCTTGAAGTGAATAGTTTTATAGTCACGGTTGTTGAATTTTTTTTTTTAATAAGCATTTGACACTTACTCCGGATCAATGTAACCAAATGTACCAGCAGGTCGGGTGGATATATGTGAATCAATATCGTTACCAAAAGCTCTACTTAGGCCAAAATCAGCTATCTTGGCATGCATACTTGTTAGTATTTTAGGAATGAATAGTATTAGTAAGGATTAGTTTAGTAGAAATAGTTGAAATAGTTGAAGTAGTGAAAATGGAATTTGTGGAGAACTTGAATTATAATAACTTGAACAAGAGTAGTACACTTTGTAGTGTTAAAAGATGGTTAGCTTGTGGCTTGGCTTAAAATGGATGGTAAGTAGCCTATTTATAGGCTTAACATGTTGGTTATATGTTCTCTAGAGAATTCTAGGGAGAAGTTTCTACATTTATGTATTTACATTATTCTAGAAATATCTACTAGGTGTAGGCTTTAGTAGAATAATCTAGAAACTATAATATTCTAGAAATTTGTAGCATTTTTCAACACTCCTCCTTGATACAAATTTCAGAAATTCCGAGCATCCTTCGCAATAGCTCAAACTTGACTCTTGGTAATGCCTTTGTAAATATGTCTGCAACTTGATCTTCTGTTGTGCAATAATCGAGCTTAACTTGTTTAGTAGTCTCTACTTCTCTAATAAAGTGATATTTGATTGCTATATGCTTGGTTCGATGATGATGAACCGGATTCTTTGCCATTGCTATAGCTGACTTGTTATCGCAATACAGTATAGTGGGCTCATCTTCTTGTTCACCCATGTCTCTTAGTATTCTTCGAATCCATATAGCTTGACTTGTCGCTTCAGATGCAGCTACGTACTCAGCCTCTGCTGTAGATTGTGCAACTGTAGCTTGCTTCTTAGACGCCCATGAGAAAAATCTTGATCCTAGTGAGAAGGCATAACCTGACGTGCTCTACATGTCATCTATTGATCCTGCCCAATCACTGTCGGTGTAGCCAAGCAATTTTGAGTTGCTCGTGGGTTTATACCAAATGCCATACTCCTTTGTGCCTTGCAAGTATCTTAGAATTCTTTTACCAACTCCAAAGTGAATTTGACTTGGTTTCTGCATAAACCTTGATAGAAGACTTGTAGGATACATGATGTCTGGTCTCGTGGCAGTAAGATATAGCAGACTCCCGATCAAACTTCTATAGCGTGATGCATCAGCATCTGGGGATCCATCATCTTTTTGTAGCTTTTCATTTGTTACTAGTCGAGTAGCGACTGGCTTGCAATCATTCATCTTGAACTTTTTCAATAGTGCTTCAGTGTATTTCTTTTGGCAGATAAATATACCTTCTTCGTGTTGTTTTACCTCTTTGCCGAGGAAGTAATTCATTAAGCCAAGGTCGGTCATCTCAAATGTATTCATCATGTCTTCTTTGAATCCAGCTATCATCGTCATATTGCTTCCAGTGAAGATAAGATCATCAACATATAAGGAGACAATGAGAGTATCATGATGACCTTGAGTCTTGATGTATAACGTTGGCTCACTCTTGCTCCTCCTGAATTCTCGATCTGTGAAGTATTGATCAATTCTACTATACCATGCTCGAGGGGCTTGCTTCAAGCCATATAAAGCTTTTCTTAGTCTTAAAACTTTTCCTTCATTTCCTTTGACTACAAATCCTTGTGGCTGCTCCACATAAATCTCTTCCTCAAGTACGCCATTTAGAAAAGCAGATTTCACATCTAGTTGATGTATGCTCCACCTTTTTTGTGCAGCAAGAGCTATTAAGGCTCTAATAGTGTCTAGGCGAGCAACCAGGGCAAATGTCTCATTATAGTCGACTCCAGGTTGTTGCGAGTAACCTTTTGCGACTAGTCTAGCCTTGTGCTTCTGTATTGAGCCATCAGGATTAAGCTTTGTCTTATAGACCCATTTAACTCCAATTGTATCTTTTCCATGTGGACAATCTACAAGCTCCCAAGTATTATTCTTCTCGATCATTTTAATCTCATCTTGCATTGCCTTGACCCATACTTCTTGTTTTGATGCCACATCATAGTTTTCAGGCTCAAGCATGGCCAAGTTGCAAGTTTCATATATATCCACCAATGATCTTACTCTTGTTGGAGTAGATTCTGGTGAAGAAGTTTCTTGTTGAGGAGGTGAAGGTGGCGTACCTGGTTCTTCAGTTGCTTCTTCTATAACCTCTGTGTCTGATTGTGGTATTGAAATGGTAATGTTTCTTCTCTCAACTTGTCCTTCATTCCAATTCCAGCTAGCATTTTCATCAACTTCAACATCTCGGCTAACAATGAGCTTCTTTGTTTGTAAGTTATAAACTCTATAACCTTTTGATTGTGTGCTATATCCCAAGAATATTCCATGTATGCTCTTGTCTTCTAACTTATGTCTCTTTTGAGAAGGAACATGTATGTAGCAGATAGATCCAAAAAACTCTTGGATGCTTAGCTGATGGTTTTTTGCCACACCAGGCCTCAATTGGAGTTTTGTCATTGACTGCTTTGGTTGGACATCTGTTGAGTATGTAGACAGCAGTGTAAACTGCTTCAGCCCAAAATGTATTAGGCAATCCTTTATCCTTTATCATCGATCGAGCCATCTCCATGACTGTGCGATTCTTCCTTTCAGACACACCATTTTGTTGTGGAGAATATGCGATTGTTAGTTGTCGCTCGATGCCTTCATCTTCACAGAACTTATCAAACTCGTGGGAGTTGTACTCTTTGCCACGATCACTTCTGAGAACTTTAATATATTTTCCGCTTTGTTTTTCGACAAAGGTCTTAAACTTTTTGAATATTCCAAAAACTTCTGATTTTTCTTTCATAAAGTAGACCCAAGTCATTCTAGAAAAATCATCAATGAAGAGGATGAAATACCTGTTGTTGTGGAGTGAGGGTGTCCTCATCGGTCCACAAACATATGTGTGTATCAACTCCAACAAGTCATCAGCTCTCCAAGTTTCTCCTATTGGAAATGTCAATCGATGTTGCTTTCCGAGAAGGCATCCTTCACAAGCTTCATTATTTTCCTTCAAGTGTGGGAGATCTCTCATCATATTCTTCTGATATAACAACTTCAACGCTTGAGTGTTGAAGTGACCAAATCTTCGATGCCATAGCCTTGAATCATCAACTTGGACTTTCAAGGCAATGTTATTAGTGCACTTGAAGCTTATTGGAAAGCTTCTATTTCTTTTCTCCATTTTTACTTTGGCTATCTCTTGCCTTTTGTGATTGGTGTCATATATTGAGCATGTGTCTCCTTCAAAGTGTATAATATATCCTTTCTCCAACATTTGACCAACACTCAAAAGATTTTCTTTAAGATTGGGAACTAGTAAGACATCTTTGATGAACCTTGTACCTTTCTTAGTCTCCACCATCACAGTGCCTCGGCCTTTAGATTCCACGACTGAGCCATTTCCCAGTCGAACCTTTACTTTGACAGAGTCATCAATATCCTCGAAGATGCTCTCATCTTTAGCCATGTGATTGCTGCAACCACTATCCAAGTACCAATTTCTACTCAATTCGTCATTGGAATCTTGGGTGGCATAAAAAAGATGTTGGTCATGGTCACGTTGGTCCTTCTCACACTCATGCTCTTCAACGAAGTTTGCTTGATGCTTATTTTTGTTGTAGCAGTTCTTCTCCACATGTCCAAATTTCTTACAGTGTCCACATTGTGGTTTTCCGCGCCATCGACAATATTTCTCGGCATGATTTGTCTTCTTGCATATGCCACATGAAGGATACTCATCTTGATTTTTCTTTGAGAAATTTCTTTGTTTCTAGAATTTTCTCCACTTCTCTTGTTTCCTCCAAATCCTTTATTTTGAGACCGTAATTGAAGTTTTGATTGAAAGGCTTCAACTGTATCATCATCATGCCTACTCAACCTTTGCTCATAAGCTTCCAGTGAGCCTATTAATTCTGTCACCGACAAAGTAGACAGATCTTTGGTTTGCTCAATCGTAGTAACGATTGCATCATACTTGCGAGGAATAGAAATTAGAATTTTCTCAACAATTCTTTTGTCGAGAATATTATCCCCGTAAGTTCTCATTTGACTTACTAATTCTTTTATCTTGGTATAATAGTCTTTTACGGTCTCAGACTCTTTCATTTTTGTTAACTCAAACTCACGTCTAAGAGTTTGAAGTTTAATGGCACGTACCTTGTCACTTCCTTGAAACTCCTCCTTTAGTGTACCCCAAGCATCTTTGGCACTTGTAGCTCCCATTATTCTTGGAAAGATATTGTCTGCTACCGCTTGTTGTTAAGTGCCAGAAAGTGGTTAAAATGCTCATTTAATTTAGGCACTTATGTTACTTGTTTTACAAGTTATCTTAGGATAAGCTCATATTTATGGTTAAAATGCTATATTTGTGATCCTAAGTCTTACCCCATGTTATTATGCAGGAATTTCATGCTTGAACCTGAGCTGAGTAAAGGATTATGAAGTTTTGATCAAAGCCATCGCTAGAAGCGCACGCTTCCTCGCTACAAGCGAGGATAGGCAGGGAATTTGGAGACTTCATCGCTTCAAGCGCCAGATGCCACGCTACTAGCGAGATTAGGCAGGGAAATTGGAGAGTCCATCGCTACAAGCGATGGACCGGTCGCTTCAAGCGACCAAGGGCGGTTTAATGTTCCATGCTGACGTGGAGCTTTCCCATTGGCCAGAAGACTTCATCGCTACAAGCGACCAGCTCATCGCTTGTAGCGAGCGTGCAAAATATCAGTTTTATAAAAGCATTTTTAGCTCTATTTTTAAGAGAACTGGATCATTTGACTACTTCCAATTAGGGATTGCCTTTTAATTCAGTTTAGTAATAGTTTAGGACTTAGTTTTAGGGCTAGAAGCTATGATCTTCAAAGATCAAAAGTGATTGAATTGTGGAATCAACCAAAGGCTTTGGGAAATCAAGACTTGGGTTATGATCTTCATCTTTTCTTTTAACTTTTGTATAGTTGTCATGAAAATGATTAACTAACTTCCCTTTGTTGGGATTGGAGGTAATCTTTCTAGCTTTGATGTAAAATATGATTATGTGAATATATGATTTTAGCAATTTATGTGTTTATGAAGTTATTCTTGCTTTTCACTCTCATGCTTGATTCAATTGATATTGACAAATACTTTTGAATCTATGTTTCGAATAATCTTCTATCAAAATAAGAAAATCTAGAAATGGATTTGGGTTTTGATAATCGCACAAAGTTTCGGATCGTAATGCTTTCGGATCGTTTGATTGATTGGGAAATCGTCAATTAAACGATACGATCGATCTCACGTGTCATTTGGGAAATCAATGACGTTGTCGAGCGATACGTGATATTTTCGCTAAAACGCTAAATTCATATGCATGATTTATAGATTATATTCAATGCAAGATTGATGAACTCCTATTCCAACGCTTTGATACCCTATTACTTGTCATTTTAATTCTGTTTTTAAGTCCCATTAATTTATGCAACCAATCGTACAAACCCCTAACTCAAAACAATACCGATTGTTGAACGGTTCGAAGTAACGCACCTAATCCCTGAGGAGACGATAATTGAAAATACTTACTTTTGTTGTTTGAAATACTGCTTCAACACTTGTTGCAAAAACAACAATGCCTTTGAATCTTTTTGTTTATTTTCCTTCAACTCCTTTTTCTGAGCTGCATTAAGAGTTGAAATGTCTGCCGAAATAGTAAATCCTTCATCTACAATCTCCCATAAATCTTGAGAGCAAAAAAATGTCTTCATTTTAATGCTCCAAAAATCATAGTTTTCACCATTGAAAGTAGGGATAGTCATAGATGATGGTTGAATGATATTAGCCATGTCTTAGGGAAAAAATTTAGAAATGGTGTAGGATATAAGGAGGGTTTGGTTGAAAATAGATGGATAAATTTTCTACGCCCAATATATGATCGAACGTAGCTCTGATACCACTGTTAGTATTTTAGGAATGAATAGTATTAGTAAGGATTAGTTTAGTAGAAATAGTTGAAATAGTTGAAGTAGTGAAAATGGAATTTGTGGAGAACTTGAATTATAATAACTTGAACAAGAGTAGTACACTTTGTAGTGTTAAAAGATGGTTAGCTTGTGGCTTGGCTTAAAATGGATGGTAAGTAGCCTATTTATAGGCTTAACATGTTGGTTATATGTTCTCTAGAGAATTCTAGGGAGAAGTTTCTACATTTATGTATTTACATTATTCTAGAAATATCTACTAGGTGTAGGCTTTAGTAGAATAATCTAGAAACTATAATATTCTAGAAATTTGTAGCATTTTTCAACAATACTCTCATCTAGTATATGTTGGTTGGTTTCAAATCTCTATGCATAATTGGTGGTTTACATCAATTATGTAGATAATCCAATCCTGAAAAATCCACACTAATAAAGTACAATGTAAGGGTACAAGATGCAAGAAATATACTACCATAAAGTGTACATTACCATATGATGCATCTACTGCGATGTTAAGTCTCTCATTCCAATTTAAGATATTTGTATTTTCCTCTGCATGTAAAAGGCATATTAGTCTTGAAAATTTGGTAAAATGAAAAAATAAAAGGATAATATTGTTCCAAGCGGAGTCGGTTTTATTAATTTGACACCGCTAAAGTGCAATCATGCAAGTGGAATACTAGGTTTCATGCGACTTCAATATATATTTTTTTTCCAAGTCATGATTTTTGGGTCTAAAAATATGATTTAGGGACAAAAAAATTGTTTTAAAAATTGGGGACCAATTTCATGAATAAAGAAAAGTAAGGGAACCAAAACTACAACTAAAGACAAAATATAAATTACCAAATATGTGTTGTTGGAGATTTCCATTGATCGTGTATTCATAAATTAATGCTTTGATTTGACCTTCATCACAATATCCAATGAGAGACACCAAATTTCTATGATGAACAATCATTAGAAGTTGTGCCTGCATTTTGAGTTAATGTTATCTCTACAAAAGTTAACTATGTAAAATTTATGAGGATTCTTTAATGTAAATACTATTACTTGACTAAAATCATGGTGGAATCCATTGTGTTCTGGTTAACTTGAATCCAATGACTATCCTCAGCTTGAAATTCCTTATAACTTTGCTTTGATGATGTTGAAAGCACTTTTACAGCAACTTGAGTTTGATCTTGTAGAGTGCCAAAGTAAACTTTTCCAAATCCTCCTTCTCCAATAATAGTTTTGAAGTTATCAGTAATATTAATATTGAGAATTTCAGCATAACTGAATGTTTGGTGCTTTGATTTCATTGAACGCCTTTTCTTAGAATTTAACCACGTAGCTACAGTGATAAAGAAATTAAATTGAATGAAAATAAGCAAGGATGTGGAAAAAATATAAACATGAATGTGGATATAGAGATTGGAACAAAACCATTTTTCTGTCATCTAGTAGTAGGTTTGTACCACTAAGAATTTGTTTATGAATTCAACATAATGTAATGATCATTCAATTAATTATTGAACGAAAACTGATATCATTATTAAAGTACTACCTTTTTATGTTCTGAATATCCAATATCCAAGAAATTCAAAAGCATTACAATTAATGCAATAATAAGTGGTACAAAAAAATTCTTCTTTCCACAGGATTCCGTCATACAAAGATCAGGATTATCATCTACACTGAAAAATGTCAAAGGTGCTAAAATATTAGTTATCATATAATTGCTGATATTTGTATAAGTCAAACTTTTAAGTTACGACAATACCCTTTATGATATATACTACATAAAGTAAATTATCAAATTGGTCCTTAAAATTGTATGGATCAGACATTTTAATCAATTTACAAATAGACAAAAATATCCTTGAATTTGTAACTTGCATGAGCTGACATGTTACGTATCTATGTGACACTCCACATACACAGACATGAATGTGACACTTCGGTCTGGACAAAACTGAAGGATTGAATTTCTTGGTTCGTCTCCCTCATCCAAAACTAAATTCGTAAGAGTAAACAACTATTATGGTCCTTAATGTGTGAGAAGTTGTCACTATAGTCTCTAAATATATCAATTACAAATGTAGACCTAAATGTATCTTTTGTTAGTAATGTTATCGAAAACTCATAAAATTATTATCAAAAGGTACAATTAGAGATTTGTTTGTAATTAAGATACATTCAAGAATATAGTTACAAAGTCCGACAAATTCACAACCAAAATTGTTTTTTTTTTTTGTTGAATGACAATTGTTAGTAGTTTTTTTGTTGAATAAAAATTGTTAGTTGTTAGTATTGTTAGATAAATATTTACTCTAACATCTTCCACCCAAATCCCTACTCTTCTAGCTACCTCATTCATACCAACCAAATCCCTAATAGTGGGGAAACTAAAATCCAAATTTGAACAGGGAAAATGATGGATAAGGATCTACTTTGGCCAATGGTAGACAAATTATAGAAAATGACGTATTTGTAGCTTTGAGTATAGAACTTACCTCAATGATAGTGAACCTGTTTTTGATCTCTCAAGGAGTTCACTTGGAACTAACCCTGAGAGTTTGTTCTTCCCCACATTTCTGCGAACACATGACAAATAAATATGACACTTTATTTTTATCTTTTATGCTAATAATCAATGAATTTACATTTGATTCATCAACATGGGACTTACAAGACTTTTAGTGATCGCAGTTGCATAAAAAAAATCAGGTAAGGGACCATTTAAGCTATTGTTAGATAAATTTCTGAAAGGAAAGAATTTAAATTCAGTGTTAAAATTTTGAATCTCTAATAAAGAGAGAATAATTATCTTATTGAATGCATATCATTTCACCATTTAACCAAATGAGATTTATCCTAACAATTGTCTCCTCCGCTTGCAGGCGTAATGCACCGTGTATATTTTAGTATATATTTGAGATTTTGAAAAGGTTGAATCAACAATATGATTGATAATCATATAATATTTCAATCACACTTAATATCTTTTAGAAATATTTTATTGTTTCATTAATTTAGAAAAGAAAAATAAAGCCTTCCCTAAACTCTCAAATCCTCTGTCTGAAACATACCCGAGGTCGCGCTTTATTTAACATAATGAGATGAGGAACTCACAAGTACTCTAACATTGTGAGCTTTGAGATGGAAGATGCTATATGCCCTGTTAATCCACTTGAAGACAAATCCCTGGTTGGTTCCATTGCAATATATACTTTAAGTTAGAGTATAATTGAAGTTCTTGAATTTATGCACGGTTTATTTAGGAAATGTTAAACTGTAGAATTTCTATTGCCATCAATACTACAGTTTAGGCCTTCCCTCATATACTTCACTGGACGACATGGATCTCCTTGCCAATTTCTAGCCACCCCATAAGCATCCTTGATGTTTGTGATAGTATCAACTAGTATTTCGTATTCAGAAAAACAGTTCAATAAGGATTTGCACATAGTTTACTTACACCACAAATGACAATAAAAATTCTCATACTACCTCCTTCCTTACTTATAGTATATCGTTGACAAAATCATGGAAATTAAGAAATTTTTAGTAGTATTTAATTTATTGACAATTAGCATTGTCTTATAAGTTTACCTATAACGAGAGAATTAATTTGTACATTCATCATTATATGTTGATCAAAAAATAATTAACGCAGTTGAAAATAAGAAAATATATTAAAAGGGTCTTATATATTAGCGGATGGAGGTAGTATGTTTTTCAAATAAACTAAAGGGCCAGCTTACCATCATCCTGTTGAGCTTCTGATTGTGAGAAGTCTAATTTTGCCATATAAATCTCAATGGCATTTAGGATGGGTGAAAGGATTGAATTTTCTGTCTTGGAAAGAGAAATTTGATACCTTGTGGCTCCAGTATATCTCTTTACTTTCCCGTATATCTCTTTCTCGGCTTCAACTGTAATATTTGGTGTCACAGGTCCATACCAAAACTCGTCATTCACCAAGATATTGAACGCTCTCGTTTCATTTTTTGCCAGCTTCTCAACCTCATTAAAGTGCAAATAGAAGTAGAATCGGTCATTTACATTATTTGCATCCCATTGAAATTGTAAAGGGGCACTGGCATTTACTGGTGTAACAGCAGTGTTCATCACAACTGCTGGTAGTCTGTAATGATTATGGGCTAAATCACCATTGTTAAGTGAGGTGCTAAATCGTCTCCAATCACTAAATAATTCACAAGGGGACCAGATGCGGTCATAAACATCATCTTTGTACCTATTGTTTGTACATTGGCCAAAAAAAAATTTCAGTAATTAACTTTGCTGTTATTTATTTATATAAATATAGATAGCTAATTAGTGTAATGATAGCTGATTCCATGCAATGTATTCTACTTACCTGTATTCTCTGTTTGTGATCGAACCTAAATTACATCGCTTGAAGAGTGATAATACTGATTTAGTTGGGTCTGTGATATAAGAGTCACAGTTCAAAGTCCTCAATTCTATAGCTGAAATGAATGGAGTCCCTTTGCCTGTGTTAACAAGACATGGTTGTATGTAATCTAATGATGGAGTGTAAATGATCTCCTTCGTTTCAAAGCTTGATAGAATGGTGAACTTCACTGTATCCCACACATTAGCTCCAACATGAAGATCAAATTGTGGAGGGTCATTTAAATCATCATAGTCACCAAAAAAGAAAGTAGCTCTGATTAAATATTTAGTACCACTTGTTACATTTATTCTGTAACAATTTCTCACTCCACTTGGAAAGCTCCTCACATGTTCTAGTAGCCGTACATAAAAAGCATTTTCTACTTGTAATATATTGCGCTTACTTACACCTGTATCTATGAATTTAGCATCTGAAATGTAATTTATGCCTGTTTTCAACACAGAATAGCTCATATGTTCAGGTAGACCACAGTCTAAGCTAATGAATCCTGATACATATAAATTGAGGAACAAATTAAGATAACTTCAGCTACAATACAATTACTTGTAACAACTATGTGACATAAAGCAGGTATAGAAAAATCCATAAACAAACCTGATTGATGAGCTTGTATCAAAACCAAAATTGTGAGGACACCAAGTAATACCGAAAGGAAATGCAGCAACATTCTCATCATTCTTGTATAAATGCTGCTAATACAAGGAAGCATTTATACTATTAGAGAATCACATTTCACTTCAATTTAATACACAAAACGCTGTCAAATTTTATATTTTTTAGTTATTTACTTTAGATTCCTTTCCTTCGAGTTAATCTCAATAGAGACATAAAATGCATCGTTCAGGTAAACTTGAGTTCGATTCGAACAAATTTTTGTTCAGGTTTTATTTACCTCTCGGCGGAAATCCAAATTACTTTGACTTATTTTTCCAAGGTACTGGAGGGTTAACACGGAAAAAAACTCTTTACGGGGCATTTGTTTCAAGTATATTAGATTTATTTTTTTAAATAACTTTTGGAAGAATATAAAGATAAAAATGGGTGTTGTATTCCTATCTACTTAAAAAAATGTTTGAATATTTTTGGGAAACTTTATAAACTTCATCCGTTTCACAACAAGTGTCGTTTTAGCAAAAAAATGTTTGTTTCAAAATCAATATTATTTTCACTTTTCAATGTAAAATCAATTATTTTTTCAATTATGCTCTCTAATTATTATTAATACATTAGTCCCAAAATATTATTTTCTACTTTACATTTATTATGATTACTAGTACTTGGACCTATGCGATGCACGGGTAAGTAATTATCTTAATTAATGACTTTTTTTAAGAATCTTAATTAATGACTAATATTTATAAAATTGCATTATTGTGTATAAAAATAAAAGACTAATTTATCACATCTTTGAATCAATTTCGATATAAAATACTCATTAACTAAAAATGAAATAAAGTTCATATATGGAGTAGCAAGTGAATGAGAATCTGTGGATATGCTACTGAACAAATTTTATAATAATTTCTTAAGCTTTTGGAGACCTATTAGTATGAATGAGAATGGCCATTGAGCACATGAATTATTGTTTCCAAAATACAAAGAATCAAAACTTTAAATAATTTTCACTTCTCATTTTCAAATCAAATAGATTGTTGAAAGCAAATATTTAATTGTCTACTTGTTGATTCCATAACATTGCAATAGAACCAAAAATACATATTAATAAAAACAATCAAATACCCCTAAAAAAATATAGCTACTTTAAAGAATACTTCTTCGGGTCACTACTATAAGCAAAGATTCTTTTTTTAAGTTCCTTCAATCATAGATGTATATGGACTATATTATAAATCATATACACCAATTATTCAATGAACCTGAAAAATAAATATTTGCTTATAATAGTGAACAAAGGGAGTAATTTGCAACATTATGTATGATAAAATCATAAAATAAAAAAAAAAGGCAAAAGAAAATTAGGAAATTTGTAACAACTTTTTTTCTCCAAAAAACTAATTAGGAGACTTAACAACTTCATATATGAGATACCATTAAGAAATTTGTAACAACTTTTTTTATTCCAAATATTTGCTTAAGAGACTTAACAACTTTTATATATAGATACACACACTAATAGTTGATACTTGATAGGGTTAGTTTAGTAAAATGATATGTCTTTTGAGAACTTAATTCTATTTCTTAATATATTCAACAACACTCATTTTAAAACGGATTAATTAGATAGACTCTTTATAATTAAAAACAAATTAGTCACAAAAATTATATTATGAAATGTGTCTCAATATAATATGCCTACAATGTTTCCGGAGTTTATTAAGAACAAGATTATCAAACAACAACTTGAATCTTTGATTGATTTAAAAGACTCATAGGTCGTTGGATGAGACACACACTATGAGTATTAAAGGTTCTACAATGTTTGGTTTTATTAGAGGCTATTTGATTCAGATACTCTACTGTTGATTTAGTTTGAGGCTAGTATTCAATGCTTCTGCGCCAAATCGAATATATTCCATCTTTTTGTTGGACAATTATTTAATACTATTTGCTTGTTTGTCTATTTTATTATTACATATTTACGTACTACTCCGTCCCAAAATATAAGCAAAAATGAGTCAACATGTATCTAGTACAAATTTTGAACCAAATACATTAACTTTTGTTGACCAATTTTTGCTTATATTTTGGGACGGAGGGAGTATGTGTGAACGGTGACCCATACTTGCATTTTTTAGGCTTAACTTACTATGGCAAATTATTTCTTATGCAGAACCATCAGCCATGCTTATTTTTTTTATTTGTATTAAGGTACTTCAATTTAATAATCATGCTAATTTAATTTATTTATTTTAGATAATATGTTTGTTATTAATTGTTCCTTTCATTACTTTATAAAATTAATGATTTTTTTTTTGTTAATGCGACATAAATAAAAAAAATGGAAATGAAATATAGTTTTCAATACCATTAAAAGCCTATGAAAACATTTGTCAGAAGATGTTCAACCCTTTAAATCAATATCAATTATTTGAAGTGGATTAATCTCTACAGTTGTATGTAGAGGTTACGATTGGTTTTAAAAAAATACAATTAAAACCTATTTTGGTAACTACACATCCAAAAGTGATTTCAATCCAAACTATCCATTTTATTGAAGGGAGTATTTTAAATGTAGCTCCAATTGTTACGCAACGTGATCGAGGATGGCAACGCTAATTCTTCTAATGGAGTGAAGTCAAATTCAACTCAAACTTCAGGAAGTGGTAATTCTGTTTGTTAGTATTTTAGGTAGTAGTGTTAGTTTAGAGTGTAGTTGGATAGGGTAGAAGACTTTAGTTGATAGTTGGAATATGGTAGTAAGTAGTGTGAGGACTTGGAGCAAGAATAGATTGTATTGCTCTCCAAATTGGATTGATTACAACTTGAGTACATGCTTGCCTATTTATAGTGTGGATGTCATATTCTAGATACTTCTTTCTAGATCCTTCATGACATTTCCTACAACATGTGTAGTATTAATTAAATCTAAAACATACTAAACTATTCTAGAGAAATCTAGACATGTACATCAATTCTTAACAATCTATAACTAATGCATTCTAGAGAATTCTAGAAATATGCATCACATTTTAACACTCCTCCTTGATGCATATTTCAGAAATTCCGAGCATCCTTCGCAATAGCTCAAACTTGACTCTTGGTAATGCCTTTGTAAATATGTCTGCAACTTGATCTTCTGTTGTGCAATAATCGAGCTTAACTTGTTTAGTAGTCTCTGCTTCTCTAATAAAGTGATATTTGATTGCTATATGCTTGGTTCGATGATGATGAACCGGGTTCTTTGCCATTGCTATAGCTGACTTGTTATCGCAATACAGTATAGTAGGCTCATCTGCTTGTTCACCCATGTCTCTTAGTATTCTTCGAATCCATATAGCTTGACTTGTCGCTTCAGATGCAGCTACGTACTCAGCCTCTGCTGTGGATTGTGCAACTGTAGCTTGCTTCTTAGACGCCCATGAGAAAAATCCTGATCCTAGTGAGAAGGCATAACCTGACGTGCTCTTCATGTCATATATTGATCCTGCCCAATCACTGTCGGTGTAGCCAAGCAATTTTGAGTTGCTCGTGGGTTTATACCAAATGCCATACTCCTTTGTGTCTTGCAAGTATCTTAGAATTCTTTTACCAACTCCAAAGTGAATTTGACTTGGTTTCTGCATGAACTTTGATAGAAGACTTGTAACATACATGATGTATGGTCTCGTGGCAGTAAGATATAGCAGACTCCCGATCAAACTTCTATAGCGTGATGCATCAGCATCTGGGGATCCATCATCCTTTTGTAGCTTTTCATTTGTTACTAGTGGAGTAGCGACTGGCTTGCAATCATTCATCTTGAACTTTTTTAATAGTGATTCAGTGTATTTCTTTTGGCGGATAAATATACCTTCTTCGTGTTGTTTTACCTCTATGCCGAGGAAGTAATTCATTAAGCCAAGGTCGGTCATCTCAAATGTATTCATCATGTCTTCTTACGAGGAATAGAAATTAGAATTTTCTCAACAATTCTTTTGTCGAGAATATTATCCCCGTAAGTTCTCATTTGACTTACTAATTCTTTTATCTTGGTATAATAGTCTTTTACGGTCTCAAACTCTTTCATTTTTGTTAACTCAAACTCACGTCTAAGAGTTTGAAGTTTAATGGCACGTACCTTGTCACTTCCTTGAAACTCCTCCTTTAGTGTACCCCAAGCATCTTTGGCACTTGTAGCTCCCATTATTCTTGGAAAGATATTGTCTGCTACCGCTTGTTGCAAAAAGAACAATGCCTTTGAATCTTTTTGTTTATTTTCCTTCAACTCCTTTTTCTGAGCTGCATTGAGAGTTGAAATGTCTGCGGAAATGGTAAATCCTTCATCTACAATCTCCCATAAATCTTGAGAGCAAAAAAATGTCTTCATTTTAATGCTCCAAAAATCATAGTTTTCACCATTGAAAGTAGGGATAGTCATAGATGATGGTTGAATGATATTAGCCATGTCTTAGGGAAAAAATTTAGAAATGGTGTAGGATATAAGGAGGGTTTGGTTGGAAATAGATTGATAAATTTTCTACGCCCAATATATGATCGAACGTAGCTCTGATGCCACTGTTAGTATTTTAGGTAGTAGTGTTAGTTTAGAGTGTAGTTGGATAGTGTAAAAGGCTTTAGTTGATAGTTGAAATATGGTAGTAAGTAGTGTGAGGACTTGGAGCAAGAATAAATTGTATTGCTCTCCAAATTGGATTGATTACAAATGAGTACATGCTTGCCTATTCATATTCTAGATACTTCTTTCTAGATCCTTCATGACATTTCCTACAACATGTGTAGTATTAATTAAATCTAAAACATACTAAACTATTCTAGAGAAATCTAGACATGTACATCAATTCTTAACATTCTATAACTAATGCATTCTAGAGAATTCTAGAAATATGCATCACATTTTAACACTGTTCATAGTTTAAAACGGGTGGCCCGACTTCCAAGCAAGGAAGGTTCACGATTTTAAAAATTTTGAAGAAAAATTAATGGTATCAAGCGAAGGCAACGAACCTGTTTTTGATCCCTCAAAGAGTCCACTTGGAAGCAATGTAGTCAGGATCGAGATCCTACGTAGGATCGGTCGGCTGGTGAAGGGACGTAAACACGGGAAACGTAACATGGTTCGTAAGAACCCACTCAAGGGCAAACTTGTAACTTCATATATATACACACACAAAAACATAAAAATTATAATACAAGAACAAAACAACTTAAATATCAATCACCATTAAAAACAGCATGGCTTACAAAATAACTTACAAAATTACAAAATTAAAAACTACATAATAATTATAATAAAATAACTTACTAAATCATAACTACTAGATTCAAAATAAGTTTATCATCTCTACCAATTCTCTCTTCATCTCAACTAGTTCTCTATCTATTAGTTACAGCCAAATCACAAACTACATAGCTTTCTTGACATCAGGAGGAACCATTCGACAAGGTTGAACATCAGTCAAATGATGCTTCACTTTGTATGCACCTCCCATAAAAGAACACTCGCAGAATTTACACTTCACCTTTCTTGTTCCTCCTTCAATAGAAACAACATACTTCCATGTTGAAGCCATTACAAAAGGTTGTGTGAAAAACGGAGATAAGGGAGGAAAAAACGAAAAAGGGTTTAGGTGAGGGAAGAGTTATACAAAACGGGTTTAGGTGAAAACGAAAATAGCATTGCTTTTTTGTTCTTCGTTCTTCTCCAAGGGTTCACGGAGAAAGAAGGGTCGTTAAACAAGGTAGTCAAACAGGGCATTTTCGTGAGGAAGAAAGAAGGGATTCACGACGAGTAGTTTTGGAGAAGAGAAAAGGGATTCACGGCGGCCATATTTCTCTGGTTAGGGTTCAGGCGGCCGTTTTTTCAGAGAAGAGAAAAGGGTTCTCGAAGGTGAAAGAAGGAAAGAACTGGGGCAAAACCTTATATATGGAATCGGGTTTTAATTTCGATCCAACCCGGTTCGTAAGCCCAAACGAATTTATATAATTCCATCTCATTATTTTCTTACGTTCCTGTACAGGAACTCGCTCCTGATGACAAAACGCCCAAAAACGACTCCAAGCAAGAACGGAGCACGCCGGCGAGGCTGAGACACGTAGGATCGGACGATCCTGCGACCCAGCACTCGTTTTTGACTACTTTGCTTGGAAGTCCTAACCTGTAAGTTTGTTTTTCCATACACTTCTCCTAAAACCTAAAAAAAGCAAATGACTCCTCTTTTTAATCTTTTATACTAATAATCAATGAGATTACATTTGATTCATCGACATGGGACGTTCACATTAACTTCAACCACTTAGCCAATAATGTGTAGCTCGAAGAGTAAATTGTAAACTATCTCATTGGTAGCTAGGACTCTCACATCAGAAAGATTGTTCCTCACATGTAGAGTCTAAAGTAGAATCTCTGAAATTTGAAGGGCAACACCCTTTATATTTTATTGTACTGACTTCTTTTGTTTATAAAAAGCTCTTTTTCCAAATGTAGACACCGATAGAAATACCTCATCATGATTTCATTCATACAAAAATAACGATAGTGTTTTTTGCCGTTTTCTGAGCTTGTGGCGTGCAAAGCACGATCTGTTCTGTGGATTTTGGTGCAGCAGAAGATTGGAGGAACAGCAGTTGCGGGATTGTTCTTGTTGGTTCGGTTGTGGGGCTGCTGGATACTGTGATGGCGCTGCAGTTGGGTTTTTTTTTGCTGTTTTCTGTGTGACAGCAGCTGTTTACTGTCTTAGGAGTTTTGGCTTTTTCGTTTTCCTTTGTTGTACAGCCGGCCTACACATTTAGCACGTCTTGTGCCGGGTCTGATTCAATATATTATGCTGATTAAAAAAAAAAAGATAACACATTAATTGAAAAGCTAGTAACTACAAAAAAAAACTTTCAACAATTAGGTATCAATCGCTCATCGTGACATTATAAGTCGACACATAATTAGTAAATATGCGCACTGATCCAATTTTGATATTTAGAGTAACAACTAACAACATATTTGTTTTTACATGCACATTCTTCTACCTGGTAGTTTAGGAGAAAAATAGTTCTTCTAATTAACCATCACTCATATTGTAGTAGTTGACACACTAATTTTTTATTTCTAGAAAATTTCAAGAATAAAAATTATTCTATATAATACAACAAGGACTAATGTACTAGGACATTTGGCGTGACACTTAATATCATTATAAATGGTGGTTATCTAGCTAAAACAATGGTTTCTGATACAGTAGCTATAGAAGCCAATTCATCTCTAGGTCTTGTGCTTCCATTATTTCTCTGAACCATCTCCAAAGATAGACACTCCCTCAGTTCTGCCAATATTTGGCTTATGTCTGGCCTTTCAGCTGCAGTTTGCAAAATGCATGACATGGCGATTTCTACAACTTTCCATGCTGAATGGATGCTAAATTCACCCTCCAACCTTTGATCAACAACATTTTGAATATCTCCTCCTTCAACTAAAGGAATAACCCATTCTAGTATGTGAATGTTTTCCCCAGCTGCTCTTACTATTGCTTGACGACCGGTGATTAACACAAATAGAATTATTCCAAAGCTGTAGATATCATTTTTTTTATTTGTGTTTCCTGTTCTTTGATATCTATTAAGAAAACAAACAAATAAACTAAATTAGAGATTTTTATCTAAGATATTGCTTATTTTTAATCTAATATTTGATTATAAATATTATATATCAAAATAAACACTTTTTGTCAATATATTATTTATGTAGTACCCGGAAAGTTTAATTAAGCTCCGTGATAAACTTACGTCAACATTCCTAAAACAAAATTACACCCAATCTATAATAAATCTTAGTAAACTAGTAGTATTGTTTCAAAAATTTGTTGCAAGCAAAAATGTTGTAGCATTCACGTTCTAGATATAAACAGATGTTGCACCATTCGGGAAGGAAAATTCATACAGCATGTCATTAATTAATTATTTCAGTTAGAACTGTTACTGGCAATAACTGATAAAAAGTTATTCTTTCTGGTACAATATAATTGGTTTATATGTTAGGAAATTTCATAAAAATGGTCTACTTTGTGACAAAGAAAATTGAGAGATCAACGCTAAGTGAGTAAAATAGACTGTGAAAGGAGCTTGTGGATTCTTGTTGTTTCTTAACAGTGTGAAGCAAAGGGACTCACTAAGGGAACTCTATTGCATGTCTTTGATCTTGTTTGTCGTCTTAGTATATTCGGTTTTTCCTCTCTGCTTTAGTATTGCTACTTGTTTTAATTGATTTTCTGATTTTGTTCAGTTTTCTTGTTTTGGATGGTGCATCTCCTGGTTTTCTCTTGTTTGATTGGTCTCAGACCATAATCATGTAGTAGCAAATCAAAATTTTGTACACTATTAAATAGGTTACACACACATATCATTTAATAATTAAAAGAAGTTGTGGTGGGTCAAGTCACTTGTAGTGAGCGGATTAATCCACCCAATTTTTTAAGGTTTAGTTGTGGTCTTGAAGTGAATACTTATGCAAACAATATGCCACAAAATATTGAAATCAAGGCAATTTTTGTTTTATATTGGCACGTGGTACTTACGCAGGATCAACATAACCTAGTGTGCCAGCAGGTTGGGTGGATATATGAGAATCAATATCGTTACCAAAAGCTCTACTTAGGCCAAAATCAGCTATCTTGGCATGCATATTCTCCTCTAGTAATATGTTGGTTGGTTTCAAAACCCGGTGCATAATAGCTGGTTTACATCCATTATGCAGATATTCCAATCCTGAAAATCTAACAAATTAGTGCAATGTAAAAGGTACAAGAAAAAAGAAACATGCCAAAAAGAGCACATTACCATGTGCTGCATCAACTGCAATTTTGAGTCTCTCATTCCATTTTAAAATATTTGCATCAACTGCATGCAAATAGATAGGCATTAGTCTTAAAATTTTAGATAAGCACTCTTTAAAATGAAAACATAAAAATAAATTCTTCCAAGTGGATAAGGATTTATTTACTAACATAAAACATGCTGATGTGGAATTATCCAAGTGGATTGGGTTTTCTGGCACGTCAATAAAAAAAAGCCAGAGGGACCAAAAAAACTATTTTTTAAAGGGGGACCAATTCCGTGAACGATCAAAAATAAGGAAACCAAATCTGCAATTAAGTCATCTCAAGACAAAACATAACTACTTAATAAGTGTTGTTGAACATTTCCATTGGCCATGTATTCATAAATCAATGCTTTGATTTTATCTTCATCACAATACCCTATGAGAGAGACCAAATTTCTATGATGAACAACCATTAGAAGTTGCGCCTGCATTTTGAGATACTGTTAAATATGGAATATATTGTAGGATTCTTAATGTAAATACTATTATTTCGGTGGACTAGTTTGACTTTTTAAAGAAAAATGTAAATACTATTACTTGAGTAAAATCATGATTGAATACATTGTGTTCTAATTAACTCGAATCCAAGGACTAACCTCAGATTGAAATTCCTTGTAACCATGCTTTGATGATGTTGAAAGAATTTTTACAGCTACTTGAGTGTGATCTTGTAAAATTCCAACGTAAACTTTTCCAAATCCTCCTTCTCCAATAATATTTTTGAAGTTATCGGTAATGTTGAGAATTTCAGAATAACAGAATTTCATTGAACCTCTTTCCTTAGAATTTGAAGACGTAACTACAGCTGTGATAAATAAAATTGAATGAAAAAATGCAAGGATGTTGAAAAAACTTAAACATGAATGTGGCTATAGAGATTGAGGCAAAACCATTTTTCTGTCATCTAGTATTAGGTTTCTACCACTAACACAAATTGATTATGACTACAACATAATGTAATGATCACTCAATTATTGAGCGGAAACTAATATCATTATTGAAGTACCTTTTTGTCTGTTGAATATGCAAAATCCAAGAGAAAAAAGGATTACAATTAATGCAAATGGTATTAACAAATTCTTCTTTCCACTTTGGGCTTTGTCCCTCTTGTAAACAAAAATGGTAATTTCTTCATTCTGCAGGATTTCGTCATGCAAAGATCAGGATTATCATCTACCCTGAAACAGGACATTTATGCTAAAATTGTATAAGGCAAACTTTTAAGTTACTAGATTATATTCTATTTTGTTTAATGGACAATGGACAACACAAATAAAATTGTAACATAAGTTTACAACAATACTCTTTATGATATATACAAACACAGAATAAATCATCACACTGGTCTCTAAAATTGTATGAATCGGACCTTTTAATCTTTTGTTAGTAATTATGGCCCTATAATGTATCTTTAATTAGTTAGTTTAGTCTTTAAATGTGTTTTTCATCAATTTAGTTCATAAAATTACTTTTTTTCCTGTTGCACAAGATCATAAAATCTATTATATTTATTAAATCAGACCCTCAACCTACTTTGTCCATATCATTTAAATTCTAACGCGTCATATCTGAAATCTTTACACTCTCTATTCCTTATTAACCTCCAATATAGTACACAATTTTTTGATAGATACAAGTGTTTCATCGGTTACACTAACAATTTATTTTGAAAGAAACTCATCTTATTAGCCGTTTTTATGCCCGTTTTCTACCATCTCATCTGGTTTAGCTACCTATTGAAACCTCACATTGTTTTTTACCAGGGGGCACCATTGATCAGGAGGTTAGTTTTCTAGATGAATAAATCATGCAAGGAATTGAAAACAACTTTTTGAGTGAGACTGAACGCTAATTTATTTTAAAAAATTCATGTAAAATCTTTTCTTATGAACACCATCATTGTTATTTTCCACGGTGTGTTGTTGCTGAAACAGGTAAATATTTGTATTTTAGAGGAAATAATCAAAAGTATTTGATCAATCCTGGTGATCTATATATTCGTTCTTCATGTGACGTTAAAAGATTATTGTATATAATAATTGCTTTTGATCTTATATGGTTCTAAAACTGGATTGCTTAATTTTGTCTATTATGGCTACCAGTTTATTTTGTTGCTTTGATTTCAGACATATCCAGAATTTGGTTGAATTTTAACAAGCTAGGTTTAGTAGGAGACAATGTCTTAATCTTACCAGGAGTTGCACCTTTCCTAACAACTGGTGTATATATCTTTCCAATTCATCATTACGCCGCACAATGCACGGCTCTCAATCTAGTTAGTATTAAATGATACACACAGAGATTTGTTTGAAACTTAGATACATTCAAGAATATAGTGACAATGTATCACAATTCACGGCCAAAATGGTTTTTTTCCCCTTATTGAATGACAAATGTTAGTAGTTAGTTGTTGGATTAATGTTTACTCCAACATCTCCGAACCAAATGATCCCTACTTTTCTACCTCATTCATACCAACCAATTCCGTAATAGTGGTGAATCTAAAATACAAATTTGAGAAATTGACATATTTGTAGCTTTGAGTATAGAGCATATTTGTAGCTTTGGCAATTGGTAGATAAATTATAGAAATTGACATATTTGTAGCTTTAAGTATAGAGCATACCTCAATGATAGTGAACCTGTTTTATCTCTCAAGGAGTTCACTTGGAACTAACCCTGAAAGTTTGTTCTTCCTCACATCTCTGCCAACACATGCAAATAAATTATATGACACTTTTTTTTATCTTTTATGCTAATAAGCAATGAAATTACGTTTGATTCATCGGCATGGGACTTACAAGACTTTTAATGATCGCAGTTGCTTCAGAAAATCAGGTAAGGGACCGTTTAGGCTATTGTTTGATAAATCTCTGAAAGGAAAGAATTTAAATGCAGAGTTAAAATTTTGAATCTCCAATAAAGAGAGAATAATAATCTTATGAATGCATATGATTTCACCATTGAATAAAATAAGATTTATCCTAGAAACTATCTCCCCTGCTTGCAGGTGTAATGCCCCGTGTATATTTTAGTATATATTTGAGATTTTGAAAAAGGTGAATTAACTATTATGATAGATATTCATATAACATTTCAATCACACTTAATATCTTTTAGAAATATTTTACTGCTTCATTAATTTAGAAAAGAAAAAAAAGGTCTTCCCTAAATTCACAAATCCTCTGTTTGAACACACCCGAGGCCACCCTTTATTTAACATAATGAGATGAGGAACTCACAAGTATTGTAATATTGTGAGCTTTGAGATGGAATATGATATATACCCTTTCAATCCACTTGAAGACAAATCCCTGTTGGTTCCATTTCCATATATACTTAGAGGATAATTGAAGTTCTTGAATTTATGCATGGTTTATTCAAGGAATGGTAAACTTACAAAGATGTGATTCTTGGGATGCTATAACCATCAATACTACAGTTTAGACCTTCCCACATATAATTCACAGGACCACATGGGTCTCCTTGCCAATTTCTAGCCACCCCATAAGCATCCTTGATGTTTGTGATAGCATTAACTAATATTTAGTATTTGAAAAAAAAGTTCAATAAAGATTTAAATCCAATTTGCACATAGTTCACTTTACACCACAAATGACACTAAAAATTCATATACTGCCTCTGTCCTTAAATATAGTATATCGTTGACAAAATCATGGAAATTAAGAAAATTTATAGTAGTATTTAATTTATTGACTATTAACATTGTCTGATAAGTTTATCTATAATGAGAGAGAATCAATTTATACATTCAGCATTGTATGTTGATAAATAAAAAATATTAAGAGGGTCTTATACTAGCGGACGGAGGTAGTATGTTTTTCAGATAAACTAAAGGGCCAGCTTACCATCATCCTGTTGAGTTTCTGATTGTGAGAAGACTTTTGCCATATAAATCTCAAAGGCATTTAGGATGGGTGGAAGGGTTGAATTCTTTGTCTTGGAAAGAGAAATTTGATACCTTTTGGCTCCAGTCAAAGGTGTTGCACTCGATATGGTTCTTACTTTTCGGTATATAGGTATCTCGGGTCTATTCAAAAAGTTGTCATTAATTGTGATATTTGATGCGATATGAAATGCTCTAGTTTTATTTCCAGCCACCTTCTCAACCTCTTTAAAGTGCAAGTAGTAGTAGTATTGCTCATTTACATTATCTGCATTCCATGGAATTTGTAAAGGGGCACTGGCATTTACTGTTGCAACAGCAGTGCTCATCACAATTTCAGGTAGATTATATTCATTCCGAAATATATCATTGATGTAAGATGAGGTGCTTAATTGTCTCCAATCACTGGATAATTCACAAGGCGACCAGATGCGGTCATAAACATCATCTTTGTACCTGTTGTTTGTACATGGCCAAAAAAAATTTCAGTAATTGACTTTGATGTTATTTATTTATATAAATATAGTTAGCTAATTAGTGTAATGATAGTTGATTCCATCCAATGTATTCTACTTACCTGTATTTTCTGTTTGTGATCGAACCTAAATCACATCGCTGGAAGAGTGATAATACTGATTTAGCTGGGTCTGTGATATAAGAGTCACGGTTCAAAGTCCTCAATTCAATAACTGAAATGAATGGAGTCCCTTTGCCTGTGTTAACAAGACATGGTTGTATGTGATCTTGTGATGGAGTGTAAATTATCTCCTTGGTTGTAGTGAGTGATGCACTGGGGAAGTTCACTGTATCCCAAACATTAGCTCCAAAATGAAGATCAAATTGTGGTGGCTCATTTAGATTATCATAGTTTCCATAATAGAAAGAAGCTCTGATTAAATATTTAGTATAACTTGTTACATTTATTCTGTAACAATTTCTCACTCCACTTGGAAAGCTCCTCAAATGGGTTAGTTCCTGTGGAATAATAGGTGGCGGTGCTATCCTCTTATTTACACCAGTATGTATGAATTTGGCATCTGAAATGTAATTTACGCCTGTGCGCAACCCAGAATATTTACATCTTCATGTTGACCACAATCTAAGCTAATGAATCCTGATACATATAAATTGAGGAACAAATTAAGATAACTTCAGCTACAAAAATATTCACTAGTAACAACTATGTGACATAAAGCAAGTATAGACAAATTCATAAACAAACCTGATTTTTTTTTAAGATCCTCATAAACAAATCTGATTGATCCTGAGCTTGTATCAAAACCAAAATAGTAAGGACACCAAGCAATACAGTAAGAAAATGGGGTAACATTATCGTCATCCTTGTATAAATGCTAATGCAAGGAAGCATTTATACACAACGCTGTCAAATTTTCTATTTATTAGTTATTTACTTCAGATTCCTTTCCTTGGAGTTAAAATAATGTTTGAATATTTTGGGAAACTTTATAAAAGCAAAGTCATTAGATAGACTCTTTATCATGAAAAACAAATTAATCACAAAATTATATTAGGAAATGTGTCTAAATATAACATGTCTACAATGTTTCCGGAGTTGGATGAGACGCACACTATGAGTATTATTAAATATTCTACAATGTTTGGTTTCATTAGAGGCTATTTGATTCAGAGACTCTACAATTGATTTAGTTTGAAGCTCGTATTAGACGCTTCTGTGCCAAATTGAATATATTCCATCTTTTTTTGGACAATAATTTAATACTATTTGCTTGTTTGTCTATTTTATTATTACATATTACGTATGTGTGAACGGTGACCCATACTTGAGTTTTATAGACTTAACTTACTATGGCAAATTATTTCTTATGCAGAGCCATCAGCCATGCTTGTTTAATTTTACTAATCATGTTAATTTAATTTATTTATTTTATTAATTGTTCATTTCATTACTTTATAAAATTAATGATTTTTTTTGTTAATACGAGATAAATACTAAATGGAAATGAAATATAGTTTTTAATATCATTTAAATAAATTTCAATTACCTCGAGCGGATTGATCTCTGCAGTTGTGCGCGGAGATTACGCTTGGTTTGCACAAAAAAAACACTATATAGACCTATTTTGATAACTACACATCCAAAAGTAATTTCAATCTAAACTATCTAAAACATAAATCGATAAGAATCAATTTTACTTAATGTATCCATATATAAATCCATTTAAGTTAAAGTCACCTAAAATAAAAATCAACTCAACAAACTGAATTCTCGTCACTGCAGAACCAAAAACACATTATGTACCTTAACATTTTTCTCATTGGTCTATGAGACTTACCCATCCCTTATTATTTTTTGCAAACTCTTGTAGAAGGGCCGCTGGAAGCCGCCCCTTAGTATTAAAAAAAAAGTGTTGAAAAGATGCAAAAAGGAAGCTCAGTCTTTTTTAGGTTTGGAGATACTAAACTAACAGATGCATAAAGGAAGTTTGGTCTTTTTTAAGGCATTCTTTATCGGACCTGCTGACGACATGACTTCTAAGACGTTCTTTTTTCGAACCTGACACCTCTAAACTTCCTTTTTCTTATGATTGGTTTACTTTCAAAAGAAAGTCGAATGAGTTTAGAACATATCTTGTGATTATTTGGATTGGATTTACAGGGTTGAAGTTTCTAAAGATTATGTTTGGAGAAGATTGTGTATCTATGAGATGATCATGCTATCGCATGAAGACATGAAGTTCAACGTAGAGCATCTTATTGGCATCCTCTCCTAACACCGTATCTGAGACAGAGGGAAGAGGACGACCGTCCTAGACCCAAAAAAATAAGTCTAAAATTTGGGTACCAAAATAAAATAAAAAACAAAAATTAGCGGTCCATTTTTGTATGAAGTATGATATTTTCAGTATAACTTAACAAGCAAATTATTTTCATGCTTTGAGAATTCAATTTTTTTATACACTTATTAATTAGAGCTCATATTGTAGGTTCGCGTTAGTCCACCAAAATCTCATAAACAACATAACCGTAAGTGCTAACTCTTTTATCTTCCTTTGGGGCATGATGATCCATACTCTTATTGACAAGGCTGCCTTACTTGGCTTGTCGGTCATAGGGGTTGAGGCTCTTGCAACCAATGAGATACTCCCATTCTCCCTCTAGGCATACTTTTTCAAGGGACATTTCCAACCACGTTGCTTTTATGAAGCATAATTTTTTTGTTTATACTGGTTCTATAGCAGTCGTTCAGGAAACTATATGTTCTCTTATTGAAATCCAACATGATCTTAGCTTGGGGTACGTTCTTTAAGTATGTCCACTTTATACCGTTTTTTGTATACAATTCTAACTCGGCTTTAAGGAAAGAAAGAAATAAAGAATGTGAGTGGACCCCTAGATTTGGTTCCTCCAACTTTAGTTTCGGTTAGGTTTCCTGAAATTCTTGGATACGAAATTTGATCCCAGCTTGATTCATGAAGAGGGACAAGCATTAGGGAGAGCACTAACCCACTTTTCATATGCAATAATTTTGCCTTCTCAGTGGTGAATCATCCATCTTCTTTGACCAAAATTTTAGCCAATTGGATCCCAGTCTTATTAAAAGAATGTGGTCCATCTTGGATTTGCTCTATGGTTTGCAACCAAAGAGTAGGAATAACAAGACTTCAAAAGAAAACTACAATCCTTAGAGTGTGACTAGGAAATTTGGACTTTTACAGCATATTTCCTTTGGTTATGAATATGCGGTCCCAAGCATCAGCAAAATCCTCTTGACGTAGCCGAAGCTAATAAGGTTTATTGGCTTGGCATAAAGAAGGTTCAAGCTTTTCGATAGCTTATTTTTCTTGTTCACCTGGAGAAACTAGTCCCTTTGCCAATCCTTTCAACATGATTACTCTGCAAGGGTGTATCATCAGCCACCAAAAAAGTATTTTATCCTTCCTTTCTAATCTCACTTTCTGGTTTATCGATTTTTCCCTTCTCTTACCCTGGTTCAAATCCTAATGACGCCCAAGGACAAGATCAAGTGTAGTTCAAATCCAATGATGTCCAAGGACACCAAAAGATCGTCTGAATAAGCATTGTCAAGAGCCTGAAGAAAAGAAGTATTCAAGGTAACCTTGTGGCCAGTAACTCACTTCTTCCCCGTGAGCTTAACTTGGTGGGGACATTGCATTATATATGCAGAGGCTGGGGTTCGAACCCTAGATTTTTGCTTATTCACCTTAAGAGGTGAATTTCTAGCAACTATGCTACTTGACAAAAAAAAACTTGGTAGTTGGTACTCTTACAGTCGACCTATTTTATTTTTATTTCGGGGAGAAAACACTTTTCACCAAACACCCAAAGAGAAGGTAGCTGGTTACCCCAAAGTCCACTTCCAAAGTAAGCAATTCTCCCAACTGCGTTCCTTTTTTGAGTATGTATG